>CM044961.1:28144424-28385599 GCA_024516035.1 Bactericera cockerelli | reverse complement strand
AGTTAAAGCGCTTAAAAGGGATAAAAAAGTAGTAAAAACACGGGACCTGCCCCAGCACAAAGCGCCTAAAAGGAAAAAGAAAAAAAAAAGAAGTAAAAATACAGAAATTGATTTTTATGTTTTTAAATAACATAAAGACAGTGTGTACCATAAAAACCGTGATTTAAGTAAAAATACAGAAATTGGTTTTTATGTTTTTAAATAACATAAAGACAGTGTGTACCATAAAAACCGTGATTTAAGTAAAAATACAGAAATTGGTTTTTATGTTTTTAAATAACATAAAGACAGTCTGTACCATAAAAAACCGTGATTTAGGTATCTGTCCCTATCTCACGCACACGGAATTATTATTATATAGTGTGTACCTGGAATCTATGTTTTTAAATAACATAAAGACAGTGTGTACCATAAAAACCGTGATTTAATTAAAAATACAGAAATTGGTTTTGATGTTTTTAAATAACATAAAGGCAGTGTGTACCATAAAAACCGTGATTTAGGTATCTGTCCCTATCTCACGGACACGGAATTATTATTATATGTATAGTGTGTACCTGGAATCTATAATTTTAAATAACATAAAGACAGTGTGTACCTGGAATCCTGCATCCACAGGAATGAAGAAGGTGTAGCGGGAGTCACTTTTGAAAGCATCCTGCTTGCGGGAGTCTTCCACGCACTTTTGGAACTTCCTGTAACCGAACAATTTTTGGAAAACACACAAATTAACTATCGAAGTCTGTACCGTCTAATAATAATCTCTCTGTGTGTGAGGGTGAGTAAGTGTGTGCTGTTTTCTCACCCATTTTGTTTTTTTCTTTTCTACATATTTTTAACTCCCTAATTATCCCCCTCCCTTTTGTCGGAATAAGGAGTTTGGGGAGCAACTCATGCAGGCATCCGAGTATACGTTCCCCTACAATTTGGCCCTCAGAACAGACGGAACACTCACCGCAGACTGTGGCCCTAGGCATCCGGCTATACCTTCCCCTATAATTTGGCCCTCAGAACAGACGGAACACTCACCGCAGACTGTGGCCCTAGGCATCCGGCTATACCTTCCCCTATAATTTGGCCCTCAGAACAGACGGAACACTCACCGCAGACTGTGGCCCTAGGCATCCGAGTATACCTTCCCCTATAATTTGGCCCTCAGAAACAGACGGAACACTCACCGCAGACTGTGGCCCTAGGCATACGGCTATACCTTCCCCTATAATTTGGCCCTTAGAACAGACGGAACACTTACCGCAGACTGTGGCCCTAGGCATCCGGCTATACCTTCCCCTATAATTTGGCCCTAAGAACAGACGGAACACTCACCGCAGACTGTGGCCCTAGGCATCTGAGTATACCTTCCCCTATAATTTGGCCCTCAGAACAGACGGAACACTCACCGCAGACTGTGGCCCTAGGCATCCGAGTATACCTTCCCCTATAATTTGGCCCTCAGAACAGACGGAACACTCAACGCAGACTGTGGCCCTAGGCATCCGAGTATACCTTCCCCTATAATTTGGCCCTCAGAACAGACGGAACACTCACCGCAGACTTTGGCCCTAGGCATCCGAGTATACCTTCCCCTATAATTTGGCCCCAAGAACAGACGGAACACTCACCGCAGACTGTGGCCCTAGGCATCCGAGTATACCTTCCCCTATAATTTGGCCCTCAGAACAGACGGAACACTCACCGCAGACTGTGGCCCTGGATGGAGTAGGAGTCGGAATGGGAGAGCAGTTCGTAGGCACTGGGGTTGTACTGGTCTCCGCTCACTGACTTGAGGGGCTCCAGGACATCTTCTATGTAGTGCAGAACCTGGAATTACATAATTACATGTCCATTACATCCCACACTAATTACGTGTCCATTACATCCCAGACTATTACGTGTCCATTACATCCCACACTAATTACATGTCCATTACATCCCAGACTAATTACATGTCCATTACATCCCAGACTATAATTACTGTACCATACATCCCACACTAATTACATGTCCATTACATCCCAACTAATTACATGTCCATTACATTTACATCCCAGACTAATTACATGTCCATTACATTTACATCCCAGACTAATTACATGTCCATTACATTTACATCCCAGACTAATTACATGTCCATTACATTTACATCCCAGACTAATTACATGTCCATTACATTTACATCCCACACTAATTACATGTCCATTACATTTCACACTAATTAATTGTCCATTACATCCCACACTAATTACATGTCCATTACATCCCAACTAATTACATGTTCATTACAACCCAGACTAATTACATGTCCATTACATCCCAGACTAATTACATGTCCATTACATCCCAGACTAATTACATGTCCATTACATCCCACACTAATTACATGTCCATTACATCCCACACTAATTACATGTCCATTACATTTCACACTAATTACATGTCCATTACATCCCACACTAATTACATGTCCATTACATCCCACACTAATTACATGTTCATTACAACCCAGACTAATTACATGTCCATTACATCCCAGACTAATTACATGTCCATTACATCCCAGACTAATTACATGTCCATTACATCCCACACTAATTACATGTCCATTACATCCCACACTAATTACATGTCCATTATATTCCACACTAATTACATGTCCATTACATCCCAGACTAATTACATGTCCATTACATCCCACACTAATTACGTGTCCATTACATCCCAGACTAATTACGTGTCCATTACATCCCAGACTAATTACGTGTCCATTACATCCCACACTAATTACATGTCCATTACATCCCAGACTAATTACATGTCCATTACATCCCAGACTAATTACGTGTCCATTACATCCCGCACTAATTACATGTCCATTACATCCCACACTAATTACATGTCCATTACATCCCAGACTAATTACATGTCCATTACATCCCAGACCAAGGAAATGAAAAATCTCGCAAAAATACAAATAGAGTTTAAAAATCATACTTGTGTTAATCAAAATCGTAGTTAATATCAAAGTTACTAAAACTCTCTTCACTCATTTTACTTCCGATGAATTTCTAATATTAGAAATCGGAAGTATTGTGTTTTGCTTAGGACGAATTAGCGACCTCCAGATTACAAGTCCGTCGCCTAATCGATCAAGCTATTGACCTATTACCAAAATGTTATTCAATACTCCATAAAACACAAATTCATCAAAATTACAACTCAAGCTATGCCACTTTTATACTAAACGTTTTCAATCAAAGACCGACTAAGTAAATCGACAAGGCGGCGGACTTGTAACTTTTAACCCAAAGGTCGGTGGTTCAAGTCTCAAGTTAATCAAAAATTTAGTAAAGCTAGTTTGAGTAATTGTGATACAACTAGCTGATAGCCCGATCTTCGGTACGGGGAAGGAAACTAGCTTCGTTAGACCGAGGCATGGTCGTTTCTGATCTAAAGTACATGTGCATTTTACACTTTCACGCTTTATTGGGGCCTTGTCGGGTCTCAAGGGTCCGAAATGACGTTTCACGTGAACGTTTTCTTGAGTTTCAACAATATTGTGCAAAATCTAGTGAACATCGGTCAACAATGTCATAATACATATGAAAAGGGCTAAATAGACACTCTTTTTTTTTGCAAAGATAATGTAAAATGGGATTATCTTTCATAGTTGAAAAAATCAAGGAACTTTTGGATAAAAAGGTAAAAAAAAATCCTCTTGAGAAAAGGAAAAAAAGTATTAAAATGTGAAGAATTAATTCAGAATGAAAAGAAAAAATATTGCGAATGAAAAGGAAAATTTCTTGGAATGAAAAAAGTAAAGAAAAATTGTTGAGATTGAAGATGGAAATAAATTGAACATACAGATGGTACATACAATACATAAAATTATTTATCATGTAGAAACTTTCGAGAAAATTTACTTTTTTTTGTGCGTTGAAAGATTTTTCAAAAGTTATTATGTATTTTGAAAATACCAAGGCTAAGAAACCTAATAATTTTAGTTGGTGAAGAAAATTTCTTCTTTCTTTCTTTAACCAACATCTTTTTAACATCTAAATAGTTCAAGACAGTAAAAAAATGATGAACAAGAGTGTTAAATTGTACAATGGGTGGTAACAATGCAGATTTCAAAAGATAATTTACGATAAAAAGAAATAAAGTTGAGGATTTTTTTTGTGTAATGCAGGAGAAAATCTTTTAAAGACACCTCATCTTGGCCATTAAATATAGAACAAAAAAATAAGAAGATTACCCTAGGCGGATGGAGCGGGTATGCCTCATTTTTATATATAGCTAATTACTATTTTATTTTATGATGAATGAGTGTGTTAATATTAATAAAAAATAATCTATGATGGTCTTTGAAAAAAAAAAAAAATAATTATAGAAAAGTCTTTTCTAACATAAGATTAAATAATAATATATCGATGAGTCACAAATGGGAAAACCTAGGGAAATGCTGATATCACTGATTGCTCAACATTGTGACGGTGAATCACCTCAATCAGCTAATGAACCAATTTTCCAGCAGAATACCAGCAAAGACAGTGGTAGAAGTGCTGAGTCATTCCTCCACTGTTGGCAACCATCGTTCACGATGACGCCACCCTATAATGATGATGATACATACATTATTAAATTCTTCATTAGATAAGAAGACATATGTACAGTACAAATAATTTTTTCCTCTCCTTCTTTTACTCGTCTTATCCCGCTTAAGCAGGGTCGACGTTGTTCAACCTCATGGTTCAGGTTGGTTGGATTTAGCGCATTTTTTACGGCTGAATGCCCTTCCTACGTCGACGATTCAATTAGATTTAAAGTCCTGGATCAGGACGGGGTTTTACCCTCCAATCGCTGGGAATCGTACCAGCTACCCACATTAACTTCACACAGCCAGGTAGGGCCGAAAATGCCAGTCCTCACATGTATGGAGGGAACAGTATTTTCTGTGAAAATCTGTTCCGACCGGGATCGAACTCAGGATCTCAAAACTACAGTACAAATAATGATTACAAAAATTAAAAAAAAATGGAAACAATAAGAAGGAAAAAAATAGATAAATATGTGAATCTACACAACACACGTATGTCCCAACTAAAGGGCGGGGTTATTTCCTAGGGTAATCTCTTCCACCCAACCCTTTTTATTAGTCATTAGTGTGATTAGTCAGAATGTAACTGTAACACGGATATGACATCAGCTATAGTGACTTGAGAGTACTTTTATTAGCGTTTTTCTGGACAGGTTGTAACCTCCTGAGCAATTTTGGTTCTGTGTCGGTATATGAAGCTGTTATGAAGAATTGAACAACCTGGATTTCAAGAAAATCTAGGAGGCAAAAATAAAAATCAACTCCACTGGCGATCGAACCAGCGACCTTCGTGATTGAGAACTCCACCCGTATTAGACTGTCAAACTTATAGAAAGGGTTCACAACTACACATGATATCCCTTCGCTTTTTTATTCGTCAAGTTCCTCCCGATTTCCGGATTTTTTCAACAGCCTGCCTTCCCACTTCAAATTAGACCTGGGCTGTCTCCCCTAACTTGAAACCAATACCCCCTCCCCCCCATATTTTCCCTATAATAGGGTTAGCTAGGTTACAGCTTAACTACTTAGCAGGCCTACTTATCGAATAGAGGGGGTAAGAAAAGAAGGGAGGGAACAGGGGTGTGGAGGAGGAGGATGGACGGAAGGGTATGTACAATTGTACATACTCTGATGCCCCCTCCCCCTATTTCCTCCACTCATATGAAAGGGGAGAAAGGAGGGAGAGGGAGGAGGAGGAGGTGATATTGGCTGTATGTATGTATGGCTTCCATCAGGAAACAGCAGGTCGCACGGAAGCCTACAAAAGGAAATGGCCCCCGCTGTTCAATAATTATTATACGAGTATGTACATACACTGACTCGATTTTAAAATCCGAATACTTGCCAGTTCAAAAAACCGTCCTCAGTGTACTGTTAATTTTACTCAGAAGATGTTTTTAAACACCTGTAAAAACGCCTTTTTCCTTTCCCGGAGTTATAATGTAATGAGAGTTAATAATTTACAATTATTATGATTAGCATGATGAGACACACTCTAACTCGTTGTGTATTAAACTAAGAGAGTCTCAATAAATCCCATTTTAGTCCGGTTTATGTCGCAGCACCCCCAAAACATTTTCCACCGGCCGCGCCTGCATGGAATGTAACATGACCCCACTGCTCTAGTTAAAGTCCCGCTAACTGCCTTAAACTACTAACTTTTCTGCTGGGTGTGCTAAAATTTTCAACACAAAACTGAAACGATAAGATATAAAACATGTCTTACATGTCTCTGAATCCTACATAGATCTGTTTTTTTTTTTTTTAAATTGCATATACATAATCTGGCTGGCATATACATAGTCTGGCTATAAACAGGGTAGACCAGCAGTCTGGCTGGGGACTATAAACAGGGATCAGACCATCATTGGCTTGGTTCTGGGGCCCTTGTCAATTATTAGCCTCCTTGTAAAGACAGTGGTAGAAGTACTGAGTCATTCCTCCACTGTCTGGCTACCATTGTTCACGATGACGCCACCCTATGATGATGATGAGAATTGATGATATACATAATATATCTATCTGATTTGAATAATATATGCGATTTTCTGTACGTATTGTACCTAATATTTTTTTAATTATTTTTAATTATTTTTAACTTTAACATGCTTTTGAAGTATTCTCAGATTTTTCAGGTCTGTCAATTAAGCGCCGCGTTGCTACAGACTTTACATAATTTTGGGAGAAAATGTATATACTGATTTCACGGATTCTGAGATAAACATGTATCCCTCCATTCGCCCATGGGCGCCATGTCACCCACAGGGCGGGATTAGTCACCCACAGAGCGGATGAGTCACCCACAGGGGCGGGGCGAGTTACCCACGGGGCGGGGTGAGTCACCCCCCGGGGCGGTGTGAGTCACACACAGGGGCGGTGTGAGTCACCCACAGGGGCGGCGGGACGAGTCACCCACATCACTCACCTGCTTCTTCTTGCCGTTGTTGTACTGGTAGTTGCTCTTGGACACCGTGATCCTGGCATTGTTCACGTAGATGTCCTCCCCCTGCCCATTCGAGTAGGGGCGCCGTGTCACCCACAGGGGCGGGTTCCCCGTGAGCTCTGTGCTCACTTTGCTGCCCAGCTGAGAGAGGGTGATGGCTTGGTTTGCTGCAAGGAGAGAAGATGTACACGAAATGAGAAATATGCAACTAAATGATTTTACTTTTAATAAATTTCTAATAGGTATAACACCTCATCCATATTGATATTAGACGGCAAAGAGCCCAATACGCTCGCCGCATTAATAGTAGAAAGAAATTTCTACTATTAGAAAAGAAATCTTAGAAGCCAAATAAAAATGGCTTAGGATGGGTCCTTTGTAAAAAAAAAATTAAAAAATATGAAAAATAAAACAAATGATTTATTATTATAATAAAAGTAAGTATAGTGTTCGTTTACGTATTTTTTCTTTCTACATATTTCTGGTCGTTTCATAACCTGCTGAGCAACTTTGGCTTTGAGTCTGTCTGCCGGTCTCTCCGGTAAAATTTCCCCAGCCTGTGAAAAAAGTCCCCTTCACATGAAACGCTTTATAGACCGATAAATAATTGCCCCCTACCGCCTCGCACCCGTGACAATCGCGTTCTCATAGACAAATAAATAATGTCACTTCAGTCCCCATTACACCTCGTTTCCAATACGCCTAATTGCACGCCTCGAGCAAGTATTGGTCAAGGCTGGGTAGCCTCCTTTGCCCCCCCCCCGAACTTTAACCCCCATTGTAACCCTCGGTCTGTAGCTCCATTGTTTTCACATAACTAATTACACGGACTAATCTATACGCCGGCCGGCCGTCTGTATGTGGGGAGAAAGTAAATTGGGGAGAAGAGCGTGTTATAGAGACTGGGGGCGGAGAGAGAGGGAGAGGGAGAGAGAGAGGGAGAGGGAGAGAGAGAGAGAGAGAGAGAGAGAGAGAGAGAGAGAGAGGGACAGAGAGAGAGAGGGAGAGGGAAGGAGAGAGAGAGAGAGGGAGAGAGAGAAGAGAGGGACAGAGAGAAGAGAGGGAGAGAGAGGGGAAAGAGACGGAGAGTGAGAGAGGAGAGAGGAAACAGGAAAATGAATTGGGGAAGGGGGATAAGGAGTAGGAGAAAGGAAATTAGAATAACACAGAGATGAGAATAGGATTATTCCAAGGAATAAGGCAATAAATAGCCCTATGGTAATGGAATAATCATGTAATATGAAATTTGTATAAATATTACAAAATGGGGGCACTTGGGAGGTCCATTTCTGAGGAAATAAAACTTTTGAAATAGCTGTTTATTCTGTCGGAGTTTCGGGACTAGTACATTTTACCTGAAATAACATTCAAACTCCCCTCTTTCACTATCTATCTATGTATTTCTTTTTTCCTTTCTTTCTCTCTCTCTCCCACCAGTCTCCCTCTTTTAAGTTTCATCACATTTCTTCCTCCCTCCCATATCTTCTGTCAAATTTCTCTGTCCCTTCCATATGTTCCGTCAAATTTCTCTCTCCCTCCCATATATCTATGTACTGTCTTCCTTCCTCCTTCTCATAATATGTTCCATCAAATTTTTCTCTCCCTCACATATATTATGTCAAATTTCTCTGTCCCTTCCATATTATGTTCCGTCAAATTTCTCTCTCCCTCCCATACATCTATGTACTGTCCTCCCTCCTTCCTCTCTCCACCTCAGTTTTCCCGCAACATTCAATCGAAACAATACAAATGAGGGCCACAGAGCACAATTCATTACACCGAAAAAAAGGTCGAAGCAGACTGATTGAGCTGTGGCGCCCCTTATATTCATTATCGACAGTCGGCTGTGGGCGCCGAAGTTCTGCAGGGTTCTGGGAGGGAATTCGGGGAATGGTGATTAAGAGAAAATAATTGGGAAATAGGGAGGAGAAAACTATAGTGTGTTTGTGTCTGTGTGTGAGAGAGAAAGAGAGATAAAGAGAGAGAAAGAGAGAGAGAGAGAGAGAGAGAGAGAGAGAGAGAGAGAGAGAGAGAGAAAGAAAGAAAGAGAAAAGGAGGGAGGGAGGGTGAAAGAGAAGGATAAATGGATTGGAGATAATATATCCCCCAAAAATACACTTCGTGTGCAAAAGACGCCAAGAAAATAACAATCCTTCTTAAATAGAATTACCTTGAAAATGATTGCCTTAAAAGGAACTGATATCAAATGAAGGCCAAGTTCTTGTAAACTGGATATTATCTGCCCACAAAAGAGTCTCAAGTACAGGAATCAAGCTGACAATTGGATATGATATTTCCCATTTTTCTGTTTTTTAACAACACTAAAATTTAACATTAAAAATCTTGGCAAGTTCAAAGCAATTTTTTGATGTTTCAAACTTGCCAAGATTTTTAATGTTAAATTTTAGTGTTGTTAAAAAGCAGAAAAATGGGAAATATCATATCCAATTGTCAGCTTGATTCCTGTACTTGAGACTCTTTTGTGGGCAGATAATATCCAGTTTACAAGAACTTGGCCTTCATTTGATATCAGTTCCTTTTAAGGCAATCATTTTCAAGGTAATTCTATTTAAGAAGGATTGTTATTTTCTTGGCGTCTTTTGCACACGAAGTGTATTTTTGGGGGATATCAAGTATTTTTGGTTGGTTACATTATTTCCCATTTGCTAAATTCAACACATGAAATAAAGTAGAATTTATTTTTATGGAAATATTCATGACTTTTTTTTCTATCTCACCATCTCTTTACTACGGCCCAATATTTCTAAAATATTAAGGTATTTCAACTTTTGATTTTTTGAGATTAGATCCTTTTTTATGAATAACTCTCAAACGCTTCAATTTGCTTCATTTTATCAAATTTCGGACATTTACTTTTGGTTAATACAACTTGTTTTAATTTTCATTTAACTTGCAATTGAATCAGTTATTTTGAAAAGGGTTTAGGTCACAAAAGGTAAACTTTTGGAAAACTAAAAAAAAAACTATTTATTTCGGAAAATATAAAACATGGCATATTTTTTTCTTCATGTAATGATTAATTAGGCTAAAAGACATTATGTAACTGATTTACAAACGTTTAAGTGTCATACTTTTCAGGTAAATTTTAGTTTTATAGGCTGGACTTATGTCCTTATCGAAATAAACACGAAAATAGGTAAATCCGTTAACCAAATATGCATATTAGTTATCATATTTGTGTTCATCATTTTCGTGATATCACAACTACCCAAACTCGCTTTACTAAATCTACGGTGAAACCGGACTTGAACCACCGACCTCCAGGTTACAAGTTCATCGCCTTATGGATGAAGTTTTTTTTGGCATTGGGCAAAACCAACCCATACAGCCATGCTCAGGTCGGTAAGTTAGATAATATGGTATGCATATTATTTACCATTTTGGGTTGGGTCAACCACAAACCACATATTTTATGTCAATTCTGAGACAATTTAGGCTAGTATTTTAAGGATAAGGTAAAAAGAAAATCATCTTCAAATTTCAAGTATTTGTGTTAGTTTGAGAAAAAATAAATAAACTGACCTTAAACTGAATAAAAAAATAAACTGAACAAATCTGATGGTATCAACAAGTAGTGTCTTCACTATGAGTCATTTCGAAAAGGGATTTAGTCACGGACAAGATATTTAACTCGCTATAACTTCCTTATGACTGATCGGATTTGTGTCTTTCTCATACATAACGATGTGTCTAGGTCCATAGAATCCATTTTCATAATAAATCAAATTTCGAAAAAATTGGACTTAAACCCTTTTCAAAATAACTGATTCAATTATTTTCAAAGGGTTTTGATTGGAGCGATCAAAATTCAGGAGCTTAGAAATGATCTATCTATTTTTGTTTACCTTATTTCATTTGCATTGTATGCCAACTACCTGCATACCGAATAAAATAATTTATTTACACCCAAAATAACGATATCCGAGGTTAATGTTTACTAACATGCTTCTTTGAAACACTTAAGGATCATGCTGATAACAACATGACCCTCTATTTTTTTACTTTCCTTATCCTAATAAGGAAAGTATTGTATTCGTCGAAAATTTGACCTACCTAGTTTTTTCACATTTCTGGACGAATTATAGCCTCAGGATACCAAAAAAGTTGTTTTCAGCCATTGGTCCGTGCGTCTGTCTGTCTGTGTGTCTGTGTGTGTGTGTGTGTGTGTGTGAACAGGATATCTCGAGAACGGTAAGAGCTAGAAACTTGAAATTTGGTACACAAATTAATTTTATACACTAGACGAACCACGAAACTTTTGGTTGAAATCGGCCGCATCCCACGGCCGCAGGGCCGCAAATATTAGCCGCAAGCGCCGCTTCTTTGAATTGGTTAAAGATACAAATTTTTTTGGAGAATAACAATTTCTTAGATTAAAAAAATAATAGGGGTCTATTCTGATCATTTTTTTGATATCTTGAACTTTTTGGAACCCGGCCCCAATTTACCGGTATTTTGGGGGGGACCCGCTTGGACTAACTTTTTTACTATTCATCCTAGATGGGGGTTGTGACATATCAAATTCAATAATTTTGAGTTGCTGATTACGAATTTGGCTGTGATTTTTATCTATCTGTTACCGGTGAGTCACCAGTGGCGGAATTGGACTTCCTTATGGGAGATAAGGAAAGTCGTGTGATGTTTACACCAGATTTTTTTATCTTTATTCGCACCCTAGTCTGAGTTCGAGAAAGAGAAAAATACATTCTCAAGATCTCAAGGTAGATTTGTAAATCTAGAGCCACCGCACATTTCCCCTCTTTGGTATCCTTACTTGGCCCCAAAGGGGAGGTTCATTTCGTCACGAGGTATGAGTGATTCGCACCCCGAACACCCAAGTACAGATCATTTCAAATAAAAATTCTACCCAGTAAACGGAATATTTTACATCTATTGTTTGATACAACACGTGCTGGACTGGTTTGACTGGTACAACAAAAGAAAAGAGTTTTATTTGCCTTTTTTGCAAGAAAGGTTCAATGTATTACGTAGGTACCCTTTCGTTAGTGTCTAGGTACCTGCATGTAAAGTCAAACCTATTTTTTCAAACTCGTAACTTCTTACAAGATATAGGTGATTTTCTTGGAATTGTTTTTACAACTATACCCATTTAGGAATGTATGTGTATTATGTATTCTTTGTGTCATTATCAAATTCCCATTCAGGTTCTAGGTCAACACAAGAGATCAAGAGAACCGGAATCGCTTGTGTGCACACAATAATATTGTAACCAAATTAAACTATACATTTTTTGTCGATTCTGGGGTTTGAAGCCTTCCTGACTGGGTAGCGAGGATCTCACCTGCTAAGAGTATAACATGAATTTTCTGTAAGTTGGCCAAATTGTTACAGAACTCAAATTGATGAGTCACGGCTAGCAAGCCTGTGCAACATACTAAAACTAAAGATGACTTTTGCCACACCTTATTAGGTGCCATCGACGGCGCGTTGAATACATCAATTCTCGTAGGATCACCAATGTTAAACAAAGTCTAGCGAAGTGAAGACTTTATGATGCTGGCTATCTGGCCCAACCTATGCTGGGTGAGGTTAATGTGAGTAGCAGGTTTGTCAGTTTCCTGCTTATGGAGGGTAGTACCCCCGTCGTGATATGCAGTTGAAAACCATATTAAAATTGTTTTAATGAAGGACCTACCTAACTAGGTACCTACCTACTACCTACCTGTAATTATTTTAGTTTTGTATCCTTATAATCCTTATAAAAAGCCTTATATATCTCCCTTGCCTTTATCCCATAGTAGCTTATGTTGCTTTTGGGGTTAACATTGTTCAACCTCATGGTTGAGGTTGGTAGGGTGGAGCACGTTTTTTATGGCTGGATGCCCTTCCTAACGCCAACGATTCTACTTGATTTAACGTCCTGGATTAGGACGGGGGTTTTACCCTCCATTCGCTGTTAATCGTACCAGCTACCCACATTAACCCCACCCAGCCTGGGTAGGGCCGAAAATGGCAGCCTCACGTGTTTGGATGGAACAGAATTTTCTTCGAAAGGTCTGCCCCAGTCGGGAGTTGAACTCGGGAACTCTGGACTACGGGCAGTAGTCACAACCATTACGCCACGGAGGCTATAAAAAGCCTTATAATATCTTAAAGGTATTTCATTGAATAATTCACTCACTCACATCTTGAAAATTAAAAAAAACTAACTAGTCGAAAAATAGTAGGTACATCTATACATCTATAATATCTGAGAAACTAATGAAGGTCGATGAAAGAAAGATAATACACCCTACAGTTCAGCAATCAATCGATACCTTAATTTTATTTCATTTACGAGTGTGGTATCCCGATACTGTGAGAAGATTCTCTAATCCAAAATATGTTGTGCGCTACCAATAACTTAAGGAGCTTATAACTCAAAAACCGTAAATTTTTTTGAAGATAGCTATTCTGACGAGGAATCATCTGCCAAAACTCAGGAGTATGTCCTGAAAGTTTCAGCTCGATACAATATAGCTTTAATAGCGATTCATGTGATTACGTGAAGAGAGGTCGGTGAACGTCAAAAATCAACAAAAATGTTATAACTCATAAATGGTTATAATTATATAAAAAATACATAGAAATAAAAAAGCTGTAAATTAATCAAATAATTAATATACAAAGTTTCAGCTTTCTATCATTTGCCACATTCGAGATATATGTGATACCGCCAAAGCGCCGCCGACCGCGGTCACGCCGCCGACCGTGACCGCGGAAGTTTTTTTTTGTTAAAAACCTCGAACTGCAAGCATTATGAACTCGTAACCAAAATGTCATATTTTAAACTTTAACCATAAGCCCATGGTAAGACGAATGCGGAAAAAAAAAAAAAAAAAAAAAAAAAAAAAATGAGACCAAAGTATGAATCTTTTACTAATATTAGGGGTGTTCGTAAAAGCGGTTAGGAGTATCAGAAAAAGGTAAAATAAAAAGTAATATTCTTCTATTCGACAAGGAAAACACGAATATGAAGAAAAAAATATAAAAAGTTTTGTTTAAGTAGGTCAAAATTACAAAAGAAAATACATACGAACTCGGTTTAGCGTAAGTATAGCACGCTCGTTTTGTTTTTCTTGGCGTTGCAAAACTAGCGTTTTGCTTGATCTAATGAGAAGATTTGGAACTTGAAGAGAAAGTACAACTAATAGAAATAATAATCGCCATACTGCCCGATTAAGCCTAATGAGTCCCATTATTCCAGCAGTAAGCCCAAGACATATGATCTTGTGGTCAAAATATCAAATCCAAATGCGAGAATAACTTGTCATGTCTCGGCTGAGTTTCGAACCCGCGACATCTGTATATCTGCGCGGTAGTTCATGAGAGGGAAGATAAAATAATTTAGAAATAGGAGAGAGAAATCTCTAACGAAGTTTCAATTTCCTGCTCCATGGACTGACTGATTTGACTTAAGAGAAAGTCTGGGACGTGTAGGTAATGACCAGGGGAAAGTAGATGAGAGGTATTTTGGGGAGGGATATAAAATAATTGGCAAATAGGGAGGAGTAAACGCTTGAAAAAGAGTCTGCTATGAATGGGAGGTACTAAAATGGAAAGGTATGTAGGTATGTGGTGACCAAGAGAAAGTAAGTGGGGAGGGAGATAAAATAATTGGGAAATAGAGACAAAAGAGACAGAATTGGATGGAAGGTTCTGAATGAGGTTTGAGACGTGCTGACCAAGAGATAGTTACAGCATTGGGAGGTAATATGGGGAAATAGGAAGGAGAAAAGGATTGAAAAAGAGTATGGGCAAATAGGCAGGAGAAAAATATTGAAAAAGAGACAGAATTGGATGGGAGGTACTGAATGAGGTTTGAGACGTGCTGACCAAGAGATAGTTACAGCATTGGGAGGTAATATGGGGAAATAGGAAGGAGAAAAGGATTGAAAAAGAGTATGGGCAAATGGGCAGGAGAAAAATATTGAAAAAGAGACAGAATTGGATGGGAGGTACTGAATGAGATTTGGGACGTGCTGACTAAGAGAAAGTTACAGTATTGGGAGGTAATATGGGGAAATGGGAAGGAGAAAAAGATTGAAAAAGTGAATGGGAAATAGGCAGGAGAAAAAGATTGAAAAAGAGACAGAATTGGATGGGAGGTACTGAATGACATTTGGGACGTGCTGAACAAGGGAAAGTTTACAGCATTGTTAGATAATGCAGAGAAAGAGAAAATACTATAGAGGAGGGGGAAAAGATAGATGAGGAGGAATTGAATTTGATGAGAGGGGAGGATAAAAGAGATAGGAGGCATTGAATTTGATGAGAGGGGAAGGTAAAAGTTTGAAACATTGGGAGGTCGAGTTTCTATTTTTGGACATCTCATTAACGAGTTTCTAGTTCTCTTTTACCCTGTTTTCCTTCTCTTCCTCATTCCACTCTTTCCTATGACCTTCGTTCTAGAATTCACACATGTAAATATTTACCTAGGAAATACAAACCTCTGTTTGACTGCTGGAGTCAAGGGACTGGTCAGTTGTACCTTGGCGGAGTAAAAAAAAATACCTTAACCTCTTCCCTTCTCTACATTTCAACTTTCAACATTCTCCTTTCTATATCTCTTTTGTAAAGAATAATTCTTTGTCTTTTCTGTCTTTTTAGTAAAAAGTAAATCTTTGTGTTGTTCTATGGGCATAATCTGTTCCTCATCAATTCCTCTCTCTCTCCCTTCATTCCTTCTCTCATTTCTTCTATAATTTTTTCTCTCTCTCTCTCTCTCTCTTCATTCCTTCTCTTCTTCTTTAAATTCCTGTCTCTCTCTCTCTTCATTCCTTCTCTCTATTCTTCTATAAATTCCTGTCTCTCTCATTTTATTCCTTCTCTCTTTTCTTCTATAAATTTCTCTCTCTTCATTAATTCTCTCTTTTCTTCAGTAAAATTTTCTCTCTCTTTCTCTCTCTCTTCATTAATTCTCTCTTTTCTTCTAAAAAATTTTCTCTCTCGCTCTCTCTCTCTTTTCTTCTCTCTCTCTCTTCATTCTTTCTCTCTTTTCTTCTATAAATTTCTCTCTAGTTCTACACTGAGCGTCAAAATTAGAGGAACGCTAAAATGATCTTGAATATTTTCGAGGCGGATTTACTTAGGAACCTATTTTCTTTTCAGGTTAACTAGAAATATAAATGCTAACAAGGAACAAGACAAAAAATTCATAAACATAACAAGAGAGGATTCATTTATTGGTACATTTAGAGCAATCTCAAAAAACTGCCTAAAATGGAAGATTAAAAAAATGCTCATTTTTGGAAATATTCAATTTTCCTCACACTTTTGCTACTTAAATAACTCGTATTGCCCTCCGCAGCATTATGTAGGGCCGTTAATCTCCTTGGCATACTTCGGATAAGCTTATCAACATAAGCTTGGCTCATCCGGTCCCATTCTTCGACCACGGCCCTTTTGAGCTCCGCCAGAGTATTCAGTTGGTTTGTTCTTGCTCGAATCATTTTCTTGAGATAGTCCAATACACGCTCAATGAGATTCATGTCTGGTGAGCGAGTTGGATGGTCCAGAACTTCTAATCCAGCCTCCTCAAGGAAACGGGATACTAAAGCTGCCGTATGTGGTCGAGCGTTGTCATGCGTGAGGGTGAAGCCATCTCCAATGAATGACATGAACGGGAGCTCAAAATCTTGCAAAATCTCCGACACGTATCGTTGAGAGGTCAGGGCGCCCCCACTATGATATACAGCGTGTTACGGCCCCCTCGAGTAATGCCCCCCATACCATGATTGAGCCGCCACCATGTTGCTCCGTTCCTACCATGGTACACTGCGCGTACCTCTCATTAGGCTTTCTCAGGGCTCTGACCTTCTTGTCATCAGACTTAAGAGCCAACCTACACTCATCTGTAAACAATACTTTGCTCCACTGACGGACTGACCACCTTCTGTAGTTCTGGACATATGCGCGACTCTTCACTTTGTGCTGAAAACTGAGAAGTGGGATTCGCTTGGCTCGGTGACACCTTATAGTGTGCTCGTGGAGTCTTCTTGACACAGTAGCAGTGGAAACCCTAACACCCCGGGTGCGTTGGACCTCCGCACGCACCCCTGTTATGCCTTGGAACCGATTTTTCAGGGCCGTGAGGACCATGAAGCGGTCGTCGCGTGCTGTTGTGGAGCGTTTTCGACCTTGCCTGCGTCTTTTTTCCTACTGGCCAGGCTCCCTGTAACGTTTCACCACACGATGGATCACGGATTTTGAGACACCGAGAGAATGTCCCACTCTGGCATAACTCCAGCCCGCGCCAGTCAATGCCACTGCTCTTGACACTTCCACTCCTCTAAGATCATTCATTGTTAATGAAAAACGATAATTAAACATCTTCACAACTCAATAAAATAGAGAAACGTAATCACTTTGACCCCAGGTAACGGAATGATGGATTTTCGATAAATGACCCCAACACATGAAGTTACTGAAAAGTGTACATTTTCGAGTTACCTATAGTAAACTATTGTTAACTCTCTACGAGCTTGATAGTTGTGTATTTTTCTCCTTATTAGCGATAGTCAATCATATTTGTCAATATTATTGATCAAGAAGAGGTTTCCAAAAGGAAGACAGTCCTTAAAAT
This sequence comes from Bactericera cockerelli, assembly GCA_024516035.1. NCBI lineage: Eukaryota > Metazoa > Arthropoda > Insecta > Hemiptera > Triozidae > Bactericera > Bactericera cockerelli. Next base: position 28,367,956 of record CM044961.1, on the reverse strand, counting down.
TAGAGATCATTTTAGCGTTCCTCTAATTTTGACGCTCAGTGTATATCCCTTTCTCCTAACCTTCTTTCCTTCTCCTTTCGGTGTCTCCATCTCCTCGTTTTACAACCTATCTAATAACTCTTTTCTTCTCACCTTTCTTTCTCATTTCCACCTCGTTTCGAACTCCTTTCTTTCTCTTTCTCATTACTCATTACTACAATTCTTGTTCATACTTTCAACGGTCAACAACACATACCACGTACTCAATCTTCTCTGCTTCACCACTCAACTACATATATGACGCAAGACCACACCATAGTGTATTACCACCATCAAAATCGCAACAATCATTACACTATTATTATTAAACACTTTATCAGATATAAATAGACATATGTACAGTACAAATACTTAATTATTTTAACAAAGAAAAAAAATTAAAACAATCTATACAATAAAAATGAAAAAGAATAGAAAAATATATAGAAACTTATGTCCTAACTAAAGGGCGGGGTTATTGAATATGGCAATCTCTTCCACCCAACCCTTGCTGGGTATATGTATAGTAGTACCATCAGAACTATCACAATCATCATGTTGCAATTGCCTGTTTCAATTTTTGCAGCACGTTGCCAAAGGTCGAGGTTTTTTTCCTCTACATGAAAAACGGGGGGTGTCAGGGGGCTGAATGTCAGAAGGGACTTGGGTCACGCCAACTCCCCATCAAAACTCCCTTTACTTTCTCTCTCTCTCTCTCCTCCTCTCTCTCTCTCTCTCTCTCTCTCTCCTCTCTCTCTCTCTCTCTCTCTCTCTCTCTCTCTCTCTCTCTCTCTCTCTCTCTCTCTCTCTCTCTCTCTCTCTCTCTCTCTCTCTCTCTCTCTCTCTCTCTCTCTCTCTCTCTCTCTCTCTCTCTCTCTCTCTCTCTCTCTCTCTCTCTCTCTCTCTCTCTCTCTCTCGTTTATCTATCAATCTTCTGTCCTGCTCCTACTGATTTTTTCCTCCTTACACCTCTCTATCCATCCCTTCGTTCTGCTTCTCTCCTCCCCTCTTACCTCCCTCTCTCCACCCCTTCCATTGTCATCTCTTCTGCCGAAATATTTATAGGTGGTCGGGGTGGGCCGCAAATTGAGATGTAGGCGGCGGCGCAGAGAAGTTTTCTGTGAACCACTCGGTGAGACGAAATAGACGCTCTGTGGTTCAGTGGTTAAGAGCATTGGTTGCTGACCCGGAGGTTGCGGGTTCGAATCCCGGCCGGAGAGGAAAATTCTGGCCGAGTTTTTTGTTTCCGGAATGCTGGCATGGATGTAGAAGGAAAGTGTATTGAAGTAATGCGAAAGTGGTTCCAGGGCACAACTACCTCTGAAAAAAATTGTCTTATCTTTCTTCTATTTACTTCTCTTCTATTTTTATATTTCCCGTTTTTTTTCTTAGCTCCCCCTTTTTCCTGATCCTACATATTTTTCCCTCCCCTTTTCCCTTATCTCGATCTCTCTCCCTTCCCGCCTCTCTCTTTCCCCATGTCTTTCCCTAAATTCCCTAACTCTCCTTCTCTTTCCCTAAATTCCCTGACCCTCCTTCTCTTTCACATCTTGTTTTATAGCTTGTCAGAGCTCGGAAAATAAAGCGAAGGAAATAAAGCCGAAAACCATTAACTTTTCCTTCGATGATTGCTTGGTTGGATGAAAACTCCATACATGCCTTTCTGCCTAGTGTGTACGAGTATAACTGTATATAGGTGTACATATAAAGTAAATAGAGTTGCTCGTACAAAAGGAAACTGTTTATATTACCCAGGAAAACTAAGAATTCTCCATGGACCTTTATTCAAAATATGACTCATGTTATTTTTCATGCTATCCAAATATTTTTATTTTCAACATAAAATAGATATTAAAAAAAATGGTCGCTACTCACAGGTGTGGTAGCTGATCAGGTCGCTCTTATCAATGACTAGCACTAAATAACTAATGGTCGCTACTCACAGGTGTGGTAGCTGATCAGGTCGCTCTTATCAATGACGCTCTTATCAGTGTCAAACTTGTGGTTCTGAAAAGCTTCGTTAGTAGGGGCGAACAGGGTGAGATGTTTGAACCTGAGGGAGTAGTTGCCTTCGGGGTTGCTTTCTAGATAGCTGTAGAACTGAAACAGAGAAGAGAATAAGGGATTGTTAGAGATTTAGTGAAACTCTAGAGAAAAAAACAGGGATTGTTAGATTTTTTTAATTATGTTCAAACGCAATGTGTTTCACTGCAATTTCATGAACTTAATACCCTAGGTAGGATTAATATTTTATAAACCTAGTTGTTTCTTACATATTTTCTTAGAGATATTTGAATAATTTGAAAGGTCCAATTTAAAGGAGTGTTGATTGTATTATAGTAACATCTAGACAATTTCCTGAAATTCTAGAGAGAAACAGGAAATTGTTTCAGTTATTGATGGGAAGGGTTGTGTCACTTCTCGTCCATCAGAGGGGAGACATAAAACGGGATGGGCAAGACAACACAGACCACAAGAGTCGTCCTGTTTTATTGCTACGAAAAAAAAGGCCGTGAATCAATCATCTTCTGAAAAAAACCAACAAAAAATTTGAGAAACACATCAGGCATTGTTAACTTAGAGTCAATGATTCCGCAGTCACTGCGTGAAGGGATTATATTTATTTGGACGTAGGAAAAATGTTCACTATAATACGCTATTCCAACCCACCCCGTATTGTAAATATGTGTGAACAATTACAACAGAAGACAAACATATTGTGAACTAAACTATGCATACATTACTAGATAACAATGTATGTAAATACTCTATGTACATACTCGTACATGAAAATAATTGTATTTATTCTGATCATTGTAACCACTTGATATTCATTGTGTCGAAAGTGCTATTTGTATTTGACTTACCGTTCAACAAAACATATTTGTAAATTATTACAATAAATAATAACTGTTCTATAGGTTATGTATGTTGCCATTTTCATTGCTGCTGCTGTGCTGCATTCATAAGAGATAGTACAGCAATTAGCATACCTGCCATTCTGATTCATATAGGTACCTTTCCAGGGTTAGATTCAACATGTATCTCTACATGTAATCTTATTTGTATTACGAGTATTTCACCATCGCTTCAACGTATTTATTTACGCTTTATTTTTTATACAAAACAAATCAACAATAAACTATTAACAAGGAAAAAAAACTCAACAATATTTACAAAATAATAATATCGCCTTATTTATACTGCCCGATTAGGACTATTAAAATCCCAATATTCTAGCAGTAAGCCCAAGACATATAATATTATTATGAGGTAAAAATCCCAAATGGGAGGATAGCTTGTCATGTCCCGGCTGGGTTTCGAACCCACGATCTCTGGAATCGTTGGGTTCACAGAGTCCCGCCTTTACCACTGAGCCAGACAGACTATAAATATAAGAGAAATAAAACATAGAAAAACAGTATTCATAAATTTACAATTGTCTTGTAAAGAATCATCTATCAATTTATGATAATGATAATATAGACACTTGGGGCGAAATTAATAGGCAAAATCGAAATCTTAAGTCCTGACTTAAGCATTAGTTTTCTTCATCTAAGACAATACGCAAAATCTAGACTTAGCTCCACAGAGGTATTACAAAAACGTCTATTGATTCCGCTCTTAATTTATACCTGATAAGGACTAAATAGTGTTCTAGAATTTCAAAAAGAAAAAAAAACATTGGTGCCATTAGTGGTCTCAGTATCAAATTAATTAGTATAAATTTATGCATTGGCTGGGATTCGAACCAACGGACCCGCAATCTACCTGGATCACTAGACTAGCGCCTCAACAACTTTGACCACTAAAGCTTGTTCAGCTTACACTTGACTTATTATTATTACCAATCCTGTTCTGATAGTTTTACCACTTGTCAAAACCATTCAGCACAAATAACAAGATGTGAACTAGAATAATACAATAAAACCAAGTATATAACATCACTATATTTTTTTTTTTTTTTTTTTTTTTTTCAAGTAGGTACTTTATTTATTAATATGTACTTAATATTCATAGTATGTAGCTATATGAACACTAACATACCTATTAAAACTAATAATTATTACAATATTAATATTATGTTTATGTATGTACAATTGTACATGTACAACCATATTACTGAACATGACATCCAAATCATATTATGAACACAAACATAGTATATCTATGTATAACATATTAACAATGCGTAAGAACAACAATATTACTATATTTACAGTGTACATGATATACAATACAGATCATAATTATTATGAACAATATGAATCCAAAAAATCATTATTATTATTAATGATAAGTATATTATTATAAATATGTATGTATATGAATATGACATTAATACATGATATACTTCTGTGCTTAACACACATAAGGTACATAGAATATTATGAATATGAAGAGAGATGAAGAGTCAGTTTTCACACCTGTCATGGGAATTACAATAATAGCTCTTTAAATAGGGTCTGTTGCATACACCACATTTCCTGTTGGTTTTGACAGCCAAAGACATGTCTCGATGTCTTGCTTTATAACAAAAATATAATAGCACCTGTAATTGCTTGTCTAGATCTAAAAAGCAGAGAAGTGTTGATGTAGTATAAAACATAACTGTGAGAAGTCATTTTTTATTAGGTTACGGGGATGATTATACAGGGTGAGCATAAAGTCTCACCCCACCCCCCGTATCTCGAGAATGGCTGAAAATACAAGAAAACGCAAAAACACGTATTCCTTCGATTTTAGGAGGATTAATTTTCAGCCAAAAAAAAATTGCCTACCCGGCCCCAGTCAGGCTGGGCATGGACCAACTTTAAAATCTTAAATAGAATGGTATGTCTTGTGGCATATTGTTTTAAAGGTCTCATAGAGAGAAGTTCATTACAACAAATTTCAGTGAGCTGCAACTTACCGTTGTTGAGATACAGGGTCGGACGTCCTGCGTAATATCCATATATTTTGACCTATAACTCGTTAACCGTAAATTATAGAAAAATCAAATTTGTTGATAATAACTCCTTATGACAAGCACTGTCGAAAAAGTTATAATTCAACATACTCTGTTGATGTTAGTTTCTGGTCGGTTTCGTCAGCCAGCCGGACGAACAGTCCGAAAATTTTTAACGAAAAAACAAATCAAATTATAACTTGTTCGAAAGTTCTTGCCATAAGGAGTTATTATCAACAAATTTGATTTTTCTGGAAATTACGGTCAACGAGTTATAGGTCAAAATATATGGATATTACGCAGGACGTCCGACCCTGTATCTCAACAACGGTAAGTTGTAGCTCACTGAAATTTGTTGTAATGAATTTTTCTCTATGAGACCTTTAAAAAAATATGCCACAAGACATACCATTCTATTTAAGATTTTAAAGTTGGTCCATGCCCAGCCTGACTGGGGCCGGGTAGGCAAATTTTTTTTGGCTGAATATTAATCCCCCTAAAATCGAAGGAATACGTGTTTTTTGCGTTTTCTTGTATTTTTAGCCATTCTCGAGATACGGGGGGTGGGGTGAGACTTTATGCTCACCCTGTATATTTGTGGAAGGATGTTTTTTTTTTTTTTTTGATTTCTTGAAAGAAATTTGCTGTCGACGTCTTATTTTGTCGTTATAGTGGAATGTCTTATTAAAAATTAAAATGTTGATGTATTGCTTTATAGTATCATAGTGGAATGTCTTATTTGAAAATAATATTATAAATAATAATTTTAAATAAAAATAAGAGATAAATTTTCCGTTTCTCTCTATCTATACCGGGCGGTCCATGTCTGAGTCCCACACTTTTCGAGATGAGCTTTCCCCTCCATCAAAAAATCTATAAGCGAAAATAACCTCTTTGTAAGAGAAATCTGGATATAAAAGAGAAAAATCGCCCCTTGAATTCTCTTATACTATTATCCAAGTTTTACTGTATTGACTTTTTGATATTAATGGTAAGTAATATGTACCGGTCAAACTATAAGGAAAATCTCCTATGAGATAAAAGCATAGTTAAGAGGGTAGGCGATAAAACCAAAAATGATACAGATATAAAAAATGCACTTTTTCTGCCAACTGCCCCTAATGCTGAGAACATTTTCGCAATGATGGACGGGACAAAGAAAGAGAAGAGAGAGCACAGAAATTTGCACATTAAGAACAAACAAACACTTGGCCCACTTAAGAATAGAAAAGTCATTGAGTGTGAGCGTAGGTGGTATGAGGTATGAGGCGCTTCAAGCCAGGAGGCGAGGGTTCGGACCCCTGTCAAGTCAGAGATTTTCATCATAGTATATTGATTCATATTATTTGTAATTATATTAATTATTATATTAATATTGATTAATATTATAGTATATTGCCTAAAAATAAATTGTAGTCTTTAGTGTGTAATATAATCTTTAATGTGTATAATAAAAAAATAAATAAAGTGGCTGTATGGAGTTATTTTTACCCCCAATGCCAATACCAAAAAAAAGTATATAAAGATCGGGTAATTATTTGCTGCAACAAATAAGCCTTGCAGTTCAACGAGGTAATGCTGCAAGCGTTTCGGGTTGTCATTCCAGTGATGATTTTATTAATAATGTTTTTTTTATGTTTAATTAAATAAAACCAACTTTTACCTTTATAGTATGTTATTTGCGATATTTACGATTAATTATAATGTCACATGAGTTGTAGGTACCAAAAAATTGGTGGATTCTAGTAAGGAGTCGTTCTAATAGTAAGGAATATAGAAGGGTGGAATTATAAAACAGGATTAAATTTAATCTAAGTGAACACTATACCTTAACTCGGGCTATAGTGTCCACTTGAATTAAATATAATCCTCTTTTAAAATTCGCCCTTACTCGTGTTACTAAAAATATTTGTCATACAGCATCCTTGTGGGATTCGAACCAAAGACCTCCAGGTTACGAGTCGGGATCCTAATCGGTCTAGCTACCGAGTTCTGTTTCCACACAGTAGCTACTGCGGCTGGTCAGTCCTACAATTTATTCTTTTATGAATGAGGCATTAACAACATACCATGACTGTAGCGTATACATACATAATATACGTATGTAGGTATAAGTATATGTATATAACACACAGATTAATTTCTAACGAGGACATGATGTCATCGGATAGTGTCATCTCTATTATATTATTATTTTTGGATAACCATTATTTATCGTTACTCTATTTTCAAATTCATCATCATAATTAGGTAGGTGCCATGCAAGAAATCCTTCAATGAGTACCACAGGCAATCACTTTTCACTCTCAATACCTATATAAACAATGGGAGTATACAACTAAAGAAACTAAAAACTATAGTAGGTATATGTACATCCTTCAAAAGGAACTATAAATTATTATTTCATGCTATCAAATTATGGTTGAGCCTATATACTCTGACTTGATTTAACAATATGAAATAAACAATGACCATAATTTATTATACAGATAGTAAAATAGTCTTGTTATCATGTGGGATATCTAGAGCTACCTATAATATAAAGTACAGCTGAAAGCTAAGCCACCAAAAAAATAATAGATTGGAAGCTCAAATTCGACCACATAATTAATAGGTAGGTATAGACTTAAAGAAACCGTAAGTTTCTCTCACAATGAGCTATACCGAGTGGTTCAAAAAATAGGTAACTTTTGATTTCTCAATAAATTTTTGTTAGTAAAATTATACAACCCTATAGAATTATTACGTATGTAGATAATGTTAAAACTATAGATATAATTAATTTTTAGAAAAATCTACATTAAAACTAATTTGATCAAAATGACAAATCCATACCGATAAATAATGCACAAAAATTAAATTAAAAAATAGTGAAACTGCATTTTCAGATAGTATATTATTTTCTTTTTTCATTTAAGTTGCCACATGATCTTGAAAAAATGTCATTTTTTAATAGAATACCCTATTTCCTAATCCTTTAGAATATCCTAAATATTTAAGAAAAATATACGACAGAAAAAAATCACGCAATTTTTTGGGTCACACGGTATCAAAATTATACAAATGCGCAAACTTTCCCATGTGCAAGTTGAACGTAGTGTCTAGCATTAGGCATGCGCACTGGCTTCATTGTCAACTAATGCCAATAATTCCGGACTGAATGAACGGCTTGCTATACTACTCGTACTTTCGCAGGCTGAAGAGAGAAAGAGGTTGGGTGGAAGAGAGCGCCACTCCTTGGTAGGAATGACAATGGCCATGTATTTAAAATAATAGTGAGTCCTTATTTATTTATTTAGAAACACTTTATTAGTAGAACATACAGACAAATTCAGACAAATAATGGGAAAAAGTAAATATAAAAATGACAATAATAATAATATAACACAAGAAAAAAATAAATAAAATATATACATATGTCCTAACTAAAAGGCGGGGTTATTGCCTATGGCAATCTCTTCCACCCAACCCTTGAAAAAAATAAGGAAAGTAACACACATTATGTCTTGACCGGGCCTTCAGCACCAACGAGTCTCTCTCCCCTCTATACCCTCCTTGCTAGACAACCAGTCGGGAAATGACTCCCTCATAGCATTCCTTAAAGCCACCAACATATTTCCCAAATTATAACTCGAGTATCCGGCGTGAACTGCAGGCCTACCGCCTTGTTAAAGCGCCGTTAAACCGGAAAAAAATGAAAGTAAAAAATAAATAATAAGTCTTCCTATTATTCCAACAGTTGGCCTGAAGACGTATTATTATGTGGTCAAAATTCCAAATAAGAGGATAACTTAGGGTCCGGCTGAATTTCAAACCCGCGACCTCTTAATTATCAGACATGACGCCTTGACCACGACCGACAGCTATTAGGTATTAGGTCATTCAGAGAGAAATTGAACACTGTGTTATATTTTTGTGAACTTAGGTCATTCAGAGAGAAATTAAACAATTTGTTATATTTCTTATTTCTGTGGACTCTGGTCTGCAACTCTACCCCCTCTCCTCACGAGTGCAGTTCGTTTTCCCCTCTTAGTTGGTAGGATGCTGCATTTTTATGCCTGCGTCTTTCTATGCACAATTGCACATATGCGTTTATGACTCATTCTGCAACTTTCTCACATAGCGTAGCCCTTTTTATTACACTTTTATTCTTTTTCTCTCTCTTTATCATGGTTATCGTTTCTCTCTCTGTCCCTCTTTTTCAGATAATGTGCATCGTATACGTACGTACATAGGTTATAGATAATATAGGTATACCCCCCCTGCCTAGTTTTCTCGTCACCTCATAGAGTTGCTACATGGGACAGTTCATTACAGCGCCCCCCTCCCCCCTCCATTTCGTCCTCTGGATTTGCAGCTTTTTTAATGAGCCATACAGGGTGGTGTAAAAAATTGACTGTGGTATATTGAAATGATTTCATCCAACATCTTGAAAACACTAGGAATTACTCGATGTTTAGATTAAAGCTACGTTGAAAATAGTTGAGGAAATCAGGAAATTTGATGATTTTCTTCTAATCCACAATTTGTTTTGTTTTTCTTATCTTTCCCAACGTACTGGTAATATCTTCTAAAACTAATTTTAGAATTAGCTACTTGCCTTTTTTTGTAATTTGCAGAACCAGGTTATTCTATTCAACCTGGGAAATCCTAAAGCGCAGAACAAATGTATCACGCTGTAAATCGTTCATCTCGGTAAGAGAAATACACCACCCTGTATATTGTCCATATCCGTAAGAAAAGTGACACGTACATCACCCTATATATTGTTCATCTCCGTGAAATATTTTCCCATCTCCTCCCATTCCCCCCAATTCTATTTACAGATGACGTCATCACATTATATATCTATTGATTTAATAAAGTGTCATCAGAATGAACATCCCCGACAGTAAAAAGGCGACCTTTCAGATCCTGTAGTAGCAGAGACTAAAGGTCTATGCTATCCATTAGTGAAAACAGATTTCTTTTTTAATCAATGTTATAATTTTTCATGTTATTAACATTACTGTTATAACAGTCACCAACTGTGTAGCTTAGAGCTAAATTTTTTTGATGATTTTCTTACGAAGCGTGTAGATTTTTTTCTCTTTTCAATTTACAAATAAATCTACGTTGTTTATACACAACAGGATTTAATCCTAGATGAAACGTTTAATCCGGAAAGAACAAAAGGACTATTTTATGTCGGTATAATTCATTCCTTGGTCTTTTAAATAGCATGTGAAAAGATAAAAGATGCTGAGCTGAAGGAAATCTCTCTATTCTCTCTCTCTCTCCATCCTCCTCCTCCTCCTCCCTCTCTCTCTCTCCTTCCTCTCTCTCTATCTCTCTCCTTCCTTCCTTCCTTCCTCTCTCTCTCTCTCTCTCTCTCTCTCTCTTTCTCTTCTTACTCTCTCTCTCTTTCTCTTCTTACTCTCTCTCTCTTTCTCTTCTTACTCTCTCTCTCTTTCTCTTCTTACTCTCTCTCTCTTTCTCTTCTTACTCTCTCTCTCTTCTTACTACCTCTCTCTGTCTCTTCTTACTCCCTCTCTCTCTCTTTCTCTCTTCTTACTCCTTCTCCTTACTCTCTCTACTATTTTTCCCTTTTGGGAGTGAGCTATTGTTTTTCTTACCAATTTCCTCTCCTCACAAGAATCGAACACACTATAGGATCCACTCCGGGCCACCTTCTCACTTCAGCTTGTGTGAATGCAATTATTCCTACTGCCATAATATGCATTATCGAAACTAGTACGGTCAATGCACCAACTCCACCATGTTCTTGTTTATAAGCGAGCCAATTAATTAGCTATCGAAATCAATCAATATTTATAGAAAAGTTCATAGCACATATTAATAATGTAAGTATTAAATGAGTATAATACATACATTTAATGGCACAGTTTTAACGTAAATATTTAAAATACATGTATTTAATGGCATATTTCTAGCGTAAATATTAAGTAATACTCGTACATGTATTTTCGATGGCATGTAATCAGTATGTTACATTTTGTTACATCATAGCATGGGAAAAACATTTGAATGAAAGTATACACATTATTACACTTAGATCACCAACTGTAATGATAAAATATTAAATGCTATCCTCTTTTATTCGTGTGAAATCTTATGACATACATTACTTACAACGACAATCGTTATTATTCAGTACAAACTTATTTAATGAATATCTGTAAGATGCTGGACATGTAATATGCCTGTAACTGTAACATTATTACAGCCGTAATCATAACATTCAATATTACATTTCCTGATCTTATGTACATAATATGTTGACATTGCGGACATTCACGAGATTGACTGAATCAGTGCTACTGCATGAGTGAAGTCATCTATTCGATTCCTAGACTTGGTAATGTATTAATAGTCAAGATTATTATTATTTATTATGGAAACTCCATAAATTAACACAGCGACCTATGGATGGAGGTCTTGACCAGTTGATTCTATATTTGGTTTTAACACTTTGAACGTCCTGAGAATTGATTGACCTCACCCAACCTGGGTTGGGCCAAAAATGTTATTCTTTGTGGTGAAGCTCAAACCTGCGTCACAATTTTGGGGGTAGCGCAGCATCACCAAGAGTCTCCTAAACCAATTACATTATTTCATTTATTCTCTGGTATTGCCGCCATCGGTTGTAACAACTTCTTATTTTTCCTCACGAGGTAAGAATGGACCCCTTACATCCAAGTAAAGAGCAGAAGAATTCCTGCCCTGCTGGAGATCAAACCTAGGCTACCGTGCGCGTAAGCCCGGTGTGCTACACTACACCATTAGATGGGAGGCATTCTACGGGAAGCTACAACACACACTGATCAAGTACGTGATAATAATATTGTAACTATGGAATAAACTGTCCAGTTATGTGTTAAGAAAAGAAAAAAAAAAGATTCTTTTGTCCAAAGATTTGTGTCTAGAAATTTTCAACAAACTCATTTTTCTCCAACTTATCAGTGCTTCCGTCCGAAGATTCTCGCAATCGCCAAGGACTTTAATGTAGCATTCAAAATACATACCTGAAATCAGAAATAAAAGAAGTAAGTCAGAAAATTGTTTGCGCCAACTTCACTATCACTTCGGACAGGCACCTCATCATCATCATCATCATAGGGTGGCGTCATCGTGAACGATGGTAACCAGACAGTGGAGGAATGACTCAGCACTTCTACCACTGTCTTCACAAGGAGGGTAATAATTGACAAGGGTCCGCAGAACCAAGCCAATGCTGGCCTACTCCCTGTTTATAGTCCCCCAGCCAGACTGCTGGTCTACTCCCTGTTTATAGTCCCCCAGCCGGACTGCTGGTCTACTCCCTGTTTATAGTTTCCCAGCCAGACTGCTGGTCTACTCCCAGTTTATAGTTCCCCAGCCAGACTGCTGGTCTACTCCCAGTTTATAGTCCCCCAGCCAGACAGGCAACCATCAGTAAATAATTTTCAAGTGGAGTTTAACCTCCCTCTCAACTGCTAAAACGGGGGGTTTTTACTTTTTACCCTCCAATCGCTGAAAACTCAACAATCAGCTACCCACATTAACCTCACCGAGACTGTGTTGGGCCGGGAATAGGCATTTATTTATTTATTTATTTTATTTATTTAGAAACTCTTTATTAGCAGAACATATATACAGACAAACAATGGTAAAAATTAAATATAAAATTGACAGTATTAATAATATAAACAAGAAAAAAATAAATAAAATATATACATATGTCCTAACTAAAGGGCGGGGTTATTGCCTATGGCAATCTCTTCCACCCAACCCAAGGCATCATCACGAGGATTTCTTTTTAACCGTCACCCATCCAAGTCTCAACTTCGCTGGACGTTGCAATATTAGAACTCAACGTGCTTTGCCAACCGTTCACAACATATTATTATATTACGCTTTATTAGGTAAGACAAAATATAAACAGTAAAATACAATGAAATTATAAAGAAAAAATAAATAGATTGAACAAAGAAACAAGAACAAAAAAGAGAATAAAGCTAATGTCCTAATACCTGAAGGGCGGGATTATTGCCTGTGGCAATCTCTTCCACCCAACCCTTTTTTGGTTGGAAGAGATTGCCATATCGGAAAGGACCAGTTTGGGAACCACTTCTCCGCTCGATCTTTACAACACTCCTATTGTTATCTGGCAGCTAAGCCGCTTGTCCTTAAGTGGAAAGAATTAGTGCCGACATAAAATCGGCACTTAAAATTTAAATCGGCTATTGTTATTCCGTTGATATTCAACGTGTTCTGGTAATTCCTGTAGACTGTGGATAGCTGTAGGTACAAATTTGGGTACATAGAGTTGCTCATATAAAGGTATATAAAGTTTTAAGCGTCCACTTATAGATAACTGTATACCTCTCTTCGATCCTTTCCCTCTATGGCGTATTATGCAAATATGCGTTATATCATTACATGCAATTGTATAGATTTATTATCTGTTTATGTCAAAAGAGAGTGTGTATAGGGGACTATGAGTTTATAAAGTTTATAAATTAAAGAGGTTTTTCAGTCAAAAATGCAGGAGCCAAGATCTTTCTCCAAAACTTAAGAAGGTTTCTAAATGATCCAGGTTCAAATTAATCACGTTCGACTGTAAAAAAAAAAAAAAAAAAACAATGCCAATTTTGGACAAATACTACCTCGTGTTCACATCTTACAGACAATATACAGTATTTTTACGAAATCACCCCGAGGTCTCCCAGAATATCTAAAGAAACGTATTCCTTACGGAGAGAGCCAAAAAAATTGTAAAAAAAACGAAATATTTTAATTAATGTCGCGCGTGCTCGAACCGCGGTCCCCAGGGTACGAACCCCGAACTAAACCACAGGAGGTTCCGGCGGCTAAGAAGAGGCTCCCCGCACTCGTGTGCCAATGGTATATATGCGTGGCTCACAATGATATCCTTAAATAAGAAATAAAGAACACAAAAGGAGTCACTCAATAATATACCTTATAACAGGTTTTTTTTTTTTTTTTATCGTGGAACCAATTTTTGTAGAATGCTCGGGATTTAAGCACCCATTGTTCTTTGACTGAAATCTTAACAAGCTGATGTCACCAAATTACTTCATATACCTCTAATAAATACCTATAAATATGTATAATTCTTTAAACTCAAGATATACAAAATTATACATACATAGCTGAAAACAATACACTATTTAGTGAACTTACAATAATATCTTTGGTTGAGATCACTATTTCTTGCTAAATTCACACCTGATATGAGTAAATTATATATTTTTTTTCTTCAAATCAGTGATTAGTGGAAACCATGATTCATCAGAAACATTAGGGACGGTTGCATAAAGCTGAAGTCTACAAGATCCATATTTAAATGGATATTAGACAATTTCCATTACAAATTAGATGTTTATTAAATGGAAAATTTAATTATTAAGGACACCAAGTTCGGAGGTGGAGAGAGAGAGAGAAAAAAGGAATTAAGAGAGAGGGAATGATAAGGGATTGAGCAAACAAACAGAACGAAAGGAGTTGGGAATGCGATAAAGGGAGATAGAAAGAGAAAGCAAAGAGGAGATAAAGTAGGAGAAAGAGGTATAGGGAGCGAGATAAACATAAGATTGGTAAGAGAGAGAGGTACAGGGAGGGAGATAAATATGAGATTAGAGCAAACAAACAGTGGGAGAGAATTAGGGAGGGAATAGTGGGAGGGATATGATTATTTTAATATATTCTGCTACGGACGATTTAATTTACCATGATGCGTATATTTTCTTGTTTGTTTTTCTCATTGTAATTTCATTTTCCGTCGAAATTTGACCCACTTTGAACTCAAAATTCAATTATAGTGTCTCCTAATCTTATTAATTAAATCACTTGTGTTGTGAATAACTTGGTCATCTGCTTGGATAAGTCTGAGAAGCTTCTTCGCTCTGGTACTTTTGAACTTTGGTTGTTAAATGTTGTTGTTATTGTTTGTTAGTGTTGTTACCATCAACCTCAGTACCTCGGTCGATAAGGCGGTTTACTCGTAACCTAAGGGAAAGTTATCATTTTTGTGTTGATCACTTTCGTGATATCACAACTAATCAAACTCACTTTACTAAAATCTACGCTGAAACCGGGACTTGAACCACAGACCTCCAGGTTACAAGTCCGCCGCCTTATCGATCATGCTAAGGGTTGTAGGTTCAAGACCTATCACAGGAGATTTTAAAGAGAACTACCTGCACTGCAAGGTGTGAAAAAAAAAAACAAAAAAATGCATTGTCAAAAATCCGTAAGAAATGCATATAAACTGTTAGCGTAATGGGACTTCCTGTCTCGAGCCGACAGTCTAAATAAAGCACTACTATACTATAAACTTACTCCTTAATTGCATGGATAATGGATATTCAGATCTATTACCTGTTGATGTGGTAATAGATCTGAATATCAATGCCATCAACTGATGAGAGTAAATAAGCTCGAAACAGCTGTCCAGGTATGTTCTGATATTCATTTTACGTACATCTAGTACAACTTCTCACTTTTCTGTTTGTACTGATTAAAATAGAGAGGTTAGTTGATGGCATGGAAAATCAGCACTATATATTACCTGCTGATGAGAGCAAATAAGCTCGAAACAGCTGTCCAGGTATGTTCTGTTATTCATGTTACGTACATCTAGTACAACTTCTCACTTTTCTGTTTGTACTGATTAAAATAGAGAGGTTTGTTGATGGCATATGGATAATCAGCACTATTACCTGCTGATCA
This sequence comes from Bactericera cockerelli, assembly GCA_024516035.1. Classification (NCBI taxonomy): domain Eukaryota; kingdom Metazoa; phylum Arthropoda; class Insecta; order Hemiptera; family Triozidae; genus Bactericera; species Bactericera cockerelli. The sequence continues at coordinate 28,352,256 of CM044961.1, read as the reverse complement.
GAGCAAATAAGCTCGAATTAGGTGTCCAGGTATATGTTCTGATATTCATGACATCTTGTAGAACTTGTCAGTATCTCACTTTTCTGTTTATACTAATTATACTGATATTTCTGGCTGGAGGACGTTAAACAGGGAGAAGACCAGTGTATCGCTAGAGGACTATAAACAGAGAACAGACTAGCCAACCCTTACAAGCCAGGCTAGCTTGCAGTTTCCTAAGGGTTTAATGGCTTATAAAGAAAAGTCCAAGTCCTCATGATGGTTGATCGCACATAGAACTATGTGGTTCAGGACGGGCCAACTTTGAAATAAAGTTGGCTGGAGACCATCACTCAACCCTCCAGCTCCAGCTGTAGCCAAGCTGGCTACAACAACAACATACTGATATTTGAACAACAACAACAACAAGAATTTTCCGAGCTCCGGCTCTACACTTGCTTAATTAGAAAATAATTGACAATGTTGTTCAACTCCGAGCTAAAGACACCCGGGTGTATGTTTACGGCTAATGCGTCGTTCCGTTTCGGTACGAAGGGAAAACTTTTTAATTAAAAGTCTAAGAATAATAATTAAATTATGATCCTGGTGAAATGGAGATGTCGGTAATAATAATTATATGTCACGAGTCACGAGTAGAAAAGATTATAACAAATATTATCTTCATGATGACGATGTTTTAACTGAAGAGAGATGTGATGATGTTGATGGTAAATGATAGAAGTATAACATTCAATCACTTACCATTTTTTTACTTTCCTTATTTATATTATTGATTATCTAGATAGGTTACTTTAAGGGTTGGGTGGAAGAGATTTTCATGCTCCACCCTTTAGTTAGGACATCTGTGTGTATAAATTTATATCTATTTTTTGGGACTCACTAATTTACTGACCCGACATAAGTTTACTGACCCGGTATCTGAGTTTGTAAATTCCACTGACCCATACATGTTTTAGATGCGCCTTGACGTCCCCGACATTATAGTGAAAACCCCATCCGGATATAACTTACCAATCCGGAGTTAACCCGGATTAACCCTTACTGACCGGATAAAAGTTTACTGACCCGGTATCTAAGTTTGTTGATTCCACTGACCCATACATGTTTTAGATGCGCCTTGACGTCCCCGACATTATAGTGAAAACCCCATCCGGATATAACTTACCAATCCGGAGTTAACCCGGATTAACCCTTACTGACCGGATAAAAGTTTACTGACCCGGTATCTGGGTTTGTAAATTCCACTGACCCTATATATTGTTACATGCGCCTTGACGTCCCCGACACTATAGTGAAAACCCCATCCGGATATAACTTACCAATCCGGAGTTAACCCGGATTAACCCTTACTGACCGGATAAAAGTTTACTGACCCGGTATCTGAGTTTCTAAATTTCACTGACCCATACATGTTTTAAATGCGCCTTGACGTCCCCGACATTATAGTGAAAAACCCATCCAATATAACTTACCAATCCGGCGTTAACCCGGATTAACCCTTACTGACCGGATAAAAGTTTACTGACCCGGTATCTGAGTTTGTAAATTCCACTGACCCATACATGTTTTAGATGCGCCTTGACGTCACCGAACCAATAGTCAAAACCCCATCCAGATATAACTTACCAATCCGGCGTTAACCCGGATTAACCCTTACTGACCGGATAAAAGTTTACTGACCCGGTATCTGAGTTTGTAAATTCCACTGACCCATACATGTTTTAGATGCGCCTTGACGTCCCGAACCAATAGTGAAAACACCCATTGGGTTATATCTTACCAATCCCGGAGTTAACCCGGATTAACAACTTTAACCTGACCGGATAAAAGTTTACTGACCCGGTTTCTGAGTTTGTAAATTCCACTGACCCATACATGTTTTAGATGCGCCTTGACGTCCCCGAACCAATAGTCAAAACCCCATCCAGATTTAACTTACCAATCCGGCGTTAACCCGGATTAACCCTTACTGACCGGATAAAAGTTTACTGACCCGGTATCTGAGTTTGTAAATTTCAATGACCCATACATGTTTTAGATGCGCCTTGACGTCCCCGAACCAATAGTGAAAACCCCATTGGGATATAACTTACCAATCCGGAGTTAACCCGGATTAACCCTTACTGAAAAGTTTACTGACCCGGTATCTGGAAATACGGCTGATCCCAGTTCCAATCATTTTCATTACCAAAATATTGGTCTAGCCATTCAAAGAGGAAATGCTTCTTGCATCCTCGGTTCTCTTCCGTTACGCAACCGGGTCCGTTGCGTAACGGTTGTTACTACTGCCCATAGTCCAGAGATCCTGAGTTCGATCCCCGGTCGGAGCAAATTTTTCACACAGAAAATTCTGTCCCCCCCCCGTACATGTGAAGCTGGCATTTCCGGCCCTACCCAGGCTGGGTGAGGTCTATGTGGGTAGCTGGTACGATTCCCAGGGAATGAAGGGTAAAACCCCCGTCCTATTCCAGGACGTTAAATCAAATAGAATCGTTGGCGTTAAGGTGGCATCACACGATATGGCAAAGCGACATATAATATGGTAATCTCCCTTGACATTGCTTGTGATCGGTCTTGTTTACATGACCATCTGAGACATGAAGCTCCAGCAGAGAAAGTCTCAAACAGCACTCTTACTCAAACAAGCATTGAGCCTTTCCTCCAAACCATCGGATCCGAGTCAGCCAATGAGGAGGTAAAAAACTATTAGCAGGACGCCCTGTATCACGGGGTGTCCTAAAAATTGGATATTGGAACGTCAACGGACTCTCTAAATTAAATAATTTATGTAACAACAATTTGGAAGAAATTTTAAGCTGGCATATTGTTTGCGTGAGTGAAACATGGTCACTGCAAGAACCAAGCATTTGCGATTTTCAAAGTCATTTTAACATGGTCTACTCTGTGGCCGTTAGGGACAAACAGCGCGGAAGAGCAAGCGGCGGACTCATGATTTTGGTAAGAAAAGAGTTCAAATTTGAAGTCCTCGATACCTCAAATTTATGGATATTTATAAAAATCACCGTTTCTCAAAATACACAAATAGTTGTGGGAAATATTTACATTAGTCCTAAATATTGTATAGAACAAGCTCTAGAATCACTTAGACTCTGTTTGGAAGAGTTAAAACCACACATAGAAAATGAGTATCTTATTATTGGTGGCGACACAAACGGTAGAATCTCTGACTTGAATTACTCTGATGAAATCTTGGTCGAAGATACAGCACTTTCAGCGCAACGCATCTCATTGGATGAAACAGTCAATAGGAGAGGAGAAGAGTTAGTAATATGCATGGAGGACCATGGACTACTTGTACTAAACGGCAGGACCCCAGGTGACATTCCAGGAGAGTATACTTTCGTTAGTAATGTTGGGAAGAGCGTGGTGGATTTGATTTGGAGTAACCTGGAGGCTTGCGGGATAGTACGGGAGCTCCGCGTGTCTGAAGACATAATTACTTCTGACCATTTTCCTCTGATTTTGACGTTGGCTATAGACTGTGGCATTAAGGAGTCTGATATCGCCGCTCCTACATCAGGAAGAAAAACTGTGAGATTCAAATGGGTACAAGACAAAACAGAAGAGTTCAAACAAAAAATAAACAATAATATACTACCTACAAAAAAAGAAGACATTTATGACACATTGGTTTGTACTTTACAGAATGCAGCAATAGAAACAGGAATGACACAGGAAATTTTCACAGGAAAATCTGATTACAAAAAATCCTGGTATAATAAAGAGTGTCGCGAGCTAAAGAAAAAGTCCCGCCAGTATTACAGAAAATGGAGGAGAAAACAAAAAAATGAAGACTTGGGTATTTTTCTGGATTTAAAAAAGAAATTTTTTCGTCTTTGCTCGGACCTTAAGAGTAAACACGAAAAAGAGATTAAAAATAATCTTGTTAAAGTCCGAAACTCTCAAGAATTCTGGAAAATCATTAAAAAATATAGAACAAAGAAAGTAAATAAAAGCGAAGAAATATCTATGAGAGACTGGGGTCAGTATTTAATTAACAAGTTTTTGGAACCGGAAGAAAACCTAGCACCTACAACTTTCTTTGATGTGCTAAGAGAACAATTAGACTCTGAGTTCTGCCCAGGTGAGTTGGAAAAATCTCTGAAATATTTAAAAAATAATAAATGTCCAGGACCGGATAATATTCTTAATGAATATTTGAAGGTCTTGAATGAAGACTGGAAGAAACTGCTGCTCGATTTCATTAATCACTTATTCGAGGGAGGCGCTATACCACAGAACTTTGCAAACTCAGTACTATTTATGTTACACAAAAAAGGCGATGAAAAAAGTTGCGAAAATTACAGGAGCATAGCTTTACTTAACAGCATATTTAAACTGACCACGCATATGCTTTCCCAGCGTATTCTGTGTTGGAGCGAGAGTAATGAATTGTTCATGGAAGCGCAAGCGGGCTTTCGCCCGGGCCGCGGCTGTATAGATAATATCTTTTCGCTTTCCAGCATTGTATCTATCCATCTCATAAAAGGCCGCAAACTTTACGCGGCATTTGTCGATTTCAAGGCCGCATTTTCAGAAGTGAATCACGAGCTATTATTCACAAAAACATTTGAATTTGGAGTGTCGGGCAAGTCGATCTCTCTTCTGAGACGTCTCTACATGTTCGCAGAAACTAGTATTCGAGTAGGTAATGACCTAACACCTCCCCGGAAAATAACAAAGGGCGTTTTGGAAGGCGATAGCATATCCCCTATCGAATTTCTCATCTTTATTGACGACCTGGGAAAATTCATGAGGGACCATGGACACGAGGGAGTCAGCATCAACAGCTCTGCCGACATCATCTTGCTCGCTTATTGTGATGACGTCATTATCCTCGGATACAGTAAGGCGGACCTACAAAGAAAACTTGATACCCTGTCCCTGTGGTGCGTACAAAACAAAATGACGGTTAACGAAAACAAGTCAAAAATTGTCGTGTTCAGGAGGGGGGGGAAATTACCCAAATCAGATACATTTTTTTATAATAATCGTCGCTTGGAAGTGTGTTCGGATTTCACCTACTTGGGGATAAAATTTTCTTCTCACGGAGTTTACCATAAGGCGGCAACACAAGCGATGTCTAAAGGCAGGATGGCGATTGCAGCTGTGAGAAATATTCTCATGAACATGAAAGCGGAATCTCATAAAAATAGGACCGAGTTATACAACTCAATAGTCGCAGCCACGCTTCTCTATGGCGCAGAGGTATGGGGCAGCAGATACGAAGACACTATTGAGTCATGCCAGTGTCAATTTCTGAAATCTGTGTACTGTCTGCCCCGAAATACACCTCATTACATGTTGCGACTGGAGATGGGAGTCGTGAAACTTTCATACAAAGTGCTGAAGATGATGCTGGACTGGTGGGTAAAGCTGCTTGAAATGCCGTCCCAGCGCTACCCAAGGCTTTGTTACAATCAACTGCTAGTTATGGACCAGAACTCAAGTAACATAGAAAAATATAACTGGGTCACACAATTGAAGAAGCAACTGGTTCAGCTTGGCTACGGGGAGGTATGGGAGGCCCAACAAGCAACAATACTGAAAATCAAGAGAGACGAGATACTGAGGACCTACTACAATCAACTCATCGAAGAGGACTGGCGTAGAGTCACACATTCATCCTTCAGTGCAATATACAAGGAGCTGAAAGTCAACCCCATGAGCACGAATGACGTCACGCAGTTCACTACAGAGTACCTACTCAAGTTGGGCCCCATTGACCGTGTTCGAGTCATGGTCCAAGTCAGGATGTCAGGAAAAGATTTAGTTAGGTTTTACGTGAACAACACGAGTTTCAAGTGGGACCCCAACGAACTCTGTAGTATCTGTAACTTACAAGAAAAAGATAGTTTGGAGCACTTCATATTTAAATGTCCACAGTATTTGGACCCTCGTCAGAAATTTATCACTAGCTTGTGCCCTCAGATAATAAGTCTTACTGATCTCTGTAGAAACCCAACTAGATTAATGATTAATAATTTGTTTTTCTATGTGACTACAGCATTGAAATTACGTTCATTCTTAAGAAATGAGTAATAGATATTTTTTCCCCCCTAAGCCTAAAAAGAAAAATCTTGGTAAGAGAAAATTTAAATAATATAGACAATAGACATAGACTTGTATACAACTGACAATCGAAGTCAATAATTCGGTAAATTATAATTGGGTATGTACAGAGATTTCTATTCATGGATAGAAAAATTTAGAAAAGAAGTAATGTGATAAAAAATACAGTTGTGAATTAACATTTAGGCATAGTAAAATTTTTTTTTAGGCATAGTAAATTCAAAAGTTATTATATTTTTTTATTTTTTTCCCCCTATTAACCTTTTTAATTATACATAGTTTAATTTTCTCATGAATTTTATGAAGTAGGTATTAATATTAAGCAGAAACTGTCTACATTATTATTTAAAACTGCCAACCTTTGTAACAATTATTACTTTATAATTAATACAATCATATTTATACTACTACTACTACTACTACTACATGACCATAGAACTATTTGGGTCTATGGCGACAAGTTTTTTCTATGGTACCATAGACGTATGGCAGGATCTATGGTATTGGTGTAAGTGCTTCATCACACACATGGTCTACCATATGATAAGGGGACGACTGGCAGCGTCTATGGCAAGGAGGAAGACATACAATGCCAAAGAGTTTTTTGAAACATTTTATGGCATCGTGTGAGTGCCATATATTATATGTGCCATTCGTTTTCTTTTCTCGCCATAGAAAATATGGATCCTAACTTTGGGAAAGGCATCCAGACGTTAAAAAAAAAAAAAAAAAAAAAAATGTGCCAAAACCAAACAACCTCAACCATGAGTTGAACAACGAACAAAGGCGCATCTAAAACATGTATGGGTCAGTGGAATTTACAAACTCAGATACCGGGTCAGTAAACTTTTATCCGGTCAGTAAACGTTAATCCGGGTTAACTCCGGATTGGTAAGTAATATCCGGATGGGGTTTTCACTTTAGTGTCGGGGACGTCAAGGCGCATGTAACATATATATGGGTCAGTGGAATTTACAAACTCAGATACCGGGTCAGTAAACTTTTATCCGGTCAGTAAGGGTTAATCCGGGTTAACTCCGGATTGGTAAGTGATATCCCAATGGGGTTTTCACTATTGGTTCGGGGACGTCAAGGCGCATCTAAAATATGTATGGGTCAGTGGAATTTACAAACTCAGATACCGGGTCAGTAAACTTTTATCCGGTCAGTAAGGGTTAATCCGGGTTAACTCCGGATTGGTAAGTTATATCTGGATGGGTTTTTCACTTTAATGTCGGGGACGTCAAGGCGCATCTAAAACATGTATGGGTCAGTGAAATTTAGAAATTCAGATACCGGGTCAGTAAACTTTTATCCGGTCAGTAAGGGTTAATCCGGGTTAACTCCGGATTGGTAAGTTATATCCCAATGGGGTTTTCACTATTGGTTCGGGAACGTCAAGGCGCATCTAAAACATGTATGGGTCAGTGGAATTTACAAACTCAGATACCGGGTCAGTAAACTTTTATCCGGTCAGTAAGGGTTAATCCGGGTTAACTCCGGATTGGTAAGTTATATGGGGTTTTCACTATAATGTCGGGGACGTCAAGGCGCATCTAGAACATGTATGGGTCAGTGAAATTTAGAAATTCAGATACCGGGTCAGTAAACTTTTATCCGGTCAGTAAGGGTTAATCCGGGTTAACTCCGGATTGGTAAGTTATATCCCAATGGGGTTTTCACTATTGGTTCGGGAACGTCAAGGCGCATCTAAAACATGTATGGGTCAGTGGAATTTACAAACTCAGATACCGGGTCAGTAAACTTTTATCCGGTCAGTAAGGGTTAATCCGGGTTAACTCCGGATTGGTAAGTTATATGGGGTTTTCACTATAATGTCGGGGACGTCAAGGCGCATCTAGAACATGTATGGGTCAGTGAAATTTAGAAATTCAGATACCGGGTCAGTAAACTTTTATCCGGTCAGTAAGGGTTAATCCGGGTTAACTCCGGATTGGTAAGTTATATCCCAATGGGGTTTTCACTATTGGTTCGGCAACGTCAAGGCGCATCTAAAACATGTATGGGTCAGTGGAATTTACAAACTCAGATACCGGGTCAGTAAACTTTTATCCGGTCAGTAAGGGTTAATCCGGGTTAACTCCGGATTGGTAAGTTATATCCGGATGGGGTTTTCACTATAATGTCGGGGACGTCAAGGCGCATCTAAAACATGTATGGGTCAGTGGAATTTACAAACTCAGATACCGGGTCAGTAAACTTTTATCCGGTCAGTAAGGGTTAATCCGGGTTAACGCCGGATTGGTAAGTTATATCTGGATGGGTTTTTCACTTTAATGTCGGGGACGTCAAGGCGCATCTAAAACATGTATGGGTCAGTGAAATTTAGAAATTCAGATACCGGGTCAGTAAACTTTTATCCGGTCAGTAAGGGTTAATCCGGGTTAACTCCGGATTGGTAAGTTATATCCCAATGGGGTTTTCACTATTGGTTCGGGAACGTCAAGGCGCATCTAAAACATGTATGGGTCAGTGGAATTTACAAACTCAGATACCGGGTCAGTAAACTTTTATCCGGTCAGTAAGGGTTAATCCGGATTAACTCCGGATTGGTAAGTTATATGGGGTTTTCACTATAATGTCGGGGACGTCAAGGCGCATCTAAAACATGTATGGGTCAGTGAAATTTAGAAATTCAGATACCGGGTCAGTAAACTTTTATCCGGTCAGTAAGGGTTAATCCGGGTTAACTCCGGATTGGTAAGTTATATCCCAATGGGGTTTTCACTATTGTTTCGGGAACGTCAAGGCGCATCTAAAACATGTATGGGTCAGTGGAATTTACAAACTCAGATACCGGGTCAGTAAACTTTTATCCGGTCAGTAAGGGTTAATCCGGGTTAACTCCGGATTGGTAAGTTATATCCGGATGGGGTTTTCACTATAATGTCGGGGACGTCAAGGCGCATCTAAAACATGTATGGGTCAGTGGAATTTACAAACTCAGATACCGGGTCAGTAAACTTATGTCGGGTCAGTAAATTAGTGAGTCCCCTATTTTTTCCTTTTTATTGAAATATTTGTTTTAATTTTTTAATTTTTGTGATCATTATTATTGTTCTGTACATATATCTTACTATCTAATAAAGAATTTAATAATAATAATAATAAGAAAAAATATTACTAAATAAAGAATTTAATAATAATTAAAAATAAAATAAAAAATAAGTTGTGATGGTGCTGATGGTAAATGATAGAAGTAATAACATTAACTATACGTACTGATTAGCATGGTCCCCCCTAACTTCTTCTTTCTTCACTTTGCCTATCCCCTGCCATGAAGTCTCTCCCCTAACAAGAGGAGGTTATTATGATAAAGTAAGTAAAAGGCAGCCGTATTATCCACCCGGGGGGCTGCTCCCCAAGCTCCAACACACACATTTATTTCACTATACGAGCAGGCAATGGGACTAATAGCTCGGTATCTCCCATTAGGGGTGAATTGTTAGTACGCCTCCTCGTGGTTCACCCTGGGCAACGCATTGACATGCGGCTAAAGTACTGACAATTTTGGCGATCAGACAATCACTGCCATCAGATTTATTGATTAATAAAATAATTAGGTTGATCCACAACCTAGTTGATAACTCTGTCAACCAGACAGGCCCTAAAATTATTTTAGACCGAACTAGTTTAAGGACAAACAGATGAAGCTAGGTTTATAGGGACACAGTTCACAGGGTAGGCTAATGAATATACCTTTTCTTTGGAAGGCCGGAAAAAAAAGTTTTAAGACATGTAATAGCTGACCGGACTTCGAACCAAAAAATGTCATTACTTCAATCGATCCTAATAAATGCCAACTTTTGAGGGGATTTCGAATATCAACAACTCTAGAAGGAAAAAACCAAGTTCTTTCCAGTACAAATGAAACTAAAGATTCTGTACCATCCTGTAGAACTCTATTTCGAACCTCCCCTTCCACCCTGTACATGGTTTCATATTACTTTCTCCCTCCATTATTTTATTACATTTCATCTCCTCTTCTTACTCCCTGCTTTATACGCATTTTGGGGGAAAAACAGGCAAAAAGTCTGGGCGGAAAACATTTTTTAAAAGCCTCTTTCTGTTATTTATTTCTCTCCTACTATCTGCCTCTCCTTTTTATCTCTCACTTTCTCTCTCTCTCCTTCTACCTTGTTTCATCTCTCTCTTTCTCCTTCTGTTGTCTGTCTCTTTCCCTCTCTCTCTTTATTTCCAGTCTGTTTCTCCTTTGTTTTTCTTTCTCTCTTTTTTCTTACTACCTCGTTTCATATCTTTCTCTCTCTCTCATACTATACCCATCTCTCTTTCTCTACTCCATCTGTCTCTCTCTCTCATTCTCTACTCCATCCATCTATCTCTCTTTCTCTACTCCATCTGTCTCTCCCTCTCTCATACTCTACCCATCTCTCTTTCTTTTCCCATCTCATTAAGTCTGCCTCTCTCTCTTTTTCTTTATCCCTCTCCATCTACTCCCATTACTCCCTGATCCTGAATCTTTTGATGTTGCCGCGTTTACCTTAATACCATCACCTTCCGGCGTTGTATGTGCAAAAAGGAAACACTGTTTTTGAGTACTGACGAACACAGAACATAGAGGCAAATGAAAGAAAAACAATAAGATATTAAAGTGAGGAGAAAGGGAAGGAGGAGGAGGAGAATGATGAGAAGTAGGAGTAGGGAGAGCAAGAGGAGGAGGAGAAGGAAGAAGGGGAGGAGAAGGAAGAGGAGAACGAGGAGCAAGAGAAGGAGAAGGAGGAGGAAGAGGAGGAGGAGGAGTAGGAAGAAGAAGAAGAGGAGGAATAGGAGGTGGATGAAGAGGAGGAGGAGGAAGAAAATTAGTAAGTATGATGAGGAGACTATTAGTTCTACTTGTCTTGCTCAGACAGTCAGAACCTGATAGGGGTTATTTTTGGGGAAAATGTGAGTCTAAATAAAACACTTATTACATACATATCTATAGAAAATGGTTGTCAATGTATGTACAATTGTACATACCTACCTACGTATAATACCAAATAGAACTGAGACATATAAAGCTGAAATAAAACTTGAAAACTTTGTTTGCAAAACTCAGGAGACTTTTCACGTAACTTTCTGGCGAAGTCCCGCGTCCGAGGAATGGCGGCCAATTAACAACTGATAACAAGACAAACTTTCAAGAACTTGCAGATAAATAGTTGTTCCAACATTTCTTATTATCCCCTGACCTCTCTCTGTTTTTTTATCTCTCTTTCGTTTTTTCTCTCTCGATTTCTTTTTTTCTTTTCTTTTTCTCTTTCTTTCTCTCTCTCTTTTCATCTTTATCTCTTTCTTTCTCTCTCTCTTTTCATCTTTATCTCTTTCTTGCTTTCCTCTCTTCTCTCTTCTTTTCTTACTTTATGTCTTTCTTTCTCCCTCTCTTTTCTACTTTATTCTTTCTTTTCTCCCTCTCTTTTCTACTTTATCTCTTTCTTTCTCTCTCTTTTTTTTCTTTATCTTTTTCTTCTCTTTCTTTCTTTCTTTCTTTCTCTCTCTCTCTCTTCTCTTCTCTCTCTCTCTCTCTCTCTTCTCCTCTTTCTCTCCTCTCTCTCTCTCTCTCTCTTTCTCTATTTCTTCTTATCTGTTTCTTTCTCTCTCTCTTTTCATCTTTCTCTCTTTTCATCTTTATCTCTTTCTTGCTCTCTCTTTTTCCATCTTTTCTATTTCTTTCTTTCTTTCCTCTCTCTCTCTCTCTCTCTCTCTCTCTCTCTCTTTTCACTTTCTCTTCTTTTTTATCTTATCTATTTCTTTCTTCTTTCTTTCTTTCCTCTCTCTCTCTCTCCTCTCTCTCCTCTCTATCTCTCTCTTTCATCTTATCTTTTCTTTCTCTCCTCTTTCATCTTATCTCTTCTTGCTCTCCTTTCATCTTACTATTCTTTCTTTCTCTCTCTCTCTCTCTCTCTCTCTCTCTCTCTCTCTCTCTCTTTTTCATCTTTCTCTTTCTTTTTTTCTCTATCTCTCTCTTTTCATTTTTATCTCTTTCTGTGTTTCTCTCTTTTCTTCTTTCTCTTCCTTCTCCTTTACCCCCTCAATATATCTCTTACTCTCTATTCCCCTGTCTGCTTTCAAAGTATTAATCTAGAAGTATCTTTCAGCAAATTGTAGATCAACACGAAACTTTTCTGCAAGTTTCAAAGTTAGTAGTTAGTTCATGTGAAAGGGGACCTGTGGGCCAAATTATAAGATAACATGTCACAACAAAGATATAAGGTTAGAAAATCCCGAGATAAGAAGGAGCATACTTTCTTTACTTGTGAGACACACTGTAACAAGAAGGATAGCAGTAATAAGAAGGGGCATACTTTCTTTACTTGTGAGACACACTGTAATAAGAAGGAGCATACTTTCTTTACTTATGAGACACACTGTACCAAGAAGGATAGCAGTAATAAGAGGGAGCTCCCACATTGATTGAAATAGTCATGCAAGACATGGCCAACTCACGAATGACCCCTATTTTGCACTGTCAGCAATTTCTCGTCTACAGCATCCAAGCCCTGGCGATATAGTTGAGGCAGTGTCAGCGATTTCTAGGCTAGATTGCAGAAGGTCCATTATAGGCATGAGTCATCAGGAGTGTTTCCTGTCAGGGACAGGGTATTTCCGCTGCTAGCACTTGTTGTTAGTGTGTGTTGTTGTTATTGTGTATTGTTGTTCTTGTTGTATGTTGTTACTATGTGTTGTTGTAGCTTGATCGATAAGGCGGCGGACTTGTAACCTGGAGGTCGGTGGTTCAAGTGCCGGTGGCAGCGTAGATTTAGTAAAGCGAGTTTGAGTAGTTGTGATATCACGACAGTGATTAACACAAATATGATAATTTAACTTGTTGTTGTTGTTGTACAAGACGAGTTTGTGTAGAATTGTTTGTTTTTTTTTTTTTAAAGGCGTAGCAACTGATGTAGGGAATAACCTCTAGTAGACGCAAGACACTTGTACCAATTTAGCTATAACACAGCGCTGAACTTAAAAGTATAGCATTGCAGTCAAGTAATTTTATGCTTTGTTTTTTTTACTAACTAAGGTTCACTTAAAACTACACTCCTCTACACAAAAGAAGATGGTTTAGCATGTATTACTATCCTAGACATATTTTGTCTTGCTGGGGGACATTATACAGTACCAGCCTTGACAAGCAAAAAGACAATAACACAAATCGCGCCCTTTAAAGCTTTGGCGTATGGAGGTGCACTGGTAGTCAAATGGTTAACGCGCTAGTCTGGTAATCCAGGTAGCGTAGGGATCTGTTGGTTCGAATCCCAACCAGTGCATGAATTTTTCATCACATTAATTTGAGTTTGTGACTACATAATAATAAGACTCTGAGGGTTAAGTTTAAGGTTTTAAAAAAAAAAAACAAAACAAAAGTTGTAGAAAATGCTTTGAGCATTTATCTCGCCTGATGGTGGTTACCTTCCACTATAAGGAGTGTTATTATTATCTTCAAGTAGGTTCGGAAAAAGAGTGAGTGAAATAAGAAAAAGACTATCCTAGGGATATACACAGAAGACCGACCTCACTATAGATTGATCGATAAGGCGCGGCGGACTTGTAACCTGGAGGTCGGTGGTTCAGGTCCCGGTTTCAGCGTAGATTTGGTAAAGCGAGTTTGAGTGGTTGTGATATCGCGGGGGTGATTAACACAAATATGATGACTTATAGTTGTAGTATATACAGTTATACACAGAAGATCTAATGACAATATCTATCCCTGAAGTAATGCCACACGGCGGGCGGTTCCAGGGCATAAGTAAGAAAATAACTCATAAATGAAGGGATTTTAGACGGTAGAAAACCTTCTCGCTGGCTCACAGGAACTTACCTACGCCGGTGTTTGATGTAAATTTTCCCCTTCTCTAAAAAAAATAATAAAAAAAAAATGACAATATCTATACCTGAAAATACCCCCTGATTCCACGTACCTATCATGATAAAAAATACTCAGGTCATCAATAAATATTCCCTTGGAAATCTCACCCTCAGACGCAGGGTATACATTCACAATTTTCCAATAAACCTTTCTTAGTATTTCCCTTTGCATCGTCCCTTGTCCTTTCTTTACTTAATCATTCCCCTCTCTTGTGCCGCCTATACCTTATCCCTTCTCTCATTCTTTCTCTACCTTATAATCCCCTTCTCTCATTCTTTCTCTACCTTAGAATCCCCTTCTCTTATTCTTTCTTTACCTTATACCTCCGGCCAAGGGCTTAAATAATAAAAGATGTCTTCCCGGCTCATTGAGTCTCTTTTTCCCTCCGGGTCCCGAATCCAGTGTAATAACGAAAGGGATAAAAAATGTCCTTACAGGGGAGATAAAAAGCGACACGCATTGAAGGATGTATTCGGCCAGGGGGGATATTCAGTGGCGACTGTTTGACGAGAAACGAGATTTTTTATTTTATACAAGCTATCATTTTCTGTTCGAAAAATTTGCCCCAACCGGAAATCGAACTCGGGATCTCTGGACTACGGGCAGAAGTCATTTTAACTTGTTTATCTGAAGTTATTATATTTGTGTTAATCACGATAACAATAAAATTACTCAAACTCGCTTTACTAAATTATTGCTCAACTTGGGACTTGAACCACCGACCTGCAGATTACCGCCGCCTTGTCGATCAATCTTTTTTTTTGTTTGAAAAGCATACTTATACCAGATAGGTATGCATATGTATTTTCAATCAAAAACGTACAACTCCTTTAAAAAAACCAATATTTGTATATCGGATCCTCCATTTCAATAGTTGTATATTGCATTACATTATTTCTGGGGTCTTTTCTAAAAAAAAAAAAAAATCATAAGTGCTGCGTCCATTATTTAGAGCTATTGCACAATAAAATTAGTACAATAACGTAAAAAAAGTTTTTTCAAATAAATCCTAGAAAGAAATCTAAGAGATTTTCAAGTTACAGAAAAATAAATGTAAGAAAATTTGAAATTTGGTTAGAAAAAAGAAAAAAAGAGCAACTTGGAAAAACTGCAAATATTGAAAAAATAAATCCAGCAATCTAGAGAGATCACTGCACTTCAGTATTGCATAGAGAATACTAGAGAGGGCGAAGAGGATAGGGGATGAGGAATGATGAGGGAGGAGGTGTCTGTAAGAAAAATGCAGATGCTGGGATTTCTCATGAGGACAAATAATTTCTGCAGAACATATTTCATAAAGTAATCTCCTTTGAGAGGGTTTTAAGATAACAGGAGCTGGGGGAAGAAAGAGAGGAAAGGTTGGAGATAAAGAGGAATGGCGTGATAAGTGTGGGAGAGAGAAGAGAAGGAGGAAAAGAAGGTTTGAGAAAAAAAGGAGACTGACGGAAGATTGGAAAAGGAAGGAGAGAACAGAAACGGAAGAAAAATAAGAGACGAGAGAGAAAAAAGGAAACAGGAGGTTAGAGAAGAAAGAAGATAAGAGGAGGAAGGGAGGGAATAATGAAAAGGAGAGGGGAAGAAAAGATACGACGAATGTATGAATGAAAGAGAAGAAGAAGAACACAGGGGAAGAAAAAGTGAGAAGAAGATAAGGATTAGAGCTAGAATAAGTGAAATAGGGAACTCAAATTTATATTCTCTCTGTAGACGCTTGCTGAATTTTTTGCAGAATTTTTGTTATTCCTTCTCTCTTTGAGGTAGAGAGGGAATAATAAATAAAAGAGAGAGAGAGATGAGAGGGACAAAGAGGAGTGCGAAGCAATAAAGATGAGCAAAAAATACTTAGAAGGGAGAAGAGTGAGAAAATGGCATAATTCTTTCCTTTTTCCCCCTCTATATTTACTGACAGCAGGCAGCATGCTGTTTCACCTCAGTCTATCTTGTCCCTTGTTTTTTACCTCTTAGTATACAGGGTGTTTCCTGAGTCTATCTTGTCCCTTGTTTTTTTACCTCTCATTATACAGGGTGTTTCCTGAGTCTATCTTTTCCGTAGTTTTTTTTACCTCTCAGTATATATACAGGGTGTTTCCTGAGTCTATCTCTTCCATAGTTCTTTTTATCTCTTAGTATACTGGGAGGTACCTGCTAACGTCTGTCATTGAATTGAATTTGTTTTTATTGTTCAATTTTTTTCTTCTCAAATACCCTTGTTTACCTTTCATGGTATTACATGGTGTTATACGAGGGCAACAACCTTAACAATTCAAACACTAGAGCATTTCTATTCAAAAAACGTTTTAAAAATATTTTCCTCAATCAACAACACTTCCTTTTTGGATTATTACTGAAAATCTTGTTTTCTAAATTGTTTTCAAATTAGGTTTCATAATGAAACAATTTTTTCACCATCTTCTATATTTCCTACTACGATCAGTATCGTGGCAACAGTTTCAATTTATCATGCCATAAAGTTCGGTTTCGCAA
This sequence comes from Bactericera cockerelli, assembly GCA_024516035.1. Lineage (NCBI taxonomy): Eukaryota > Metazoa > Arthropoda > Insecta > Hemiptera > Triozidae > Bactericera > Bactericera cockerelli. Next base: position 28,335,788 of record CM044961.1, on the reverse strand, counting down.
TATTTTCATGTTTTATTATTATTTTTCAAACAAAAAAAATCTCCATATTATAATAATACTCTTTAGTGAAAGGTGACCACCAAGCGAGGTTAATACTCAAAACATTTTCTACCACCTAACCTATCGTGGTCTCATAATCACATTTTAGAGTCTGTCGAGGAAATTCATATTTTTAATCCACCCCGTATAGTTTCTGTTCATCTCTCTCCCTTGTTTTGTATGAATTGTTATCCCTTTTGCTTTTTTATGGATTGTTATTCGTTTTTTCTTTGTTCCCCTGGAGTTGCCTATGTTGTTCAGATTATTTCATTTTGCACGAGAAATCCTTTTTTGTTGAGAAGATTTTTCATTTTGCAGGAAAATTCAAAGGCTAGAACTTTGTATTGAGCTTTTTTTTGTCATACCGTTTGAATAAAAAGATACCGTCAGTAGCATTTTTAATTTTTTTTTTGTATTCAGTGAAAAAAAGTTTTACCAGCCCATGTACTGTTCTGCCTGAGAGAAAGTTGAAAGGTCAAGCAAGGATTTGCACCCAGCTAAAGCAAAGATTCTAATAAATCACGCCCATACCTTTATTTATTTTCAAAAATTATCGTGACAAAGTACGAAGAAACAGCTTGTCTATTATAAAAGAGAGCGATGAAAATTATGTGGTGAGGAAAATTGAGTTGGGGGAAGGAGGAAAAGAGGGAGGACCAAGCTAAGATTGACAGATGTATTAGGGATGTAGTAGAGGATAATTTGAGAGAGAAGGGTTGGAAGAGGGAGGATGCCCTAGACAGAAACAAGTGGAGATCAAACACCTCGGCCGAGGTGTGAAGAACGCCTATACAAAGAAAGAGACAGCCCGGCAGAGTGTAAGGTTACGGAAAACATGCATTTCATGTACTTTCAGGCAGGTCGTACACTGAAGAAACGCGTTTCGTGAAACGCAATTCATGCAACGAATTTCACGAAACGCATTTCACTAGACCGCGCACATTGGTGAAACTTTTTTAGTTCAGTTTCGTTCGTCATGTCATCCGATGAATATGATATTGTCTACCGACATGAAAAATAAATAAATAAGAAACCTTTGAAAAATACCAACCTGTACTGTTCACTTCTTGCGCCACCATCCCCCATTTACTTTGGACAATGTCCCTGTTAGAATATTCTTTCAACTTCTAATTATATATGCAGGGATACTTTTCTACAGCCTCTTATTTTTTGGCTTTTTTGTCAAAAATTTCGGATTTTCTTAAATATCAGAGTCAAATTATAATTAATTAAAAAATAAATATAAATAGCATATCTAAAACAATAATATGCATATATATACAAAATTTCATCAAAATCGGGTGTACCATTCACGAGATATAAGCGTTTAAGTAAAAAGTTAGTGGTCAGGCGCATGGTCTCTTTCACCCAGAACTAGTACGAATTCGATGAATTTAAAATGGGACCATCTACAGAATGTCTCCTAGATGTGTGCAAAATTTCATCAAAATCCGTCGAGTAGTTACCGAGATTTGAGTGTTACAAGGAATCGTTTTAACAGACCGAAAGACGGACACAAAACCAAATTTGCAAAAAAATATATTTTTTTTTACAAAAACAAACACAATACTTCCGATTTCTAATATTGGAAATTTCTCGGAAGTAAAACAACAAAATAATAATAACTTCTACGGCCTGTTAAATACTATTAATTAATTATCAGTATTATCACCGATAGATCACACGAAACTTAATCACACGAAACCAAATATTTCGGTTTCAACGAAACGCGTTTCATGCATTTCTAGAAACTGTAGTTTCTTGTAACCCAGTGTACGCGCCTCTGTGTATTTCAATCTATCGGTTTTGTGAAATCCAAATTTCACGTTTCAAGAAATGCGTTTCGTGAAACGCGTTTCTTCAGTGTACGACCTGCCTCAGCCAGCGAAAAGTGCAACATGAATTTCAAAAATTGCGATTTTTATGCAGAAATGGACTCTACGTTGAAAATTAAATTGATTTGACTTTTTGTTTGACTTCCTAGGCCAACGGGAACCCTATTTTCGAGACCCCCCAACAATCGTGAAAGACATGAAAAGATTCATAATTTTTTTTTTTTTTCCCGTTTTTTTTTCATACGGATCCTTTGAGACCCGACTTCGTGTCCTTAACTTGGCACTGAAGATTAAGTGAGGTGTCTAAAGTGATCAAGATATAATGGAGATGAGCCCGGACCAAAAAAAAATTCTAAATTATAGGCGGGCGGCCCATTTGGGCGCCTCGGGTTTTGGGAGCCCAAATCGGGAATTGAAGGATAATACTAATCTTAAGTGGTATCAAATGAAAGATCTTGATGAGCAGATACCAAATTTATTGATTTAATTCCTTCATCTGGTCCACTGGGTGGCACCTGGTGGCCTTTTCATTTTCTTTGGCGGGTAGGTACCTTCGCATCCTTAGCTTAGTGGTCAGATCTTGGCCAGTATGTATTTTTCGAGATGACCTCGCTCTCTCACTGCAAAATTTTAATGTTTAAGTTTCCAAGTATTAATTTAGTTAGTTCATTTTCCGTCCGTGTCTTTAGAAGATAACTTTGTCAATTGGTAGCATGCTCGACCTGCCACCCAGTCAGCGTGGGTTCGAATCCAGGCGGGGACGAAATTTTTTAGCTCTATATTTTCAATTTGGGCTTAACGTTGTTTTGTTTTTCCGATCTTTATATTTGATCTTCATGACGACCCCATTAGCCTCGCGAGGAAAATTTTAGTAATTGCAGAATTGGCCAATGACCTGTGGCGGCATTACGAGATTGACATTGGACAATCATGGTTGGAGGGAGATAAAATATGATGAATTAGCTCTCATAATGTCGATGCTACTCACTAAAAGTTGTGACAAAGTAGTGACTTTGGCCAAGTGAGTAGCATACTAGGCTTGCACGCACGATGACTTGGGTTCGATTCCCTTCAGGCAAGTTTTTTTTCTCTGTCCATTATGTCCGGGGTACACTCATACCTCGTGAGGTATTGATAAGGGACGTCACCACCGAGTTCTCTCCCGCTTATGGTTTTATGAACACCAAATTATCTCCCGTCGCGTCGCTTGCAGTTTTACCTGATTTTATACCTTAGGCCTAGCATAAAAATTATAATCGAAACACCTAGGAATCATTGATATAGACCTGAGGCATGGCCTTCTATGTATTTTTCCTAACTCTATGATAAACCCAAGGCATGGCCTTCTATATATTTACCTAACCCTCCTATAAACCCGAGGCATTGCCTCCTATGTATTATCCCTAACCCTACTATATTCCTGAGGCATGACCTTCTATGTATTTTACCTAACTCTACTATACACTGAAGGCATTGCCTTTCATTATTTGGGATTTTAAAGATTTCCTTATAAAAGGCCGATTCTTATATAAAAATGATAATTTTATAGTGTTCATTTTCTTAAATACCTAATGTAAAAAAGCATGGTGTTATTTCCGGGAGAGATACTCGTGGTGACCCTGCAACAAGCCGGAGAGAATTCGGGTAAGAAAAGGTCAACGGGAGAGCACTCATTACCTCACCTTGATAAGGTGATTACAAATTCATTTCTTTGGCATTTTTAAATCCAGGTGTTTTAGTGTCCTTCATAGGAGGCTCGGAGGTATATTTAGCATTGAAAGATTAACCTAATCATGTGGAGTATAGAATCAAAAGGTCTTGCATTGCAAATTTATATATTATTTACTCACTCAGGGGGCCAAATCTGTGATCCAAATACATATTGACCTTAGAAAAATTAAATACCTACTGCTAAAACTATATCTTAAAAAAAAGACCACTTGGTACATTCACATTTTCCCAGCTTATTTACTTTTGTTATTCATAATGTTTCATGAACCTATATTTTCGTACAAAAAGAACTGATATCCCCCCAAAAACACCACTTCGTGGTTAAAAAAAGAAGAACGCCTCACTCAAAAGAATGATTATAATTAGCTAAAAATAAATGATATCAAACTGAGAACACCTTACCCCCTCTCTTTCTATATCTCTGCACTCCTCTCTGAATTTATTCCTCTTATGTTTATCTTTCTTTATCCTCTCTAGGGGTCATCCCAAACTTGATTTCTCTTTAAATTTACTTGTTGCACGGCAATAAAAATTGGCGGTCGCGGTGTAATTTTCTCGATTCAAATCAAATAAGTTCAGAAAAATCTTACTCCGACCGCCATTTTTTATTGCCGTGCAACAAGTAAATTTAAAGAGAAATCAAGTTTGGGATGACCCCTAGAAAGGATAAAGAAAGATAAACATAAGAGGAATAAATTCAGAGAGGAGTGCAGAGATATAGAAAGAGAGGGGGTAAGGTGTTCTCAGTTTGATATCATTTATTTTTAGCTAATTATAATCATTCTTTTGAGTGAGGCGTTCTTCTTTTTTTAACCACGAAGTGGTGTTTTTGGGGGGATAAAGACTTCATGAAATCAACGCCGACCCCAAGTAGGTTTGGGAAAAGGTAGAGTGAAAAGACTGTTTGGAATAGAAGAGGGTACTTACTCTGGTGTGACCTAAAACTTTAATACCAAGCCTAGTGACAATTTTTTTTTTTAATAAACTGAGCACTAAATGTCAATCCTCGTACATACCTGCAACAAAGAAGAGAAAAACCAAATTAATATATGACATATTGACATAAAGGCCAAAGTTGAAGAAGACCTAAAAGAGAAAAACTGGAGAAAAGAGGACGCGCTAAATAGAAAGATATGGAAGGAAAGAATTTATGGAACAAATGCCGACCCAAGTAGGTTTGGGAAAAGGCAAAGTGAGAGAAGAAGAAGATATTAACATAAAGGACATGCAGGACACATTTTCATATTAAGAAAAGAAATACACGATAAAGGACATAGGTACATCAAGCAAAACGCTAGTTTTGCAACGCCAAGAAAAACAAAACGAGCGTGCTATATGTATATTACATGCATTGAAATACTAAGAAGACATTAGTATCATAATTAATATTAAAACCAGCTCATTGACCTCCTCAGTAGCTCGCTCGGGCGGTAGACTCGTAACCTGGAGGTCGTTTTGGTTCGAGTCCCAAGTATAGCAGTTATTTGGTTAAGACGAGTTTCAGTACTTGTGATTAACACAAATAGGATAAATTATTAACTATAAACCAGGACGAAGATTCATTAGCCCGTACCCGTATTCAATTTAACATGAGAAAAATTAACAGTGGGTCAATAAGACAAAATTAAATAATTAACAATCCCTTTGACCCCTATATTTGGGAAACTTAGCTGACCCAGTAGGAATTTTTATCGTTTGGCAGCATTTTAATTAATTTATTACTGTTAGATTAACTAATTTAATTTTGATTTCGAAAAATACCTACTGTGGATAATATATGATCACGTAAGGAGGGGGCTGAAAAGGGGGCTATGGGACATTTATATGTACTTACTTAATATACTGCAGTTAGATTAACACAATCTTGATACTATATGTATGTTAAGGGATATTCTGTACACTGTACAGTGTACAGCCATCTTTTTCTTCATATTTTTATATACATATTAATTAATAAAGAGTTACATAATAATAATAATAATAAAACTTCGTAGACCTATAAACCAACTGATCCTGATAATACAAGTGAACCTCTTATTTTTTTTTTTTTTTTTGATAAACAGCGGATATTAAAAGAAGATGTAATCCTTTACTAAACCGGAGAGCAGCGCTTTCTACCCATGGATTTCCACCTGAACACCATCGCGACAATCCAATCATCTACTTCTCTCTCCATGCGTGGCAGCCTGGAAAACCTCTCTCCTGGATAGTAAATGAGCAACGCCAGTGAAGCCTGGAGATTAAAGTCAACAAGACGGAAAGACCTGTCACCTGTGACGGGTCCTCTTTTTCTTTATGTATTTGTTGTTTCAATACTGTATTTAGACTTTTTTTCTGTAGTGGAAGAGAGATTGTCAAAGGCAATATTAACCCAGTGCGCCAGACCAATAATAATAACACTCTTTAGTGGAAGGTATAACCAATAGGCGAGGTTAATGCTCAAAGCATTTTCTACCACCTAACCCTCAGAGTCTTATTATTATGTGGTTACAAACTCAAATTAATGAGGAAAAATTCATGCACTGAGTGGGATTCGAACCAACGGATCCCTACGCTACCTGGATCACCAGACAAACGCGTTAACCACTTGAATACCAGTTCACCAGTGCACATTAGAGCAAGTACCTAAGGTACGTTTACGTTGTAACTTATAAATAATAACTTACAGTGTAATTTCTCGTAGAAAAGTACCTACCAAATTATGTTTTTCATCTATATATCACATTATTCACATTACCGGCACTCCACATTGTTAGCTCAAATACCCGTGTAAACCCCGCTCATTAGACCAGACATCGATCATAATAGATGTCACGCATTAGTAGCAGGTCGTAGAGCACACAATATCTAAATGACACTTGTTAAAAAACATCTGATCATACAGAGAGTATAAATATTGGATGTAATCGATTCCTACAGGATGTATGTGACGTAACGACCATCACATCCGCTCTATAATACATACACATTACAAATACAAGCTTCTTTGTGTTATAATATCACTATTTTAGTGTGTAGCGCAGTATAATAGCACTTTTTTGATAGCACATAGTATCTTATTTTTTAAATAACAACTCTCTTCAGTGGAAGGTAATTATCAGGCGAGCTTAATGTTCACAGCATTTTCTTCTACCACCTAGCCCTCACAGTCTTATTATTATGTGGTCACAAACTCAAATGAGGAAAAAATCATGCACTGGGTGGGATTCGAACCAACGGATCCCTAAGTTACCTGGATCACCAGACTAGCGCGTTAACCACTTGACTACCAGTGAACCTAGACACCCGGTAGCTCAGCACTACACCGACTAGCGGATTGTCCATGTGGTCTGTTACAAGAAATAGTTTAACTGTGCGCGAAGGTCTTCCAATGGTCACTAACGATGAGCAACACCAGTAATGACACATCAATTTGTTAATTAAACACAATCATGTAATTGCACACACAATAGATAGCAAAACTCACGATGGCTTGGGCTAATGTATAAGTGGAAGGCGGGTTGTTGAATCGAATTCGGTCTTGGTGGTCATCTTACAAAACAATACTCTGTTTATCCTGCAAGAATGAGACCGTTTACTCTCACAGTCTAAACAATGTCTCATTTATTGGTGTGATGTAATTTTTATAACGAATTGGGTTTAAAACATCTTGGAGATGTCATGTTGAATTTTCGACCGATTCTCAAAAGATCCACCGTTTTGGAGGAGGTGATGGCTGATGAATATTGGCTAGCCTTTCATAAATCATTATTAATATTCCAAATCTTAATTCTATCAACTAGTTCAAAGGATATTTTTAGCATTTGGACTGGATATTTGGGCCGATTTTTGAAAATTTGGGAATCAGCGCAAAAAGTGGAAGCAACATCACGGGAAAGAAACCTAGAGATACAAGTTCTTGTTCAATTTCTGGAGACCATATCAGACCAATCTCCCCGGTTTGTTTTAATGAAGAAACGACACCAGAGCAGTTAACTTGTTTGCTTTTAATTACAAGGCAAGACACAAAGAAATTCAGCATCAATTAAGCGAGATACAATGAGGACTTCAGCACTTCCCTTGCTGGAATCTGAAACAACTTTTTATTCCATTTAGTCAACTCTTTGTTCAAGAACAAATGAGGCGACTGAATTAATCGATTAAAATAATGATGATACTGCTTTGAACTCATACTGATTGTGATGAAAAAATAGATTGATTTCTTAGTAGTACATAAGTTTCTTTCAAATGCCACACTACAAGAGATACATAAATGGTCGATAAAATACCAATGTAACCAATTAGTACTTTTAATTCTTTTTTCCTGGTTATATGTAGAGTCCAAAAAACGATATAATGTAAACAGACCATTCTTACAGAGTGCTAAGTATAACCTTTTTAAGAATAATGACAAAAGTAGTAACATAACCTCTTGTGAGGCAACTGTTATCAAAAGGTCGCTACTAACATCCTCAAGAAGTGAGATAGAATAGACAAAATCGTAGTTTATCGTTTTGCATAACCTAAGAAAATAGATTTGGACATTGCTTTCGACTTTTCAAAGAAAATTTGCAGTACTCTTTTAACTTGGCAGATAATTCTGGGACAGCTGTTTCAAAGAACCGTTTCACGATCACTTTAACAAACAAATGGTTGCGGTAGTCATGTCAGATGATCTTTTCATCTCTACAAGCACCGTGGTGTCACACAAGGTTCATGTTTGATGCCATGCAATGTTTCACCATCACGATATTGCACCACTGTCCTTGAATTTCTAAGAGAACCACTCACCGAGTTAAACAATGAGAAAACCTCATCAGAAGTAGAACAAGCCAGCATCTTCAGATCATCGGTAAGTGTGATGGATCCAGCAAACCCGTCGTTTTTGAAGAAAAGTCATGGTGAACGAACTACAGTGTTGAAGGATTTTGCACAATTTCGACCTGGAGGCTGCACAGATTTTAAACATGCTGTGATCGAATCTACGCAGGGCATCTGGAGAATCACGCTAACATTCTTACCTCGTTGAACGTATATTGCTTTCCATTCAACACTCCCATTTTGAAGTGCACCAGAAGAGATTTTCTATCTATGTATAGACAAGTTGTAAAAATAGAAATTATTGAAGATTGTGCACTACATTGTTGAAAGCTTTTGCACATTTTCAAACTGCAATATTATTAGTACCTACATAATACTGTGGCTACCTTATATACATTTTTTAAGCATAAATAAGATTTTGTTTTTCACTCTCTGTCTAAAACTCTAAAATGTGTGGATGAAGCTTGTCTAGAATACTAGATCACACAGATCAGTCCAGACAGGAGACACTGAAGAGAGACCGAGACGTTACTCAGAACTGCACAGCAAACACAAGTAGCCAAGGAGTAATTGAAATGATTAGCAAGGAAGCATGACATGGCGGATAGGTTCATAGACATTGGAGCACTTCTCAATGAGATCATGCGACTAGAAATGTCTGAGCCTCTTCTCAAGGTAGCTAATAGACATTGCCATTGGAACAGTTATCAAACTTCTCAATGAGATAATGCGACTAGAAATGTCTGAGCCTCCTCTCAAGGTAGCTAATAGACTTTGGAACACTTCTCAATGAGACACTAACCAAGATAGATTCATAGATATTGGAGCAGTTCTCAATAAGATCATGCCTCTCAAGATAGCTAGCTGACTTCTAGGTTGGAAATTCAATTGTGGACTAGCCGTTTGCCTATAATTTGCAACGGGACTAAATGCTTGTCAGAAAGAAGAGAAGAACTAGAGACTTTAAGGACGATATTAAAAGACGTTTTTGAGAAAGTTTAAAGATAGTAAGTAGTACAAGCAAAAGAGTTGCAAAATAGACTGCATGACCATCGCTTTCAACCCTATGACCAGATTAGGTGCATTGTTTGTCAGCCTACTTCCTGGACAGCCAATGAGCTAGGGGGCTTCGTATAAATCATACATTTACAGCCAATTGATCCAACATACATAACACATTTCATGCAACATACATTTATTATAATTCATACAATAACGTGTATGAATCATTCGCCGCGGAACACATTCATTATACAGCGCTTTTTACTCTTTACATTATTTTCTCTCTCCTTCTTCATTACTTCAGTCACAAAAGTAAATAAATCAAAGTAACAATACACCAGCATAAGGCTCAGAGGCATTAATAAAAGGAACCAGGGGTCTCCAAACAGAACAATTATGATCTAACATACACGTGGGTTAGTAATATGTGGCTATAATTCAGATTTTTTTCAAAGCAAATCTTGGGTGAGACTCTCAAGTCTAATTCAGATTTTGTTCAAAGCATATCTTGTGAAAGACTTCAATTCAGATTATGCTCAAAGCAAATATTGAGTGAGAATTTAATGCAGATTTTGTTCAAAGATTTTTTTGTTGGTATTTTATTAATTAAATTTCGCGAATGTTCCACATGATTTTACTAAAATGTGCCATAATCCCGTAATTTGAAGTAGGAAATATTTTACAAACCCCTGACTTTCTTGCAGAATTGCCGGAGGATTACTAACCATGAATGTACCATTGTACCAACCCAACAACTACTGTGAACCAAAGTGCTATGGCCTAAAGTAAACTACATATTCACAATATACTCAGATACATACATTATGTAGCTTTTAGGCATGATATATTATATTGTATTTAATAGCTACTGTTTCCTCATGTGCTATAAGCAACATCAAAAGTATTAGTATGTCAATCTCTATAGCTGTACATATAACATTTATGTATGTATAGTACTCTATCAGTAGGTACTATACAGGGTGAGCATAAAGTCTCACCCCACCCCCCGTATCTCGAGAATGGCTGTAAATACAATAAAACACAAAAACCCGTATTCCTTAATTTTTAGGGGGATTGATTTTCAGCCAAAAAAAATTTCCCTACACGGCCCCAGTCAGGCTGGTCATGGACCGACTTTAAAATCTTAAATAGAAAGGTATGTCTTGTGGCATATTGTTTTAAAGGTCTCATAGAGAGAAGTTCATTACAACAAATTTCAGTGAGCTACGACTTACCGTTCTCGAGATACAGGGTCGGACGTCCTGCGTAATATCCATATATTTTGACCTATAACTCGTTAACCGTAAATTATAGAAAAATGAAATTTGTTGATAATAACTCCTTATGACAAGCCCTGTCGAAAAAGGTATAACTCGACATACTCTGTTGATATTAGTTTCTGGTCGGTTTTGTCAGCCAGCCGGACGAACAGTCCAAAAAAATTTAACGAAAAAGCAAATCAAATTTTAACTTGTTCGAAAGTTCTTGCCATAAGGAGTTATTATTAATAAATTTCATTTTTTTGGAATTTACGGTCAACGATTTATAGGTCAAAATATATGGATATTACGCAGGACGTCCGACCCTGTATCTCGAGAACGGTAAGTCGTAGCTCACTGAAATTTGTTGTAATGAAATTCTCTCTATGAGACCTTAAAAACAATATGCCACAAGACATACTATTCTATTTAAGATTTTAAAGTTGGTCCATGCCCAGCCTGACTGGGGCCCTGAAGGCATCCCCCCCAAAATTGAGGAATACGGGTTTTTGTGTTTTCTTGTATTTTCAGCCATTCTCGAGATACGGGGGGTGGGGTGAGACTTTATGCTCACCCTGTATGTATACTCTGCAGCAATCCGGTCAACAGCTACTGAAGGCACGATTTAGCACTTGGCTGATTCATTGCAATCCAATTCAGTAGCAGTAGTAGCACTGGTCGTGTTGATTCATTGCAGTCCAATTCAGTAGCACTGGTCGTGTTGATTCATTGCAGTCCAATTCAGTAGCACTGGTCGTGTTGATCTTGCGAGGATCAGTGGGATTAAAGTTTATTCTTGTTGCTTAAAACCAGTTGTAATCTCATTCAAGTTGAACGGAATGGGCATTAGCGTGTGCTGGAGCAGCTACTGGATTTGACACTTCTTGTAGATGCAGTTTAGAGATATTTTTTTCACGGACTTTGGGCAACTGCATCGAAAGAAAAGGATAGAGAACGAAAACAAAGTAAAACAGAATTGAGAGGGATGACAAAACGGAGAATTGAGAAAATATCTCTGATGAAGGTTGCAGATGGAAAGAAAGAAACAAATAAAAGACAAACCCAAAATGTATTCCATAAAAGGTTGGATGAGGGGGAGTATTCTTGAAGGAGAGAACTAGGAATGGAGGGGTAGGTAATTTAGGGAGCAAGGAGGAAAGAGAGTGAGGAAGAATAGGAGGGAGGTAATTTAGGGAGAGAGGGGGGTGAGCAGATGCAATTCAGAACATAAGGTGGAGGAGCTGGCAAGTGTTTGCACCGAGGGGATTTAAGATAGTCCACGCTAGTGCTCGCTGCGGAGGCGAAATGGAGCAACTCGCTGAGGAGGCAAAATGGAGCAACTGTGATGGAGGTAAAGTGTCTTGCAGAATAGAAGAAGTGGAGGCAAAAGTGTGTAAGAGTAATTTGGAAGAATAAAGTGAAGCTAGATACTTGGAATTGAAGTTAGTAAATACAAAATGTTGAAACCGATATGTGGCAACGTGGTGTAATATTGTATAAATGAAATTCACTGTCTATTCTTAAAGCTAAGTGTTTATTGACTCAATTTCACCACACCGGTAACACACCAGACAGTAAGTAATAACATGCACACGTATGAATAGTGATATTTAATTATAATTGAGGATTTGACTCACGCTAACCGACCAAGGATTATAAATATTATAGACTGTAAGTTTTGAAGAAAATCCAAAAACGTATATCGTATAATAATTAAAACAACGTGACAAGCTCCAAATGTAAAGCTGAAGAAGAGTGACTCTTTTTACTTCAGCAGCGATGATATTATTGCATCAGGGTTTCCCCAAATTGTAATAGAAGAGGACAAGAGGGGATGAGGACTATGAGAAGAAATGAAGGGAAGTAAAGAAAGTTGGGTGAAGAGGAGAAAAATAAGGTGAAGGAGTGGGGGAGATGGGAAGAAGAAAGGAGAGGGGGAGGTAACCAGGGAGAAAGAGGAGAAGTAATAAGAGTTGTATTAAAAAGGAGAAAAATTAGGTAGTGCATGGGGGTGGGAGAGATTGGAAAAAGAAAGGAGAGGAGGGAGCTACCCAGGGAGAAAGGGGAGAAGGAAAGTAAAGAAAGTTGGGTGAAGAGGAGAAAAATAAGGTAAAAGAGTGGGAAAGATGGGAAGAAGAAAGGAGAGGGGGGAGGTACCCAGGGAGAAAGAGGAGAAGTAATAAGAGTTGGGTTAAGAAGGAGACAAATTAGGTAGTGGGGGTGGGAGAGATTGGAAAAAGAAAGGAGAGGGGGGAGCTACCCAGGGAGAAACAGGAGAAGTAATAAGAGTTGGGTTAAAAAGGAGACAATTAGGTAGTGGGGGTGGGAGAAATTGGAAAAAGAAAGGAGAGGGGGGAGCTACCCAGAGATTAAGGGAAGAAGGGAAGAAAAGAGAGTTGGGTAAAAAAGAGAAAAATAACGTAGAGGGAGGGATGGGAAGGACAAAGAGGGAAGGAGAAGAGGGGAGTCATATAGGGGGAGAAGGAACGAGACTGTACTGTTAGTGGCGCCTTTGCCATTGATTTTTCCTTTCTGCATGAGCAACCCTGTGCTTCCCCTGGCTTTTGGCAACAAGCCTGATTGCTTCACCCCAAACTCTGGCTACTTTGTCGCTGTGTCGTGTGCAATGGCTTGGCTTTGTGCTATGCCAAAGGAACGATGAATGCCTGGCTCATTCATATTCACAGAGCTTACGAGAACAGGAAGGAGAGAGTTTTTCACCGTCAGCCGGCAGGCCCAAGAGCCGAATTATAAAACAGGATTAGATTTTATTTACTCCGTGGCCTCCGTGGCGTAATGGTTGTGACTACTGCCCGTAGTCCAGAGTTCCCGAGTTCAACTCCCGGCTGGGGCAGACTTTTCGAAGAAAATTCTGTTCCATCCAAACACGTGAGGCTGACATTTCCGGCCCTACCCAGGCTGGGTGAGGTTAATGTGGGTAGCTGGTACGATTCCCAGCGAATGGAGGGTAAAACCCCCGTCCTAATCCAGGACGTTAAATCAAATAGAATCGTTGGCGTTAGGAAGGGCATCCAGCCATAAAAAAACGTGCTTCACCCTACCAACCTCAACCATGATGTTGAACAATGCCGACCCCAAAAGCAACATAAGCTAATATGGGATAAAGCAAGGGAGATATAGATTTTATTTACTAACCCGTAACTCGGGCTTAAGGACGCTGTGATTGGTTGAAACTCCGACTTGAACGCGTGTTTGGCTTAACTAAACGTGAGGTGGCCCTAACTCTTTGGGCTACCGATGTGTCATACTCATAATGTGGCATTGTGCTGTACCCGTGTTGAATTATACCCACCTCCGTAGCTCAGTGGCAGCAGTCTCGTCCTAGAAGTCGTTGGTTCGAGTCTCATGCAGACCGGGAGATATTTTTTATTGTTGTCGAACAATACAAATTTGTACGATTTGTACAATGGTTCGAGTCCAAAGTTCAGGAATAATTTAGTTATTAAGTTGTAGTAGTCATTGTAATTAACAAATTCAACGCAAATATGATGACTTGATCTTTTTCGCGATATCTTGGTTTTTTCTCTAAAATTTAGATTACAGTCAATTCTTGACCCTGGAGACAGTATAGAATCAAAAGTGAAGGGGAGAGAGAGAGAGAGAGAGAGAGAGAGAGAGAGAGAGAGAGAGAGAGAGAGAGAGAGAGAGAGAATAAATAGCAACACAACGACTCATAAATCACCAATTAAAGGAAAGAACATTCCCTCTCACATACGTATTCTCGTACTCACTCTTTCACACACCCATGTTATGTATCTTTTTCTCTCTCTTTCTTTCTTTCTCCCCTCAATTATTCTCTCTCACTTACTCACTCACTCACTCTCTCTCTCTCTCTTTCACTCTCTCTCTCTCTCTCTCTGACTCTCTCTCTCTCACTCAATCTCTCTCTCACTCAATCTCACTCACTCACTCACTAACTCTCTCACTCACTCTGTCACTCGCTCTCTCACTCAATCTCTCTCTCACTCAATCTCTCTCTCACTCAATCTCACTCACTCACTCACTCACTAACTCTCTCACTCACTCTGTCACTCGCTCTCTCACTCAATCTCTCTCTCACTCAATCTCTCGCTCACTCAATCTCTCTCTCACTCAATCTTACTCACTCACTCACTCACTCACTCTCTCACTCACTCTCTCACTCACTCTCTCACTAACTCTCTCACTCACACTCTCACTCACTCACTCTCTAACTCACTCGCTCGCTCGCTCACTCACTCACTCACTCACTCTCTCTCCTCCTTATCATATTGCAAAACTTCCTCAAGTGTAGATCATGAATCAAGAGGAGAGAGATCTCAACTGAAATAAATTGCCGTTTCCGCAGCTATATGACCCTACACAATCTGCTGGAACACTTGTTTTGCAACTAGATTTGCACACTGGTTAAATTAAATATCTAGACGAGGATGCAAAAATAAATCTCTCTAGACTAGAGAGAGAGTCTGTCCGTCTGGTAGAATAGTTAGGACAGAGTTCTTAGCACAGAGTTCAGAGAGTCTTATAGAGCAGAGATGTCTAAGCATTGTCTCAGGCAAGGTATTGGTCCAATAATATCCCTTTAGATCAAGTTTTGTTTTCTTAATTTCAATATCTATGTATGTATTTATTCAATGTCACTAATAATAAAGGATATGATGCTTGAGACATTGCTCGGACGGCATTTTGTGTTCTTAAGTACGGTTGTTACTCTTTTCTAACAGTAAGTATCTAAGTAAGGGCCGAATGAAAGAAAGTAAGGGCCAATTAATACAAGATAAGCCAGACTGTCCCTCAAGTCACACTCCAGAGAGAGCTGTGACAGGTTGAAAATCGGACTTGAGGATGGGTCTGGCCTAACACAATCCCGCCTGAAATTCGTCATACTTGAGACTCGAACCACCGACCTCCTGGTGACGAGTCCGCCGCCTCATCGATCAACCTACCGAGTCCGGTTTCAGTTGAAAGTAGTATGTAGTAGATATACATATAAATTGGTCTAGCCATTCAAAGAGGGAATGCTTCTTGCATCCTCTGTTCCCTTCCTGAAGGACGATCTATGGGAGAAGTTTTTATATTTTAAAAAAAACATGAAAATTTTAACAAAAAAAAAAAGTAGATACGCATAACGTAGCTTTGATTATTTCCCATCAAGATTTTGCTATCTCCATGTATAAGTAACTTCTCATATCAATTTTTTTTTTAAATCCCCATTTCCTTAACCTTTCTCTCAGATTAGATTATCATCCTTGTGCAGTCGACAAGAACTTCAAGAGTTGCCAAATTCGAAGAAAGATACTCTCAAAAGATCTAACGAAGCATGAACTCAGAGTGAGTCTAGATGGTGAAGTGAGAAGGTAATTCAAAGGCTTTGAATGGAGTCATCACTTTTGACAAGTTGAGCTTAAACTTATTCAAAGGCAGGAGACAGGAAAGTAAACAAGACACAATGCCCACGACTTCTCAGTAATTCTACGAGAAAGTGATATATTTTGACGTGGAATTCTAGTCTTGGTGAAGAAAATACAGGTTGGTGATAGACAAGACACAATGCCCACGACTTCCCAGAAATTCTAGGAGAAACTAATATACTTTGACATAGAACTTTAGTCTAGTTGAAGAGAATACAGAGATAATGAAGGAGGGAGAGAGAGATGGTTAGGAGAGGGTATGAGTCAGATAAGAAACATGGAAGGAGAGAATGAAGAGACAGAGAGAAGGTATTAATGGTGCTTTAGGTGAGAATAAATGAGAAAGATAGGAGGGACAATGAGAGAGAAGGAGAGGGAATGATGGATTGAAGTATTGACATGCGCTCAAGCTGTATCCTATGTCAAGTGATAATATTTTGTGATATCCTTCACTCTCAGTGTTTGGTAAGGCAACAAACAGAATTTTGATAAAGTGATCCGGAAATTTGACATCATGCTGACTTGCTGACACTTTTAACTCTAGTATCAATCTCGACGTGCTATCTAAAACCAAACAATTGATATCTACTAAAAAATATTGGATTTTACTCGTACGTGAGATTAAAAAACAAAACAATCTTAAGCTGTGATGTTTAAATGTTTAAGTTCTTATTGTTGTTTTCATAATATAAACTTGATATATTTAATCTATGATTATTACAAGTAATACTCAAGGCATCAGATTATTTGTTGAGGATGTTTATTTGTGAAATATAACTAAATACAAGGAAATTAGAAAAAAATAAAAAATGGAATCACCCAAAAAAACTCTCCTATACCCAGGTTATCCTTATGAAGAGATTAATTTCTCTTACAAAGAGGTTTATTTCCCTTACAAAGAGGTTGATTTCCCTTACAGAGGTTAATTTGACCTACTTAGTGAGCTACTCCACAGTCCACTCAGTCGCAATGATCAAAATGTAGATTTCAAGGCTGCCCTCAAAGGAAACCTCAATCCCTCTTAGTGATGCCCGATCTCACATAAAAGATCGATTTATTGAATCGATTTAGATCGAGGTGTAAAAATCGATCCGATGGATCGATCTCACCTAAAAAATCGATTTCGTAGAAATCGATCTTCGATTTTTATAATAATAATAATAATAATGATGATAGTATTAACAGAATGAAAAGTCTAACATATATTTATGTGTATACAGGTTAGAACACATTTAAAAAATATATTTTTTCCAAGAAAAGAAAACTATAATTTCTTAAAAAACAATATGAAACAATAAAATAATATTTAATTATTATTCAATGAGCAAGAAATTTGGGAAGTACAAGATATTGATTATAAACCATTTACCTAATACTCTCTTCAATCTTCAATGTAGGAAAAATTTACCACTATGTGGTATGAGGTTGCCTTAAACGTAAGATAAAATTGTGTTACCTGCACTCTGCAGCTTGACTGAAAAAAAAAACCTTTGATAATCCTTTGAATATCCTCAAAGAGCAAAAAAACCTGTTTTGAGGAAAAACCTTTGAATCTGGCATCACTGACCATACGTCACAATCAGCTTATATTTGACCTTCGGGACAGTTCGGGAGGAACGATTAAAATTAAAAATCTAAATCCTTCGTCGGTAGCGGCTCTCAAGTCTCAAAATTTTGATATTTTTTTCAAAGCCAAATAAACTCAAAACGCGTTAAACGGTTTTTAATATACCTCCGATCTCGATTCTCGATCTGATTCTTTTTTTTGATTAATCGATCTTGATTCAAGATAGAAGATCGATTCAAAAAATAGATCGATTCTCATCAAAAGATCGATCTCCGATTTAATCGAAGATCGATCCCCATCTCTAATCCCTCTACGCATCCCATGTTTGCATCATGTGATTCATGTGTCATCGAGGATCGAGGCTCCCCTTGCTAATCTCCTCATTTTAATAAACCGACGTGACTCATCTAGTCAACAGTGGTTGATCACAAATAGGGGTAGAAATGTAAATTCTCCCAGGCTAGGTGAATAATTCTACTGCTGGGGGCCTGTTTCACAATCATTTTACAAGTTATAGTTTACATGTTTTTTTACATGTTAGTCAATGAAATATGTAAGTTCTTAGGAGAAACATATAATAATTATACACAACTCTTGGTAAAACAAATAATGACCATCGAAATAATTAGAAGATGGTTCGATCAATCGACTTACTCTAATTGTTTGTGTATTTTTATGGTAAATATTTACAATGTACTGTATTTTTCTAACTGAATTTATTTCCTGCAAGGGTGTTGCGAAATAGAATGCCAAAGGCATTATCACCGCCCTTGAACAGGCGTTGTTTATTTTATTGTATTTATTTTCTAAAATATTACAAATAAAAAATCTCTTCCATTTTTAAACAGCTCGTCAAGGTTCCCATGACGCAATTGTTTATTGTTTATGTAAATTGTAATATGTTCATTGTATAAAATGTAAATAAAGCGTGGTCTATGTATTTTATTTTATTTATAAAATAAAATACATCAATTAACGGTGACACTTATTTGTACATATTATGAACACATGACACGTATGAGATAACCCAGCTTCATTCGTGAACCAGGGCCCAGGATGCGTTGACTCATCTCACGAAAGACAGGGTGCAAGAGCATCACCCTGAGCAATAAAGTTCACTCATGAGGTAATTGTGTCGCTATTGTGTCCTCGTTCGTCTTTCCTTATGATACCAGCATAATGGGCCTGGATTCCGGATCCAATAAAATTAATATCCCTTTCAATGAGTACTTCTTCTCTTTCCTTTAATTCGATATAGGTTGTATGCATGTCTTAGATCTAGTCTGGAAATACTTCTGGTAATAAGTTATGTTTCTGTATTTCACTTAATTTATTCACTACCGGTTCTATGTGTATGAATTCCATCTTCTTTGTAGGTTGGTTCATTCTTTATCTATAACAGTCTCTTTTCTTTAATTTATGAAAGCCACCTTTAAATCCAAAATCGGCTTCTTTTATTATTGCAAGGTGTTTCTCACTATTTAATACATCCTCTATGTTATTCTCTAATATCTAATATAGACTATTTAATACGATAAAATAATATGGTAAAATCAAGTTATGACTCTGTACAAGTCTCTCCCCCCCCCCCCCCCCCACTTTTTTCAATACATACTATAAGATCTTATTTATTATGGCTTATTTCTGTGTGTGTGAAGTAACTTCGACGCTTTATGTGCTCCGCTTTAATGTGACCTTTTTTATAGAGGAATATCGTATTAATTGAATTAAATTGGAAGGTTTTTATATTGAATTTACAAAGAATAAAATGGTGTTTATTATTGATGGGGGATTTTTAGGGTGATGGAACCACGCAGGCACGTTGTGAGATTTTGTCGAGGTAAGGAGGAATAACTCCATTTTACGAGGTAGGGAGGAATAACTCCATTTTACGAGGTAGGGAGGAATAACTCTATTTTACGAGGTAGGGAGGAATAACGCCATATTGTGAACATCAGTATCACTTCAACCAACATCATTATAATCAAGCTCTCTAGTTATTAGGTCCAGGGTTCCTTTCTCGTATTTTTCAAGAAAAATATTTGATCCCTGATTTAGACTAATCAATATGAGCCTCTCTGTCCCTTCAGACGGGCTATAGTGGGCTGAGATTGGTTGAAACTCCGAGTTGAGGAAGAGATTCTTAACTTGCTTATCTTAACTTTAATCCTGATTTATCATTCAGCCCTAACTCATCAATTTCAGCTCCTTAACCCTTCAATTTCAGGATTTTTTCTTCATCACTGAAGTCTCAATTGTAAAATAAGATTATAACAAAGAAAAGGGTAAACGGTACCCTAATTCCCTAATTTCATTTGCCCTAAAGATTCAATTTAGCACACAAGGTTCGACTGTGAAAAGTATCTGTACCTCTTATGTTGTGACGTCGTGAAATGGTGGAAGCCTGTAAGCAATCTTACAAACAACTCACATCCTTCGAGACAGAGTGTCACTGATTGACTGACTGATCAGACGCTGTGATTAGAGTGGCTAGCTCTCCAGCCGTGTGGGTGGTATTTGTTATCTATAGCAAATCTGGCAGAAGTAGCATTTCCGGCCAAGCATGAAGCATGCAAACGAGGAGGAAATCGCAAGTGTCTTATCGGAATTGCAGATAAGCCTATTGCCAAAATGTAAGAATTGCCACGATGTCTATCACCAATACGAACTACCGATATGAATATCGACAATATCTCCGTCACATTATCTCTATTCCCACGTGACTATCACCAGTATAAGTTTTATTCTTTCGTCAAAGTTAACTATTCCTTCTTTGAAGAAACTGGAAGTTTATTGAAGGAACTGGAAGTATACATATTATTGTCTATTTGGGATTTTGTCCACATACTCGTAAGTTTTGGACTTACTGCTGGAATAATAGGACTTATTGGTCACAATGGGACAATAAAAATAAAGGGATAATAATTATACGTTTTTTTTTTGGGTTTAACGTGGCTTTCAACTGCCTGGTTATATCGCGTTTTTTTTTCAACTGTTAAGTATATTCGCCTTTTTTTAGACATTTCATTATTGTACTCAACGAATGCTTTCTCCTTCACAGCTTCCGCTCTGACTACAAATACTTAATGGTGATTTAATTACCTCATGAATAAATTCCTGTAATGAACTAATAAACTATCTAGCAGAAGTAACACTCGCACGCGATTGCAATTTCTCCTGGAACTTTGCTGAGTGCTCTTTGGTGCTTACTGCACTTCCGTGTCCAGAGGCGCTTACATTATCTCAAGGAAAAGCAGAGGGGTATTGTATGTAGAGCCATTAGCCCCAATCTTTACCAGACTAGGAGGAGGAAGAGAAGAAAGAGAACCAGGAGGGAAGATAGAGGAGGAGGTAGGAAGGAGGAGGAGGAGAAGGATAAGAAAGAAAACAAGGAAGGAGATAGGAAGGAGCAGATAATGAAGAGGAGGAGTTAGGAAGGAGGAGGAGAGAGGGAGGAAGAGTAAGAAGAAAGAGAGAAGAGAGGAGAGAAGAGAACAAGGAGGGGAGAGAGAGGAGAAGGAGCAGATAATTAAAGGAGGAAGGAAGGAAGGGAGAGAAGAGGAAGAGAGAAGAAGAAAAGGAGGAGGAGGAGAAGGTGAATGAAGAGGAGGAGGAGGTGAATGAGAGGAGGAGGAGGAGAGAGAGGAGAAGGAAGAAAGGAGGAAGAGAGAAGAAGAAAAAGAAGGTGGATGAAGAGGAGAGGAGGAGGAGAAGGTGAATGAAGAGGAGGAGGAGAGGAGAGAGGAGAAGGAGAAAAAGAGAAGAATAAAAAGAAGGTGGATGAAGAAGAGAGAGGAGAAGGAGCGAAAATTAAAAAGAAAAACAAGCTCTCGTCAGGGTGCTTTCTTATTTCGACATCTCCATGCTTACAATCTTTTGGACATCTCCACAAGTACAGGATACGCTCACCTATTGTGAATCCCTTCAAATCTAAAAACGAGATTCTCGTTTTTTTATCACTTTAAAAAAAGTTATAAAAAAATCAGACATGAAACTTTTAAACATTTCAAGATGTATTGTTACCAAAATGAACAGAAACGTTCTGTTAAGATTTCACCAGACGAGTGATTTTCCACAATGGCCGGAGATGAATAGGGATGGGAGACAGAGTCATTGGAGGCAATCAGTGGAGGGGTTTTGTGGAGGAGAAGAGATAATAATAACAATAATAGAAAGTAATAATAATAATAAGTGTGGAAGAGAAGAAAGTGGCAGTTTTCATAAAAGTTGGAGTAGGACAGTAAGGAGCG
Source organism: Bactericera cockerelli (assembly GCA_024516035.1). NCBI lineage: Eukaryota > Metazoa > Arthropoda > Insecta > Hemiptera > Triozidae > Bactericera > Bactericera cockerelli. The sequence continues at coordinate 28,313,894 of CM044961.1, read as the reverse complement.
GGGGAAAATCTTATTTTCCAGTACATTTGAGTTCCTTATGGATTCATGCAAAACTGAGGAGAGAAGGAGGGAATAGAGAGAGGGTTGGAAGAATAAAAAGGGGCAGACAGGTAGTGGTATCACAAAAGATTATAAGAAAGACAGACAAAGAGGAGGGGAACAAATGTGTTGAAAAAAAGAGAGCAGAAAAAGCCAATGTTATAAGAGAAGATCTTAAATGACGAAAAAGGAGAGAGATTAGTTGGAGAAGAGGAAGAGAGAGAAAGAGTGTGAGTAAAAGAAAAGAAGGAAATTGTGGGAATGAAAAACTGTATAAACACTACACAGAAAAGTATAGGAAAGAGAGAGAGAGGGAGGGAGACTGGGAATTCATTGTGGGTAGCAGACGCTGCAAAAATATGAAGGAAGTAATATTAGGGATCATTTTCACAAAGCTCCTTAAAATATTACCACCCCAACCTCTCCCTCCCATTCTTCTTTCTGGGGAACAAAATGTCTTTCTTAATAGCAAAGTTTCCTGAGAGACAAACTTGTGGACGCTTCGAGGATTAGAGGTCCCTAGGGATGAAGAGCTCAAAATCCTCTGAGTGTCCTGCGTCTAGGATAGGACAGAGTATGGGGAGGTTTTATTGGAGAGAATTCATGGGAGATATTGTTATTATTATTAAATGCTTTATTAGATACAAAGACATATATATGAACAGTTAAAATAATTATTATAAAAAATGGACATGCATAATACAATAAAATGAAAAGAAATAGATAAATACAAATGTCCTAACTAAAGGGCGGGGTTATTGCCTATGCCAATATCTTCCACCCAACCCTTGAAGTTCCCTTACTAGATATGTCAATAGTAATAAAAAAAGGAAGTTAAATAATAAATAAAAAAATAATAATAAATAAATAAAAATATGTACAAACATGTTAAAAAAAGGTTAAAATAATAATTTGTAGTGAAAGAGAAACAACCTAGGGAGGTATTTTACCTTCCCTTGAATGCTTTTTTGTGCTTACTGTCTTTATAACGTGTCCTTTGAGTACTACTCATAGATTAGGTGGCGGCAGACTTAATAATCCGGGGGTCGGTAGTTAGAGTCCCGAGTTGAGCAAATATTTAATAAAAGTAAATTTGAGTATTTGTGATATTACGATTGCGATTTGTGATATTACATGTCATTTCAGACGCGGGTTGTAGTAATGTTAGTCATGAAAAGCGTGATTTTGGGATTCTATGGCGAATTTGGAGTCTCAATTTCTCTCGCTTTTTGCATTTTCCTCATCAACAATACGCCAATACCATAAACAAATCCTTGCTGCAGCAACAATAGCAGGAAACAAGAATTTGCTGCAGCAACAACAGGAAACAAATCCTTGCTGCAGCAACCACAGGAAATAGGCCCTTGCTACAGCAACAAATTAATAATAATGAGGAAAGAAAATTTCCAAGTCATCATATTTTATCCGCAGAGAACAAGTGTCATCTTCTTTCCTTCTTGAATTCCGCTTTTCTGTTTTCTTTCATCTTTATACAGGGTGGTTCAGAACAGGCTTTTTATTCTCTTTAATAAGCTTCAAAATAATCCCATGACAACAGTGACAACTATTTATTTATAAATAAATAAATAAATATATGGCAGAATAAATTGTGGAAAATTATTCGAGGTAATAATAATAATAATTTTATTTTTATTGTTGGTTTACCTTATTTCTTATATCTAGTCTTAGAACTAACTTGAATATAATATATTTACTATAAAAAAAAATTAATATATTTATTTATTTTTTCTTCATTTTTTCTCTTTTTACTTCTCTTATCTTGTATATTAATTTGTAATTATCTGTGTTGTATGTAATATGTCCAATTAAAAAAGTGCAAATAAATAAATAAAAACGTACTGACCACCCAGTATATTTTGAAGAGGCTGTGTGGAATTTCAATAAAATCTTAGAGGGGACAAGTTGTGAAGGAGGTACTCGTAACCACGTTACTTCTTTTTCTATCTTTCTCTCTTTTCTCTCCCTCTTTCATACTTCACTGTCTGTCTTTATCTCTCTCTTCCTCTCTCATCTGATTCCCTATCTCTCTCTTCCTCTCTCATCTGATTCCCTATCTCTCTTTTCCTCTCTCATCTGATTCCCTATATCGCTCTTCCTCTCTTTCTAACTCCCTTTCTCTTTCTTTCTCTCTCTCTCTCTCTCATATCTTTCTCTCTCTCTCTCTCTCTCTCATATCTTTCTCTCTCTCTCCCATATTTTTCTCGGTTTCTTTTTCATCTTATTCCCTATATCTTTTTTTTTCCTCCCCTATTTTCCAATCACACCCTAGCTCTCTCTTACTTCTTCTACCAAATCTCTATTTCTCTCTCTTAGAGAGAGGGGGGGGGGAAGAGCCCTCTCTCTCTCTCTCTTTCTCCCTCCCTCCCTCCCTCTCTCTCTCTCTCTCTCTCTCTCTCTCTCTCTCTCTCTCTCTTTCTTTCTTTCTTTCTTTCTCTCTTTCTATCTCGCTCTCTCTCTCTCTTCCTATCCCTATTAGCTCCCTCTCTCTTCCAATATCTCTTTCTCTCTCATTCTCCATTGCTTTCTTTTGACTTCTTTCCATCTTTTTCTATTATCCTCTCTCTATCTCTATGTATATCCTCACCCTAACAAAAAGGTATACCGAGGACCCTGTCATGCTTTCCTTAGCTTTCCTTATCTTCATACAATTTCCTTTTGAACTAATCTTTCAGTCTCAGATATTCTCATTCCAGTAACAAAAAACAAGTGCAGGTTCAGATACTTTGAGCATCTTTCAGCTTTTAGGTGGATGAGGGGAAATTTTCAGGTGATGAGGGGAATATTCTATAGAGGTAGAATAAGTGGCGTGAAGCTGGTAAAAGTCAAAATAAGGAAAATACTTCCGATTTCAAATATTAGAAATTTATCGGTAGCAGAAGCGAACCCTCAAAATATTCTTTGCTGGGAAAAAATCTTCTTAAAAAATCTCTGAAACCCAAGATAATATATCCTTTACTTAAGGAAAATCTTTTCTTGACTAGCCTCTGTTCTTAATATAATCATTATTTTGACAGAAACTTTCCTGCGACTAACCATGATCCCCTTGTAGGGGTCATTTCAAAGAATAATGCATTTTACGAAAAACCTTCAAATGAAAACCCTAGAAATAGTAATAACACTCTTTGGTGGAAAATAACCACCAATCGAGCGAGGTTAATTCTCAAAGCATTTTCTACCACCTAACCCTCAGAGTCTAATTATAAACACATATAGACCCTGTTGAGACTACCGAGGTCAATGAACTGTCCTTGTCCTCACTAGGGAGTTTTCATTTCTGAGACACAGTTCAGATGAAAAACCAATTTATACTTGTCAACCAGGATTTCTGTTATCCGAGATGTTAGAATTTGGGAAGAGGAAATAAGGAAAGAGAGAGGGAGAGAGGTGGTTTGGGAGTTAAATAATAACAGAGGAATCGAGGATTTACTGAAAGAGAAGGAAGGGAGGGAAAAGGAGAGAGAGAGAGGGGATGGAGTTGAGTACATAGAAGAAAAGAAGAGACAGATAAATTAATAGACAGAAATATTGGAAGGAAGGATAAACAATAGTAAAAGAGAAAGAGAAGGAAATGAAGCGAGAGGGAGATAGAAAGAGAGAGGGAGAGAAGAGTGAATAAGGATGGAAGGGTATGACAGAGAAAGGCAAATAACACAGGGGATAGGGATGTACTTTAAGAGAAAGAGCAATAAATAGACGCAGAAGGAAGATAGATAAATCAGGAAAATTTGAAAAAGAGAGAAACTTCGGGACAGACAGGCAAAAGTAGAGTGAGCTATGGTAGAGAGGAGAGAAAAAAGGAGGGTAACGGGGAGAGGGAGAGAGAGAGAGAGGAAGAGAAGGGAAGACAAACGAAGGAAGAGAAAATGTAAACGAATCTTAAGGAATTCGGAAAATTCCCATCTCTCATGCTCTTAAAATTCTCCGCCGTTCTTAATGTATCAAATAAGTTTCGGCTAGGAGGGGATGAGAATTAGGGAGGAATAGAAGGGGAAGAGAAGATGGGAGGGGGAGAAGAAGGAAAGGAATTAATGGAAAAAGGGGAGAGAGAGAAGAGAATGGGGAAGGAGAAAACTTGTTAAGAAAAATGTCTTTTTTAATGTTCTTAAAAATGCTCAGGATAAAATATGGCCACAGACCCATCCCGCCCTCTCTCTCTCTCTCTCTCTCTCTCTATAAATCTCATTCTCACTCATTATCTGTACATTTTCAAATCTCTCCCACCACTCTCCCATTTATTATTTACCTTTATCAAATCCTTTTATCTCTCTTAATTTATTTAAGAAGAATTATTAATTAATTATCTCCTCTGTTTATTTTTAAAAATTTACTTTATCGAATAAATTCAACCGGATCAACTTTTATCCTCTAATCTAGACAGCTCTGGAATAAGGTCAAATACTGTGAAAATTCAGGTATACGAGGTTTGGCTATTAAATTCGTAGACTCTTTCCATAAAACGATGTGTGTTTATCTTACCCAACTTTTAGTAGTTATCCCCTTCAATGTACTCCCCTCCTCTATCACTACAACGTTCCAGGCGAATTTTCCATTGATCGAAACAGTGGTGGAGGTCATTTTGTGTGAGGCCTTTCAAGACTTTTGCCGGTTTTTTCTTAACGTCATTTACGCTGTCAAATCTGGTAAATTTCAGGGTAGATTTGATTTTTGGGAATAAGTAAAAGTCGCACGGGGCCAGGTCGGGTGATTAAAGAGGGTGTTCCAGCACTGGGATGTTGTACTTGGCCAGGAACGTCCTCACGGAGAAGGCACTGTGGACTGGCGCATGGCACCATTTTTGCGCAAACTTTTGTCATGTTGAAATTTTCGTGCAAAATTTGTGTCACACATTATCTATTAATTTTAAGTGTATCAGCCATTAGTCCTAGAGTTAATCTACGGTCAGAACAAATCATAACACCAATTTTTTCAATGTTTTCGTCAGTTTTTGAGGTTTGGGGGCGACCAGGACGTGGATCGTCCTCAACAGCTTCCTGACCACCTTGAAACCGTTTAAACCACTTATAAAGCGTTGATCTTTTCAAACATGACTCCTGGTACACTGTCTTTAACAAAGAAAAAGTTTTACCAGCAAGTTTTACGTAAAATTCAATAATCACTCGTTGCTCAACGTTTGTATCAATCATAAATCCCGCAAAATTAAAAAAGGTGTCTTGCGCGTCGGGCTATCACAACAGAACTAATTACAGTACAGGCATGTGACAGCTATCTATCGAAACACAAGACTTCAAGCTTTCTAAACATGTTCATCATATCTTCCTAGCATGGACAGCTTTTGCGTAGCGGCGCGCGTCTACGAACTTAATAGCCAAACCTCGTACATTATATCCTTTTAAAATAATATTTATACTAAAAAAATTATCATAGTTGTGTTAATCACTTTCGTGATATCACAAAAACTCAAACTCGCTTTAAAAAATCTACGCTGAAACTGGGAACCACCGACCTCCAAGTTACAAGTTTGCCGTCTTATAGGTTGGTATAAAAAATATTTTAGTAGAAATAAAAATAAACTATTAGCCTCCCAATTTATTTTATTAATTTATCGTCGTCCATCTTTTTTTTTAAATACACTTTTTTACAAAAAAATCATCAATAAATTAATAAAAAATTCTAAGGAAAGAACCATTTAGTAGCAATGTCGAATCAAAAACTCAAAAAAGATGTGAGTAAATAAAATCTTACAAATATTTTCTCTCAAGTCATAAAATGATCAGCCTCCGCTTTGTTCGCACTGAATTTCGCATAAGCCTGAATTTCCTGGCGATAATGAATGTTAACAATTAGCATAATAACATCCACGTAGTACATTACTGTAAAAAAAATTGGATTAACATGGTAAATTATTCGCCATTCATTAACATAGAGAGAAGACCAGTTACCGGTGCTGTTAATAGAGTATTGGCAACCATCAGATAGCGGTGTGTTGGGTTAGTTTGTAATAACTGACTCAGTTATAGTATGAGAGGAAAGGAACAGGATTAACAAAGTGTTCTTTACTACTGTCATCAATTTTTTTTTTTTTTTTTTACTAACAAAATAAAGTTTTATTTTTATTTCGAACTGCTCATAAATCAACGAGTAGCCCAAAGACACAATATACAGATCAGACAGGTGTTGTTAATTATTATTTTTTCATTAGTTATATTATTTATTATTATCATTTTTTTTTTTTTTTTTTTGTCTTTGGCCAACTCGTTACTTATGGGTACAAATGTCTATGAACAATATTCAAAATGTCACGTAGGTCAGTCAAGCATAGCTATTTCAAATGTTTCTTGACTGTAATGAATATAAAAATGCTAAAATAAAATTAATATAAAAAACCTGACACAAAACCGCAGGTATCACAAAAACACCAAATAATTCACAAAGAAAGTCTTCGGTACTATTGAAACAGATGTTTCATCCACACATTTTTGTTGGCAAGTACTTTTAATACGAGTACTTTGTAAGGTGTTACTCGTATGCAAATTATGAAACGAAAAGTTTGTCCTTCATTGGGAGTTTGTCACTAGAAAGTTAAAGAAATTTTAAGCAGATTTTTTTTTGTACTAAAAATCCAAAGTCGCTCCTCCTGTGACTCCTAGTGTCCTGGTAGCTGTGCTGACCCGTTACCAATGTATAGACTCCCTCTGACAGATTGGCACTAGAAAGCAAAGAGTCGCTGTGACTCCTAGTGTCCTGGTAGCTGTGCTGACCCGTTACCAATGTATAGACTCCCTCTGACAGATAGGCACTAGAAAGCAAAGAGTCGCTGTGACTCCTAGTGTCCTGGTAGCAGCACTGACCCGTTACCAATGTATAGACTCCCTCTGACAGATTGGCACTAGAAAGCCAAGAGTCGCTGTGACTCCTAGTGTCCTGGTAGCAGCACTGACCCGTTACCAATGTATAGACTCCCTCTGACGGATTGGCACTAGAAAGCAAAAAGTCGCTGTGACTCCTAGTGTCCTGGTATATAGCAGTGCTGACCCATTACCTGTGTATAGACTCCCCTCCCAGTGCCCCTGTCAGTCCAGGACTCTACTTAATGAACCCGTGACCACCGGACCGTACATCCTTGACTTCTGCCGTGGAGTGAATCACTGGAACTACTCACTGCTATCCTTCAGCGGTTCTCAGACGTTACACCCTATATGGGAGCGCATTTCCCAATTTTCGACGACAAAAAAATCGCAGCTATACCTGCGGTGGCTTCAGTACATCGCCTTATTTTTTATACTGCCCGATTAGGAGTATTAAGTCCCGTTATTCCAGCAGTAAGGCCAAGACTTATGATTATATGGTAAAAATCTCAGATGGGAGCACTAATTTTCATATCCCAGCTGAGTTTCAAACCCGCGGCCTTACGATTAGCTGACAGGCGCTTTAACCGCTACCGGGACAGAATATTTTTCGATCTTAATATAAAGTGGACAAGGATTAGACACCCGTCTAGGGTTCAAGTCGGTCCGCGGTAAACATGACATTTTGATTTCTAGTATTCCGAGAGATGGAGAAAATATGGGTCATGATTTGAACATAAAAACTTGATTGTTTTCAACTTCACTTTCCAAATAAAAAATGGTTTGACGAAAGTATTTTGTGGGGCCGAGTTCCGGCCCTAAACGAAGTACGGCAATGCCTCATTCTGTAAAGTAGGTTTAGGAAAAATAAATACAGGGCCATGCCTCGTGCAGCCATTTTGGATAGCGCTACCCTCTGACTGGATGATGATTACTTTATGATCATTGTAATACCGTGTAATACTCGGGTGCGTAAGATTTACATACCAGACACTTCACCTGATTTAGTTAGATACAATACATACTCGTAGTTAGATATTAGGAGTTCTGTGGACCTTACTTGGATTCTTCATTCTTATCCCATCTCCAGCACATTTTAGAACCAAATAATTGTGCATACATTTATGGTGGATCAGTGTATAATATTGCCTTTAAAAGAAAGAAGAAATAAAGTTATATTTTTTGTGTTAGTCACTTGGTGATGTCATAATTACTGAAACTAGCTTTACTATTTTTTTGCTGAACTTGGGACTCGAACCACTGTCGTCCGGTTACGAGTCTGCCACCTTATCGATCGAGCTACGGTAATTGTGATATCACAACACTGTAATGATTATCACAAATACTTTATGCCAGCGTCGTCGATGGCGCGTTGAATTTCACCGGTTCTAGTAGGATCCCCAAAGTTAAGCACCGCCCATGACTTCGCGATGCTGGCATTCCGGCCTCACCCAGGCTGGGTGAGGTTAATGTGGGTAGCAGGTTTGTGAGTGTCCTGCGAATGGAAGGTAATACCTCCTCCGTGTATCACGTGTATGACCAATTGACCATGCAGTTGGAAAAAGACTAAACCCTAATAAAAAAAAGGCAACCAGTCTCTGTTTGAATACCTTAAAAAAAATCAACAAGTACCATCTAATATAAAACATGGCGGGGGATGGCACGAATAACGACTAAGTCGTTAGAGTGCAACCAACAAAAAATAAAACAATTTTTTTTTAAATTCCTTCGCATTGAAATCATTGAAACACGCCTTGAAATCAACTCATAATAATCTCGATTCTCGTATTGGTTTTATTTTATTCGAACTTTAACTCGATAACACGTCTTGGTCTCTCGCGATAGGAAACTTGACGAGGGGTGATTTCAGCCAGGGGGCGTCCCTGCGTCCCTCAAACTGAACGCTTGAGGGGGCCGCCCTCAAGCATGAAATTTTGTGTGCTTTCTGTGTTGTTACTTTTTTTTCTGACAGATAATCACCCTAACGATTTTTCGTCGTTATATTTGTTGATGTTGCAGTTATTGTGTTTATTAGATATGTATAGTTTTTTTTTTTAAATAGATATAGTTTTTTTTCAAGAACAATAAAACAAATGTTGTTTCTCTATCGCATTAAATGCACCGTGTTGGTTATTTATGACAGCTATTTGAATGTAAATCTCTATTGTGGTTTTCGGATTGGATGGCTAGATTATGCTGATCGTGTTTTTCTTCGTGTTTACAGAACGGAAAGTCAAATTATAATTATATAGGACAGATGTATTTCTACGCTACGCTAGACTAGCGTACCATTGAAATCGTAATTCCGTGTACATTTACGCTTTGAATTTTGTGTGTTGAGTGAATTATTTGTAAAATTATTGAAGCTATGAATATTTAATGTGTTATTTTATCATAACTCGTGTTGATCGTAATTACTCAAAATAGCCTTGGTGAATATTTACCATCATAGGGGCTCGAACCAACTAATACCAGTCCGGCACTTCATCCATTATCAGCTACTGACAGAGAGAGAAAAAAAGCACTATAAAAAAAGTAAAATTCCCACACACCAATTTCGCTTGAAAAGCATAAAAATAATATTAGAGAAATATAAGACACATCACTATGTACATATTGTACATGCCTGTGTATTTTTATTAGATGTCATTCATCAGAGAGAGAGAGAGAGACAGGGATGGAAAAGTGTAATATGAATACATTTTCATTATGTCAAAAACTCAAAACCCATCCATGTTTTATTCAGAATTCAATCATGTATAATAAAAAAACATGTCATATTGAAAAAGCGCGCTTGCCAACACTCTCGAGTATTGTTTCTGTTGCAATGTGGTTTTTAGAGAGGGAGATAGAATGAGAGAGGGAGGGAGATGGAAATTTAGAATCAGAAAGAGAAAGAGAGAAGAAAGAAGAGAGAGAGAGAGAGAGAGAGAGAAGAGAGAGAGAGAGAGAGAGAGAGAGAGAGAGAGAGAAAAGAGAGGGGAGAGAGAGAGAGAGAGAGAGGAGAGAAAGGGAGAGTGAGAAATGTCAGCTTAAGGTAGAGAAATGAGGGATGTTATGTGAGAGGGATGATCGGATGATGCGGATATCACAGAGAATGAGAGCGAAAGAGAGGAGGAAGAGGGAGTGAAAAGGGACTGAAGTAAAGAAGGGATGAAAGAGAGATAGCTAAAGAAGAACGGAGAGCGAATGTGAAAAGGAAGGGGGTGAGAAAGAGAGGGGAAGGTGGGGGTGAGAGAGAAAGATAGAGGGGAAGAGAAGGTTAAAGAGAGCAGAGGCAGAAGTGAAGGGGAAAAGGGATGTAAAAGGAGAGGAGGGGAGATGATAAACTGTGATGAAGCCAATATTTCACGAGGTGTTTCGTGTAGGAAATTGGATTACAGGAAACTACCCTCCTAGCTGGTCAATACTGATGCATAGCCGGGATTACTACCCTTCGCTCACCCCTCCTTTTACTCCATTCTACTCACTCCCTTATCATATTTCTCTCCTTCTCTCCTTTATCTTCCTTAACATCCGTTTGTCTCTCCCTCTCCCCTTTCCTGTCTTTTCTTTCCTAGCATGCTCTCTCCCCCACCTCCTTCAACTTCCTCTCCTCCCTTTCTTTCTTCTTCAACATCCTTCTCTCTCTCCTTTCTTCCTTAACATCCGTGTGTCTATCTGTCTCTCTCTCTCTCTCAGTCTTTATCCCTCTTTTCAGTACCTCCTACTCTCTCCCCCACCACCTCCTACCTCATCATATTTCTCTCCCACTCCTTCCCTCCTTCCTCTTCCTCTACATAGTCTACATCCTTCTCTGTCCCTTCTTATAATCCTTCTAGCTCTCTTCTTCTCCTTCTCTTCTCTCTTCCTCAACGTCCTTCCAACTCTCTCCTTCTCCGTACTCCCTAGCTGAAAGGGGGAAGTTGGAGTGCTGAAAATATCCACCACAAAAAAGTGCAGCATAGCTTTGAAAAGCCCCCTCTGTTATTTAATTAAATAATTCATATTTCATCATGCTCTACACGTAATATAGTTGTTTCTGTGGCCTCCAGCCTGCAAATATGGTTTTGGGATTTTTACCTTTCAAGTGTTTTTTTTTTTTTGACAAATGGAATTTTAAATTGAGCTGTGATGTCCTTTTGTTACACAAAAAATCAACTACCTGTTCAGGGAATTACATTGTTCAGTCTGGTCCTTTGAGGTTTTGCCAACCATAGTCAATTTTGTAATGTCAATAATTATTAATTACTATGAAATAACTCTCTGCGGCACAGGGTTGATAACAGTTTTTTTTTTTACTTTTTTGAAAATACAATTGAAAAAAAAATCAATTTTTTACAGATTGAAATTAGTCGAAAGGTGGAAACTCTTAGGTAAATTCATGCAAAGACCATTCTAAAGTGGTCTTCAATCGGACTGGCTATGCCTCTAAGAGATAATGCATCTATTTCTACTTTACCGGATAATAGTATTTGTTTTTCATTTATCACTGTGGTGTTATGAATGTACTCCATATATTTTGTTGCAATTGACACATACCTGAAACAGAATTAGATCAAAGGAGACATTAACATCAATGGATATGACAGATAATCAATAAATATGTTATCACATTTGTGTAAATCACTTTCGTAATATCACAACTACTCAAACTAAATCTACGCTGAAACCGGGACTCGAACCACCGACCTCCAAGTTACAAGTCCGCCGCCTTATCGATCAAGCTACTGAGGTCGGTTTATCAATAAATATATCTTTTTTAAGGTCACCTCTTGAGGCCGGATACAGTTTCTTGGAGAAATACTTTAAGGTCACTTCTTAGGCCGGATGTAATTTTCTGGATAAATGCCAAGGAGCTTTTTGTACTGATTGTCTGTGGCGCTCGTCTCTCAAAGTTGGCACTACGAGCTTTTAGGTTAGGATTGATAACAACCATGTACATTACATTAAATGTACAGGGTGTCCGGGTCGAAACTATGACAAGGGTTGGCGGAAAAGTGAACCTGTTCATAAGAAAAAGGATTTTTAAAATTGCTCTAAAAAAATGTTTTTAAAAATGCTGTAAAAAAGGTTTTTCAAAATGCATATTATTTGTTTTTTGGTTGAATCGCGAGAAAGAAAAAAAATAAGTTTTTAAAAACGCAAAAAATGGCTGTGTAATACACGTAGAGGAAATAAATGTTTGCCAATTTTTTCTCACATTTCCCATCACATATGTACAGGTATTACTAAAACACCTCACTGAGTTACTTATCTCTCATTTAGCTTTTTTGTAACACATATTCATGACAAGTTATCCTCCCATTTGGGCCTTTACCACATAATAATATGTCTTGGCCTGACTGCTGGAGTAATGGGACTTTATTGTTCTGATTGGGCACTCGGGCAGTATAAATAAGGCGATATAATTATATTATTGCTATAATACCATTTGAGGTTTTTTAAAAACAATTTACAAACTACTTTACTGGAATCCTGTACATAAAAAGAAAAACTGTGCCAAACTACTATTGTTCCTAGGAACAAATGAGTTCGAAGTGCTACTAATATTGTCGGAACTATTGGCAAGGTCGATAAGAGTTATTGAGTATGGTTGTCGCCAAAGGTGATTGTAACGTACCTGAAGGTGGCATTTATGTACTTACAACTGTATGTATAGCGTGTTGGTACTGTTGGCATATTTTTTTTTTAAAAAAAAGGTAATTGTGCCCCGGAACCGCTTTCGCAATACTTCAGGGCACTTAACCTTTACATCCATGCCATTTTGGAAACGGAAATACTCGGTCAGAATTTTCCGCTCCGGCCGGGATTCGAACCCGCAACCTCCGGGTCAGGAACCAATGATCTTAACCACTGAGCCACGGAGGTAGGCAATATTGGCATAATAGGACTACTAAAAAGAATTCTATCTTGTGGGTACACTACTATAAGCAAAGTTCTAAAAAAACACACTAGATATAACTTTCTATATCTACTGAAATGTAAATGGTGGAGTGACAAAAGGTTGTTATCGATAATCTACCTTGAGGAAAGGAAAGTCGAAGAGTAATTGTGTTATATCTCCCGTCACATATATACATAATACGTACCAACGTATGATTTATCGGACTTCCTGATTCACTGACTCACTCACCACTGATAATGCTTTCGCGTGTTCTCTATCGATGGTGGCTATATGACTAAATGTAACGCAATAACATACGGATTTTAACAGGATAATAGAAGCTAGATAGTAAAATACTTATAAATTTATGCACATATACTTCTTGTTGCTTACTCATGTATTTATGAACTTCTTTTTGTTGTTGTAAAGGAACCACTTATCCAAACTTTACAGCCTATAGCTCTTGTAGCAACTTTCTCGATTTCAGCGTACACCAACACTTGACCAACAATGGTGCCACTTGACCAACAATAGGTAATGGTCACTGCTTCACGCATCACCTACTCTGTATAGTGTGAAATTGTCAGCATGCAATAGTGTGCAATCCGCTTGAAAAATATACATAACATGTAAAACGTATGTATATGTAATTATGTACAAACAGTCATATCCTACCGTGATCACTACTTGTTTATGTGTGTTTTGAGTATGTTCTGCATTGCTCTGAATATGTCCATGTACTGTGTATATGTATGTCCATGTACTGTGTATATGTATGTCCATGTATTGTGTATTTTCCCGAAAAGTACACCAGTACTTCAGAGGAACACGAAAAATGTATTTTTTAAATAATAAAGATCTGTTTATAGTCCCAAAGCCAGACTGGGGACCAATATTAGGATGGTCAAAAAGCGGCTAAGTTACAATTTGTTAACTTTAAAAAATTCGTAAACAAAGTTTGCTGACTTGCTGCTTTAAACCTTTAACTAGAAGGTAACTTTCAGTATACCCAAGTACTATGGTCTCCCCTATCCGCCCTTAAGTCGGATAGGCTCAGTAACTTTATACAAAGGGGAAAGTTGAAGTCTTTAAGCTCACTGAGGGGGATTGGGATTAACCCATCACTATCCAAATTTGGGTGGGGAGATAATTTCGACAATAATTATGTAATTGACTGTCCAAACTTGGGTAGGGAGATAATTTCAACGATTATGTAATTCAGGATTAAGGACTTAATTATTGTAGAAACCTATCCATACTTCAGGAGATTGTAGCCTTATGAGGAAAAAAACATTTAACTCCTCTCAGGTGGGGTGAGGTTAATTTGAGTAGCTGGTTTGTGAGTTTCCAGTAAACCCCCGTCGTGATATGCATGACCAATTGACCATGCAGGCATGCAGTTCAAAGTGACGTTAAAGCAAAAAAAAAAAAAGAAAAATCAAAAGTATTGAAACATATACCTATCATTTCTAGCAAACTAATTTCATTTAATACGATTAAGAATGGTGGGATGCAATGCCGACCTATTAATCAAATTGCCTCAAATGTAATCGCTTTGCCTTTGCCAAGAAAAGCTAAACATATAAACGCCAAGGTTGACTGAAAAAATTAATTTTCCTAAAACATTGTTAAATCGAACTCTAGGTATACCTAAAGCGGTTAAGTTGAGATTTCACAGTGCTCAGTGAAGCACAACAGTCTTTTTTGTACGTGAGTGTTACGTACAATTTCTACACCTGAAAGTTTCCTGTCTTTAATCCAAAGCCGGGGTAACCTAATACCCTCCTCTGTCAAACGACATTAGAATTATTAGATTGTTTACCCCCCCCCTGTATAAATGTATATCTATGTGTTTCATTATATGTATATACAATAGGTGGTCGATGGTTGAGGCACGTGTAAATCCCAGCCAATGCACGAATTTTGTGTATTTGAAAATTTACCACATAATGGAAGCCTTGATTTCATAATAAAACTCTTTAGTGGAAGGTGAGCACCAGGCGTGGTTAATGCAGCTTTTTCTACCACCTAACCCTCAGGGTTTTACTATTATGTGGTCATTCATTTGGGTGGGATTCGAACTAACGGATCCCTAAGCGCTATCTGGTAATGTATTAATTACCAGCCTTAGCCACTTGACTACCAATGCACAAGAAATTTGGAGACATAAATATGAAATCGTCAAAATCAAATGATTTTTTTTATAACTTTTAATTGCTATCATTTCCCATCCACGGCGGATGTGAAAGTACCAGCGAAATCTTCCACATCCCTCCTTATCTTCCACAGGGACCTTTCTTCCCATTCTAATCCTTTCAAAGTTGATGATACTTCTCGGAGGAAACAAGGGAGAGAGAGGAAGAGAGGGGAAGGTAGAGAGGGGGAATAATAGGGTGATGGAGATGGGGAAAGGAGAGAGGGGTTTAAGGTGAGAAGAATGGAAAGAGAGAGAGAAGAGAGAGAGAGAGTGAGAGAGGGAGGGAGAGAGAGAGAGAGAGAGAGGGGAGAGGAGGGAGAGGAGAGAGAGAGAGAGAGGGAGGAGAGGGGAGAGAGAGAGAGAGGGGAGAGAGAGAAGAAGAAGAGAGAAAGGGAGAGAGAGAAAGAAGAGAGAGAAGGAGAGAGGAAAAGAAGAGAGAGAGAGAGAGAAAGGGGAGAGAGAGAGAGAAGAGGAGAAGAGGAGAGAGGAGAGAGAGAGAGAGAGAGATAATGGGAAGAAGGAGTTGAGAAGGGAAGGAGAAAGAAGGTTTAAGAGGTGAGAGAGTAAGAAAATGGAAAGAGAAAGAGAGTGAGAAAGACAGAGAGAGAGAGTAAGAAAATGGAAAGACAGAGTGCGAGGAAGACTCCACATTAACCTCCACAAGTCTTCTCAGAGTGTGTAAACATTTGCGGTTACCACAAGGGAAGAGCAGGTGGAGGGTCGGGGGTTTGACTCTGCAATAATTCAGGGAACTACCCTGCCTTCTACTACAGGAACATAAATTAGGGTTAATTCAGTCATTCTGCTTTCTGTCTAGGGGGGGGTGCTTCGGGGAGACGTTTGGGGAAAACAGGAGTTTCACACTGTGCATTGCTGTATAAGACTTGATGTTTCTTGTGGTGAAAATGGAACACCTTTTGAGTGTTTTTTTTTTTGCTGCTTTTCACTTTCTATTATCTTTAAAGTTTGTAGTCACCGTGGCAGAGTGAGTTAGCACGCTAGGCTTTGCACGCACGGTGACCAGAGTTCGATCCCCAGCGGGGCAGGTTTTTTTTCTGCTCTGTACTTGGGTGTTTGGGGTCCACTCATACCTCGTGAGGAAAAATGAGTAGCTGCTTTAATATTAGCGGCGACCAGTGGCGGAATCATAGTCTAAAATAAGATATTGGGATATTGAAAAGTCCTATAATTGTGCGCTACCCACTAAAATTGTGGTATCATAAAACAAAGAAACATAGAAAGTATTGTTTCTACTGGTAAATGATGAGACGGCAGTGTAATTTTCATAATTGGCAGTGAATTTTTCACATTTTTGTGTTTCTATCATTTTTTGAGGAGTGTTGGTTTTAAAGCTTGAAAGAAATTTTAAGTTTCCACTTTGACCGGTTCTTTATTTAGTAGCAAGCAGTCACAGGTTTGGGTCTATTAGGGAGAAGTGGATAGAAAATTTGATACTTCCCAAAAACTTCTATTCTAAACCAGTCTATCATGATATTTAATACTAGATCAGAACATGAATCCAACTAATAATAATTGATTTACTATAACGTAATATCATGTTTCTGGTCTAAAGAACAGTCAAAAAACAATATGCCCTTCGGTGGTTGTTAGGGTCAAAGTACTTCTTTAACAGGTAACTTTATGTTCTTTTGCTAACCAGGTGTTTCCCCGTTCTTACAATTCAATACCAAATCAAAGTACATACAATTCCAAATTGTATGTACTTTGGAAGTAAATATAATCAGTATAAA
Source organism: Bactericera cockerelli (assembly GCA_024516035.1). Lineage (NCBI taxonomy): Eukaryota > Metazoa > Arthropoda > Insecta > Hemiptera > Triozidae > Bactericera > Bactericera cockerelli. The sequence goes on along the minus strand of CM044961.1, from coordinate 28,297,214 downwards.
CAGAAAAGTGAGAAGTTGTACTAGATGTACATGAATATCAGGCATGTATTAGAATACTAGATGTACATGAATAAATGTTTCAAGAGATGGTCGTAGATACGGCCATAAATTATGAATATAAAGAGTCTATAAATTAGGACTATAATATTTATTTGGTGTTTAAATTATTTTCGGGCCTCAATGATCGTTGGTTGTTGAGTTAAAAAAAAAATAAACAACATAAGCTTCGAATGAAACACAACCAACGCCTGCAACAAATTGAGGCACTATGGTGAAATGGATTGTGGTTCACGATGTTTCTTAACATTTCAGAAATTAAAATCTCAAATGAAGAAATAAAAAATTAAGAAATAATACGTTGAAAAGAAATATTTAAAGATCAAAAATATTTTAATTGCATTTCGTCGAGAAATTCTATAAATCATGCGGGTTCCAGATGGTAACGAAATAAAAACTGGAAGAGTGTTACCTATTAATTATTTTGAAATTATTTGAGAGGTACCTAGAGACTTATCTAGTTAAATTTATCGAACTTTCAGAACTTCAACTGGAACAAAATTTATTGCTATAACCCCATTGCTACTCTTTCAAGGTTTCAATTGTTGCTCTGACGTTTGGCTGAACTTATGGGGTCCAAATGATCCACGAATCTAATCCAAAACATAGGTTCAAGAGTAATCCATCTGATTTTTAATAATAATTTCAAGTGTAAAGAAACTATTCAAGCGTGCGAAATATCCTTCATCCAGCTTCGACCTTGTGATTGATAAGTAGTCCCAAGTAATCTAGCTCAGTGGAAAGATACTCACTTTCCATGTGGGAGGTCCCGGGTTCCATCCATCGAGCTGACAATTTTTTTTATTATTTGGTTACAGTTGTTTGTAAGGGACATTCCGGTGCGCTCGTGTTGACCTAACACCTAAATGGGAAGTACTGAGTTACTTCTTGCCCAAATCAGAGGGGAGGCATACTACGGGATAGGCAAGCTACAACACAGACCACAAGCGTCTACAGTAGCTTCTGTTTCATGGCTACGAAATCACCTTACCATCATCTGACGTCATTACAGAATTGAAACTAACTGGATCCATTATAGATCCCCAAACAAAGACAAATTGAAACTATCTGGATCCATTACAGATCCCTAAACAAAGACAGTTGGCTCCATGACCCTTATTATGCTACTGGACTAAAAGAACCCATTACTTAAAGAAGGATCCTCACATTAATTATTAGTGTCTTGTTTACTCTGTCAAAACAAACTCAATGATCTCATTTTGTCAACAAATGAAAGAAAGAAGTTTTAGTAGAAGCAAACAAACAGGGGCGCTAAGTTAAATAAATCAACAAGATGATGACTTCAGGCTATGTCAATTGACAAGGAAGATGTTGATGGTGTTGTAAAAACAGAGGAGTGACATAAAGAAATGATGATGGAATAAACAGACCAAAAGTAACGATGGCAAGTTAAATACACCAGTTCTCGTTTTGTCACTGAAGTGAAGCAACGTCCAGCGAGGATAGGACTTGGATGGGTGATCATTCAAATTCAAATCCTCAAAATTCTCGTCATTCGAATCGTAAAGGCTAGGTGAGGTTAATTAGAGTATTAGCTAGTTTTTGAGTTTCCAGCGAATGGAGTGTAAAACCCTCCTCGTTATATGTCTTATTATTATGTATGATCTTGCAATGGTAAGCGACGCCGACGAAAATAAATGCTATCGATGAGAGAAAAGACAGAAGACTAACCTAAAGACACCAACTAATCATGATGATTATATTATGAGGATGATATGGTGAGAGGCCAAATCATAAATTAACTAAGTGACTCCTAAATGCATATCAAGTAAGTACTCCGTCAGGACCTAAATTAAGTGTTACAGTGTCTCCCCATAGACATACACAATACACATGTCAGTATCCTGTTTAAAGAGGTTAACTAAAAAAACTAACAAAAAACTAAAAGTGTGTAATTCTGAAACGATGAAATTAATTTATTCAGTTCTATTAGATTTATGCACTCAGTTGTAATGCAAAAAATACCTTTTTGCGCCAAAATTCTTCGGCCAAATTTACTTTATCGGGAATCATGATTATCTATGAATCTTTCTTTTTATTCAAGTTAACTGTTGAAAGTTATTCCCGTATTTTTTATTTATTCATTATATTATGTTGACCAATTTAACCTGGTATCCTGAAAAACTTGACAGTTCGTATTGAAAATATTCTTAAAAAATCCGGAAGTTCTGACCGGAATGTAGAATACATCTCCAGCAACCCCCAAGGGTCCTCACTGAGTCCCTGTACATCTTGAGTGTCCAGAAGTCCAGATGTCCTGCTGATGTCTCCGTGTCTAGACCTCTGAGACACATGTCAAGAGGACTGACCTGACGTAATAATTAACGACAGGGCCGGCCCTAAGGGACAAGGGTTCTCCAGTTCTCATTTATCCCTCTTTTCGATCTGTGGATTTGGTATTTGTCTATATCCCTCTTTTCAAACAAATCGGATTTTCTCCTTCAGTGCAAGTGTCTCCATCGCCGAAGTCGAATTCAAAGATTTGAGTTTAATCTTTAATTCATACATATTTTCACAACAATAGATGACACTCTCTCTCATGTACCTATCTATTATTTATGTATTATTGTATATCCTATCAATAAAAAATAACTATTCCTTATTTTTAAACAAACGGCTGTGTACAAACTCCGTGCCGCTACACACAAACTCCTCGTATGGAGTCTGTGTGTATTAACGACACGGAGTTTGTACACAGCCTTTTTTAAACAGATCAAAATAAAATAAATCACGCTTGCTTAGTTTGTATACTACTTCCTATAGTAATCCTATAGTAAAAGTTATCATATTTGTGTTAATCACTTTCGTGATATCACAACTACTCAACTTGTTTTACTAAATCTACGCTGAAACCTGGACTTGAAATACCGACCTCCAGATTACAAGTCAGCCGCCTTATCGATCAAACTACTGAGGTCGGTGTACGACCTATAATATAAACACGAGGATCGACTTTAGGGAATTTTCATGAAGTGGGAAAAAATAGTTTACAGTTTAATTCGAGCAGTAAATAAAACAAACAATTCATATTCCCGAGTGTTGTTTAGATATAGTTAAGCGGATAACCAGAGTGAACTTAGTTTTCAGCAAACGACACGAAAGTTTGACACATTCTGTTTATTTTAAGTTGAATTGGATTCATATTGCTTATTTTAAGTTTAGAGTTATACACAACAAGCATGAAAACTTCATGAACAGGGTTGACCATTCGAAATGAGATTTTGTTCTATTTTCTTTTTGGACAGAAATTTCCCGAATGATGAAACTGCAACTTCTGGTCCATTCTTTAGTTCCTACACGACTAAAGTTACTCTAGACTCAAGTATGTACGGTAAAGTTGCAAACTAAGCAAGAAACTTGCTCAGAACTTTGGAGTTAAGAATCTTACACATAATAAGAAGAAAATTAAGATGTTCCTCCTTCATTCTTCATCCATCTTCCTCCTCCTCCTTACTCCGCCTACAAAGGAGAAGAAGATCCTTTCCTTCGTATACTTTCTCCTGCTCCTTACCACATATAGTCTCCTCCTCTTTACTCAACACTTTCCCAATTTCCTCTCCCTCCTCCTCTTACCATCTCTTCCCTCCTACAAGAGGGAGGAAGATCCTTCTCTTCGTACTTTCTCCTACTCCTTCCCACACATCTCCTCCTCCTTATACTCTTCCCAATTTCCTCCCTACCTACATCCTTTTCTTACATCCCCCCCATTACTTACTAATTACATCCCGTCTATCTTTTTACAAATCTCCCCCATTTTCTTCAAACTTTTCCACAAGAACCTGCAGCTGCTCCTAAAGTATAGAGACCTCTTTTTCTCTTCTTTCTCTCTTCCTTTTGCACGTGTTCGCTCTCTCTCTCTCCCTCTCTGTCTCTCTCTCTCTCTCCCTCTTTCGGTCTAATCAACTTTTTCCCTCCTTCTGTGTTTCTCACTCTTTATCTCTCTCTCTCTCCAAGAAAAAAAAGGAAGAGAGAGAGAGAGAGAGAGAAGAGAGAGAGAGAGAAAGAGAGAAAGAGAGAGAGAAAGAGAGAGAGAGAGAGAAAGAGAGAGAGAGGAGAGAGAGAAAGAGGGGAGAGAGAGAGAAGGAGAGAGAGAGAAAGTTAGAGGAGGAGGAATGACGTGTAGAGTGAGAAGAGTAGTGGCAGACAGAGGGGTTCCGACACTCTTTTCAAATCCCCAGAGGTGAAAAGGTTACAAGGTTTTAAATAAGGACGGGGGAATAAAAGGCTTCCAAAGGTAGAAAGGTATTTTGTAATGAGATTTTTTCTGAGAATACGAGGGACAAGGTAATATAACATGGGGATTATTTTTTATGCCCTTCGATCGGATTTTTTGCCTTTTACTGCGTGTTAAACGTCAATACTTGCTCCTATAGAATTTATAGGGTGAAAACCGTATAAAACCTTCCATTTATACCTACATATAAGGACATATTACAATTTATCATGTATTCACATATTGCAATTTGTTAAGTATTCAGAACGAGGGAACATTGCAATGCATCACAATACTTCCTATGAGTGTTTCACAGCCTTTTTTTATTTCGTAGCTATGAAACAGGAGCTACTGGAGACGCTTGTGGTCTGTGTTGTAGCCTGCCCATCCCATAGTGTGCCTCCCCTCTGATGGGCGAGAAGTCACACAATACTTCCCATTCAGGTGCTGGGTCAACACGAGGGCACCGGAAGGTATCCCTTACAAACAATTGTAACCAAATTATGAATACAGTTTTTTGTCGGCACGAGGGATCGAAGCCGGGACCTTCCGCATGGCAAGCGAGTGCTTAACCACTGAGCTAATCAACTCTGGTTTCTTCTTCTTCTATCACTCAAACTTCTTCCAAACCTAATATACTTAGGGTCGGCGTTGATTTCATGAAGTCTTGTTCTCCACTTGACTCAGTCTAGGGCCTTCCCTCTCAAATCTTCCTCCACTTTGGTCCTCCCTCATTATCTATATCTTCTCCCCCCCAAATAATGTTTCTAATTATTCCTGTTCACATTGTTGATAGTCGGGAGAGAAGATTAGGGTGGTAGGTCAGCAGGAACTGAAGAGGATAAAGCAAATCGGACGCAGGAAATCAATGTTTCTCTCTCACCCGGTGACCATATTGTCTGGACCACATGCTATCACTGTGTTTTTCTCAAACCCACGGGTTACTTCCGAACATCCGTTGAGAAGGGATATGACCATACATATGTATTATGACCTGAGCTACTTCGATATAAAGGGTAGCAATGCAAAGGGTAGTAGGTAGAGTAGAAAACGAGGGGGAACTTGGTATCCCCGTCTGTTTCTAGGATAGTATAAGTTGGGCAATGTGCAGAGAAAATACTGAAAAAAAGGGGGGGGGGGGGGTAGGGAAATAGGCTACTTGCGTATGAGGGAGGGAGGACAAGTCTTTTGAGTGGACCTTGACCAAGTCTTTTGAGTAAGCCCAAGACGTATGTGGTAAAATTCCCAAATGGGAGGATAACTTGCCATGTCCCGGCTGGGTTTCGAACCCGCGACCTCTGGAATCTCTGGTTTCATAGAGAGGGTAAAGGGGGGTATAGTAAAGATAGAGAGAGAAAGAAAGAGAAGTGGCAGTTTAGAATAAAGCACGTCTTAAAGCACTCTACAGTTATTGCAGTATGTATGAACGATTCAAATTGAAACAAAGAAAGGGTGGTGGGATTTAAAGGGTAGGTAATCTGGGTAATGTACATAAATAATTAATAAGTTAGAATGGAAGTACCTACGCAGGACTATAGAAAGCGTAGCTAAAGTTGTCAAATTTGTGTTGGTCCAAATATACCACAGTTACATGATTCTCAAACTCGCTTTACTAAAATTTTGTAACTTGGAACTTGAAACATTGACCTCCAGATTACAAGTCCGCCGCCTTATCGATCTAGCTACTTTATTTTGTATCAAGTAGAGTAGTTAGTGGGACAAAAAATGTCCCATTATTCTTCTCAAAAAAACTCAACAGAAGAATGAAATTTCTTCAAGACTGAATTGTTGCCAATTCTTTTTCTTCTTGAATTCATGAGTGTACCTGTACCTGCTCCCCTGGCATCTGAACACTGAATGAAAGAGAAAAGAACAATTACAATTAATTTATTGTAGAACGGGAAATGAAGAAAAGGAGGGATGATGAAAGAGAAAAGACATGTTTGAAGAAGAAGAAATGTAAGAAGTGATGTTGTAGAAAGAAAAATAATAATGAGAAAAGAAAATGATTTTGAAGGAGAAAAATAAAGAAGTCAATCGAAATAATGATCATGAAAATGAAAAAAAAAACCCAAGAAGATAATAACGATAAAAGATAGATAAAGGAAACAAGAGATAATTATGATTAAGAGAAGTAGGAGAAGAAGTTGAAGGAAAAAAGTAAAGAAGTTTAAGGTGATAATGATCATGAACAAAAAAAAAAAAAAAAATGAGAATACGGATAAAAGTCCAAAATAAAAGGAAACAAAGAGATATAATTAGGATGAAATGATATATGTATAAGCGAATGTACGTAGGTATGATGAAGAAAAAGAATCTATCTTAATAAGAAAATGCTTAAGATTAAAGAAGTTATATGGTGAGAATTGATAGTAAGAAGCAGATGAAGTTAAGGTGATAAAAATGGTAATAAGGAGAAGAAAGATAAAAGAAGAAGAGAATAAAGATGTTGATAATGATGGTTAAGAATAGAAAGGAGATGATGATGTTAAGTTGAAAAGAATAATGGAAAAAACTAATATGATAATGTCTGTCCCGGTAGCTCAGTGGTAATTGTGAATCCTGAGGGTTCGAAACCCAGTCGGGACAGATTTTTTTTTACCACATCGTCGTCTCTTAAGCTAGACTTACTGCTGAAATAATGGGACTTATTAGTCCTATTCGGGCAGTATAAATAAGGCGATATTATTATTTTAGTGGAAGGTTATTTACAAGGATAAAGATGGTGATAAAACCAATGAAAAAAATAAAATTGGTCGGGGGAAAGGCGAGAATTCTCTGTAGTGGAAAGAATGGAATTGAGAGACGGAATGATAACATTGTTACAGTTCTACAGGAACAGCCTCAGGGGATTCTAACTCAGTAGCGGACGGGGATAATGCTGTTTATACAGTTTTTTTTTTACACTGTCACTCACTGCCTAGAGTCTAGGTATGTACCTACAACGAGACACTGACTCTCGCTAAAAATGTTTTCATATAAAAAATTAATCATATTTCTGTTAATAACGATGTAATTATCACAATTATTTAAAACGTTCAATTGAACACATCAGTCACTACTCTCTTTTCCAATGGTCAATTCCATCTTCATACCCCAACAACGACTCTCCACAGTCACCACTCCTCCATCTTCTCCTAGCTCTTCTTATGTAATATCACAATTTCTCACTTGCTTTACTAGATCTTCCCACTCTTTACTCAAGATAAAAAAAACGAGCTAAACTTGGGACTCGAACCACCGACCTCTGGGTACGAGCCCGCCGCCTTATCGATCAAGCTACTGAAGTCGGTCTAACCACGCACTCCAATTTGTTAGCAAAATATGTCCATAACATTTCGAGTCCCTTAACATCACCCCTGACACTGCCCCCGTTGCGTCAATTGCTCCAGATTATTAAACAGACACCAGCGGGAACCCTATAGCAACCCAGAAGTCGCAATGTCGACAAAGGTAGCGCAGACCAATTATGTGAAACAAACAATATCTCGCGTAACATCTTAGAATGACTTTAAAAAACGATCATTATCTTCCCTCCAGAGAGAGAAAAAAACAAAACAAAAAAAACACAAAAGACAAATCTGATGTTCTCATTAACTAATATATACTTACTACACCTACAGTTACTACAACAACAACAATACCAACAACAACAACCGGCTACGTATGAGTTCGGTGCGGAAAATAAAAAAATGTATGAGTTCGGTGCCGCCTAAAAAAGGTCATGTATGAATTCGGTGCCGCCTAAAAAAGGTTATGTATGAATTCGGTGCCCTGATGATCAGGTAATTATAGTATTTTTTTCCTTATAGGCATGGCCTTCATTGTATTTTACCTAACCCTACTATAAACCCAAGGCATGGCCTTCATTGTATTTTACCTAACCCTACTATAAACCCAAGGCATGGCCTTCATTGTATTTTACCTAACCCTACTATAAACCCAAGGCATGGCCTTCAAGGAGGAAATGGACAGCCTTGCTGAATGTAAGTGTCTACAACATAATCTACTAACTTAATAACAGCAGGATGACTGTTAAAAAGCAACAGAGTACATTATAAAAAAAACAATCAATTTATAAGTCATTAGGACCGCACCGAACTCATACATCACCTTTTTTCGGCGGCACCGAATTCATACATGCGAAAAAGGTGCGGGTAATCTTCGCACCGAACTCACCTATTGCCCAACAACCAACCACACTAACAACCACCACAACAACAAAAGGCAAAATCTGATGTTCTCATTAACTAATACTTACTACACCTACAGTTACTACAACAACAACAATACCAACAACAACAAACAACCACACTAACAACCACCACAACAACAAAAGGCAAAATCTGATGTTCTCATCAACTAATACTTACTACACCCTCAGTTACTACTAAAACAATATCTCTAACAACAACCATACCGACAACAACAACAACAACCAACACCACAACAACAAAAAAGACAATGAAAGATGTAAATTCTGAACGTAACCGAAGTGTTGAGTCTACTCGTCAGCATCATTATGTTAAATATGAAATCGTGAGAAGTTCTGCTCAAAATTGTAATAATAAGTACGTAATGATGTTGAAGGAGTTATGACGGTTCTGCCTCCTCTGATGAAGGGGGAAGATGAAAGTGAAGCAGAGCTGGCTGAGATGGCGGAAGGTATTTACAACCATCTTGATGATAATTTTATTATCAAGTAAGATTTTATCGTGTAATATACTCACAAGATGTATTGAATTATCAACATCTTCTTCAACACTAAATTCATTCATATAAGTATTGCTATCTAACATCTTACCGGGCAATGTATTCGACAGTAAGTCGATTGAATTTGATTTGTTGATGATTTAACATTAACTTCAAGTAACATCTAATCGTGTAAGGTATTCAACAACATGTCTGTGAGAATGTGAGATTATCTGAATTATTATCAAGTGAATTGTGTATTCAACAAGATATCTATCGAAGTTGATGTTGATGGAAGTTGATTAATCACTTTCGTGATATCACAACTAAACTACTGGCTTTAGGAAATCTACTCTGAATACGGGACTTGAACCACCAACCTCCAGGTTACAAGTCCGCCACCTTATCGATCAAGCTACCAAGGTCGGAACTGTTCTTCTTCTTCTAATGGGTTGTAACGTTGAACGTTTTAATTAATGTACTAAGGTCTTGTTTCTTCTTGTGAAATGTGTGTATGACTAACTACATTAAGGGTTGGGTGGAAGAGATCGCCAGAGGCAATAACCCCGCCCTTTAGTTAGGACATACATATGTACATATTTATTTATTTATTAATAAAGTGTTAAATAATAATATATAACTACTTTTTGTTACTACAACTTGGTCTATAGTATTGAATAGTATACAACAAGAGTAATGTGAGTATCACTATATCAATAAGTTTTACGAAGTACTTATCCTTTAAATACTTTTGTAGTAGACGACTACTAGAAGAAAAAAAAAATACTACAAGAAAGTTAGACCTACTACATCTCGAGGATTTATATTTGCAAACTAGTACCGGTTCTTCACATGTGCAAAAATACAGGGTCATCCAATACACCTAACATTCGCCTTTGTAAAATGCAAAATGGCCAAACTGTAGCCATAACTGTAGCTCTTTTTGATAAAATAATCATTCAAAAATATGACGAAATTAAACTGTCTCACTGGAGACGTAATCCAGATACGGTTCCAGCCTTGTCAGGCCAAAGAGAACAAAAAATCAAAAGCGCCCCTAACAGTGTTCTTATTAGCCGTAATATGTGAAAGTATTAGGAACCAAAAAACTTGAACAAAAGGCACAATGGTTGAACCGAAATTTCAACTGTTTAATTTTTTTTATCATATTTGTGTTAATCACTTTCGTGATATCACAATTACTCAAACTCGCTCTACTAAATCTACGCTGAAACCGGGACTTGAACCACACACCTCCAGGTTACAAGTCCGCCGCCTTATCAATCGAGCTACTGAGGTCGGTGAAATTTCGACTGCAGAATATACCACCGTCTCAGCATCCTGTTACACTGTAAACCGACTCGGGCTACAGGGTGTCTCGTTACTTCCAAGTTAAATGATTCAAGACTCAGTGGCACCCCGTATATTAATGAATGAAAGTTTGCAAATATTGATCATAAATATTTACCAGTACCGCAAAAACCACAACTTGGCAATACCTGGCGTGAGTACTGCGGATCAATGAGTTATAGTAGGCCCTCGGGGCATGGGCGGTTGCCAAGCCAGTGCTGTGCCCATGAGGCTGGCAAATCTCTATTAGAAGCTGTCTTACTTTCTAAACCTTTTTTTTTTTCTTCTCATTAGTATTTATTATTTTCAGGAGAATGTCAATTGAGTTCTTGCTGTATCAATCAAGAAGTGATACTTTGTGTCTTGTTCAGTTTTTTAAGGATCTTTCTAATGAATATATTAAAATACATTCTCAAGTTGGATTTGTAAACCGAGAGCCACCGCAAGTTTCCCCTCTTTTTGGTATCCTTACTCGGCGCCACAGGGGAAGTTCATATGACATCCTACATCTCGTTACCTATACAAAGTAATGAAGAGAAGAATGAAGAGAACACTGCTATCGTAGGCAGGGCACGTAATTGATAGTGCACCCGGACTCAAAACTGCATTAAACTCCCCGCTCTCGAAAGACGGAGTAGAAAATTGAAAAGTTCCCAGTCAAAGCGCTCCGAAAGTTCTCAGAGCACGTAGGGAAGAAGCTTTTAAATTTGAAACAACAAGAGAGCCAAGAGAGAGAGACATCAAAGTCAAAAACAAGCTAGACGAAACTTTCAAAAGACAAAAGCTCAACAACAGAGTTCCATCATTCGAGCGGTATCACTGGAACTTAGAACTATTTTTATTAGAATTACTAGCTATAACCCGGCACTTTGTCACTGGTTTCCCGTGGCTGAAACTTGAAACTGGTAATAGATATTCCGTTAAGTTACACTCTGCCGCGCTGTCTCTTTCTTTGTATTGGCATTCTTCACACCTCGGCCGAGGTGTTTGATTTTAATTTTGATAATTTTCTAGGTAGTTTGGCGGTGGTTTATGAGGGTGGGGGGTCAACTCTCACGAAAATTTCAATATCTGTTACCGTTTGGGCTGTGGTATTGTAAACAGACAATCCTTAAGAGGACATAGTCGGCCAGACACGCACATATGACTTTTATAAATAGATATTATTCTTATTAAATTTTCAAGAAGTTCAGCAATAAAACACAGACATCTTCATAGGGGGAAGGACCATCACTCATTTTTGTGTCTTTGAAAGGCCAAATTATGAAATAGGATTAACGCAAATACAAATATAAGGACAGACTGTCCCTTAAGTTGGACTGATGGGTTGAAACTCCGACTTGAGGGACAGTCTGGTTTATCTTTGTTGCAATCCTGTTTTATAATTTGGCCCTTAAAACACAAGAAGAGAGTCTGCCAGTATGTCGCCAAATTATAGCTAAACTTCACATTGAAAATTTCTTTGACTGGCTTTGGTAAATAAAATTAAACACAGCTATGTATTTGTATATACAGAATCATAAATCATATTTTTCTTACTTTCTTATATATTGATTATTACTTTTTGGCGTTCATTAAGTCCATAAAGTAGGTACCGATGCACTTTTCTATGAAATTATGTTTTTCTTACTTTTACACAATATTTTGTTTTTCTTATGTACCAACCAACCAAATTTGTAAATGTTTCAAAACAATACAACTAAACTTATTTATTTATTTGTATACAGAAGCTGAATTTTCAAGTTGTTTTTTTCATGTTGTTGACAAAATAAAATACCTGTAGAGGAGGAAATGTATTCACAAGAATGTTAATTTAGACAAGCACTAATTTGTAAACGACACTCTCTGAAATTAGACACAAGAAGTAATTTGTAAACCACACACTCCGATGTTATACACAAAAACAATTCGTTCCTCTCAATCTTATTTTTGTCCCCTGTAATGTTGGATTGTCAGCATCTTAAACAAACAGGATAATCTATTTATCTCGTCTCCGTCTATTTACATCCATATATCTGAAGGTATGTAAATAATAAGTCTATTTATATCATATTCCTCGAGATATGTCAATAATATGTCTATTTACATAGTACATTTATATCATAGTTGAAAATAACATGTCTATTTATATCATATAATAATAATAATAATAATATCGCCTTATTTATACTGCCCGATGAAGACTATTAAGTCCCATTATCCCAGCAGTAAGCCCAAGAAGTATTATTAAGTGGTAAAAATCCTAAATGGGAGGATAACTTGTCATGTCCCGGCTGGGTTTCGAACCCGCGACCTCTGGATTACTAAACCGCCGCCTTTACCACTGAGTTACCGGGACAGAGAGACGAGACAGCTCCCGGGATATACTTGTAAATAATATGTCTATTTACATCATATACCTCGAGGTATGTAAATAATATGTCTATTTACATCATATACCTCGAGGTATGTAAATAATAATATGTCTAGTTACATCATATACCTCGAGGTATGTAAATAATATGTCTAGTTACAACATATACCTCGAGGTATGTAAATAATATGTCTAGTTACATCATATACCTCGAGGTATGTAAATAATATGTCTATTTACAAAGTATATCATGGTATGAAAATAATATAATAATATCGCCTTATTTATACTGCCCGATGAAGACTAGTAAGTCGCATTATTAAGTGGTAAAAATCCCAAATGGGAGAATAACATGTCATGTCCCGGCGAGCTTCGAACCCGCGACCTCTGGATTACTAGACCAATGAGCTACCGGGACGGACAGACGGGACAGCTACCGGGATATACCTCGAGATATGTAAAAAATTATATGTCTATTTACATCATATACCTCGAGGTATGTAAAAAATTATATGTCTATTTACATCATATACCTCGAGGTATGTAAATAATATGTCTATTTACATTACGTATGTAAATATTTACAATTGCGCTCATCCTTATTCTTCCTGTCTTCTCCTCTGGATTATAATCTAATGCACTGTCAACCATGAAGATAGTTTATTTTAGCTGAAGGCAATGTACTTTGTTATAAAGTATATTATTATTATAACCATGTCACCGTCAGTCATTTTAAAATAGAGGCAGTGCATTTTATCATTATACGTCGTAGATATTATTAATAAAGGGAATAGATTTTTTTTATAATGTATTAAGATGGTGGAACTCATCGTATTTTTATTCTTTTTTTGTCATCTTCTGACACACTATTCAGGATAAATCACTCGAGAATAGAGTAATGTTTCCTGAATTAAATCACTATCATTCAGGGATCAAATCCTTGTTACTCTTTAATGATTTTCGTGAAATGTGTTCTTAGGAGGATATAAAAATTGTTACGTATAAAATGATTATTTTTTATCTAAGAACCGTAAAAATATTTCTGTATGTGATATTGTGATATACAAAAGAAAATGTATATTCATTGAATGCTTTTTTTGTGGCAGCATTGACAACTTGATGTGCTGTCTTCCTTTTTGCCACACATCAAATCCTTGATTTCATCTCATGTCCTCGGCCATGATACTAAAGTTTCATTTTTGTTACATCCAATTCATACATGGGACGAAGTCCCTAATTTTAATACAAAAAACGTAAATATTCATCATCATCATAGAGTGGCGTCATCGTGAACGATGGTAGCTATATAGACAGTGGAGGAATGACTCAGCACTTCTACCACTGTCTTTACAAGGAGGCTAATAATTGACAAGGGCCCTCAAAACCAAACCAATGCTGGTCTACTCCCTGTTTATAGTCCCCCAGCCAGACTGCTGGTCTACTCCCTGTTTATAGTCCCCCAGCCAGACATTACAAGGTTATAACGACCGATATATTCACAAATGATCGGAATTAATAAAATATGTTTCCACTCGTAGGACGAGGGAGCTATGACTTTTTTCAACACCATTTTTATCGACGGCATCAGTAATTAACAGTGAAATATTACGGATGGATTTTCCTAACATAATATGGATTTTCCACAGGCAAACACAAGTTAGTGTTAAAGATAATTCAAGTTTACCTGATATAAGTTTACTGGGAACTTGAATCGATTTTGGCAATGAGTTTTCTGATCGAAACTTAAGTACTGAACTGTCGTAATATGATAAACTTTTTGGTTCTAATATTAAGTTCTTCTTTCACTTGTCCCAAAACTTTAGGGGTCGGCATTTACCCCATGATTCCTTTCTTTCCAAAAAGTTCTACTTTGGCATAGAAATTCTTCTCACCAGTTTTTCTCGATCATCCTCAACTTTGTCTCTCCGTCTCCTCCACCTCTTTCTTTTACCAGCCACTTCTTTTGGTTTTAATAATGACATGCGTCTTTTGAAAATAGACACTTACTCACATGAAATTAATCGCACGAACAGCCCGTTTGGATTTAAATGGTTCACATACCTGTAACAAGATAAACAAGGTTTTAATAGTACAAAAAAGATAAACTGGTACACTGGTAGTCAAGTGGTTAACGCGCTAGTCTGATAATCCAGGTAGCGTAGGGATCCGTTGGTTCGAATCCCACCCAGTGCATGAATTTTTCCTCATTAATTTGAGTTTGTGACCACATAATAATAAGACTCTAAGGGTTAGGTGGTAGAAAATGCTTTAAGCATTAACCTCGCCTGGTGGTTGGTTACCTTCCACCGAAGAGTATGTATTATTATTAATTATAAACAAAATTAAAAAAACACTGCAAAGTATGGACACAATACTTCCTCGTGATTGCTTCACATTGTAAACACGTGCCAATTTTGAGATTTTATAGAAAATTACTTGTATCTTCAAAACGGCTCAACCGATTTTCTTCAAATTTGTTTTATATGATAGAATATCGTTTTTTCTACAATCTTACAAAAGATTCTGTATCGGCAAGTCGTGGTCCTTATTTTTTTACTTTTTTGTCCAAAATTTCGTATTTTCTTAAATATCAAAGTCAAATTATAATTAATTTAGAAATAAATATAAATAACTTAAGTAAAACAGTAATTTGCATGTTCTTACAAAATTTCATCAAAATCGGGTGTACCGTTCACGAGATATAAGCGTTTAAGTAAAAAGTTAGTGGTCAGGCGCATGGTCTCTTTCGCCCAGAACCGCTGGTATGAATTCGATGAATTTAAAATGGGACCATCTACAGAATGTCTCCTAGATGTGTGCAAAATTTCATCAAAATCGGTCGAGTAGTTTCCGAGATTTGCGCGTTACAAGGAATCGTTTTAACACTTTAACAGACCGACGGATCGACAGACCGACAGACGGACACAAAACCAAATTTACTCAGTATAGGTTATGAAACGTCCAGAAATATGAAAAAAATTGAAATCGGAGCAAAAAAAATTTTTTTTTTACAAAAACGAACACAATACTTCCGATTTCTAATATTAGAAATTTCTCGGAAGTAATTATTATGACGAAGATAATTTAAGAACAACATTTTTAAACTCAATTTATGAGAAGAAATATAAAGTATATTATGCAATTATTACAGGTAAAAAATAATAATATTTTTTTACCATGCTGAAACCCCCTGTGTAAACACCCATATGTTTTCATTAGCTCTGTGTCTCATTAGCGTACAACTACAACATAACAACATCATTATCATGCAACAACAGAATGTTTTCACCTAAAACTACATTATGTTAAAAAGAAAGATTTTTTGTCAAGATATTTTTTTTTCTCTCTCTGTAGAATTTTTTGTATTAATAACAAGGTACATAAGTTGAATGACCACTCGGTTATTTTAGGCAAAAGATGAATCATGATATGTATGCATATGTATATCTGTCATAAAACTCATAAATCTTGATGAGAGTATTTAAATATTTTTGCCTGTCCTAAACTGTTGAGAATTTCTTGACTGTTTCAGGTCAAACAATTCTCGATATGCAAAATTGACCACTTTTTTAGGAGACATTATGGTCTGAAACTCTGAAAAGAGACAGACAGACAAAAGCGGAAACAATTTTTTTTGTTTCCGGACACGAATATTCAAGATATTAGAGGAGTCACAATTTCAGAGAATAACAAACGCCCGACAGAAATTGAAAACTTACGCCCCAGTAAAAATAAATCGAGTTTGTTTGTTATTGGCTGGGTTTGAACCCGGAACCTTCCACGTGGGAACCAACCAACCATGGACTACCCTCGACTGTTTCTCAGCCTAATTAACTTAGCAGTTTGTCCTGCCTCAAGTTGTTAGTGAAGTAACTATCTCTGATCAGTCATTAAAGTCTTTCATTTTAAGTCCAAAGTAGCAACTCAAAGTATCTTGCTCCATAACAGTAACAACAACATCTACTTTACTCGCAACCAGTTTTTATCTACTTCTTCTTCCTAGCCTTTTCCTAATTGAATAGGGTCGGCTTGTTTTGTCAGTCTCTTCCAGTCAGCCCTATCATGGACCTCATTGCCTGATAAATTCTTTTCACGCAAGTCTTGGTATATACAATTTTCCACCTTTTCTTTGGTCTCCCTCTCCCTTTCCTCCCCCTCATTTCCATTCTCTCAACTCTTTTCCCTATGTAACTCTCGTCCCTTCTTTCAACATGCCCATGCCATTGTTATACCAGACAAAAAATTAAAATAGAGAGTCTTAAGCCCAAGTTCATAGTCACTAATGAACAGATTAAATCAATCAACTTTATACACAAACAAATGGCTAATGGCCGTGCTTAGCCAGGCTGAGCTTAATCAGACGCGAACATCCTGTAAGAATATAATAATTAGAATAATTTGTTTTTTTTGGAACTTACTTACATATGTATTTTTATTTGGTCCAAGTTCATAGTCACTAATGAACAGATTAAATCAATCAACTTTATACACAATCAAATGGCTAATGACCTTGCTTAATCAGGCTGTTAGTGACTATGCACTCCACCGGTACTCCGTTACAACATCAGTAGTCTCATATTAGAAGAAAGAAAAAAAAACA
This sequence comes from Bactericera cockerelli, assembly GCA_024516035.1. NCBI lineage: Eukaryota > Metazoa > Arthropoda > Insecta > Hemiptera > Triozidae > Bactericera > Bactericera cockerelli. Next base: position 28,279,928 of record CM044961.1, on the reverse strand, counting down.
ACTGTCTTCAGGTCATTTAAAACCATAGACAAGATAAGGCCTCAGCAAGAAAACAAGCAACAATAACCAATAACCATCTTACAAGATAATTAAAGACCATAAAAGTTCCTACAACAACAACAATACCAACAACAACAATCATTGACTTACTATACGAGTAGTTGATGAGATCATTTTGTTTACAAATTCCCTGTCGGTGGGGCAGTATGACTGCAGTGAAAGTTGAGATATCAGCAAGATGACTGGCAAAACCAGAAGTGTCCTGCTAATTATTTCATAGGCATACATGGACATATAAAATATATACATATAGGTACATACATACTCGTGGGTACATAGGTAGGCTCAATTATCATATAGGTAAGTTCTAATAAGTCTAGTATCAAGTCCTTCACATCCTGAAGATTATCGGATTTGATTTATACAGGGTGATTGCAAAACCAGAATTAAGTGTCCTGCTAATTATATCAGAGGCAAACGTAGACTTATAAAATATGTACATAGTTACATACATACTCGTAGGTACATAGGTAAGCTCGATTATCATATAGGTAAGTTCTAATAAGTCTAGTATCAGGGTGATAGCAAAACCAGAAGTAAGTAAGTGTCCCGCTAATTATATCAGTCAGAGGCATCCATGGACATATATAAAATATGTATATACAATATATACATATACATACTCGTAGGTTCATAGGTAGGCTCAGTTATTCCAGTTAATATGTGAAGCTGATTGTTCTGGGCATTATAGAGGTACGTCCTCTAATTCTGGTACCTACTCCTGGAACCTGTCTCCTAATTTTGAGCATAATTAGGCAGAAGAGCCACGAGATTTATAGGAACTATAATTAGAGATGATATCCCTACTAATAACAGGCACCAGACCCCTTCCAGGACAAACATCAGCACCAGATCATTACACCCGGTCTTCTAAGTGGAAAATATGGAAAGAGGTCCCCAATATTGTTATACACAGCGAGTACATTTTTCATACCAATCAATATTACCCAAATTTTCATACCCTAATAATAATAACACTCTTTAGTGGAAGGTTACCAAAAGGCGAGGTTAATGCTCAAAAACATTTTCTACCACCTAACCCTCAGAGTCTTATTATAATGTGGTCACAAACTCAAATTTGTGATGAAAATTTCAAGCATAGATTATCCGATCCATAGATCCAGGAGCTAGAATTGTTTACATTGCAAGTCTGACGCCTTAACTACATCCACTACCTTGGTTTTTTTCTCTTTTGCTGGAGAAAAGGAAAGAAATTCTCTTCTGCAACATAAACGGGTTAAGAACCTCTCATATTTTCAGAAGATTTTGGACTAATGACGTTCCTTAATCGTCTTTCTCCTAATTCTAATAAACCATAAAAGTATCATCAGGACATACTAACTTCCAGGCTCGTAGAAGAATTGTTTTTGTCTTCATATCAAGGGCTGATTAAAATAGAGAGGTTAGTTGATGGTATGGATATTCAGAACTATTAATCATAATAATAACACTCTTTAGTGGAAGGTAACCACCAAGCGAGGTTCATATGCTCTTAGCATTTTCTACCACCTAACCCTCAGAGTCTTATTGTTATGTGGTCACAAATTCAAATGAATGAGGAAAATTCATGCACTGAGTGGGATTCGAACCAACGGATCCCTACAGTACCTGAATTACCAGACTAGCGCGTTAACAACTTGACTACCAGTGCACAACTATTACCTGCTGATGAGAGCAAATAATCTCGAAACTGTCCAGTTCTGAGTACAAATTCCATCAATTAACCTCCCTATTTTAATCAGTATAAACATAAAAGTGAAAAGTTGTACTAGACTTGGAATGTAGATAATATTTTGTACATACAGTATAGCTATGTGCATTGTGCAAGCTACCCAGTATACATCAAGCTTTCTCATTAGCGCCCATGTTGCTATTGGATAGCTAGCATTAGAACAGAAGCCGTACAATATAATTTGCAACATGGAAAAGTAGGGCAATCGATCATGCAGACGACAGAAAAGATGTAGGAAGAAAAGCGAGGAGAAAATTATCGCAGCACTGCCCTCATTATGTTTGTACTAATAGGGTGGCGGACTCGTGACCCGGAGGTCGGTGGTTCAAGTCTCCAGTAAGGAAAAATTTAATAAAGTTAAAAAATCATCATGTTTGTGCACCTTGGTAATGTCACAATTAGTACCAACCTCAGTAGCTTGATCGATAAGGCGGCGGACTTGTAACCTGGAGGTCGGGGGTTCAAGTTCCGGTTGAATTTTCCTCATTAATTTGAGTTTTCCGGTTTCAGGGTAGATCTAAGTAAAGCGAGTTTGAGTAGTTGTGATATCACGAAAGTGATCAACACAAATATGATGTAAAAAAACCCCAAACTTGAACCCACGCTGCTAAAAATTTACTGAACTTGGGACTCGAACCAGCGACCTCCAGATTCCGAGTCCGCCGCCTTATCGATCGAGCTACCGAGTTCGGTGCAACTCATCAGATCTCGAGCAAGTCGTTACCAACCAACGTACTCAGCCGTAAGTAACCACCGAATCCACCGATAACCACAGTTCCACCTGTCACCGGTAAGTCTGCGGTGTACCGGAGAAACTTCACATGCGGACGAGTTCTAATAATTGTGTTTATCTAGCTTGTGATCATTAATCATTGAATTAATGTGTGTCATATTTATTTGATGTACGTAGGCACTATGTAGATTCTCTCGTTAAATGTATATGGTATAGAACCATATACTTATTATACAATACAGAGTATACAGTAGCATGTTATAGTGGTAATATGTACATTTATACATACTTTCATTTCATACACATACGGTCATATAGCATTAAATTTGCCATTCATACGTAATTATATTTATGATGTATATTTACTTTCATTTCATACTGTCATATAGCATTAAATTTGCTAATCCTGCGTAAATTATATTTATATTTATTTGTCTTCTAGTTCGTTTAGTAGATAATTAATTACTTTTACATGGAGTAATCAGAGCGGAAGCGGAGCTTCTTGCACAGTGAGTAGTTCGTGACAGAGAACAGGACGTGGATTCTCTATCTGGAGTAACGGGACAGGGTGTTCCAAAACTACATCATCGTTCCTTCCAGACCGAGCTTATAATTCAATTCAATATGATTTATTATAGTGTATATTCAAACAGTCAAAGCCGTTACAAAATTTCGACTTTGACCAATTACATTGTACACACTTAAAAACTAAGATATAAAAATACAAAAGAATAAATAATATATAATATCGCCTTATTATATACTGCCCGATTGGACTATTAAGTCCTATTACTCCAGCAGTAAGCCTAAGACGTATTATTATGTGGTAAAAATCCCAAATGGGAGGATAACTTGTCATGCACCGGCTGGGTTTCGAACCGCGACTTCTGGAAACTCTGGCTTCACAGAGTGCCACCTTTACCACTGAGCTACCGGAACAGACACTTTTTAGATACCGGGACAGATGGTAACCACAGGCGAGGTTAATACTCAAAGCATTTTCTACCACCTAACCCTCAGAGTCACAAAGTGGTCGAAAACACAAATGAATGATGAAAAATTCATGCACGGGGTGGGATTCGAACCAACGGATCCCTACGTTACCTGGATTACTAGACTATCGCGTTAATCACTTGACTACCAATTAATGAACACCCTGTAACAACTTCTACACAAATGAAGAACTGAATGTTATAGTTCATGATGTTAAATCGGTCCATATAGATACACGGATGGAAATATGGATTTATCCATGCTCTCTCTGTTTATTTTATGGGGAAATCATTTCTTGGTGACAATATTCGCAACATCAAACCAATCATGCTAAAATCCGGTGCAACATACTATCGATAGATGTTGGTTGGAAGAGATTGCCAAGACCTCAGTAGCTTCATCGATAAGGCAGCGGACTTGTAACCTGGAGGTCGATGGTTCAAGTCCCGGTTTCAGCGTAGATTTAGTAAAACGAGTTTGAGTATAGATGTGATGTCACGAAAGTGATTAACACAAATATGATAGGTTTCATATTATATTATATTTTCATAAAATATCTAGATCTTTGTCAGAAGGATCTGGATATCTTCAGTTGGATAATTTGCCATTGAGAATAAGAATCTATTGTTCTGCGTTGAAACAATTCCTAGAATCCAGAGTGGTCATAAGTCACGATTCAATCTTGTGAACACGGAATCCGCCTCACCTTGACCCTGCAGCAATTATGAAAGGTACAAAGAGGGAAATCGGAGCACGGTAATAGCAACAGAGGACATTAGATGTAAATAGCCATGTATCCTCTGCAGACCTAGACTTACTAGACCACTAGCTAGGCAATAGTTCCCAGATTTTCTAACTTGGTTCAACGAGGGGTTGTTTTTCGTGGGTTCGCCAAATCCCATTCTCCCGATATCATAGTTGGTAAGGCCTTTCTCGATAGCTGGGACTTGGGGGTGTAGATACATATCACTATGTATTTATACTCCGTGGTCCTTGCTCTTGGGTTCGGTTTTGTTTAAATATTTGCGTATCGGTTCACTGTTTCCTTGGAAAAATTTTCCCCTCGTAAAAAAAAAGCTAGGCAATAGAGGTATATTAAGAGAATCAAGTGCCAAACAAAAATGTGTATAAAAAAAGGGTATACCTATTTATCTGGCTATACCCGAGTTACAGCTCTAGGCATGGCCCTGTTCAGTCGAACCTGGTTGTAAAAGAACTCAAAGGACCGGAAATGTTTTTCTGTTATATCCAAGTTCCTCTTTTAAAAAAAGCTATTTACCCTTATGGAGAGGTAAATTTGACGTGAAAATTGCTCTCTAATATCCAGGTTTCTTTTATATGCAGTTCCCTTACATTTATCCAGGTTTTACATTTTTGCTAACCTAACTTACTACTACAATGAGGCATTGCCGTTCATCGTTTCGGCCCGAAGTCGGCGCCATCGATCCATCTATTCAATAGGAATTTTAAATATATAAAAAATCGTGTTTTTTTAACAATTGAAAAAAAAATCTGTAACCTCATTTTCCACTCTCTGTGAGAAATATTATTTCACTATCAAATAGCAAAAAAACTTCGTAAGGAAATATTTTGGCACCAAATTGAAGCGATAAGTACTTATGTATAAAATTTAAATATGTACTTAGTAGTATACAGTTATCTTATTCTGCTTTGAAAATGGCAAGGAATGAAATATATTCAAACTGGTGCCAAAAATTGGGGACTTTTTTCTTTGCTTCCAGATGAATGATTAATCGAATCCTGACTGTTTTAGATAAAGAAAAGTCTCAACGATTAAAATTGACCAGAAGTTAGAAAGAGGTGGTGCATGTTAATCTGTGGCACCCAGTTTTGGACTGAAACGATGTACGGCGATGCCTCATTGTGTAGAGTAGGGTCAGGGAAATAAATGGTCACAAACTCAAATTTATGAGGAAAAATTGATGCACTTGGTGGGATTCGAACCAAATGATCCCTACGCTACCTGGATTACCAGACTAGCGCCTTAACCACTTGACTACCAGTACCACTTACATGGACATGAAAGAATATATACAATATACAATAATATCACCTTATTTCTACTGCCCGATGAGGACTATTGAGTCCCATTATTCCAGCAGTATGTACAATGTACATATTGTACATGTAATAAGGATAAAACACAGCCTACAGAATATATAAACACAGACTTAACACCTGGTGCGGTTACTCCAACAATTGTTTTTTTTTTTTAAACAATTATTATTATTATTGTTTCCTCCTTGTAACTTGTAATTACACAGAAAACACTACATAATATAGTTTTTTATAGTTCACTACAGAGAACACATCTTGTAGGTAGTGAGTGGTTGTGGAAACAATAGAGAAACTATCATTCTCTTGTTTTTTAACCTCAAGTTCCTTCATAGATTTTTTTCCTAAGGCACTGGGAAAGATTTCTCATTTCTTAGTTGATCTGGCGTCAATGAATGATATTATTATACTACATAAATATTATCTCTCCATTTTTTTTTTTTTTTTTTACTAGGTGATGTACTGATTTTTTAAAAGGATACTTTTATCCCGCGTCAGAAATATTTAAACTATGGCATCTATCTATCTCTTCCCGAGATTTTATCCATGATTTGAATCTCATTTCTTAGTTGATCTGGCGTCAATGAATGATATTATTATGCTGCATAAATACATATTATCTCTCCAAAAGATAGATCTAACATTTATAGTATAGTAGACGAGATCTAGCTTGTCATAATGAATCATAGATGCGCAATGAACGATTTTATGAACATGCGGCTTGAGACAACATGACCCTCTATGGTTTTTTACCTTAATTCGCACACTTGTCCGAGTTGTTAAAGAAAGAGAAAAATACATTCTCAAGGTAGATTTGTAAACCTAGAGCCACCGCAAATTTCCCCTCTTTGGTATCCTTACTCGGCGCCAAAGGGGAGGTTCATATGACATCCTACATCTCGTCTACTATACAAAATGTTCACAACGGATCACCGAGTTAAACAACGCCGAGCATGGAGAGGATATGGGTTGTTATCAGTCTTGTGTTTGACTTTAATAAAAAATACTCTTTAATACTCAAAGCATTTTCTACCACCTATGACCTAACACAACAAAGAGAGAAGAAGAAACAGAGATGGGCGGGGCATGTGGCTAGGATGAAGGATAATAGGTGGACAATAAGAACTACAGAGTGGTACCCCAGAGACAAGAAAAGAAGGACAGGACCGAACATCAGATGGGAAGATGCAATGTTAAAATCGATTGGTCTAAAATGGACAAGAATGGTACAAGATAGAGAGAGATGGTTGGGTATAAGAGCTCAATCGGTTGGGTGGAAGAGCTCAAAGTGTGAGAATCCTGCCGTTAACGGCATAGTAAAAAGATGGCAGAATCATTGCAACCTGCAGCATTGGCGAGAAATCGACAACGCTTTAAATCACGTGTCCAGAACGGTATCAAGGTATAACCTAACCCTCAAAGTCTTATTATTATGTGGTCACGTACTCAAATAACTGAGGAAAAATTCATGCATTAGGTGGGATTTGAACCAACGAATCCCTACGCTACGTGGATTACCAGACCAGCGCCTTCACTACTTGACTATCAATGCTCGGCATCTTGCCATGTACTCATTTGCCACCCCCATCCTAGTTGAGGTTAAAGTATGTTCGTTGAGACACCTTACCAGCGAATGAAGGATAAAACCCCCGTCGGGATGTCAAAAAGCCACGAACCCAAAATCAATGAAATTTTAAATAAGCCATCGCAAAATAGACGGGCTTCAAAACCCTAATAACCTAATTTTTAGGAAACACAAGAAGTTCAATTTTTTTTTAATATCCCAAGATGCACCCAAACCTTACAAATAGATATAAATGTTATGATCTTCAAGTTTACCCTAGAGAGAGAGCGGGAGAGGAGAGGAAATAGATAATGCTTCGAGCATAATATCAGAAATCATAGTGCCTACTACCTATACATACAAAGATGAATGATAGAAAGAGATTATACAGGGTGAGCATAAAGTCTCACCCCACCCCCCGTATCTCGAGAATGGCTGAAAATACAAGAAACACACAAAAACCTGTATTCCTTAATTTTTAGGGGGATTAATTTTTAGCCAAAAAAAAAATTGTCTACACGGCCCCAGTCAGGCTGGGCATGGACCAATTTTAAAATCTTAAACGGAATGGTATGTCTTGTGGCATATTGTTTTAAAGGTCTCATAGAGAGAAGTTCGTTACAACAAATTTCATTGAGCTACAACTTACCGTTCTCGAGATACAGGGTCGGACGTCCTGCATAATATCCATCTATTTTGACCTATAACTCGTTGACCGTAAATTCCAGAAAAATGAAATTTGTTGATAATAACTCCTTATCGCAAGAACTTTCGAACAAGTTAAAACTGGATTTGTTTTTTCGTTAAATTTTTTCGGACTTTTCGTCCGGGTGGCTGACGAAACCGACCAGAAACTAATATCAACAGAGTATGTCGAGTTATAATTTTTTCGAAGGTGCTTGTCATAAGGAGTTATTATCAACAAATTTCATTTTTCTGGAATTTACGGTCAACGAGTTATAGGTCAAAATATATGGATATTACGCAGGACGTCCGACCCTGTATCTCGAGAACGGTAAGTTGTAGCTCACTGAAATTTGTTGTAATAAACTTCTCTCTATGAGACCTTTAAAACAATGTGCCACAAGACATACCATTCTATTTAAGATTTTAAAGTTGGTCCATGCCCAGCCTGACTGGGGCCGTGTAGGCAAAAATTTTTTGGCTGAAAATTAATCCCCCTAAAAATTAAGGAATACGGGTTTTTGCGTTTTCTTTTATTTTTAGCCATTCTCGAGATACGGGGGGTGGGGTGAGACTTTATGCTCACCCTGTATACGTAAATAGTTGGTAAGGATAGAGATAAAGAAAAGAGATCTATCTATACCACAATGCCAAGACCCAATAGATAGAGATGAGAAAATATATCTACAGGGTGGTCCAGAAAGTTTGCACCAAAATGATAGGGGTAATAAAAGACACCATTTCCAACAAAAATATTCCCGGACATTTTCCTTTATTTTTTGTCGTTTTCAAAATGGCGGCCAAAACGTGTGTTTTTCAAATATGTGCGTTCAGAACGTTGACAGCCTAAATGAGCATGATCATTAAAACATTGAACGGGTTAGTTTAACTTATTTCAATTAAAATTTTATTTTCAATACAAAAATGCAATGGCCGTTATTTTCTAGGTGGTACAGAAAAAAATAAAAAAATCAAAAGCCATCCAAAGTCGGAATATTTCAAAAACACGTTTTGGCCGCCATTTTGAAAACGACAAAAAATAAAGGAAAATGTCCGGGAATATTTTTGTTGGAAATGGTGTCTTTTATTACCCCTATCATTTTGGTGCAAACTTTCTGGACCACCCTGTATAGAAACTTACATTTCCCTAAGACAATAGATAATAGAAAGAGATCTATAGACACTACACAATGTACAAATTGTACATGCACCTATCTCCTGAAGATATAATAGAGAGTGAGAGAGAAACATTGTCTCACTTCCAGTACTATAGAGTGCCCGGGGCAATAACCGAAATCATGGGAGGGTACCTCACAGGTAACCTAAAACCCGGCTTAAGTGGAAGAAGCCCGGTAAAAAAAACAAGAGCACCCTTTCAGTACTCCTGGACGTGAAGAGGACAAGGATATTTTTTCTATCAATCAATCAATCAAATGTTTTGTTGTGAATAAATGTATACAAAGTATGTGTTTCACATTTATCTTAAATTACTAATTAGACACTAAAATTAATTAAAAACTAATGCTTCAAGTACTCCTAGACGGGAAATCATCATCATAATAGGGTGGCGTCATCGTGAACGATGGTAACCAGACAGTGGAGGAATGACTCAGCACTTCTACCACTGTCTTTACAAGGAGGCTAATTATCGACAAGAACCCCCAGAACCAAGGACGGGAAATGGACAAGGATATTTTATTCTATCCTTTCAACAGTTCTCATTCAGGTGAAACAGACAAAAGTTATCATATTTTTGGATATCACAATCTTTGCTGAGCTTGGGACTCGAACTACCGACCTCTGGGTGCGAGTTCGCCGCCTTATTGATCAAGCTACTAAGGCCGGTGATATAGATAAGGCTGGAAACGAAAGAATAAAAACATCCACCCCAGTTTGAGCGGAAAATGGCAAAATTATTCAAAACTTCTTAAACATTTAATTTGCAAATGTTTAAGGGGCAATGCGGCCCCAGCATCCTGGGCTTACTACCAGATGCCGTCCAGATGAAGGAATTCTTTTACTTATAATGTTACCATCTTGTTGATTTAAAATAAAAAAAATTATAATTGCAAATTTGATACGGCAAAAATAGTACAAGATTGAGATTTTTTAACACTTTCGAGATTTTAGAAGGGTAAAAAATACTGAGGACTCTCAGTCTGAGGAAATCACTCCTTCAAGTGGGTATATGGATGAGGTGTTTTACTTGTAAAAAAACAAGGAGACTAATAACTAATTATTAATAAGGCCCCCAGAAAAAAAGGGGTTTGAAGCTGTTAGTCCCAGTCAACCCCTGAAACCGCTGGAGCGCCAACATCAACCAAAGGTTAATTTTTTATCGCATAAAAAATGACAGAGAGTTATGACATTTTTTAGTACCTACCTATCTAGGTACTAGGGGAAATCTCATTTCACATTTCCTGTGCAAAGAGGTAGGGTAGGTAACTATTTAATGTGTTTATATATGTATGTGGATGTGATATATTTATGTATGTGTGGATGTGAAGTAAAAATGTATGAGGATGTGAAGTACAGAGTTCTGGAGCTCATTAATCATATGAGCATTAGTGTGAAGCTTTTAGAAAAAAATTGGACTGAAAGAGGGAGAGGAAAGAGAGGACGGAGAGAAATTGAGATGAAAAAGAAGGAACGATAGAGAAGAGGGAAGAGAAAGAAATAAGAGTGGGAGAAAGAGGAAAGAGAGGGGAAGAGATGAAGAAAAGTGAAGGAAAAATTGAAAGAAGAAAGAGAATTGAAGAAGCTAGATACAGAATAAAAAGGGGGAGAAGGAGAGAGGAAATGGAGAAAAGTGAAGGAAAATGAGGAAAGAGTGGAAGAACGAAGAGAAAAAAATAAGAAACAGGATAAAAAGGGGGGGGGGGAGGAGGAAAGAGAGAGGAGGAGGTGAAGAAGAAAGATATGAAGAAAATGAAGAAGGAGCAGTAGTGAAGAAAGAGGAAGAGAATGAAGATACATGTGTAAGAGGGGGAGAAGAAAACGGAAAAAAGAGCATGTCAGGGAAAAAAAAAGATATGTGTCGCATCAGGAATTTATACAAGTTAAGTTGAATATAATTATATCTAAGGCTCCTAAAAAATGACAGTTAAGAAATATGAAACTATGGAATAAACATAAGCATAGGATATGGGTTACACTTGACTTGGATATCAGATAGAGGAAAAAGTAAAACTATCTGTGCCACTAATTCGGAAAATAGAGTAAAGAAAGCTATAAGAATCAGTATTACCATTTCAGTATCACTGATATAACTATACTTATATTGTTAAATATAAAGTTGGTTTATACTCACATGTACTATATTTATAGTATCTACTCGTATTCATAAAAAACTATACTTACCATAGGCTAAATAGAAGACCATTGCATCTTGATCCGAAGATAAATCCTACGAAACAGCAAACTTAGAACATGCTAAGAACACGTCAGTTAGCACAGGCGGCTCAGTGGTTAAGAGCATTGGTTACTGACCCGGAGGTTGCGGGTTCGAATCCCGGCCGGAGCGGAAAATTCTGACCGAGTTTTTCCGTTTTCGGATTGCATGGGTAATGTTCTTTAAGTCTTTCATAATGTAACTTTATTTTCCTGTAATGTTTACTGTTGTAATTGAACAGGTTCTTCGTAATAAGCCCGTTACGGATATTAGTTATAAAGTAGTGCCGAAGTAAGCGAAGGTTGCGGGGCACAATTACCTTTTTTTTTTTTTTTTTTTTAAAAAAACACAGGTGGCGAGAACCAAAAGGGCCTCCACACTAACCAAACCCAACCGAGCCATGCTTGAGATACAACACGGACATATGGATGATTCAACAACTCCAGCAGAGGGAGAGGGGATCTGAGTACCACCCAGGTACAGGACCTTATGCAAAGAGAACTACAAAGTATTCGACTCCCGTGGAAACACGCGAAATAGCCACACAGGGGTTTTTAACCTAGCCTGACATTGGGGAGGAGTAGTATATGTCAACAGAAAATAAGCTGGAGTAAGAATAGGTATAGATATATCTAGAAATAAACATGTAAATTTGTGTTAATCACAATCGTGATACACATCATATCACTATCCTACTCAGACTAACCTTACACCGAGCTAAATTTTTGCCGTACTTCAGACTGGAACCACTAACCTCCAGGTTGGCCCGTCTTACTGAGGACGGTAATAAGCTGGACGAAGGAAGGTATTTCATTTTTATTTTCAATCAAATTTGTAATTTTCATCGCCTTGCCTCCCCAATAGACAGTTTTATTCGCTAAGGAACTTAAGACTTGGTTTAGAAGTCTTTTTAATAGAGTAGAGCCAAAAATCAAATCTAGCTGGTTTCACTTGAGTAGTTGTCTACAAATAATGATGATCTTGCACAAATTAACTACAGCCCCACAGCCAGACCGAGACAGACATTTCTTTCACTTCACAACATTCTCAAACTTTCAAGACAGCTTCTTCACTACAAAAAAAGAAAGAAAAATCCTCAAAAGACTACTCCTTCATTCTGTGAACAGCATACTAGTCACCTAAAAGCTTCACCTCTCACCAGAATTATTTCACCCGCCAACCTAACAGCATGCTACAAGTCACCTAAATGCTTCACCTCTCACCAAAATTATTTCACCCGCCAACCAAACCAACTCTATGGAGCCCTCTAAACGATTTCCAAAAATAAAAGTCGTTACAAAAAATTCGTATTCGGTTTTCACGTTAACCAAAAAATAATAGGACGGAAACCGGTTTTCTACACCACTTCTTCTTCCTCACTTTCATTAGATTTTGTGTGTTGTTGTTGTTGTTCTTCTTCTTTTTCTTTTCCTTTTCTTATTTTTTTTTATCTTTTTTTTCTTACCGAATGTAATGTATCCTGAAGAACATCTTCTAGGGCTGATGTCCACTCATGTTGAAATTTCGCAAAGGTGGTAAAAAAAACAACAACGCGCTTTTTCTTCGGATCTCATTTACATTGTTGGGTGTTATTGGTTTATCTATTTTTAGATTGGAATGCTAGGGCATCCACTTCTGTGTGAAATCAGTCACTGTATGATTTGTGAAGTGTGAAAAAGACTAATGTTCATAGGTATGTTTTTACTTTCCTTATCTTATTATAAGGAAAGTATTGTATTCGACGAAAATTTGACCTACCCAGTTTTTCACATTTCTGGACGAATCATGGCCTCAGGATACCAAAAAAGTTGTTTTCAGCCATTGGTCCGTGCGTCTGTCTGTCTGTGTGTGTGTGTGTGTGAACAGGATATCTCAAGAACGATAAAAGCTAGAGACTTGAAATTTGGTACACAAATTAATTTTATACACCAGACGAACCACGAAACTTTTGGTTGAAATCGGCCGCATTCTGCGGCCACAGGACCGCAAATGCTAGCCGCAAGCGCCGCTTCTTTAAATTGGTTAAAGATACAATTTTTTTTAGAGAACAACATTTTCTTAGATTAAAAAAATAATAGGGGTCTATTCTGATCATTTTTTTGATATCTTGAACTTTTTGGAACTCGGCCCCAATTTACCGGTATTTGGGGGGGACCCGCTTTGACTAACTTTTTTATTATTCATCCTACATGGGGGATGTGACATATCAAATTCAATGATTTTGAAGTGCTGATTACGAATTTGGCATTGGTTTTTAGTTATCTGTTACCGTTGAGTCACCAGTGGCGGAATTCGACTCCTTTTTGGGGGATAAGGAAAGTCGTGTGATGTTTATTTAATATGATATTTATTTACAGAGGAGACTTGACAATCCTGAGTCCTTGCTCCCTGGTATTCATATTTAGTAGGAATTCAGTAAAAATTTAGTGTTAGGGTTCTTAGGTTACCTACTTATTTCTTAAGACCACAAGGGTCTACAGTAATAATAATAATAACACTCTTTAGTGGATGGTAACCACCAGGCGAGGTTAATGCTCAAAGCATTTTCTACCACCTAACCCTCAGAGTCTTATTATTATGTGGTCACAAACTCAAATTAATGAGGAAAAATTTAGAGGAAATACAGTAGCTCCCGTTTCATGGCTACGAAATAAAAAGGCTGTGAAACACTCTAAAATTTTTTTATAAATATTGGAAAAAAATATTGCACCTCAGGTGACACAGGTAATGAGAAATCGGTTCCGGAGCCAAAAAATAGAGTATATCTACCGAAATATGGGGGGTTTTTGAGAGGGTAGAAAACCCTTTCACAGACTCCTAATTTGAATCAATCAAGTTTTCTCTCCGCAAAAAAAAAAAATAGGTGACCCAAAGTGAGCAGATGATCAACTTGATTCATTTGACGATTACGGGTTCGACTCCCGACAGAACCCGGAATGTTTCAACGAATCTGTGATAGAATTTCGTGTTCATTTATATTTCGCCAATGTGTATACAGTAAAAACAATAGAAATAGATACAAATAAAACGCTAAAAAGTTACTCTTTTCTTTAACAAAATTGGCAATTATATTTTTATACCAGGAAGCGCAAAACCAATTCAAGAAACTCATTTTGCAAAAAACATACAACTCTCATCTCGCGAAAAAAGAAGAAAGAACCGAAATACTCCACAATACAAAGACCTCCCAGCATCACGTCTTTCTGCACGCGACCAAGACAGGCAGAAATAGTCTAGAGATAGTATATAATATAACTATGTACATTGTACATATAGGATTCTATGTTGCAAGATATATAAATTTTCTATCCCTAACACCAGGATATACATATTACTATGGACTTATGTAGGTATTTATGTGAGATATACCTATGTTTGTGAGATATTATATAATTCTTTGTCTATTCTTAACGCCAGGATATATTATTATGAACCTATGTAGGTAATTCTATGTACAATTGTATAGTATAGTAGTGCTCTATTTAGACTGGTGAGATATACCTATGTTTGTGAGATATAACTATATATGTGAGATATTATATAATTCTTTGTCTATCCTTAACGCCAGGATATATTATTATGAACCTATGTAGGTAATTCTATGTACAATTGTATAGTATAGTAGTGCTCTATTCAAACTGGTGAGATATACCTATCTATGTGAGATATACATACGTATGTTTGTGAGATATAACTATATACATGTGAGATATTATATAATTCTTTGTCTATCCTTAACGCCAGGATATATTATTATGAACCTATATAGGTAATTCTATGTACAATTGTATAGAGAATAGTAGTGCTCGATTTAGACTAGTGAGATATACCTTTCTATGTGAGGTATATAAATCCTTTTCTATCCTTCCCGCCAGTAAGGAGCCAGGACTCGCGAGATTTTCTAACCTTGACCATTCGGAGAGGAAACATGGGAGCAAGTGTTTTGGGTTGAAAAATGGTTCAGACCAATATCTAATGTGGGGTATTCAGGTGAGGGATATGTATCAATATCTAAAGGAAATGTATGCTTATATATATATTTTTAGGACATATGCTTATATATATTTTTCTATTCTTTTTCCTTTTTATTGTATATATTGTTTCCATGTCTTAATTGTTATAATAATTATTTGTACTGTACATTTATGTCTTTTTATATCTAATAAAGTGTTAAATAAAATAATAAGTATACCTATATCTCGAGCATTTCAAATCTCAACCGTCACTCACAATCCTTACAGCACGAGCTGCGAATTCTTCTGCTTTGTCGGAGCGGGAAGAAAGAATTTCCCAAGGTCGTTTCGCGCAGATTTCAAGGTCATTGCACGCACAGGTTTATGAGTTATCGACCATCATCTGATATTCGTGGACCAGGATGCCGAATGCAGATCTCGGCTACATATGAAAAATACCTCAAACAAGTTACAAAAATTTATGTGTGGGATGAATGTAGATTCGTTTTGAAAGGAGACCAAATATGTATATAAGCAGAATCTTGAGTTTATTTTTTTTCGATTTTAAAGTCGCTTGTCAACTGACTGGTTTATATCCTACAACGCTGCACGTTAATCTTAAAGTGAATCGCGATGGTTATTCAATAGTTGCCACTATGTCGCTATTTTGTATAGCGCTGGTGTTATTTAAGAAAAGATCCTGAAAGATTTCCTACAATCTGCAGATCGCTAGTTTGACATATCACGCTCTGAAATTTTTCTTATAACGTGTTTTAGAAAACAAATTAGGAAAGAATAGAATAGAATAAAATCCTTGTTTATACTACCGAGGTAAGACTGAAAGGTCCCTTTACTCTACAGTTACAAACAGGTCTCATGTGTATTTTCTGGGACTAAAGTACGTTTATTATCATTAAAGTCTACAAGACAACTGAAATGAGTAGTTATTAGGGCTTCAGTACTGCATGGGAGTGTACGAGTCGACAGGGAGTATAAAAACAGACAGGCGAAAAAGGGAGGGGCCAAAGGATGGGAGATGAACAGGAGAGATGGGAGAGGAAAAACGAGGGAGAGAAGGGAGGGAGAGGAGGTAAGAACGAGAGATGGACGAAAGAGGAGGGGTAAAAGATGGGAGTGAGAAGGAGAAAATGAAAATGGAGGAAGAGAAAGGAAGTACGTAAACTGGAATAGAGAAAAAAGGAGAAGGAAAGAAGGTGTAAGAGGGAAAAAAATATTAAGAGGTAGACTAAGGTGAAATAAAAGAAATACCAGGAGAAGAGCAAGAAAAAGATAATGAGGAAGAAAACGTGGAACGGAATGATAGAAAAGGGACAAGGCAAAAGGGGAGTAAGGGTGTGGGGTGAGGAGAGAATAAGAGAAAGAAAGATAAAAAGGAGATGAATAAGGGTAAGGACTAAGGAGAAGGGGCGATGGATGGAAGAGACAGAGAGAAAAAAGAGGTAGATATAATAATAATAATAATAATAATATAATAACCACTCCTTAGTGGAAGGTAACCACCAGGCGAGGTTAATGCTCAAAGCATTTTCTACCACCTTAAACCTCGTAGATAATGAAGAAGAGAACCGGAATGAGAAGAAAAAGAAAAGAGAGAGGAAAGGTAGAATGAGGTGAATAGGAAGGAGAGGAGAAAGGGAATGAGGAAAAAAAGAATAGAGAGAGGAAAGGTAGAATAAAGGGAATAAGAAAAAAGAGGAGAAAGGGAATGAGGAAAAAAGAAAAGAGAGAGGAAAGGTAGAATAAGGTGAATAGGAAAAAGAGGAGAAAGGGAATGAGGAAAAAAAGAAAAGAGAGAGGAAAGGTAGAATAAGGGGAATAGGCAGAAGAGGAGAAAGGGGAGGCGGAAGAAAAAGAGAAGGGAAAAGCAGAAAGGGGGAAGGAATAATAAATAAAAAAAAGTTGATTACCTCTTGAGACGGCTGGCTTCTGGTAGACATTGCGTGTTAGTTCAGAGGTGGGGGAGACACTAGGGAGAGAAGGAGTCTCCCTCTCTCCCTCCCTAGTGGAGTCTCCCTCCCTCCCAGGAAGGGGAGCTAGGTCTACGACTCATTCAGGCAAGAAATGGCTTACTGGCTTACCTCCCTTCGAGGAAAGGGAGACAGCTCTACCTCCCTCCCTACGACACAAAATGGAGACGGTAAAAAAATGAAGCGGAATGCGAAATATTATTCCTATCGGAAAACGAAACAATGGGAGGAGAGAGTGGGGAGGCAGACAACCGAGCCAGACAGAGGAAGGGGAGAAAACAAGGTAGAGGGGGGAAGTGAAGGGGAGATATGGGAAAATGAAAGGGAGATATAGTAAGTATATACAATTATACATATGTAGACTATAGAAGGGAAGAAAGTAGTGGGGGGAGGAGATATCGTATAGATATAGACTATAGAGGGGAAGAAATTAGCAGGGGAGGAGATATGGAATAATAAGAGAGAGAAACAGTGAAATTAAGGGAATTATTATGGAGGGGAAAATAAGAGCGGGAGAGAATAAATAAATGAGGGAAGGAGAAATTACCAAGAGTGAGGGAGTGAGCAGAGGAATGGCAGTGGTTGGGGAGAGAGGGAGGAAGGGAGAGAGAGGAGAGCGAGGTAGGAAGGGAGAGAGAGAGAAAGGATGGGAGAGAGAGAGGAAGGAGGGGAGATAGAGAAAAAGAGGAAGGAAGGGAGAGAGAGAAGAAGAGGAGAGCGAGGTAGGAAGGGAAAGAGGAGGAAGGGAGAGAGAGAGAGAGAGAGAGAGAGAGGAAGGAGGGGAGATAGAGAAAAAGAGGAAGGAAGGGAGAGAGAGAAAAAGAGGAAAGAAGGGAGAGAGAAATGTGGAGTTAAATAGGAATAATAAAAAAGTTTTTTTCCCTCTGTTTTCTAGGAAAAACAGCTCATGCCATTCAGACGGAACATATCTAACATTAACTAACATCGTGGCTTAATGATTCTACTGATCAACACGCTATGACAAGGGAAACAATACAGGGTGGATTTGAAATGGTGGACACACAAGAAAAAATCAAACGTAAGATAAGAAAATAGGTAGACGTCCCGTTAGGACGGTCCTCGAAAGTCTGGAGCTTAGACAACGGAATTTTAATCGGTGGCGCCGAATTTAGGACTAAAATGATGTACGGCAATGCCTCATTATGTAGAAAACGGTTGGGATAAGTGAATATAAGGCATCGGAGCTCCCAAAAAGTACAATAATGTACTTAGCGGAACTTTTAGCAATGATTATTATGCCTTTGTACTGCCGTTTTAGTACCACTAACGCAATGTATAAAATTTAGTTTTTTTTACTGCGGTTAGGTATTTTTTTTTAAGGTAAGTGTGCCCCGGAACCGCTTTCGCATTGTTTCAGAGAGGTTGGGTATTCTAGACGTATGTAACTATGCGTAGGTAGCTTTCAGTTTATATTTACCTACAGCACTGAAAAAGGTAGGGTACAAAAACCGAGAGGGAAAAATAGAGATGACAAAAAAATACCATGTATTAAAAAAAGCTATGAATCATATTATATGTGTGCGCTTCAGTGGTTTATACCCTTTTTAATACTCTATCTCCCTTCCTCTCTCTCTTTCGCCCCTTTCTCTTTGTTTCTCCCTCTCTCTGTCACCCACCCTCTCTCACTCACTCTCTCTCTCTGTCACTCTCTCTCTCACTCTCCCTCTCGCTGCTTCCCTTCTTCTCCTTCTCTCTTACTCTCCCTCTATTTTTTCCTCTTTCTATCGCCCACCCTCCCTCTCTTGCTCCCATAAAAATCGAACAAAACGTGACAGAAAGAATAAATAGGAGGAGTTGGTAATGAGTGGAAGAGCGAGATACAGGGAAAGAGGGGAGGGAGGAGAAGTAAGAGAAAATCACGCTAAACAAAGGGAGAAAGTTTCTGAAGGATTTCATCCTGTTATGGTATTAGAACTCAATGAACTCTCGTAATATCTATCCTGTGGAAACAGGAATGAAAAATTCCAGGAAGGAAGAAAGGGAAAGTGGTAGATAGTAAAAGAAATATTCAACATTTTTTTTTTTTGAAATTTGCAAAAAAGTGTTTTTCATCTCTGGTTTTCTTGTTCTTCTGAGAAAAAAAGGTAATGGAAAATGGATCATCTTAAGGGTTTTATTTGATTACTCTCTATTCAATATACGAGTAAATGAACATCTTGAATACTTTTATAATAATCTTAGGTAATTTATCAAGGGCAAAGCATAAATGATAAAAGCTATCAAAACCGAAACTTTGGTGAATCACCCAGTATTTTCCAATAAATTACGTAAAAAAGGTTATGAATAAATATCCACTATGTATGCTAGAGAAGTTTGATGTATTCTTAATGTCCTGAATACTTGATGATCCACTCTGTATACAAGAGAGCTCTGATTTCCAAGTTCTTCCATTATTATGACATTTCATGCAGAAGACATCGGAATCACCCTGTATTCATACTATACCGAATACTTGATGATCCACCCTGTATACAAGAGAGCTTTGATGACGTTTCCAAGTGCTTTCCATGTTTATGACATTTCATGCAGAAGACAGCAGTTCCATTGCCTTGGGGAGTTTTATGTCACAGTACATGGGGTTTTATTTGACATAGATAATAAAATGATGAAGTCATTTGTTTTATGAGGAAACAAATCGAATAAAGAAAGCGAAAATGACACTGAAGATACTCTGCTAGAGTTCAGAGGTCTTTCCTGTAAGGCTGATAAACATTGTTCCATCGACTTGAAGGTCAGAACTGTTGTTTAATATACAAAGAGTAAATATTTAATATACAAAGAGAAAATGGCAGCCCATCTGAATGTATATATTTATATGTATTTAGTGTAAATATACAATATTTATATTTTGAGGTTAGGCGGAAGAGAAAGCTACAGGCTTTAACCTCGCCCCTAGGTTCATTATTTATTCAATATTGTTAAACTGTATCATTCAGATTTGTATCATGTATGTAATAAATCCATAAATAATAATAATTTAATAAGTACATACATACCGTCTTGTCAGGGAATCAAACTCGCGAGCTTGATATTTTCTTGATACAATAGCATTACATTATACCCCGTATGCATGCAGATTACCCACACTCCACCCTGTATACAGACAGCCAGGGGCCTGCGAAACCTATGAGTCAACTAGTCAGACTTACACAACGTGGGGGTGGGGGTTGGAGGGTGTGGGACATTTTCCCAGAATAAATGATGGCTCATAGAACACACGAAAATCTAGAGGGTCGTTTAGAGGGGGTAACGCTATAGAGGGTAGTTTAGGGGGTAACAAGATTTTTACTACCCCATTGGGAGTGACAAAAAAGAGGAATAAAAAAATTAAAAATTAATGCCTCGGGAAAATATGAGAAAATATTAGCGAGGTGAGATCATAGATTTTCGGGATTTATAGTTTTGAGCAGGGTGCGTAGTGATTGTTGTTTTTGAGGGGGATTTCAAGATGGGAAATCATCTTGTTCTTGTGGGGTGGGCTGGTGTTTACAAGTTGTTTGTTTTTGAGACCATGGACGTGAAATGGGTTTTTCGTGTCCATGATGGTGGAATGATTTGAGAGGTTTTTGACCCATTCGAGTGTCTACATAAATAGGAGCATAGTTTATTTGATTTAATCAAGAATTAATTGATTTTTATTTTTCATTTAGTAAAGATGAGATTAAAGCTTAAAAAAGTCACTTAAGTAAATCAATTTGTCAGTCCTAATAAGAGGAGAAAATGGCATATTTGATAAAAAACGTTTATTTTATCTTAGGTAGAGATTTTATCCAACCAGTATAAAAGACTCTAGTTTTTATGGTAAATATGAACAAACAGAACAAGAAAATATTTTTATTCCAAAACTCACATAACATGTACCTACCTCAGAAGGCAAGAAAAAGTTTTCTACTTGAGAATAGAGAAAACTTTTTTAAACTAACTTGGAGTCTGGAAACTTGGTCTGATGGAAGCCATGTGTCGTCTGTTTTTTTTTTTTTTTTTTTTTTTCCCCCTTTCATTTTCTGCTCTGCGGATAAAATGTTAAATCAATCACGTACAAGAGTATCAGGTACCTAGAACCTCCAACACATCATACAAACTTAATTATTCAACAGGATTACTCAAGTTAAAGCTCCAGAATGGAATAAAGACATTCTAGCAGTAACTTAAACATAAGTAAACTAATATTATTATTCACGGCTTACTCTAAGAAGAATTTACAATTTTATTTACCTATGCATATTTAAGGGCGGAATTAATAAAAAATGTTTTTATTATACCTGTGAGGAATCAAGTTTAGATTTTGTGTACTGTTGTAAATATAGAAACCATTGCTCAAGTCCGAACTTGTGATCTCGCTTTTTTCCATTAATTTCGCCCTACTATGTAATTGAAAGTTATAAATCTTGTCCAACTTGAATATTAGATCATGATTATGGAAATTTCGCCTTTAGTTTGGACTGTGATTTGACAAAGTTAGTGGTGTAAAAAGATAGAAGTTAGTGAGCTTTTAGAAGTTAGTGGTCTTTTAAAAGCTCAGTTATCTTCAATTTCCACAAGTAAGCAAGACAAAATTTAAACCGAGGGTTCTCTATTTTGTAACCAAAAACCCACGAAGGTTTCTCAAGAATAAAACAAATAAAAGAGAGAGAAAGAGAAGGATCGAAACCTAGACACTCAATTAGTAGACTAGGAACCTTTTGTCTCTTCAAAGGATTCTTGAACAAAGGATTTTGACATTATTGTGTTAGGTCTTCGTCAATGCAAAAGGTACCTTGTGCTATAACAAGTAAATTTCCGAAAATTTCATACCTTTCTTTTCAAAGAGGAAAAAAACTCATGTAGGTGGATAACAATAGATTTGTGTTATTTTATTCAGAAAAGCCTTTGAATAGGTACCCTAACTGAAGGTTACAGGTAACTTCTTCCATCCCTTTTGGTCCGTCTAGACAGGGTACTTTACTTATTTTCATGAAATGATTACACCTAATGCCTACATATATGTACCATGGACTGGAACATGTTTTTACTACCATGGTGCAAAATTCACCTTAGGTACTCCAGATAAAGTAAGAGAAAAAATAAAATGCAAGTCAGACAATTCCATTTTATCTTAAGAATAAGATGCAATCTTATTTTGATACAATAAAATAAATATGTACTTACCTACTTACATTATGTGCCTCTAGTAAAGTGTTAGTTAGACACCAAAGGGTAATTTCAATGTTAATCATTTTTTCTCCTCAATACAAACATAACATACCTATTTCTTTGAGGTTAATTTTTTTCAACTTTTTTGAGAACCTTCTACTGAGAAAAGAAAGCTCTAACCCCCACATACCTGTTTTCAAAATCAATTTCCTTTGGTGCGATATGGTGAAATATACTCAAGAAATCAGTGAGTAGGTAATGAAGAAGATGAAGCATTTGTTACACATGATGAATTCAATGCAAGGTACAGAGCAAGGTGAATTGTGTAGAAATATTTGTAGAATGCATTGAATATGAGTAACAATTTTCTACAAAGGATGGTGCAAGAGATGTTTCCTCCCTAAGAGAAAAGTTGAAGAAGAAAAAATATACAACCCTCTGTTAGAACTGCATTCAAGTAAACTACCTTCTTGAACATAATGGTGTAATTTACTATATTGATTTTACATAAATGCTGGAAAAGCCATGCTTTTCTTGTTGTAACTCTATGGGGGAATGTTTTTTGAAACTTTTCTCATTAAAGTTGTAGCATGTTTATTTGTGAAGGATGTGTGATATAGCTGTAAACACACCAACTGTGTACTAAACTTGGAAGTGCCTTTTTACAGTCTGTAGTGAGAGGGAAAATGTATTCATAACATTCTGTGTTGAATGAAAATGTTTTTTGTACCAATATTACTTTCGATAAAATTTCTAATATTAGAAATTGGAAGGAAGTATTGTTTTTTTTTTTATTCTAAAAGCAATATTGCTCTAATTTCTCTGGGAATGATAAATCTTTGCCATTTATATGACAAAAGTAATACTGTAAAATCTCAAAAAAAAAGCATTCATCAAACATGTTACCCAATATCTCAATAATAAAAAAGAATTCATCAATCATGTTACCCATTACCTACCCCTGGGTGAAAATGATACTTCTGTAGGAACTAAAGTACAAAAATCAGAATACTCATAAACATGGAAAGAATTATACCTTCCCTTACTCAAAGGTAAGAAAATCCAAGTGTTTCTCAATATTCCCAGTGTAACACGTTCACTAGATGATAAACAGAACTTACCAACTGTCTAATGTACAGGTTCGAAATTCAAATCTTAAAATCTTCATGAAAGGTAATTTGACTTACTCAACATCATTCGTAAATCTACGGAAGAATTTTATCGGAAATAATATTTTGTCTATAAAGATTCACAGGAGAAGGAAAGAACGGACTGGTATGGATCTTACCGAAAGGAGGGAAAGACATCCATCTCAAGAACCAGTAAATTTTTAGAAACGGTTCCTACCATGAAATCTCTGTTACATCATTTCAAGTTTTCAAGAAAAAATGGCTCTGTTACCCTTTCCTCTGTATAAAAATACCCATAAAAGTTTCAAGAATCATGCTAACTCAGAAAGCTGTTCTTACCTCAGATAAGTCCGGATCATCCTTCATCTTTTCCTCCAAAGTCAACGCCTGTGTATCAAACACCGCCAAACACAACACCACAAGAGAAAAACACACTCCCTTCATTTTGAAGAGAATAATATTCCACTGACGAAAAACACGCGTAAAATGTCGATCGCTGAAAGAAAAACACTTGAAAATTAAAACGAAATTTCTACCATTAGAAAAACACGCATTCCCTACGAAAGAATTACAAGTATCACAGGATTATCCTTCAAGACCGGCAAACTGACAACTGAAATTTTCAACTGCCATTTGCAAACTTTTTCAAAATCTTCATCTCTCCCCTTCCACTTTGAGCGCGTTATCTGTCGTTGCCGCTAGAGTGCAGCACGCACTGAGTATCTTCATGGAGGTTACGCAGAAGTAGACGAGCTTGAATTTGAAGTTTCAAAGTGAAGCTAAAAGCCTCCCACTCACGATCGGATATTTTCAACACTACCAATATTCATATTGCTATTCAGCAAAAATGCAACGCTCATCCTCTTGAGCTAGGATTCCACAGAATGCAACATTTTATCTTGAATTTCAAATTGGGAAATATTGGAAAGCCACGTTTCAGTCAATTTCGTCTGATTCTAAAGAAAGCGTTTCGCAACGTTGAGAGACAAAATGTTGCTTTCAGTGAGATCCCCAGGTCATAAAGAAATGGTCTGCATCGTTTTAACGGGGAAAAAGTTAGTTTAAGAGTAGAACTTGATACTACATGATTAATTAGTTTATAACTCATTTAAAATAACTATATTGTAGGTATAAGTATAGAGTATTCAAATAGATACGTGGTAAAGATGCTAGTCTAATAATCCAGGTAGCGTAAATACGTGTTGGTTCGAATACCACTTTATTTGATTATATATATGACCACATAATGATAAGAATCTGAGGGCTAGAAAATGCTGTGAAAATCATTACATCCTAATTCTTTTTAAGTATATTCTACTATGACGAGGCACTTGTATACAAAAAATTGTTCCGGTGAATTACCTAGTAGGTTTCTTTTGGAATTACCTGAGTACTTTTTTTATAGGCAATACAAGGTGAGGTGCATACGGACAGTAAATAGAGACATACGGACACTAGTAGGAACCCGTTCGAGACCATTTTAATGTGTCTCCGCTAGTTATCAGTCGTTCGTTGGACGAGGTGAAATAATTTCGTTTACATCTAGTAAAGCAGCAGTAAATAAGGTGATAATAATCAAAATATACACAATATTATTTTCAAGTCACAACTAGAGAACTTGACTTGCCAGTATGATTTACATAACTACCAGCAGACTCGTACAGGTTCGATTCTCAGAAGAAACAAAACTAAAAAGTGAACAAACAAAAACAAAACTTTGTTTATTTGACAGGAACAAATGAATCTTTATTTACAATAAATAAATGTCATTTCAAATTCCATAAAATTTAAAATCCAAACTGAAAAGGTTATATAAAACACAGTAAAAATATGCAATAATGAATTTAATTAAATCAATGTATTTTGTATGTCGCAAATTTAAAATCAAATTGCAGATATCACCTATAAATCTATATTTTTCTTGGATCTCGTCATTTTATTCAATGCACATTTGTTATCACTCACATTGGAGCAGCTACTCATCTGTCTTCATAAGGTTTAGTCAACTCAAAGTTCTGATCGTAAAGCCAGGGGAACGTACGCTCTTATGCTCACATTAACCACTGGTTACCCAGATGCCTAAACACTGGATAGATAGGCGTCTAACCCTTCAACCACTGGGAGATAGGTGAGATCCCGGTGGCGCCAAATTCAGGCCTGAAATGATGTACGGCAATGCCTCATTGTGTAGAGTCGGGTCAGGAAATGTGAGGCGGTGAGATCCATTTTTATTACCATTGATTTATTCCATTTCATTTCATGTACGATTTTTGTACTATATCCAGGAAATATTTTGTACAAATAAATTACTATATTTTTTCTTTCTGTACCTATGTGTCTCAAGGATTCGGAATTACTACATTAAGTGCAAAATTATTATAGGTACCCACTCGTAATATTTTGGGTCTGCCAAATTTAACAAATGCGAGCTGGAATAAATAGAACTGCCACAGATCAAACATGAGATTTCAAGTATCTTTATTAAAACCACATTTAATATTATCTGTCTTAGAACCAAACTGTCAAAATATCCTTCCACAAAAAAAGATTGAAAAAATTCAATATTATCAATTGATTTATTAGCCCAAGAGAAGTTTTGCTATAGCTATGGATAGCTAGGGCCACGGTGATTTTAACACAAGGAAAGTTCATAAATTGCCATTGTAAATCTCCATAGTGACTGTATCAAAGAAATAAGATGTACTCGTTGCCTTGGTTCAATTCGAGGGTACCCTCACACACAGGGAATTTTAGAATTTGCTTCATGGTGACGTGATCAAATTAAATAAAAAGTATTGGTTGCCAAGGTGATTTCAAGTCAAGGGCACACTCAAGGAAGGTTCAGCTCCAATCTAGGTCTCCATGGCGGCAGGAGCACTTTATGAGGGTTTATAAAGTGCTCCATAGTGACTGTATCAGAGACAAAGAAAAATGTGCCGGTTGCCAAGGTGATTTCAAGTCAAGGGCACACTCAAGGAAGGTTCAGCTACACTCTAGGTCTCAATCGCACTTTATGAGGGTTTATAAAGTGCTCCATAGTGACTGTATCAAAGACAAAGAAAAATGTGCCCGTTGCCAAGGTGATTTCAAGTCAAGGGCACACTCAAGGAAGGTTCAGCTCCCCTCTAGGTCCCCATAGCGGGCAGTGGCACTTAATGTTTATAAAGTGCTCCATAGTGACTGTATCAAAGACAAAGAAAAATGTGCCGGTTGCCAAGGTGATTTCAAGTCAAGGGCACACTCAAGGAAGGTTGAGCTCCACTCTAAGTCTCCATGGCGGCAGTGGCAGCTTCATCCGTCTCCATTGAGTCTGAGCTCTCCGAAGTTTTCTCCGCTGGCTTCTCGTACACCTTCTCCAGAGGAATGACAACCACTCCGTTCCATACGGTGGTGTCCTGGGTCAGATCTGAAAGCCAGAACAGAGAGGTTGGGTTGGGTGGAAGAGATTGCCACAGGCAATAACCCCGTCCTTTAGGTAGGACATTATTGTTATTTTCTTTTTTACTTATTTATTTTGTAATTTGTTTTTTTTTTTTTTTTTTTTCTTTTCTTAATTTTATACTGTTACCATTGTACTTTGTCCTCCTAATAAAGCTTAAAAAAAAGAATTTATCATTGGCACTTTGTAAAAACAAAATTTGTCTAAAATATAGGTCGGACGCAAACTTAGGCAATGAAATGGGATGTCTGGGTGTGTCAATGAATCGGTCGTCATCCCTTAGTGTGGGTGGGATGACAACAACAGCCAAAAGAAACTAGCATAAGTTCAGATAAAAATATTATGAATTATGTGAACTGTCATTGTTATATATATTTGAACCATTTAATTGTCATGTACCTATTAAATAAATAATAAAAAAAAATTGAGGGAGAAAAAAAATAAATAAAAAAATCCCACAGGATAAAGTTGTAAATTTTGGGACCATCATACAGTATGAGTTTTTCTTACATATATTATTACCGAGTAGAATGTCTATTTTTCCTTAGCACACATCAACAAGCCTCACTCATCCTTACTCGGGGATGAAACCATCAGCATGTGAGTGAATCGCAAGCAGCCCTTCTCGTTAAGAGAGTTTTCTAACCTTCCTTTTACTGTCAACTATCTTTTTCACATTGTCCAGGGAAACATAGAACCACTTCCTCTTTGAACCACTTGAAATTTTGTGCTACCCACAAATATTGAGCCGAGTCCCCTTCTTTCCCACAACTACTTACTAAAGCACCTGCGCAGTACAGTCCCCACAACTACTTACTAGAGCTCCCGCGCACTAGAGTCCCCACAACTACTTACTAGAGCTCCCGCGCAGTAGAGTCCCCACAACTACTAACTAGAGCTCCCGCGCAGTACAGTCCCCACAACTACTTACTAGAGCTCCCGAGCACTAGAGTCCCCACAACTACTTACTAGAGCTCCCGCGCAGTAGAGTCCCCACAACTACTTACTAGAGCTCCCGCGCAGTAGAGTCCCCACAACTACTTACTAGAGCTCCCGCGCAGTACAGTCCCCACAACTACTTACTAGAGCACCCGCGCACTAGAGTCCCCACAACTACTTACTAGAGCTCCCGCGCAGTAGAGTCCCCACCACTACTTACTAGAGCTCCCGCGCAGTAGTCCCCACAACTACTTACTAGAGCTCCCGCGCAGTACAGTCCCCACAACTACTTACTAGAGCTCCCGAGCAGTAGAGTCCCCACAACTACTTACTAGAGCTCCCGCGCAGTAGAGTCCCCACAACTACTTACTAGAGCTCCCGCGCAGTAGAGTCCCCACAACTACTTACTAGAGCTCCCGCGCAGTAGAGTCCCCACAACTACTTACTAGAGCTCCCGAGCAGTAGAGTCCCCACAACTACTTACTAGAGCTCCCGAGCAGTAGAGTCCCCACAACTACTTACTAGAGCTCCCGCGCAGTAGAGTCCCCACAACTACTTACTAGAGCTCCCGCGCAGTAGAGTCCCCACAACTACTTACTAGAGCTCCCGAGCAGTAGAGTCCCCACAACTACTTACTAGAGCTCCCGCGCAGTAGAGTTCCCACAACTACTTACTAGATCTCCCGCGCAGTAGAGTCCCCACAACTACTTACTAGAGCTCCCGCGCAGTAGAGTCCCCACAACTACTTACTAGAGCTCCCGAGCAGTAGAGTCCCCACAACTACTTACTAGAGCTCCCGCGCAGTACAGTCCCCACAACTACTTACTAGAGCTCCCGAGCAGTAGAGTCCCCACAACTACTTACTAGAGCTCCCGCGCAGTAGAGTCCCCACAACTACTTACTAGAGCTCCCGAGCAGTAGAGTCCCCACAACTACTTACTAGAGCTCCCGCGCAGTAGAGTCCCCACAACTACTTACTAGAGCTCCCGAGCAGTAGAGTCCCCACAACTACTTACTAGAGCTCCCGAGCAGTAGAGTCCCCACAACTACTTACTAGAGCTCCCGCGCAGTAGAGTCCCCACAACTACTTACTAGAGCTCCCGCGCAGTACAGTCCCCACAACTACTTACTAGAGCTCCCGAGCAGTAGAGTCCCCACAACTACTTACTAGAGCTCCCGCGCAGTAGAGTCCCCACAACTACTTACTAGAGCTCCCGAGCAGTAGAGTCCCCACAACTACTTACTAGAGCTCCCGCGCAGTAGAGTCCCCACAACTACTTACTAGAGCTCCCGAGCAGTAGAGTCCCCACAACTACTTACTAGAGCTCCCGAGCAGTAGAGTCCCCACAACTACTTACTAGAGCTCCCGCGCAGTAGAGTCCCCACAACTACTTACTAGAGCTCCCGCGCAGTACAGTCCCCACAACTACTTACTAGAGCTCCCGAGCAGTAGAGTCCCCACAACTACTTACTAGAGCTCCCGCGCAGTAGAGTCCCCACAACTACTTACTAGAGCTCCCGAGCAGTAGAGTCCCCACAACTACTTACTAGAGCTCCCGCGCAGTAGAGTCCCCACAACTACTTACTAGAGCTCCCGAGCAGTAGAGTCCCCACAACTACTTACTAGAGCTCCCGAGCAGTAGAGTCCCCACAACTACTTACTAGAGCTCCCGCGCAGTAGAGTCCCCACAACTACTTACTAGAGCTCCCGCGCAGTAGAGTCCCCACAACTACTTACTAGAGCTCCCGAGCAGTAGAGTCCCCACAACTACTTACTAGAGCTCCCGCGCAGTAGAGTTCCCACAACTACTTACTAGAGCTCCCGCGCAGTAGAGTCCCCACAACTACTTACTAGAGCTCCCGAGCACTAGAGTCCCCACAACTACTTACTAGAGCACCCGCGCAGTAGAGTCCCCACAACTACTTACTAGAGCTCCCGCGCAGTAGAGTCCCCACAACTACTTACTAGAGCTCCCGAGCAGTAGAGTCCCCACAACTACTTACTAGAGCTCCCGCGCAGTAGAGTCCCCACAACTACTTACTAGAGCTCCCGAGCAGTAGAGTCCCCACAACTACTTACTAGAGCTCCCGAGCAGTAGAGTCCCCACAACTACTTACTAGAGCACCCGCGCAGTAGAGTCCCCACAACTACTTACTAGAGCTCCCGAGCAGTAGAGTCCCCACAACTACTTACTAGAGCTCCCGCGCAGTAGAGTCCCCACAACTACTTACTAGAGCTCCCGAGCAGTAGAGTCCCCACAACTACTTACTAGAGCTCCCGCGCAGTAGAGTCCCCACAACTACTTACTAGAGCTCCCGCGCAGTACAGTCCCCACAACTACTTACTAGAGCTCCCGAGCAGTAGAGTCCCCACAACTACTTACTAGAGCTCCCGCGCAGTAGAGTCCCCACAACTACTTACTAGAGCTCCCGAGCAGTAGAGTCCCCACAACTACTTACTAGAGCTCCCGAGCAGTAGAGTCCCCACAACTACTTACTAGAGCTCCCGAGCAGTAGAGTCCCCACAACTACTTACTAGAGCTCCCGCGCAGTACAGTCTCGAGGCCGCCGTGCGCTAGGATTCGAATCAGTGTCTGCGCTGTGTAGCACACCAGATCCTGCTTCTCCTGGTCCATGGAGGCGTGTACACGCGCCCCGTTCAAGTCACACTGGTCTGAAAGCAGGAGAAAGACACATCGGGGTTAAGTGGCAGAGCCTAAGGCATTAACTTCGCCCCGGATTACAAAGCAATTGTAATTAAAAAATTAATATTGATCTTTATTTTTTTTGTACATACTTCTAAGTTATTTTTTTAAATTTATTGTTATTAATTTTTTGTTGATGATGGTTTTGTAAAAAAAAAAAAAAAAAATACATGATAAAAAAAAAAAAATATGTTCAGAGACAGCGCAAGCAGAAAAAGGACATATATAAAATATGTTCTTAGTTCTGCCATTATTTTTGCAGGAAAGTTCTTACCATTATTATTAATATTTTTTGGGTTTAATGTCACTTTCAACTGCATGGTCATATCACGACGGGGGTGTTACCCTCCATTCGCAGGAAAGTCACAAACCGGCTTCCAACATTAACCTCACTCAGCCTGGGTTGGACCGGAATGCCAGCATCACGAAGTTTTCACCTGGCTTGGCGTTGCTTAACTTTGTCGATCGTACGAGAACCGGTGCATTCCACGCGCCATCGACGCGACGCTGGGACCATTATTTATTTTTCGGATAAAATTCAGTTCGAGGGGCAAGGACTTTGAATGTTACAGACCTCTCTTTAAATAAATATTCATTTAAAAAAAAAAAAAAAAAAATCAGTTCACTCACCAGTGATGGAGGAGGATCCAGTGATGAATATTCCGGACGCTAGCAGCTCCACAATGCGACGGAACCCTACAGCAATGGTGAGGGGCTTGCGGGGCGGCTGAATCACACTGCTGTGGACCTGAGGAAAGATGTGATGGAAGCAGGTCACATATGTATGGATGTTATGTGGCCTTTTGAAAAGACTTTGTCATTAAAAGTGAAATTATATATAGGTGAAAAAATGAACTTTTATTTGGTATTAAAAAGGGAGCACAATGTTATTAATATTATTATTATAACGGGACTCTATCCATCACACTTCAAATACACAAATATCACACTGAAACTCACCAGAAGTTCAATCATCCAAGGGTTCAGAGCACTGAATCCTTCAAACCGGTCTTGAGGTCGCGCATGATACGGATCAGAGCCTTCACTGTATCGTTCTGGGCGTTCAAATCAAACCAGTGCACGTGCTTGTATGCTAGTAGGTGAAGCTTGCACACCTGAAGGGTTGAGATATAATAAAATTATTATTTTATTTTCATCAAAGGTTTTAGAGTGGAAGTTATCATAGTGAAACAACAATCCATCACAATTTAGATGTCACAATTACTCAAACTTGCTCTTCTAATTTTATTTTTATAAAAGTAATAATAATATAATGATAATAATAACAACAAAAGAATGCGATCTTGCAAACGTGTTGATCTCTAGACTAGAAAACCCAGCTATCATATCTTAAAATTAAATAGATTTTAATTTGTTTTTTTTTTTTTTGTGGGGCCTATAGAATTTTATAAAGGATTGAAATCTTACTGTGAAAATTGTGAACCCAATTAATCTCTGATCAAAATTTGAGATCAAACTTTTGTGATTGTATAAGTATTATTAAAACTGGTAGATTTATTATTTATGACTTTCCAGTATATTTACTTGTTATCAGATATTGGAAGAATTGTGTTTGCTTTTGAAAAGAAATCTCTGATTTCATAGATCTTTATATTTCAGGACAGGTCAAAAAAAATTGTCAGAGAAAATCTAATATTAGATAGTGGAAAAACTGTTACCTGGATAGGAATGTGTATGTCTGGCTGGAGGTTCTTCAGGTTAGAATGTATTGTGGTGACCAGACATCGGAGAATGAGTCCCTTGTTCACCAGATCAAACCCATGCTCTTTGATCTCCAGCTTGTATCCTGTGGAGGTAAACAGTAGACAAATTAAATTCAAGCTCTTGTGATGCTGGCTATTTTTTCCTGGCCCAACCCAAGCTAGGTGAGTTTAATGTGGTTATAACACATGGAGCAACAACATTTTTTAATTTTATAATTTCTGCCCGACTCAACCAACTGGAGATATTTATTTTTAGATACTTAATTACTTAAACTTAGTCATATTTATGAATTATTCAACGAAGTTATAAATTCATGTCCTGCCCAGTAAAATTATTATAAATCATACTTGAAAATTTCGAAATATTCTGTTCATTAAATTAGAAAGGCTGTCAACATTGTCTTTGGTGACATTATATTTACTTATGTCTTACTTGATTTTCCCACCTAGATTTACACAAGTTTTTCTTATTACTTTCTTTAACCTAAAGGTATAGAAAGTATTGATATTTTCTCTCACCAGCTTTGTTTCTTGGAGCTTCTCCTTCTTTGATTTCTGTAAGAACTGTATTGGCAATCCAGCTGACTGCTTCCTTGGTGGGCAGAGATTTGAATATGATGACAAGATCAGCAGATTTCTCTCCTTTGATGGCCACCCCTTTTTTGAATGACCCCACTGCACGGGTTTCATCAATCTGAGAGAGAAAATGGAATAGAGGAAATTTTATAAAGGAAATAAATCCCTACACAAAAAATAATTTTTAAATAAAATGAGTCTTTTTTAAATATATTATTAGAAAAGCTCAAGATTTATTTACAAATCCCTGAGAGTAAATAAAAAAGAGTACCTACATGAATATTTTTTTTTTTGCTGATCATTTAGAAAAAAGAAGATATGACGTTCAAGAGAAAAAAGAAAAGAATATCCATTAGTCAATCTTGAACATGAAAAAAAAAAACTGAAATTTTCTTTTTGGTAAAATAAAGTGGTGATTTTAAATTTTTTATACTTAAAATTTCTAAAGGCAGGTAAGGTTTTGAATCTGGGTCAACAGATCATCATATCATACCATTAAACCACCTAACCCATAATTAATGTAATATAGTAAGTGAACACACTTGTAGAAACAGACATATTATTGTTGCTAGGAAAGTTTGTTTAATCAATACAAGCTATTTTCTTCACATCTTATATGATTGAATAAATGTCAACAAAACTGTTAGTTTCCAGAGTTAAAAAATCTTGAATATTTTTTTTCTCATAATTTTTTTTTTGTAAAATGAATTGAAATTAGGTGCCAAATAAATAATGACAGACAGCAGAAAGCTAGTCAAATGTAAGATAAGAATAATTAAAAAGTACATTTTGTAAGAATATCATCAAACAGCTGTGAAATTTCAGTTTCTGAAGAGAACAATGAGCACCCCACCAAAAACCTACAGAAGCAATAACCCATACCTGAAATTTCTACGGAATCCTGAGAAACAGGCAACAAACTGGAGAAAACCAGTTCCCATCAGAGCCAAGGATATTTTGAATGCAAGCACCATGGAAAGGTCTAAGTTTATCACTGACAAGATTATTGGGGACTTTATCAAGTGGAAGGAGAGCATTACAAGTGACAGTACAGATGTTGCTATAGATGAGTCTGTGATGAGACAGCTGTTTGAAATTGGTAAGTTTAATAACTGGTAAGGAAGTGTGGAGGTTTAATGGAGGAATTCAATTTATTCCTTTTCCTTGTGATCAAATCCAATTAATCCATGGAAATGTGTTACACTTATGCCTAATGATAGTACAAGTATTCTTCTCATATTTAATTATTTACCATAGTTAGTGAACTAACCTGAAAAACAAAATAAAAAATTCCAACCCAAAAATTCCTTTAAAAAAAATTTAGGAACCTAGTTAGAAACTTGTACTATCATTCAGCATTTAAATTTATTGGGAAAACACTTAGGTCTGTAATACTTAAATATTACTATTAATCTGTTTTGTTTTTCCACTCACATCAATATCAGGATCACCAGAGGAGATGATCAATTTGTCAAACACGGCTTGAACTTTCTGAACAAAGCCCTGGATCAATGCCAAATCTTGTTCTGATGGTGTCAACTCTTCATTTCTCTTGAGTAATATTTGCTCAAACAGTTCTTCATCTGGCCGTGGGACTGCTCTTGGGAAAGCATTCTCACAAAGGACAAGATCAAATGGATGTCTCATGTGAGGAATGTACTTGGGAGGAAACCTGCGGGGTGGCGGAGGAATGCCTCCACGCATTGGACCTCCTCTTCCACGCATGCCACCTCTGATTCCTCCTCTGACCATATTAAAGTCTGAAAATTATAAAAATAAAACACTCATAATTTTTAAAACCAAAATTATTGTTTCTTATTTAAAAATAATGTTGCTGTTGAAACCAGCTCAGCTACAGCTGTTTATTGTGTGATTTCCGCAATTAGAAAAAATATGAAAAATATTTTTGTCCAACAAGAAATACAAGAAAAAACCATTTTGCTGTGTTTTGCTAAATTTGTCACTCAGTGTAGATGGATATCTTG
Source organism: Bactericera cockerelli (assembly GCA_024516035.1). Lineage (NCBI taxonomy): Eukaryota > Metazoa > Arthropoda > Insecta > Hemiptera > Triozidae > Bactericera > Bactericera cockerelli. The sequence goes on along the minus strand of CM044961.1, from coordinate 28,245,102 downwards.
GTGCTGGTTTCAAACCAAAATATATTATTAAAAAAAAAGAACTTGGAAATAATAGTTTCTGAATTGAAATCACAATGCCAGTCCAATGTGTATCTCCTAATCCTTCCTTGGTTGAAATTTTGTTTTAGCAGGTGCTATGAAGATTGGACGCTATGGTATGTTTAGCTGGTCAAACCTAGAACTACAGTTAGGCAGTCCAGTTTTTATATAGTTATCATTGAAAATTGTATTGAGAGGAAATCTTGGTATCAATAGGTAAATGACATTTATTAAAACTTGAGAGGAAAATAGGATTATGGTCTGTCCCAGTAGCTCAGTGGTAAAGGTGGCACTCTGTGAATCCAGAGGTTGTGGGTTCGAAACCCAGCCGGGACATGAGAAGTTACCCTCCCATTTGGGATTTTTACCACATAATATTATGTCTTGGGCTTACTGCTGTAATAATGGGACTTTAATAGTCCTTATCGGGCAGTATAAATAAGGCGTTATTATTATTACATTATATTATCAAGATGGCAATGACCACTTCTTGTGTGAGTGATGGTACTGTTGGTAAAATGGTCTCACCTGAAGTGCTTCACTTGAAGAATACAACACGTTCAGCGGGAGTGAGTCTGAAGAGAGGGCTGCAACTTGTAACGCCACAGAGCTAGGATTTTAATAAATTCCAATTCCTGATTATTCCCTAATTAGGGCTAAAAAAAATTCACCGGCGAAAAAATCAATTTTTCAAAATTTCCAATGCGAAAATTTCGAATTTCAAATGTGATCAAAAAAATCCGCTGAAGGAACTTCTACTTTATAAGCTACCGTATGTTGGCGGCTCATGGGAAAACATGTTTCAGTCAGTGGGGTTCAGTCTCATTTGATTCCACAGGACAGCGGTAGCGGTACAACGAAATTTTCTGATGTTGCACTCAGTATCATCCCGGAACGGCTTATAGAGATCATTAAAGTATAGTACGCTGTGTTTGAATCGTACCACATGAAACTAACGTGGTGGAACTCCCCGAAATGAGTAAGTTATAACTTTATGATCCAAGTGCATATAGTGTTGCTAATGAACAGATTTAATCAATCAACTTTATACACAATCAAATGGCTCACTCGTGTGATTAATCAGTCTGTTACTGACTATGCAATCCATACTATACCTAACTTATTATTTCATTAACGTTTGTTAAAAAGTGAGGGGTCTAACCAGGCATCGAAGTTTTTCTTCTTGGATGAAAATCGTGGTAAAAAATTATTTAAAATTTATTCAAAGAGCCGCAAACAGCTTCTCTAAAATTAGAAGTTCCCATAGTTTCGTGTTACAAGCAAAAATCGACCTTATGGATGTTGAACCTCGCCGAGATATGTATTTGATTTGATAGAAGTCGCATATCACAGGATAAATGATTTTAATCATATGTTTTGAAGTTTCATATCTCTTTGTAGAAAATTATTTGAAGTCGTGATGCAAACAGTCAAAGTAAAAAACTTTCTTTCCATTTCACAATGAACGTCATTATAATTTTATTGGTAATGATTTTTAGCTTAAGGTCGATTGCACTAAGTGCAATATTTTTTTGTTTCATGCACCACTCATCCTTTAGAATCATATGAGATCGAATCCCACACTCACACTGACCAAAGCAGTCCGGGAATAGTCAGAGTTCCTGGCCCAAACCGGGCTGTGTCAAAATACTAATGGCAAAGGTAAAAACATCAAGGGCGGGATTTATTAAAAATACTTAACGGTCTCTCAAGTGTTGATTGACCGATTGCGATTTTACTTGGTCGTTACATTTTGAAATTTGTTGCTTAGTTGAAAATACTTGAAGAAATTTGAATCGGTACCTTCCTAAATTGATCGGTACCTCAAAGTGTGAAAATTTGCACTCTTTGCCTCCATTTTTAATCGGACCATTTTTTAAATGAAAAATTTAAGCAGAGAGCTCATACATGAGTAAAATAACCACTTAATGAGCACCTCGATATGCACTATGCAACAATTCCATAAACCTTAACAGACCAATTTCTGTTGTGGTAAAGGCGGCACTCTGGTGAATCTAGAGATCGCGGGTTCGAAACCCAGCCGGTTCATGACAAGTTCTGCTCCTATTTGGGATTTTTACCACATAATAATACCTACGTCTTGGGCTTACTGCTGGAATAATGGGACCTAATAGTCCTAATCGGGCAGTATAAATAAGGTGATATTATTATTATTAGCTAACACTCCATTAAAGCCCGGAACTATTAAAACCTGCAGTACGATACAATGAAATTTAATGAAATAAAGTGTCAGCCAAGGAAAATAGCCTGCCTGTTTGTGCTGAAGCTTTTTGGGCGCAGGTACAATATACGAGTAGATGCGTTCATACATTTTTATTTATAAAATATATCTTATCAATCATGAATTTCTACTCTGACAATGTTCTAATATGAGTAGTATATTTTATTATTAGGTACTATAGGTACATTACTGATTACTGTTGAATGATTAATTACTTACTGAGAACACAAAATATAAACGCGATGTAAACACATCGCGGAATTGAACATGTACCTATAATAAAAAAACACAAGCTAATCACAGTGTTTGCTGTGGTCTAAAGAATCTCTATAGAGATTTAGCTACAGTCTTAAAAAATCTCTATAAAGATTGAGCTAATAGTCTTAAAGAATCTCTACAGAGATTCGAGACTACCCTATAGCTAAGGCCTTAGCCAAAGTATCTAGCTTAATATGATTAAATTATAAAGAGCGTACGATTAGCTCAGTGGTAAGATATTCGCAAGTCATACGGAAAATCCCGGGTTCGATTGCCGGATAATTAAAAAATTGTATTGAAAATTTGGTTACATTTTTTGTAAGGGATACACACACCTTCCGGTTCGCTCGTGTAGACCCAGCAGTTAATGGGAAGTGCATGTTTGTGTGATATAATATATGCACTGAGATCATATAACAGATATCAGTGGGTATATGTGTCACTTCTCGCCCATTAGAGAGGAGACTTACTAATACCGGATGGGCAAGCTACAACTCAGACCACATTGCGTCTACAGTTAGTAGCAGCTGTTTCACAGCTACAAATTAAATTACAATACTTTCTATACCTTATAGGTAATAGAAAAGAAAAATGCTGTGACACACATATCTTAAAAAAGGTGTAAAACAAGTTTGTTACAATACACTCTCTCTAGACAGAGTTCCCGTTACTTTTCTTGGCACAAACATTACCATCTGCAGTTTTCTTCGGCGCACGAATGACGTCACCAAATTAAATATGGTTTCCTCCTTCATTTTTATTTCAAATTAAAAAACTTACATCAAAATTTTGTGTGTTATCCGGGATCAAATTAGAATTTAATGAGTAACCTAACACATTGAGTCCATTTTCCAGCCTTAGTTCTTATTTTTTTTATTCGAAAGGTAAGTGAACTTTTAAACACCCTCAAACTCTCACAGAACGAGAGGATATTGGTGAAAACTAGTTAATTAAGTTCGGACCTCTAGGTACCTAGAGCCTAGGGGAAACGTTGTTTGGTCTGTCTTCTGATTTTTACATGTCCTAGCTCTCTTTTCCTGCTCCTATAAGCTAAAGCTCTATTATAAAATAGAAATTAAAAGATGCTCAAAAGATTTTACAGTCACATCTCAAAAGAATTATCAATAATCGAGGCTACTACAAAGCAAAACACTTGTCTTTGTTAAGTATGAAACAACATTCCCAGCTCTTTTGTCTTGCATAACTGCATTATTTTTCACTTCCGGACTTGTCTTCCTCTTTTTTAAATTAAATTTATTTTATTTAGTTAATCATACATACTAAATGTTAAAGAACCATGTCCTATTTAGCTAATCAACTCTGAAAGTGTCTGACATGGATTTCCCTGAAAGTAGGCCACTTGCTAGCTAGTCATCAGGAAGTAGGACAAGGGACCATGGATTCATGTTCAAGAACATAGGATAGCATTGACCATCTTACTCAAGATGATTCAACATTATTAGTCATTGAAAAAAATTGGCAGAGATTGTTCAGGAAGGTTACGTAAAAATTTACTGATGGTGTTCTTAATGTTAAATTTGCATGTGAATTACTAGTCTTGTAATACTTTTACTAACAATAATTTATGTACCTACTATCTTCATTAGCTTAATGATGCACTAGCCTTGAAACATGAGAATAGTGTTTTGTTCATTTGTATATTTCAGTAAGGCTGGATTGAGTGACTGCACTGTGATCATCAATATGAGATATCATTTTAAATTTAACTTCTTGAAGCAATGTTTGAAAGACATATTTGTTTCATCATAAGTCACAGAGCACATATCTACTTTTTAGCTATTAGATACTTCACGAGGTAGTCAGCAGACAATATTTGATTCTTACTCTTGGGCTCCAGAGCCAAAGCAGAGCTACTTAATTCTAGTCAAGCTTCAACATTGGGGTGCTGGATCTGTTAAAACTTATTCATAAAAATTAAAAGTTAGTGTTCCTGATATTATTCTGTAGATATCATATTTTTCTTTCTAACCAAATCAGGGATCAGGATTTATTGAATCTGGATAATCAAGTATCCGGAAGGTCAAGGTCGAGGGCCAGATAATCAAGGTTCTACTGTACCATGACATCCTTGATTGATGAAAAAAGTTGTTGAGGCACTAGTCAAGTCAAAATATAGAACTGCAACTGTTTCCTTGTGACGTACCTAACACTACAGTAGAAAGTGTTTTGAAATAATGATTTTGACTTCCCTTGACAGTATTTACCATGAGTCTAGTTAGTTCAATGATTTATATTTTTTAAAGGTTTTGACAATTAACTGAGAAAAAATTTCATGTTCCATGACTCAGTTCCAAAAATTTCCATTCAATTGTATGCAAGAGGATTTCACTCTACAATAAGGCTCTGCCTTTAGAATGTGATGATGACCTTCTTTCATTTTTAAAAAAAGTTATCATATTAGTATTAATTAATATGGTGATATCACAATTACTCTAACTTGCTTTACTAAATTTTTGCTTGACTTGGGGCTCAAGAAACCTCCTGATTTTCCACTTCCTTATCAATCAAGTTACCTACTTAAAAAAGTTACTTTCTTACACTAATAGTTACAACTGTTAACTCTTTGCGGCACAGCTCGGATTTTTTTTAATAACCTTTCCGGCACGGTGGTCCCCAGAAAGACCACTTGGAAAATGTACCTTACTGCACGGTGGTCCATATGAGAACTGTCTTTAGTATCGTCTCAGCACGCTTCACTCAGCCAGGGACCACTCAAGCTTCTTCCTATTGGATAAAAGTTTTCGGCTGTAATCGGACATTGTCGTAGCTTTCACAGGGCACAACAAGTCAGGAGGGCCCGTGCAGTAAGGGTCCATTTTATGTGGTCCTCCTTGGGACCACCGTGCCGCAAAGAGTTAAGCAAATTCTCATTGTCTGAACAAGAGACTGTATTTATTTATATTTAACAAGGACTAATTAAATATACCTATTTTGATAAACCACATTAGTAATGTGATGTTTTTTGTTTGTATATTTTCCCCCCTGAAATTTATTAATTATTATCTATTGACCCACATAATTGTACTCTAGAACAGGTATAGGTTTGATACATCTGCAAAAAAAACAACCCATGAATGTATGCATTTCATTTGCAAGATCGCGTTCTAATTAGGTCTTAGTCGAATAACAGGTAAAAAAAAAAAATCATAAAAAGCTGAAAATAAATTAAACAACTATTTACTTTATTTACAGTGTTTACAACTATTTATTTACAGTGTCAACAGTGAACTCAGCTGAGAATGTAGTGTGTACTTCAATTTTTTATAACGATGTATATAAATGTAAATTTTACCTATAACTATAAGTGCTAAAATTTCCCACTTCACATCATTTTAACCATCGTAAAACAACCATTTTTTGTGTAATATTATCATATTTCTATAAAAAGGCTCAAATGCCACAAATTAATTTTGATTTTTATACTTACAATTAATACCTATCTACTTAAAGTATTTTTCCATTGTCCTGCTATCGAACAAGCGCATAAACATTGTTTGTTTACACTATCTCAACTACTGTGTACGTACATCTACCATATAAACCTTCTTACTATAAACAATAGTGACATCAAAGTGAAATCATACAGGGTCAACATGCCAGTCACAAGAAGCAAATCATCGAATGATCCACAGTTTACATCCGAAGAACAGGACATGTATATTAAAGTAAATGAAGAACTGAAATTTCTTGAACAAAAACTTATAGGCACATCCAAGACAAAGATATACGACCCTATTGTTCTAAAAACTCACATCCACAAAATATTTGAGCATATAAAATTAAAAAACCAAGACATAGATGACCACAAATCAACCCAGAATGATCTCACAGAAAAAATCAAAGAACAGTCCGAAGAGATAACACACCTTCGTAGATCATTATCAGAACGAAACAATAGGATCAAAGAACTTATTGCTGAAAATGACGAAATTATGGAAAATGATTATGATATGATGGTAAACAAAAATTCAGAAATAGCCGAATTGAAACTTCAATTAAACCAATCTAGTTCTCTACTGAGCGAAATGAAAAACTGTGAGGAAAATACCAAACCCAATGATCTAACCTTATCCCAAGATTTTTTCGTAACTCCTAAAGTCCCAAAAACAAAAACAACAACACCTTATAAAAAAGAATCAGTAGCCAAGAACTTATTCTACACTCCGCACGTAATACCTCCCAGCAAAAAATCAGTTGCCAATTTAAGCCCATCAAAAGAATTTGAAAAACAAACAAATGATCGACTAAGCAACATTGAAAACAACATCGACAAGATCCTCAACAAAATTGGGACTTTAACTACAAAAAACACTCCTCCTGTTGTATCCACCAAAATCAACAAACCTATTCAACCCATCAACAAGGTAAGCGAGCAGGTTGATATCTTAATTACAGGGGATTTTCATGCAAAGAATCTGAAGGATACAATCTGCAAACAATTACACCAAAAAACTGTAGTAAAAGAGTCTATCATAGATGAAGGATCCTTTGAGATGATAGCGGAAGCAACAGTGATAAAATGTAAGCATCTTATCATTACTGCAGGAAAATTTGATATCCAAAAGACCCCAATGAAAGATATAAAAAAGTCGATTGATACAATTTTTCAGAAATATCAAGAAAGTACAGTCCATTTTATACAGATACCCTATTGCTTCAAGGACATTAACATTAACTACCATATTGAACAAGTTAATAACATATTATTCCAATACTTAATGAGTTACAAGAATGTTGTAATCTACAAACCTAAAGAACTTATCGAAAACTGGGACTATGCTGACCAAGACAACATCAATAACAATGGAAAGTTTAAAATATGCAAAGCAATAAGCAGTACGATCATTGGTAGCCAATCCACTCAACCGAGAACCCACCAACCGTACGAGAGAAAGCAGCAACATAAACAATATCAAAATAGCTACTATTACAAGTCAGCAAAGGACCTTAATCACTCTCAACAACACCACGGTAATACATTCAACCACAAGCGGCTTCCTCAACGAAGACAACACTCATTGACCAGAAACAATTGGAGAAACCAGCACAACTCTCGCGCTAACCCTGTATCCTTCGGTCATCCAAACTACCATGCTGAGTACCCCGAGTTCAAGTCAGCATGGCAGCGATATGAAGACAAGGACTACGAGTACACACGACACCGCAATCAGCATTTTTAATAGAAACTAACGATTCTCGCACTATGCAGGATGACTCAATATCAACCCATCCCATAGACAACTCTGAACTTTATTCAGACGAATATCCTGTAAGTAACTTACAATTAATTGACATGGTACCCGATACTGACTTACCTATTTTACTTACCGACACTGTACATAGTTTTGACATGGTATCCCCTACCAACATACCTATTTTACCAACCGACACTGTACATAGTCTTGATAATATTGACAATCACCTGAATAAGAGCTTGTCCCCACTTTGTTCCTTATCAAGCAACAGTAGGCAATTAACTGATCACCAAATAAATCGTAAAAATCACCAGTCAAGTTCTACCCATCGTATTACTTCCAGTAGACATTCACTATTTTATCAGAATGTAAGAGGATTAAGAACTAAACTCAAACAACTGAACTGTGGTCTTGCCTCTCACCAATCCGATATTTACGTATTTACCGAAACATGGCTAAATGATAGCATTAATACAGCTGAATTAGCCTTTGATAATTATCTAGTATATCGGACAGATCGATGTCCTACGAATTCAAACTCATCAGACGGTGGTGGTTTATTAATTGCTGTAGAAAAGACAATCCCCTCTTACCAAATCACAGTACAGAATAATAAAACTGAACAAATGTTTATACATACTAAAATCAAATCAACTAAATTTATAATTGGTTGTGCATATCTGCCAAGACCTTCTGTATCCAATGTCAACGATCTATTAGAATCTTTTGAGGAAATACAAATGAAATATAAAAATACCAAAATAGTACTACTTGGTGATTTTAACTTACCAAATATTTCATGGGAACCTTCAAAAAGCTCTGGAGTGTTGACCCCTATTGGCAACCATACTCCCCACTCTGAACTTCTTATATCCGTTCTCACCGATTACCATAAATTAGCTCAAATTAATAATGTAAAAAATACCCATGGTGGTATCCTAGACCTGTGTTTTACTAATTTTTCCAATAATGAAATATCCCTTCTCATTTCCACAGATCCCATTCCGATCCCCATAGATAATTACCACCCGCCACTAGATATACTGTTAAATATAAAAAACAAGAGTAAAGCCATAAAAAATAAAACATGTGATCTCCACAAACGTAATGAGACTGTTTATTGCTATAAAAAAGGAAACTATATTGCACTTAAAGAAGCATTACTACAAATTAATTGGTTAACCGAACTACAAAAATGTGAGAATCTAAATTCTGCTGTCTCGTATTTCTATTCGACCTTACACAAAGAAATCACAAAGTTCATCCCAAAAAAAATCATTAAAACACTAAAATTTCCGATTTGGGCATCTAAAGAACTTAAAAATTTGGTCATACAAAAAAAAATTGCTCATAAAAATTTCAAAAAGACGGGGTCTACCGAGAAACAAAAGTTATTTAAAAATCTAAGAACTCAATGTAAAATAAAATCAGAGAGTGACTATTCTATATATATTCAGAATAAAGAAAAAGAATTCTCAAGTAACCCTGAAACATTTTGGAGATTTATAAAATCAAAAAAGCAAGAAAATGGCATTCCGTCTGTCATGAACTATCATGAAAAATCTTCAAGTAATTCCCTAGAAATCACAAACCTTTTTGCCCAAAATTTTTCATCTGTATACTCTAGAGAACAGTTAGCCCCTCCTGAGTTTATGTTTGAAAAAACCTTAGAATCACCTTTGTCCAGGATTTGCTTTAATCCTCAAGAACTTGTAGATATAATGAAAACACTAAAATCTGACTCATCCAGTGGACCTGACAACGTCCCTCCTATTTTAATCAAGAATTGTTCATCTGTATTAGTTACTCCACTCTGTTTCCTATTCAACTGGTCTTTGTCAACAGGTATCTTTCCTGATGCCTGGAAAACCTCTTATATAACACCTATATTTAAGAGTGGTTTGAAAGATAATGTGTCGAATCATAGGCCCATCAGTAAGATATCGACCATTCCTAAAATATTAGACAAACTAATATACAATCAGATTCAACCTATTTTAAGTACACTTTTAATTCCCCAACAGCATGGCTTTGTAAATAATAAATCTACGACCACAAACCTTCTATCCTTTACTGACCATGTGTGTAACATTATTGACAGCGGGGACCAATTTGACTGTATTATGACTGACTATTCTAAAGCTTTTGATAAAATAAACACAAACATATTATGCGCAAAACTTCGCGCATATGGTATTGTTGACCCTTTACTATCTTTTTTCTACAGTTACTTTTCTCAGCGCACTCAACTAGTAAAATTAAAAATGATAGAGAGTGATAACAATATCTGCCACTGTCACCAGGATCAAAAGGTCAACAATTACTCTACTTACCTTTCCGAACCATTTGATGTGCTATCAGGCTGCATACAGGGTGGCCATCTATCAGGTCTTATTTTTAATCTTTACATTAATGACGTTTACTCTTATCTACTGACGACATTCTGGTTATTTGCTGATGACAAACGAACAGGACTCACTATAAAGGATCAGTCAGATGCTATAAATTTACAAAGAGCCTTAGATTCTCTGTTCGAGTGGTGTCAGGTGAACAGAATGGAGCTCAATATCAACAAATGTAAAATTTTGTCATTTCATCGCAAGAAAGCCCCTGTTATTTACCAGTACTCTATCAACAACATTCCTCTACAGAGAATTTATGAAGTAAAAGATCTAGGTATAATTTTCGATCATAAGTTATCTTACAATGAACACTACTCTAATATCACAAAAAAAGCTTACAAAATTCTTGGTTTCATTAATAGAAATAGCAGAGAATTCATAGATCCCAAAACATATATCATTCTATACTATGCTTTTGTACGACCCATCTTAGAGTACGGCTCTTCTGTGTGGTCCCCTTACTATGAAAAATATATCTCCAAGATCGAATCTGTACAACATAGATTTCTTAGAAACCTTGCATTCAAACAAAAAAAAACCAATGAGTATTAAAGATCACAATTATAGCGAAATTATGAATGCCAACAATATTATTACTTTACAGCATAGGAGAAACACAATTGATATAATACTCCTTGCTAAAATTCTTAATAAAAAAAACTATCTTACCAGAATTTCTAGAAGATCTCTCTTTTAGAACCAATAACAAAAACACAAGAAATAAGAGTCTACTCTATGAAAAATCTTGCACCAAAAACTATGCTTTTTCTAAACCATTCAACCGTATTGTGCGACTCTTCAATGATGCTTGCAACAAAGATCCTTCGATAGATCTGTTCTATGATAATGTTGAGACGACGAAACAAAAATTATTAAGCATAAGCAATATCTCAGTACTGTAAATTAAGAATACCATCTATTTATTTATGTAATAAATAGCATTCATCTATATTTTATATTTATTCCTAACTTTATTATATTATCTACTATGTTATACTTTTATATATTTTCAACTTTATACAATTGTATTTTCATATTATATACAATAAACATGGGTAAACCCCGTTAATTTGTAAAAAACAAAACAAAAAAAAAAAAACAAAACAAAGATCCATTTAAAAAGCTTTGGAAAAAATGCACATCAACCTATTGTTTTGTGGTTGCAGTATAAAATAAATTACAGTTTTTTGACATTTTGCCATTGAAACAGACAACTCTGTTTATTACATTATTATCATGATCTACTTATTGTATGTACATGATTGTACATATTATCCATACTTGTAGTCACTGTGGCAGAGCGAGTTAGCACACTAGGCATTGCACACATGGTGACCTGGGTTCGATTCCCAGCTGGGGAGGATTTTTTCTGCTCTGTACTTGGATGTTTGGGGTTCACTCATTCCTTGTGAGGAAAAATGAGTAGCTGCTTTAATGTGAAGCAGCGACCAGTGGCAGAATCTTAGGCAAAAAAATAATCTAAGATATTGTAAATTAAAGTGGTAAAGTCCTATGATTCTGCGCTACCCACTAAAATTGTGACATAATAACACAAAGAAAAAGCATTATTATTATTATTATCCATACATGATAATGATGACGACATTTTTTTTTTGCTTCTTCTATTCCTCCCTATTTATCCGTGAAATACATAAATCCTGTTAGACTGCTAGAGGAAAGGGACTTTTCAGTCTTACCTCAGCAGTATAAATGAGGTATATTCTATTCTATTTTATCTGCTTTTTACTAACTATCCATTTGGTTTTAAATTATTTGTCTAATTATTGCAATGTGTAACCCTTTGGCTGTACGGAATGGCCTTGCCTACCAATGCAAAAAAAAAAAAAAAAAAAAAAAAAAAAAATTGCAATGTGTAGGTTTGCAAAAATTGCAATGTGTAGGTTTGCAAAAATTGCAATGTGTAGGTTTGCAAAAATTGCAATGTGTAGGTTTGCAAAAATTGCAATGTGTAGGTTTGCAAAAATTGCAATGTGTAGGTTTGCAAAAATTGCAATGTGTAGGTTTGCAAAAATTGCAATGTGTAGGTTTGCAAAAATTGCAATGTGTAGGTTTGCAAAAATTGCAATGTGTAGGTTTGCAAAAATTGCAATGTGTAGGTTTGCAAAAATTGCAATGTGTAGGTTTGCAAAAATTGCAATGTGTAGGTTTGCAAAAATTGCAATGTGTAGGTAATTGCAACCTTCTATTTTTTTTTTACTTTTTAGGTCCATTTTCAATAGTTATAATTATCTAATAGCTTTATAGTTAGTTGAGTTTAATTCTTTTAAACTTCATTGTAATAAAAAAAGGAGATTCTAGGACTGGATACTTTGGTCACATGGAGATTAGTCCCAATAGCAGATACTGGGTCACCCACGTGCAAGCTTAGTGAACTACTCATCTTGCCTATGGTGATATATTTCCTAAATTAATTGGGTCTACCACCTCCTCACTGGAAGTGTTTTGCATATATCTCCCCCCTTGCAATATGTGCCATTAGGTAATTTAATCAAAATTTACTCCATACTGGTAGTTGATGAAACCAAAGTATGGTTTTGGTTTGAGTCTGACCACATTAAAAAAAAAAATGTGATAGCTTCATACTTCATAACTTTTTTTAAAACAGTATGTAGTAAAAGTTAATTATAAAAGTTATGCAATTCTGTTCACCATAGTTGTGGTCTGTTTTATGTCAATTTTACTTGTTAATAATTCTATTTCAACTGTCCTTTTTATTTATTTTCTTGTCAAGTAGGTACAAAATAGAGTAGTTGACTAATCAGAGCTCTAAGAAGTCTGCCTGACAATGATTTTTCATTTAATTTGAAAGTCTCTCTGTCCAATGTCATATTCTTTAATATTCTTTCTGACATTTAGCTATGAAAATCAATAGTTTTATCACCAAAACAAGAAGCAAAAAACAAAATTTTGGTGATAAATTATTAACATTCACAGATAAGTGTCATAAAGAAAGAAGAAGAAAAAAATAGAGGGGAAAAAAAAAAAAAAAAAAAAAAAAAAAAAACAATCAAAAGAAGAGAAACTTAATTTTCTATGTGTCAGATATTATTGACCTCGCTAAGAATCAAATCCTTGTTACCTGAAAGTGTAGTTACTTCAGGTAATGCTTTTATCTTTATTAAAATTGCTTGTAAATTAAAATAAACTCATTAAAATATTTCCACAGTTGTAATTGAAGTTCCTTAATCTGTTATTTCTACTAACTTGGTAATTAAACTTTTTTTCCTATTTTCCAAGAAAAAAGAAAATTCAATTTAAAAAAATGCTCTCTTATTAAGTTATGGAATCTCAAGGTCTCAGAGATAATTATATAACCAATTACTCATTGTAAACATGATAACATAAGAAGACTAAAGAGGAATAAAAATGCAATTTGAACTGAAAAAATTACTAATTGTTAAAGTATTAGGATGAATGCTATAGGCATTGCCACCATACTTGATGAGACTTTAGTTAGTATCTTCTTGTCCAAGAATAATAAGGTCCTCAATTTATCTACATAAATAATAATTATACAGCTGCAACATCTTCTGAAATACACAGCAGTCATAAATTTGTGACTTTAAGGGCATATTGATTAATACAAAATTATATTCAAATTTTCAAGTTCTTACATTTCCAAAACAACATGAAAATTCTAAATTAAAAGTAGTTTTTGAATTATCTCTGAAAATTCAGAGATAATTCAAAAACTACTTTTAAATTCATCCAAAGGGTTCAAATGAGCGGTCAGTAAATACTCAAAGAGTTTCAGGTGTGAATTCTTCAGGCGTTTGGTATAAATGCGACCTGTGGTAAAGGCGGCACTCTGTGAATCCAGAGATTCAAGATGTCGCGGGTTCGAAACCCTGTCGGAACATGACAAGTTATCCTCCCATTTGGGATTTTTACCACATAATAATACGTCTTGGGCTTACTGCTGGAATAATGGGACTTAATCGTCCTAATCGGGCAGTATAAATAAGGCGATATTATTATTATTATCTTTTTTATATATATATTTCAAAGGTAAAACACTTTTTCGAACTCACTACCGAGAGGAAGCATACCTTCGAACTCACTTCCATGTTGGTATACTTCCAATCTTGCCATCTTAATGGATGAGTGCCCTCAGTTAATAATGACCAAGATTTCTCTAGATCAGGTTTTAAATTCGAAAGCTGCCTTGTATTAATGCATTATTTATGTATATTCAATTATGTATCTACTTTCATGATGTAATTTGTATTCGAGTAATTGAGACCATTTCTGAAATTTTTAGCAGTCTATTGAAACTATCTGTTTTAATAATATTTTAATTATATATTTGTGTCAACTTTTTATTTCAACATGAACTATAGGACAAACACTTCATTCAAAGAATTTGTGAGAGGAAATGAGCCCGCAATGCTGGGGCTGTTATTCCCCCTCTGAATGGCCAGGCTGGGAGAGAGGGGACAACCTTCTCGAGAAGTATTGTTTTTTTTTCATGACAAAGCTGTCTACTAGCAATCAAGAAAGAAAAATAAGTTCTTACTGTTAGGTAATTAGAAATTCCACGGAATATTTGGGATTGTTTAGATTTGAAATTAGATATTTCCTCAGAATATAAAAATTCTCTTACCCTTTCACCTACCAAGTTTTGAATATCCTTCAGAAAATTTCTTGATCATCTAGTATTTTAGTCTAAGGAGTCCAACACACCATTTTCGCTGGGCAATAAAGCTAGGTAACTAAATAATCCCACCCAGCCTGTGTGGGCCGGGAAATAGCCAGCAGAACGTGGGTAGCCATGATAACCATGGATGAACTCGAAACAAGAACTGTCACCAATCCATGTCCTTACCGCAGTAGACGTTTCTTATCTTCAGTGATTGCTCGAGAGCTGGTGTATTCAACGTGCCTTCTTTGCTGGCTAGCTCTAATGTGTGAACGATTTACCCTTTAGAGTGGATATTTAGACTCCCTGTCATATCGCAATAAAATAAGTGTGTATAATATTATATAATAAAATAAGTGTGTATAATTGTATATATAACTGTATAATGATGAGTGCTGCTTGTGAGGGTGAGGTAACACGTGGTACGCGAAATTTCTAGATGAGCGTTTTTTGGCAAGGAACTTATTTATTATTTCCGATGTTATTATTTTTGAGTATACTCTATTTCATTCATGCGTTCATAGTTTCTGCATTGTTGCACGTGTGATTCGTTTGATGTGTTGTTTCATCTGTTGCTCGTTCTTCTCTCGTGTTGCAGTTTATTTGCCCGAAGGAGAAGTTTACAAGCAACAACGGACGCCCCGTCAGGACAAGGGGGTGGTTTTCGTGTCTCAGGGGGAAGGGACAATAGTCATCCGACCCCCAGTGTTCAGCGCTGGATACCTCCTTCAGCTCTAAGACGCGATGCACATACCCCCGAAAATGTACAGGACAGCAAGTTCCGCAAGGTGCGAGAACTCCTCAACAAGCTTACGCCTGAAAAGTTTGAAAAGCTGAGCGATGACATTCTGCAGCTAGACCTCAACTCGAGTACAATTCTCAAGGGTGTCATTATTCTCATCTTTGAGAAAGCGCTTCATGAAACCAAGTACACGTCTATGTACGCACGCCTGTGCAAGCGGCTAAGTGAACAAGCGCCCAACTTTGAACCCCCTGACGAAATCTGCACATTCCAGAAGAACCTCCTGAGCGTGTGCAAAAATGAATTTGAGAATCGATCTCGAGCCACTGAAGCTTTCGGTAACCTGCCTCTCAGTCCCGATGACGAGGACAGAAGACAGCTTGCCAAGCAGAAGATGCTGGGGAACATCAAGTTCATCGGAGAGCTGGGCAAGCACGAGATCGTCACGGAGACCATCCTGCACCGCTGTATCCAGGAGCTACTGCCTAAGAACAGAAAGTTCCAGACGAACAAGGACGTGTCTGAGAACCTGGAGTGCCTCTGTCAGATAATGAAGACCTGCGGCCGGATTCTGGACTCAGAAATAGGCCAAGGCTTGATGAACCAATACTTCTCCCGCATGAAGACCATCCAGACCTCCACGCCTCACCTCCCGCTGCGCATCCGCTTCATGTTGCAAGATGTGGAAGACTTGCGACGCGATGCCTGGGTCCCGAGGAAAGCCAACAACCCGGAGAAGCCTGTGCCAATCAATCAAATCGTGGACGAAGACCCCAACCCCATCAACTTTATACTGCCACACCGGAACAATGGAATGAAAGAACACAGCGAGAACGACTTCTTCAGTCGACCTCTGAAGACACGCAAGGACTTGATGATGAGTGGGACAGGCTCCAACCCCGTGTCCACGCTCAACAATCACTCCCCGTACAACAACTACGGCATCAACCTGGGCAACTATCGGAACCACCAGAACAGAAACCAGAACCAGAACGGCCAGAACAACTACTACCAGAACCGCAACAACTACAACAACCACAGCCAGAACAGCAACCACGGGAGCAGCATGGGCAAGGACATGCCTCCCAGGTTCAAGAAGATGCTGCAGCACAGCACCAATCTGGACGAGCTGTCCCTGCGGCCCCCCGCCCACTCCATGCTCTGCAAGCCGCCCCACGTCAACAAGCCGCGCTCCGACCCCATCCTGGCCGCCCCGCCCCTCGTCACCCACAAGCCCTCCCCCCCCGCGCCCATCAAGGACTCCTTCTCCGAGGCCCTCCTCATCAAGCAGGCGGCGCCCGACAAGAAGCAGATCGCTAAGAAGGCGCCCGTCAAGGAGGAGGTGGTGAAGAAGGTGAACCAACTGTTGGAGACTTATTTCACCGACAAGAACGTGGAAAATGCCATCAACACGCTGAAAGACACCAAGATCCCGGACAAGTTGTTCGTGAACGTCCTCCGCGCGATGTTCACCTCGGGCTACGAGAAGGCGGAGGAGGAGCAGAGCCTGCTGCTGCAGCTGCTGGACGAGATGAAGCAGGCGCGGCTGGTGGCCGGGCCGCAGTTCCTGGACTACTACCGCAGCCTCGTCAACAACATGTCGGACAAGGAGCGGGAGAGCAAGAAGCAGTTCCTGGCGCGGCTGAGTGGCGCCGCGGTGGCGAGCGGCCTCCTGGCGCTGAGTGAGGCAGCGGACGCGACGGACAAGCACGGGGACCTCTTCCTGTGCATCCTGCAGGACCTGCACGGGCGGCTGGGCCAGGCGGCGCTCGTCAAGCTCTTCAACGAGAGCAAGGTGAACCTGTACAACGTGATCCCGGACACGGGGAACAAGAGCAAGGAGGCGCTGAGCAGTCTGCTGGAGGAGAAGCAGCTCATCTTCCTCTTCCCGCTGCTCAAGATCCAGAGCGAGCTGTGGAAGCACATCCAGGCGGAGCCGAACCCGGGCAACTTCCTCAAGTGGCTGCGAGACTCGCTGGAGCCGCAGTACTCGTGTGACGCCGGCTTCGTGAACGCGCTGGTCACGGTGATTGTGAAGCACATCATGCAGGCGTGCGTGCCGGGGGAGGAGAGCGAGAAGCAGGCGCATGAGAGGGAGAAACAGCTGCTGGAGAAGTACAAGCCCGTGCTGGTGGCCTTCCTCACGGACGTGGAGCTGCAGGTAATTTGTAATAATTTGTAATTTGTAATAAAAGGCAATGTATTTGACATCAAAAATATATACAAAGTGAACAAAAGTACATAGAATAATAGATAATCATCATCATAGGGTGGCGTCATCGTGAACGATGGTAGCCAGACAGTGGAGGAATGACTCAGCACTTCTACCACTGTCTTTACAAGGAAGCTAATAATTGACAAGGGCCCCCAGAACCAAGCCAATACTGGTCTACTCCCTGTTTATAGTCCCCCAGCCAGACTGCTGGTCTACTACCTGTTTAAAGTCCCCCAGCCAGACCTATATATATAAATAGATAATACATTAAAAAAATAAATGAATGTTGAGTAGGTAGGTTAGGGCACAAATATAAAAGGTAATTGAATACTGAGTTAGTAAGAAAAATGATATGTTATATTCGCTTACCATCTATGTACCTACCTAATAAGATTTCTATCATTATGTATGTACGATGTATGTTGACAATTGCCATTGCTATCTACATACACTAAGGGAATTATTTCCCTTGTTTTGTTGATAGCGTTGGAAAAGAAATTCTAGAGCAGGTATACTTGTATTTTAAGGATGTATGTACATGTACATTGTTATTATGTCCAAAGAATTATTAATTATTTTTTTTTAATTATTAAAGGTCACGTGCGTGTAATGTACATTGTTATTATGTCCAAAGAATTATTAATTTTTTTAATTATTAAAGGTCACGTGCGTGTAATGTACATTGTTATTATGTCCAAAGAATTATTAATTTTTTTTGTTTTTTAAATTATTAAAGGTCACGTGCGTGTAATGTACATTGTTATTATGTCCAAAGAATTATTAATTTTTTTTTTTTTTTTAATTATTAAAGGTCACGTGCGTGTAATGTACATTGATATTATGTCCAAAGAATTATTAATTTTTTTTTTTTATTAAAGGTCACGTACGTGTAATGTACATTGTTATTATGTCCAAAGAATTATTAATTTTTTTTGTTTTTTAAATTATTAAAGGTCACGTGCGTGTAATGTACATTGTTATTATGTCCAAAGAATTATTAATTTTTTTTTTTTTTTTTTTTAATTATTAAAGGTGACGTACGTGTAATGTAGGTACATTGTTATTATGTCCAAAGAATTATTAATTTTTTTTTTTTTTAATTATTAAAGGTCACGTGCGTGTAATGTAGGTACATTGTTATTATGTCCAAAGAATTATTAATTTTTTTTTAAAATTATTTAAGGTCACGTGCGTGTACGCCGTGCAGTTCATCTGAGGTATACTTGTATTTTAAGGATATACATTGTTATTATGTCCAAAGAATTATTAATTTTTTTTTTTAAAATTATTAAAGGTCACGTGCGTGTAATGTACATTGTTATTATGTCCAAAGAATTATTATTATTATTTTTTTAATCACGGCTGGGGCAGACTTTTCGAAGAAAATTCTGTTCCATCCAAACACGTGAGGCTGACAATTCCGGCCCTACCCAGGCTGGGTGAGGTTAATGTGGGTAGCTGGTACGATTCCCAGCGAATGGAGGGTAAAACCCCCGTCCTAATCCAGGACGTTAAATCAAATAGAATCGTTGGCGTTAGGAAGGGCATCCAGCCGTAAAAAAAATGTGCCAAAACCAATCAACCTCAACCATGAGGTTGAACAACGCCAACCCTGCTTGAGCGGGATAAGACAGAGTAAAAGAAAGAAGAAGAAGAAGATTTTTTTTAAATTATTTAAGGTCACGTGCGTGTACGCCGTGCAGGTCATCTGAGGTATACTTGTATTTTAAGGATGTACATTGTTATTATGTCCAAAGAATTATTAATTTTTTTTTTTTTTTAATTATTAATTTTTTTTTTAATTATTAATTTTTTTTTAATTATTAATTTTTTTTTAATTATTATTTTTTTTTTTAATTATTAAAGGTGACGTGCGTGTACGCCGTGCAGGTCATCTGCCACTCCCTGCACTTCCCCAAGGGGATGCTCCTGCGCTGGTTCAACAACCTGTACAACCTGGAGATCATAGAGGAGGAGGCCTTCTCCCGGTGGCGGGAGAACGTCTCGGACGCTTATCCGGGCAAGGGGGAGGCGCTGTTCCAGGTACTTTCCTTGTCAGTAGATGATTTTTAAATGGTATACACTTTTAGCAAAGAAAACGTCATAACCCTGGCCTCGTTTATCCGAGGCTCAACATATTATACTTTAATATGTTGAGTGAGCCTCGGATAAACGAGGCCAGGGTTATGACGTTTTCTTTGCTAAAAGTGTATACCATTTAAAAATCATCTACTCTTGTCCTCTTCATACTGTGGACATTTTTTTATAATCCGCAGAACGGACGTATAATTACGGGTCAAGCCCTTTATACATAGTTACAATTAATAGACAAGACTTGCAATAGTTGTCAACGTAGAGGGCTCTATATAATAGAAATAAATATGTTTTCTGTGTTATTATAGGTATCACCAGTTTAGTGGGTAGCGCAGAAATATTAATAACACAGAACTTTGTGTTAATATAAAACAAACAAGGATTCGTTGTTATTGTTGCAACCAGCTTGGCTACAGCTGGGGAGGGTATGATGGTCTCCATCCAATCCAAGAGGAAAAGTTGACTATGCGATCAACCATCGTGAGAACTTGGGCTGTTTCTTTACAAGCTATTGAATCCTTGGGAACTGCAAGCTAGCGTGGCTTGTTAGGGTTGGCTAGTCCGTTCTCTGTTTTAATCTTCAAGCGAGACACTGGTCTTCTCCCTGTTGAACGTTCCCCTGCTAGACATCTGGGGTTCTGATTATAGGTTTTTAGGTGATAACTAGATAAGAGGGAAATACGCTTTCTGATGTAAACTGGTTCCTAAGTTCTATCCTTCTTACTCTATTAAACATATTGGATCAAGTTTTATTTAAATAGAATATATCGTCGTCCCAAACACGAAGTGGCGTATCTTTAGTAGCAAACTTTAGTAGCGTAAATCGAGATACGTCAGCTCGTTCTTTGAAAGAAATATTCGAAACAATATACGCCGAAATTAAATATACTCATAAAATTGGAACGCTTTGAGATAGAGATACGCCACCGTGAGGTGATAAAAAACCATGATTAGAACTAGATACGTCAAAAATCTCAAATGTCCATTTTTTGAGATACGCCACTTTGTGTATGGGACGACGATATATTATACAATACATAAAAAATGAAATTAATAGAACAAAACTTGATCAAGGGCGGTGCTAATGCCAACGACATTCTCTTCCAATTTCTCTAGGTGAGACTTGAACAGTTTTATTAACTTTTATGAAACTGTTCCAGGTGAACGCGTGGCTCAACTGGCTGGCGGAGGCGGAGAGCGAGGAGGAGGAGGAAGAGGAGGAGAACTGAGGAAGCAGTGAGGAGGCAGAGCGTCTGCTCACCCAAACCCTCCCTCGCGCGGGAGCTGTGTGTGAACTCTGAATTACAACACGATGTCTTTTTAGAAATAATTACGCTAAGTTAAGTTCAGGAGCTGTGTGTGAACTCTGAATTACAACAACATGTCTTTTAGAAATAATTACGCTAAGTTAAGTTCAGGAGCTGTGTGTGAACTCTGAATTACAACAACATGTCTTTTAGAAATATTTAATCTAGGTTAAGTTCTTTCTCGAATGGCGCCGTGTGGTGAACATCTCTTACATGTTTTTTTCACCTAGCATTCCATCATGACGGACCGTGGATTTAAAATTGAGCGATCGACAGACATGGATCACACGAGCGATCGATGTATCATTGAAAAATCAAAACAGCCCCGACGCCGACGTGTTGACTGTCGACCTGAGGCGAAGGTTCAAGACCTCGCTAAGGTATTATATTATTCAGTACTTTCGTCTTTTTTTTTCTTTTTTTTTCGACGGCACTTTTTTCATTTCAGTAATAGTAACAGCAACAAAAGTAATACGATGTCATTTCATCCTTTCAACGTTTCCAGAGCCACGCCCACACTAATCGGTGAATTATTTCGAGAGCTGAAACGTCCATGTTGGAAAATTATAGGTCGGAAATAGAAAGCAAATAAGTCCCGCACGATGTCATTCCAAGGTGAAAAACTCAGAGGAAAGTGTCCTGCACAAATTTCATGTTAATCCATCGTCACATTTATCAAACAAGTCTAAATTTAAACTCACTACTACAATTTTTACTTTCCTTATCCTATATTTATATGTAGACTGGTCATTCAGTTTTATGTCAAGGCCGCGAGTCTACTATAATTAAAATAAAAAATAAAATAACATGCATTGGTGCTCGAATGGTCAACGCGTTAGTCTGGTAATCCATGTAGCTTGTGGATCCATTGGTTCGGATCCCACCCAGTGCATGAAATTATGATACACGTATGTTTGAAAATTTGACCCTATAATAATGGCGCTGAAATAACTGTTGGAATATAGGAACTCACTACTAGTCCTATCCAGGCAGTATTTTTCCCCCCTTGAGAGAGGACGCATAATCTTCTGAGGTTATGCAAGAGGAAGGTTCCAGCGCTTAAAAAGTGCGCCATACCCTCTAAACCCTCCTTTCCATCCCCCCCAACACACCCGGTACCATATTACTTCGGGTAAGGGCAGTTTAAATGGATTTCTGGCAGTTTTTAAATGGATTTCTTTATTCTGAACTGTCATTGATGGGTGAAATAATAATGATTATTATGAATTAACAAAAATGAGAAACATCAATGGGTTATATTTAATATTTCTCATTCAGACATTTTCCCTGGTTTTCAAAAATTTCATTTCAATATTTATATAATGTCTTTTTACGTAAGATTTTTAATGCTTAACAAAACAAGTCATTTGCGTCGAACGATTCAATACTTTTTTCTGCCCTTTTTGGTTGAATCCTAATCTAGAACCATACCTATTGTTCAAATTAATAATAAAAAAAAAATCAATTTACCCCCATAGCTTCTTAATCAATAAAAATCTACTATTAATTGATTAAAAAATAATAATTGAACAATATTTATTAATTATTTTAACCATTTGGGATTTTGACCACATAATACGATTTGGGCTTACTCCTGGAATAATGGGACTCATTAGTCCTAGTTGGGCAGTATAAATAAGGCGATATTATGATTATTCCAGCTTAAGATAAAAAAAAAATATTGAATCAATATTTAGGTAATGAATTAATTATTTATATGCTCCCAAAATTTTCTTTACTTCTTTTTTATTTTGTGATGTGTTTTAATTCCAAGACATGTATGTAATGAACTTTTATATTTATTTCAATAGCCTTTACCTATATCTCTACATCTTTGTTCTGATTGGCTGAAATCTAAATCTCCCTCTCCTTGCGAAATAGATAGAAAATACGTAGGTAATTTAAATCTCGAAACATGAATTACTTTCATTTTTTGATAATTAGATATTTTATTTAAATTAAAAACAAAATCCAAACCAGTGTACTCAATTGGTTTTTATTTTGGGCAACCGTTTTCGAAATCAGCGAAACCTATTAGACAGCCTAACCTTAAATTAAAATAATTAAGTGGAAAAAAATTAAACAAATAGGTCCTGAAATACTATCAATTTTTTCTAGGAAATACCTTTTATAGTTCTAATACACCATAGTAACAAATACTTTTTATTTAAACCTAAAATATTTTTTTAACCTGGTAAAAAAAGTTTAAAAAAAGGAATTAAATCCATAGGGAAAGTAAAAATCCAGGCACGTGGGCCTCCTCTGTCTCGGTTGTCCATAGGTTCGAGCCTGAATATAGACACCTGTTTTAATTTAATTTCTTTTAATTATATTTTTTTCCTTTTCTTGAGCAAAACGTAATTTTCGCTTTTCTCTCTCTCTCTTTTCTCCCTCTCTCCTTCCCTCCTTCTCCCCCCCTCTCCCCCTCTCCCCCTCTCCCCTCCTTCCTTTTCCTCTCCATCTGTTCGAGCCAATTTAAATAAATACGAAGTAGGTACTTCTATCTCTCCCCTCCCTCCCCTCAAAGGAATCATCTGTCCCTCCTCTTGCTTTTTTATTTCATAGCAAAAACAAACATAATATTATAATTTCTCCGTTTGCATTTGCAAAAACTCTAAAGGAGAAAAAGTTTTCCTATATTTATATTTTCCATGCAAAGAAAGAAGTATGGTTTTTTTTAGTGACGAAAAAATTTTGCTTCAAGAAAAAATTTCGACCTCTCTTTCCCTGAAAATTTATTCTTTCTCTGCCTTTGATCTTTTTTTTAGTGATATCATTTTCTTGTCATTATATTTCAATTGAGAATAAAAGAGGAAATTTTGCAAAACCCTGACAAGTGGATTCGGTAAAATGAAGAGTGGTTTTTTTTACATCAAAGATTGAATTACAACATGAGGATTATGTATTTGGAAAAATTATTGAAATATCAACAAAAAAAGCTATTAACATAAATAAATCCTTGTAAAAGAAGTTACCTTTAATAATGGATTTTTTCAATCTATGGGTTGGGTTTTATGACCAAAAACTCTTCCAGCCAAACCCATGATCTCTCCAACCTTACATATGAGACTTAGAAATCTACATATGTTTTCTTGTTCTTCATCATTTTCCTGATTTTCCATGATCAAAGAAGTAAAATCACATTAAAACTCACCTTTTTCTTAAGTTCTATCAAAAAAATACGTTGGATACTATTAAAACTCAATCTTTTGGATAGGCGTCCTATAAAAATTATGGAAGTGCATAGCAGCTAATGGACAGATTTAATCAATAAACTTTATACACAATCAAATGACTAATAGCTTTGCTTAATCAGGCTATTAGTGACTATGCACTCCACACTAAACTCTTATGTGTCAAATAAAATTAAAACTCGGCTTTTGCTAAAATTAAATATTTCATAACCTAAAAACTACTCTGTTGTTTTCGCAAAGTTTTCTTTTTGTCTAAATGTAACACTTGTCTCGCCCATCGGTGCATATTATGTGATCAGTTGATCACTATATAAAAAAATTCCTCTCTTTTCAATAGTTTTATGATTTTAAATTCTTAATTTAATGGATGTAGTCATCAAGGAACAACAAAGACCTTTTGTTAGGTAGTTCCCTCAGTAAAAATCTAGTTTAACAGGGACAATTTCATGACCAATACTTGTGCCCGCTTCCTAATTCAGTTCCTGACTACTTCCATCACATTTCTTCTCACAAATTCTTAATAAAATAAAAGCTAAGAAACCAGTCTGTTCATTTCTATGAAAATGTTCTCAATTCTTGTCCGTCCCGGATAACACAAATAGAACAACTTACGGAGAAATGGAACAGAAATTGAGAACATCAGAGTGGAAGTGAATGGAAAGCATTTCTTTTCAAGTTTTACTGTCTGCTCTACGCGTAGTTGTCTTCTTCTTTGAAACTTTTTGTGCTTTCTATTTCAAAGGTTTTCGGTCGAGTGGTTAAGACGTAGTGTTAGCTGGCTTTCCAGGTAGCGTTATAGCTGACATTACCGGTAGTGTTATAGCTGGCATTACAGGTAGCGTTATAGCTGGCATTCTAGGTAGCGTTATAGCTGGCTTTTCAGGTAGCGTAATAGCTGGCATTCCAGATAGCATTATAGCTGGCATTCCAGATAGCGTTATAGCTGGCATTCCAGGTAGTGTTATAGCTGGCATTACAGGTAGCGTCATAGCTGGCATTCCAGGTAGCGTCATAGCTGGCATTCCAGGTAGCGTTATAGCTGACATTCCAGATAGCGTTATAGCTGGCATTCGAGGTAGCTTTATAGCTGACATTTCAGATAGCGTTATAGCTGGCATTCCAGGTAGCGTTATAGCTGGCTTTCCAGGTAGCGTTATAGCTGGCATGCCAGGTAGCGTTATAGCTGGCATTCCAGGTAGCGTCATAGCTGGCATTCCAGGTAGCGTATAGCTGGCATTCCAGGTAGCTGCATAGCTTAAACCACATAATCTCGTCCTCATTTATTTGAGACTTTTTTAGTGATGTTTATTTACAGAGGAGACTTAACAATTAAAAAACCTTGCTCCTTTTTGAGACTTTGACCACAAAATAAATGCACCCTAACAACTCCTGGAATAAGGGGACACTATTACCGGGTAGTGTACATAGTCCCAGTATACTAGTCCTTATCATGCACGAATATCAAATCATGGGTTTGTGGTTTGGACGTAGAGGGTTTGTATCGAAGTTCTTAATGAATGCATTAAAACAGTTCATGATAAATTTTTGGGAGCAATTCCAAAAACTGGAGTTTTCGATGAAATGTTTTATGTTTCATAGATTGTTACACTAAAAATACAAGAAATGTGTGAGACAGTTCTGAAATGTTCTATTCACATCATTCATAACCACATCCATGGAGTATGAAGAAAGACGAGCGAAAAATATCAGCGCGCGATTAGCTCAGTGGTTAAGCACTTGCTTGCCATGCGGAAGGTCCCGAGTGCGATCCCCCGTGCCGACAAAAATTTGTATTCTTAATTTGGTTGAAATTGTTCGTAAGGGATACCTTCCGGTGCGCTCGTGTTGACCCAGCACCTAATTGGGAAGTATTGTGTCACTTCTTGGCCATCATACCAGATCTGAAATAAATGGGATGGAATAGAACAGCGCACGAAAAGCTCAGTGGTTAAGCACTCGCTTGCCATCACTGCCGGATTACCCATATGGCGGATTTGGCAAATGCCAAGGGCCCCGCGCTTTAGGGGGCCCCCGCGCTTGAGCAGCTTACAATAGATATTATGAGATTTTTTAAAAGCATACACTAGGTACTTTGGATAAAGAGTAAGAAGAAGAAATAAAAGTGAAAAAAACACACACTCACAGCAAAGTATATAAATTGAAAGAAAAGCGCGGGGCTCCCTATTATTATCTATTTTTTGAATAAAGAATGATCAACCACATAGACATTAGCGGATAACCTACCAATATGTCGGATTTGGTAGATGCCAAGTGCCAAGTTCCCCGCGATTTTGGGGGCCCCGCATTTGGGGCAGCTTACATAAATTATA
Source organism: Bactericera cockerelli (assembly GCA_024516035.1). Lineage (NCBI taxonomy): Eukaryota > Metazoa > Arthropoda > Insecta > Hemiptera > Triozidae > Bactericera > Bactericera cockerelli. Next base: position 28,218,403 of record CM044961.1, on the reverse strand, counting down.
AGTGTTTTTGAATGACCTTTAACTCGGTTTTTCTGGATTTTAATATTAAATAAAATCACAGCCAGTTGAGCAAAATATTGAAAGAAAAACCACGGGGCCCCCCTTAAAATCGACCATATATATGAAAATAGGTAGATCTCTATACCTAGTGCCTGCGGCTCTTTAATATAATTACTCGTATTTGAAAAGAATAATATTGACAAAGGTAATATCTGCCATCAAACCCAGTGCCATCTGAGTGCTCAGCGATCGGCTTTATCGACATCTTAACCAATGATCTTCATTATAGTCGCCTGCGGCGCTTTTAATGAATTATTAAAGATATATTTTTGTATGTATTTTCCGAGTACTTTACCCCATAACTTTGCAAAAATTTCGCCTGCGGCGCAGTTAAATTTACTTATCTTGATGGTTTGGATTGTTTTTCAATTTCTACACATCTTAGCTAATGACATCTTTCTACACATATTCTTTTCATAATACATATTTAGATATTTCTACTATTATTCGGAAAAAATGTTGTCTTCGGTGTTATAAACGTCGTTTTGGATACTATTATAAATTGGTGCTCAGGACACTAAACTTGGCTTCGATTTCAAGGTTCTAAAAATAGTATTTTATCATAAACTCAGTACAATTTTGGGGCCCCGCGCCTTGAAATTGCCAAGGGCCCCGCGCAGCCTTAATCCGGCACTGCTTGCCATGCGGAAGGTCCCGGGTTTCAGAGTAGTTAACAGTCACCTAAAAACTCAAGTACGACGAGAGTCAATGCAATCAAAAGCATGCACATTCACTGTTTCTAGAACATGAGATAATAATTTATAAACCCAATTTCGACCTCACAGTTCACAGCCATCTCAGAAAGACGTCATTTTTCGTATAAAAAAAAATAAGACAACACTTTTTTTTACAAACTGTTTTACAACATGAAAGTGACAATAGAAAGGGTATTCACAAAGGCAGCGGGAACTTTGAAAAGTAAACTTTCATGCTGGGGGATCAGCCCTCAAGTGTTCTCTGGCGACTGATTAGAAACCCCAGGCCCTAATGTTACCGCCATTTCGCCTCTTTGATGTGAACTTCTGTTATGTAAAACTTGGAAAAAATTCGTGATATGGGGGCTTGTATATGAACTTGTTCACCGTCGTACTTGAGGTCAGAAAAATAAGTATTGAGTGGCAAAAAAGACCTCTAAAAATTAGCTTCCACTTAAAATAATACACTTAAGAAACCGACCTCAGTAGCTTGATCGAAAAGGCGGCGGACTTGTAACCTCCAGGTTGGTGGTTTAAGTCCCGAATACACTAAAGTCGCATTTTTCTTTCTAGCCAAAATAAAAATTCCTGGTTAGGTTTCTTCCAAATATTTCCATTTTATTCCAAGGTCATTCGTAAAAGAAAAATGCGTTTCGGTACTATTAAAGGATAAACAATGGACTTAACCTATAAAAGAACTGGAAGCAAGAATTTTCTACTTCCATTTTCGGTCGGTTATAATTGTTGTGTCCCAGTATAATTTTGCTATTGTATTTTCCAAAATAGGTTCAGGGTGGTACTTGAAATATTCTGTTTTTTTTTTTTTAGAATATATTTACTTTTATAAGAATGTTGCATTTAGATTTAAAGTTTTTTTATTTTTTTTAGTGCCTACTAAATCCTCTTTTAGGACACACCCATGTGCGGGGACACAACGGAGGCCTATACCCTGCACCTTGGGGTAGAGGCAGTAGGCACCACGTTAAATTATCTAACCATGTTATTAAATGTAAGCGGCCTCAACGGAGTCCCGAAAGTCGTCTATATCGAGCTGTAGGTACCAGGGTCTGGGGTGTAGGATATAGGCCAGGGTCCTTGTTATGGCCGCCTGCTAAGAAAATACCAAAAGAAGACCCTGTGCCAAATTTGGAGTCATTTGGTTGAGCCCTTTCGAACCTGCGTTGATTATGAATGAATGTAAATGGATTTTATGTGTACATATTTCGTAAATAAAAAGCAACTAGGTATGTGTATGAAAGCTGCACTTTGGCTTTCTCTAATCAGCCACAGTGACAGCCGTCTTCGGGCGGTACTGAAAGGCTTGTAGGAGACTTGGAGAGGACACAAGTGACTCTCGAAATATTGATGAGACTGGAAATTAGAAAAAAGAGACAGAGAGACACGAAGAGGGAGGCGAGGGAGAGAGATGAAGATATGTGACGTGAAGGAGAGGGATCGAAAGGACGAGAGAAAGAGAAAAATAATGAGAAGACCTTGTGACGTCAGACTCATCAACATTTTCTTATACAGGGTGGTCCTAAGAGTGTGAGATATCCAGGTTAAGGGCCGCACTAAATTATAAAACAGGTAAATATTATAATCTAAGTAGACACTATCTCTAAATTCGGGCTCTAGTGCGTTCTGATTGGTTGAAAAATTCCGTCTTATGAGCGTGCCATTCTTAGAGCTTAACTTTAATCCTGTTTCATAACTTACTTACTTACTTACTAAACAGCTTCTACAGACCACTAGGGTCCTTAGCTTCTTGAACCAGCCTTCTCCATTTTATTCTGTCTATTGCCATCTCTTGCCATTGAAGTACGTTTTCTCCTGGACGTATGGAGTGGAGGACAGATCTAACGCCATCTTCCCATTTAATGCGGAGTCTTCCAATTGAGCGAGGGCCTTGAAATTCTATGTTTAAACTTGGGCTCTTAATCTTAAATGTTGTCTTAGGGGCGAATAATAAACAGAATCAGTGTTAAGATAAGCCAGACTGTCCCTCAAGTCGGACTATAGTGCGCTGTGATTGGTTGAAACTCCGACTTGAGGGAAGGTCTGGCTTATCTTAAAATTAACCCTATTTTATTATTCGTTCCTTACTAGTTTCTGTTTTACTCATATTGAAGATTAACTTCACTATCAACCGATAGCGTCGTTCTGCTATGACACGGCAGGCGTTTTGCCGACCTCGTTCTACAAACTTCCCACCCAGCCTGAGACGGGCTGGAATGCCAGGAAAAAATGGATCCTCATGTTAATCACGGATGCTTTCGAAACCGGAAACATCACCAATCCAGATCTTCGTGGTTCTCTCGTTATAAGGGGAACTGGGATACCGAAAGCGTTATATCCTCTGGTCGTGCATAATTTATCTGTGGAATTGGGTTAGCCAGCGACGATACGATGGCACGTTGAATATACAAGTTCTCCGTCTGTCCCTCGTGATGGTATTCCCAGCCTGGGTGAGGTTAATTTTAATTGTGCTAATCACTTTCGTGATATCACAATTACTCAAACTCACTTTACTAAATCTACGCTGAAACCGGGACTTGAACCACCGACCTCCAGGTTACAAGCTACTGAGGTCGGTGGGTGAGGTTAATGTGTGTAACTGATGGTAGGTTTCCAAGGAATAGAAGGTAAAACTATCATCACGATATAACCTTAATAGTTGTTGCAAGCGACGTTAAAGCCCCAATCAGTCGCCGGTCGATGGCACGTTGAATACACCAGTTCTCCTTCTGTCACTTAAGTTAAGCAACGTCCAGCGAGGCTAGGACTTGGATGGGTGACCATTCAAATTAGAAACCTCGTGATGCCTGGCTATTCCCGGCCCCACTCAGCCTGTATGAGGTTAATTTGAGTAGCTGGTTTATGAGCTTTCAGCGATTGGAGGGTAAAACCCCCGTCGTGATATGACCATGCAGTTGAAAGCGACGTAAAACCTAAATTAAAAAAAAAAAACTTCCCACTTTTGGCGGACGCCGATCCTGTATCAGATTTTTTCCAACTATTTTTTTCATTACCTACCTCTTTTAAAATTACCTCATCTTTTATTTACGAAAACTTACAACGTAGATATCATACGTTCTACATATACGGTATCTGTATAGGTAGAGCGCGCGATTAGCTCAGTGGTTAAGCATGCGGTTAGGCTTGCCATGCGGAAGGTCCCGAGTTCGATCCCGAGTTCCAACAAAAAGTTGTATTCTTAATTTGGTTACAATAAATTGTTTGTAAGGGATACCTTCCGGTGCGCTCGTGTTGACCCAGCACCTAAATGGGAAGTATTGTGACACTTCTCGCCCATCAGAGGAGAGGCATACTACGGGATGGTCAAGCTACAACACAGACCACAAGCGTCTACAGTAGCCCCTGTTTCATGGCTACGAAGGCTGTGAAACACTATTTTTTTATTTATTTTTATGATACTGTAGTTACATACCTATATACAGTATGTCTCAGAAGTCCTGGCAATGGCCTCATAACTTTTGAATGGGTACGAATTTTTGGATTCTGTTTGTTTCTAAGGATAGGAAGACCCCTATGGCCGATTCACTGGTGATGTCAAAATCTAGGTTCAAACCCCGGAAGTGGCACTTTTTTCATAAAAATGGCCATTTCTTGAGAAATTTAAATGAGAAGGTATTTTTTTAATTTCATATTATTAATTAACAAGTAAAAATACTGCATTCCTCAAAAATAAATTTTCTATCACTATCAGTGGCGGAGCTATGGTGGTTTCAAACTTAAAAATCTGGTTTTTTGAGACACCCTGTAGCTTTGGTACCGCGGGACTCAATACAGTCCTCAATGATTTAAAATGACGAAAAAAGTGTCTTGGAAGTACTGAAATGGTAAAAACTCCGATATATCACCTCCATCAGTGCCGGAGGGTTGGATAACAATGACCTATTTTCATGACAATAATCAATTTTTATTAGTTGCATTGTCTTGGAGTGAAAAAGGGTTCGATAACAACTTTAGTTTGTGAACAATTGTTAGAATGACGACAAGAACAACATAAAACAAATAGATATTGATTAGTTGAGTAAAATGTGTAGGTAGGTACCTACCTACCACTACATTATTGTTTTCAAACTTCAACTCTTAGTTAAGTGAAGAGAAACAGATTTATTTATCTATTAACTAGATATCTAATTATCCACATTCATATTAGTTACCTACCTGTTTATTTCCTAATAACCTATGTATCATGGATTTGAGTCAACCTGATTCAGGACCATGCAGGTTCAAAATTAGTTCACTCCTGAACCTAGGTAGGTACCTACTTAAATATTTATTTGATTTAAAAGTTTACTCTCTTCGATCTTCATGGCATTGCAATGAGTTTCTTCTCCAATGTGTCCCTTTCTAGATTCAGTAATGAGACTGCGGAATCCCCGGGTTCGATTCTCGGTGGGAAATGGGAAATATTATAACTCGACTATGTGGTAGGGTGTGTTGGTGGTTCACTCAACCTCATCAAGACAAATGAGTAAATACTTTAATTGAGAATAGCAATCAGTGGTGCCATTACAAGTTAAATGAAATTCGAAAGAATGAGCGATACTTACTTATACTAGACTTGTAATGCTGTGATACCCACTAAAGTTGCGATTTGGTGATGGTTTTGTGTTTGTATGGTGGATAATTGAAGCCTAGGTAAATAATAAGTAAAATGTGATCTTACAAATATTATTGACTTTAAACACTTTGCTCTCCGGCACTGATGGAGGTGATATATCGGAGTTTTTACCATTTCAGTACTTCCAAGACACTTTTTTCGTCATTTTAAATCATTAAGGACTGTATTGAGTCCCGCGGTACCAAAGCTACAGGTTGTCTCAAAAAACCAGATTTTTAAGTTTGAAACCACCATAGCTCCGCCACTGATAGTGATAGAAAATTTATTTTTTGAGGACTGCAGTATTTTTACCTGTTAATTAATAATATGAAATTAAAAAAATACCTTCTCATTTAAATTTCTCAAGAAATGGCCATTTTTACGAAAAAAGTGCCACTTCCGGGGTTCGAACCTAGATTTTGACATCACCAGTGAATCGGCCATAGGGCATTTCCTATCCTTAGAAACAAACAGAATCCAAAAATTCGTACCCATTCAAAAGTTATGAGGCCATTGCCAGGACTTCTGAGACATACTGTATATTATGTACAATTGTATATGGTATGTAACTTTAGATAATACAATAATTTACAGTTTTTGTTACCTAACTCTTTTTTTTCAGGAAGTTTCTGTAATTATTAAACCCGGATCCCTATATAATTTTACCTATCCGTACATTTGTAACTGTGTATTCCACATTCATTTACAGTTTTTGTATACATTTTTTTTGTAGGAAAGTTTTTGCAATTCCTGATGCATCAGAAAATGCATTTGACCGAAGCCATCTTGCACATGCACAAGCCTGCAACCCCATTCATTCTCATCACTATTCTATGGTATTACGTAGGTACATCTATTGAAATGGGACTGTTCTTGTTTTTCATTTTTCTTTTGGAGTAGTCACTGTGGCAGAGTGAGTTAGCGCGCTAGGCATTGCACACATGGTGACCTGGGTTCGATTCCCAGCGGGGGAGGATTTTTTCTGCTCTGTACTTGGATGTTCGGGGTCCACTCATACCTCGTGAGGAAAATTGAGTAGCTGCTTTGATGTGAAGCAGGCGACCAGTGGCAAAGAATCATGGCAAAAAATAATAATACACAAGATATAGTAAATTAAAGTTGTAAAGTTCCTATGATTCTGCGCTACCACAAAAATTGTGACATAATAACACAAGAAAAGCATTATTATATTATATTTTTCTTTTGGATATTGGAAATTACTTACAAGTTTATTTCAAAAGGATAATATCTTTTGTTCATTATAGTAGGTACCACGTAGCTGCTTGATCGTCAAGGTGGCGGACTTGTAACCTGGAGGTCGGTGGTTTAGTCCCGAGTATAGCAAGGATCATGGGCGTAGCCAGCATCCGCTCTAGGGGGGGGGCAACTAAGATATCCGTGTCGAAAGTGGGGGGGGGGGGGGGGGGGGGGGGGTGTGGGGTCCTTTGGGTGCGGAAAAAGGCAGTGGAAGCGATTTGTTTTGTTGCTGTTGAAATCCAAAGGTCCCACAAGAAACTGAATATATATTTGTATTTTGTACCTACACAAGTACACATACAACGAATAGAGACAGCTTTTCTTCTCTCTCAATAATATTTTAGAACAGGCTTTTTATTTATTGAATGGAATACAGGTAACAATGTTATTGAAACTTATTTGATGCAAAGTTATAATATGACACTTAAATATTTGAGTTTTCACTTTTCAGGTATACAGGGTGTCCCATCAAAGTTGGACACCTCAAATTACTCGGCCCCTGAAAGCGTTTTTCAAAAATAAAAAATCCTAGGGTACATGTACTGATTATGCGGTTTCAGTCATGAAATTTTTTTTATGCAGGGTGGTTCAAAAGTCAGAAATTGAGGTGACAACTTTCGATTTTTAAATGGATTGACCTGAATTTTATTTGATAATTTTACTTCTAAATGGTGTTTGAGTACTTTTTTAAACAAAAATTTTACATACAGGGTGGTTTTTTTTCGACCAATTTTTTTTCTAAATCTCGAATAACTCAAGTTCGTTTAATTTTTTTCGATAACAAGAATAAAAAGTGTTTGTGTAATGAAAACACGCACTTTCAATTGGCATCAAAAAAATTTATACAGGGTGGTTCACAAGTGAAATAATGACTTGATTTTTTTTAAAGCCGAGTTTTTTTGATTTTTTATTTGGGATTAATAGTTCTAACCTAATTTTACACATTTTTTGTTAGTCATATCGAAAAACAAAACTAAAGTGTTGTACAGGGTGAAACATAATTTTTTTGTAACACCCTGTATATTGGCAGTCAAAGAGACGTAAAATTAAATAGAAAGACTAAATGTGCAAGAAAACCTTAGATTTTTAATTATATTAAAAAGTTATGGTGTTTTAACTAATATTGTCACATGGACCACCCTGTAGATATTTTCTTAAAACATCATATGGGTAGTCAAAACTGTCTAAAATTCAACGAGGAGTCCAAGTCTGAAAGAAAAAATTCAAAAAGCCATTTTCAATTTTGTGTCTACACCTACCTACTTTTTATTTCAAGTTTTAAAATCATTCAGTGTGGACACCAAATTGAAAATGGCTTCAAAATTCGTGTTTTCGTTAAATTTTATACAACTTCGATTACCCACATGATAGTTTAAGAGAATATCTACAGGGTGGTCCATGTGACAATATTAGTTAAAACACCATAACTTTTTAATATCATTAAAAATCGAAGTTTTTCTTGCACATTTAGTATTTCTATGTAATTTTACGTCTCTTTGACTGCCAATATACAGGGTGTTACAAAAAAAAAAAAAAAAATGTCTCACCCTGTACAACACTTCAGTTTTGATTTTCGATATGACTAACAAAAAATGTGTAAAATTATGCGAGAATCATTAATCCCAAATAAAAAATCAAAAAAACTCGGTTTTAAAAAAAATCAAGTCATTATTTCACTTGTGAACCACCCTGTATAATTTTTTTTGATGCCAATTGAAAGTGCGTTTTTTTTTTCATTACACAAACACTCTTTATTCTTGTTATCGAAAAAAATTAAACGAACTTGAGTTATTCGAGATTTAGAAAAAAATGGTCGAAAAAAAACCACCCTGTATGTAAAATTTTTGTTTAAAAAAGTACTCAGGAACCATTTAGAGGTAAAATCATCAAATAAAATTCAGGTCGATCCATTTAAAAATCGAAAGTTGTCACCTCAATTTCTGACTTTTGAACCACCCTGTATTAAAAAAAAATTCATGACTGAAACCGCATAATTAGGACATGTACCCTAGGATTTTTAATTTTTCAAAAACGCTTTCAGAGGCCGAGTAATTTGAGGTGTCCAACTTTGGTGGGACACCCTGTAGTTAGATCGTACACAAAAAAACAAAATTCCTGCCCCGCTGGGAATCGAACCCAGGTCACCATGCGTACAATGCCTAGCGCGCTAACTCACTCTGTCACGGTGACTACTGATATGACCATGCAGTTGAAAGCGATGTTAAATTTTTGTTTAAAAAACGCTTGCATACGAGTCTGCAACCATTGGGACATTTTCATCTTTACTATTCAAGGTCTAAAACTTAACTGACCAAATTTCGTATTGTGCGCATGACACATACTTTTTCTCTTCTCTCTTTTTATAATTTAATATTTCGTTACATAATTTCGTTACATAATTTTGGTTATGTGCCAGAGCAAAGACATGAAAATGTCAAAAGTTCTGAATCTTAATAGTTCCACTGAATAAAGGCTAAATAATACCAAATCTTAATAGAGATTAAACTCCCAGGGTTCCCAGGACACAAAAATAACTAAAAGGCTTAATCGAAACTGTCCTTTACTTATTTTTAACTTAATTTGGAGCAAAAGTCCACCGTATCTAAATTATATCCAAAAGTTTCTTAATTTTAACTTCACTATACCATGTCTTCACTGTCAAGCTTTTATACCAACTAGTCTACTCGCGTAAAAGAAAAATCTCAAGAGTGCAAAAAAAATTATATTTAGAAAAATACATCTGCCCCAAAAATCTTCGCGTTTTTTTTTTAAAGTGGGGTTTAACGTCGCTTTCAACTGCCATGGTCATATCACGACGGGGGTTTTACCCTCCATTCGCAGGAAACTCACAAACCTGCTACTCACATTGACCTCACCCAGCCTGAGTGGGGCCGGGAAAAGCCAGCGTCACGAGAATTAGAATTTGAATGGTCACCCATCCAAGTCTTAACCTCGCTGGATGTCGCTTAACTTCGGTGTTCTGAAGGGAACCGGTGTATTCAACATGCCATCGACGCTGGCTCTCCGCGTTTCGCGACAGGGGGTAGGTTCCAGTGTAAAGATGTTAAATACTACATATTTATTATTTTCGTAGATCTTCGATGAATATCAATTGCTCCATGTATTTCTTATGGGCTATTTCTTTGTTTACTTTTTTTGAGCAGCTCAATTGACGGCCCTACGTTATCACTTTTCCAGTCTACAGGGTGTCCCGTATACAGATGCAAATATTTTGAGGGTAGGTTCAGCCCACCGTGGACTATCATATGAGCGAAACATGCAGTGGGGCATTTTGCTTCGTTAAAGAGTTATGGCCAAATCCCTGTTTTTCCCACAGGTCTAGAGGTCACTTGGATCGATGCACGTTTTTAAAGAAATGATAGCCAGTAAGTAATTTTTGACTTCATGTATGGATAGTCATGCATATTTCCCTTGAAATGCAGTTGGTTGCATAAAAAAATATTGAATGACCAGAGAGATATTTAATCATAAGTTCAATACTTTTCTAAAATTTGATTTTTCCCTGTTTTCCCTTTCGTGAATTTAGAGTACTTTTACAATTCCAATTCTACGTATCACTAGTTAAAAAAATACCCTATTATGTTTAGTTTTATAAAAGAGAAAGCTCATTTATATTACTTTAAAGATCATGGAACGCAGTAGACACAAAGCTCAAAAAACACTTCTGAATCATGATGGAAAATTCAAAGTTGGCTGAATTTTAACAGAATTGGCGCGTAATTTGAGGTATAAATACACTGCTCTGGGATTCTTAACAGAGGGAAATTGATCATTCACAGTGGTCGGTCGGTGTGAACTTTTATGTGAATGGGGTTACGGAATCACAGGGTTATCATGAGGAAAAATGAGAGAGGCTGCAACGAAAGCAGCAACCAGTGGTGTAATTATGGAAAAAGAATACACATGGAGAAAGACTCTGCGCTACCAACAAAAATTATGATTTTATTTTTAGAAGTAAAATTAAAAATATCATTTTTGTGTTTATCACAATCATGATATCAAAAACATAACAAATAGTGCCGAAAATTAACCTTGGGTAAAACTCCAACCTTAAGGTTTCTATTATTATTAATACTTTATTTTTATTTTATAAACAATTGGACCAAGCTTTATTTACATTTTTTTTTTTTTTTACAATGAACATGGTAACAATTTGTGAAATAAATATAAACAAAGACTGATCAAGGGTGGTGATACAGTGATATATGGTTGTAGTTTATTGATAAACTACAAACATGATACATTCTGCAACACAGGACATGAAATGAAAAGAACCCAAAAGAATATGTATCGAACCAAGGGCGAGGTTTAAAGCTTGTGGCTTTCTCTTCCACCGAACAAATTGATCGCCTTGTTATTTTAACTATTAGATTTGATTGATATAGTTGGTTAATAGAACTAATTGTACTCAGAAAATTTTCATTTATAACTTGCAGTTGGCACAAAAATAGTTGTTGTTGTTGTTGTTGTAGCCAGCTTGGCTACAGCTGGAGGGGTGAGTGATGGTCTCCAGCCAACTTTATTTCAAAGTTGGCTCGTCCTGAACCACATATTTCTATGTGCGATCAACCATTAAACCCTAAGGAAACTGCAAGCTAGCCTGGCTTGTAAGGGTTGGCTAGTCTGTTCTCTGTTTATAGTCCTCTAGCGAGACACTGGTCTTCTCTCTGTTTAACGTCCCCCAGCCAGACAAAAATAGTCACAGACCGCTTCAGGCATCGAGTGTTCTTCAAAATGCAATAGCGCCCAGATTCAAAATTTGAAAGATGTGTTTCTCTCCTTCTGGTGCCGTTTGATAAGGCGTATCTCATTCGTTCCTTCACGCGTCTGAAAGAACTTTGTATTTATTGAAACAAAATAGCAAAGGGTATTTTTTTACCTAGTGATACGCAGAATTGCAATTGTAGAAGTACTCTAAATTCACGAAAGGGAAAACAGGGAAAAATCGAATTTTAGAAAAATATTGAACTTATGATTAAATATCTCTCTGGTCTTTCAATATTTTTTCATGCAACCAACTGCATTTCAAGGGAAATATGCATGACTATCCATACATGAAGTCAAAAATTACTTACTGGCTATCATTTCTTTAAAAACGTGCATCGATCTAAGTGACCTCTAGACCTGTGGGAAAAACAGGGATTTGGCCATAACTCTTTAACGAAGCAAAATGCCCCACTGCAAGTTTCGCTCATATGATAGTCCACGGTGGGCTGAACCTACCCTCAAAATATTTGCATCTGTATACGGGACACCCTGTATATACACATTTCTACGACAATGTTGCCACGTTTACAAATTATTAGCTGTTTTAGGGTCTACTTGATATTTTTACCCTTTTAAAAATCCTTTGATTTTCGATTTTAAGGTTTTTCAATGTTTTTTTTTCTCGAAAAATATTTTTCAAAAAATATCATATGTAAATTTAAGTTGCCCCTTCCATGTTGCATACTATTGAGGTTTCTCTAGGGGGGGGCAGCTGCCCCCCCCTGCCCCCCCCTGCCCCCCCCTGCCCCCCCCTGGCTACGCCCATGGCAAGGATTTAGTAAATCGAGTTTGAGTAATGTCATATCACGATTGTGATTAACACAAATATGATAACTAACTACTTTCCTTATCCGGGCTTATAGGATTTTTTTTCCATTACATTTTACATAACTTCATTTAAATTCCCCTTGATGTGCAATACGAGTATCTGTTGTATTTATAGTGGGGATGTATAGAAATAGAAAATACCTAAATAATAATAAACCTCTTAGGGCAAGGTAACCACCAGGCGAGGTTAATACTCAAAGCATTTTCTGCCACGTAACTTCGAAGAGTTTTATTATTATGTGGTCGCAAGCACAAATTCGTGCACTGGGTGGGGATTCGAACCAACGGATCCCTATGCTACCTGGATTACCAGACTAGCGCGTTAACCACTTGACTAAATATAATATGTTATAGGCTGAACTTTTGTCCAGTTTTTAGTGCCGAAACACGTTTTAAGTTCTCTAGAGTTTCATAATGAAATTATCCAAGTTCTTTTTAACAGCAAAATTAAATAAAGAAGAAAGGCAAAATAAAAGTTGTTCTTCATTCATTTACGAGAGTTGTTTTAAGTCTCAACGTTTCATTATTTTTTTTACGGTTTTGTTAGGATTGAGTGGTCATCAACTGCTGTGATTATACTGAAAATAAAAAGAAAAGACATAAGATGAAATTAGAAAAGCGCTTTTTCCCCTGAACTTCTGAACAACTATAAAGTAAAAACATCTGATGTTCTTCGAATGCGATTCAACTCTTCAACAAAAAAGATCAACTCTTCAAAACAGGATTAAGAAAAGGGATTGCAACCCATTCCAAAAACACTCTCCACTCTTCAAATCCCCGAATCTCCGTTTCAACCGTCACAAAACGCGACAACGCACTCTGATTGGTTATTTATTACGTTCAAATTAACCAATTAGAGTGCGTTGTGTGACAGTTGAAACTGAAAGGGAGATTTGGAGAGTAGAAAGTGTTTCTGGAACGGGCCACAGGTAGCGTATGAACTTTTTCCGACAATTTTTTGATTTTGACCACATAATAATGGAACCAAAACAACTCCTGGAAGAGTGGGACACTAATCCTAATGGAGCAGTTTTATACCGTTATTATTATTCAGAAAGCTATACCAATAGAAACGTGAGCTCTTGAATATCTAAAAATATGCGAGTTCAAATATTTCGAGCAACTGCCCCATTTATCATCGGACACACACCACCGAACTGTCCCAAGGGAAAGATCACTGGCCGGACATTACGTATTACGAGACCAACAGCCCCTTTGCCCCTATCCAGACTAACCCTAACCCTTGATTGGAGGTGAATTTGATAGGGTGGGAGGGAGGGAAAGAGAGCGAGAGGGAGAGAAGGAGAGAGAGAGAGGAGAAGGAGAAAGGAGGGGTTGAATATGACATATTGATCCCTACCTTTCCCCCTTTCTGAATATACATAAATATGTATGTCTTCCTATAATTTTATGTACTTTACATGGAATATCATGTTCGATATTGCGAGAATATAGGATAAAAATGTTACCGAGTATGTTAAAAAAATTAAAATAATTAATTACTTACAATAATAATAGGTACATAGATTGTGTTATATTGTGCATTTTGTGGAGTTGTTGTTTTAAAAACTGAACTCAAAAAATATGCTCTCTTTAAAATGGGAAAAATATAATTTCATGTAAAGTTTTTATCTTTCAATCTTTCATAGGGTACGAAATAGTCGATCGCTATCACTCCTATACAAGTAAACTTAAGACTACCTAAATATCCAATGTCGATGGTACTGTGGTACGTTGAATAAGTGAATAGGTACGCTAGTTCTCCTTCTGTCACTGAAGTTAAGCAACGTCTAGCGAGGTTATGAGTTGGATGTGTGACAATTTCGAACCCTCATCATACTCTTATTCCCTCCTTTTTTTGGTTTAACGTAGCTTTCAACTGCATGGTCACATCACGACGGTGGCTCCACCCTCCATTCGCTGGAAACTCACAAACCAGCTCAACCTCACCCAGCCTGAGTGGGGTCGGGAAAAGTCAGCATCACGAGGGATCGTTCCCTCATTTTCTCTCTCGTCCTCTTTTCACCAACTTCCTCCTCCATCTATCACCCTCTCCCTCCTCCATTTCAGTAACCCCGCAGGCTCCATTGTGTTTCCCATTGTTAGACCTGTCAAGTAGTTATGAGATGAGGTTTCCTCTTGCTTCTCTGCTAATGAAGAAAATCTGAAAACAAGCAGAATCTAGTAGGCGCATAATTGAAATTTTCTTGTCTAAAGTTGATTACGGAATAGAATTTTAATTAGGTACGTCTTAAATAACCCTCCAAGACCGGAAGTGTTCATGAGACCGGAGCAGGACTTTTGCAGCCGACCTCTGTGGCTCAGTGGTTTAGAAGTTTAGAGCATTGGTTGCTGACCCATAGGTTGTGGGTTCGAATCCCGGCCAGAGCGGAATATTCTGACGAGTTTTCCGTTTCCAGAATGGCATGGATATGAAGGTAAAGTGCCCGAAGTAATGCGAAACCAGTTCTGGGGTACAACTCAACTACCTTTATAATAAGAATAATAAAAAAGGACTATTGCAAGACGAAAAATAAACATACTACCTATTAGCGCACGAAAAACACCTTTAGGTATACCTATGATCGAGTTAGGAAAAATATATATCAGAAATTTGCACAAATGATGGGTGTCGAATCCCACCCAGTGCATGAATTTTTCCTCATTCATTTGAGTTTGTGACCACATAATATTGAGACTCTGAGGGTTAGATGGTAGAAAATGCTTTGAGCATTTGAGTTTGTGACCACATAATAATGAGACTCTGAGGGTTAGATGGTAGAAAATGCTTTGAGCATTTGAGTTTGTGACCACATAATAATGAGACTCTGAGGGTTAGATGGTAGAAAATGCTTTGAGCATTAACTTATTATTATACAGTCATGGATTGAACAAAAAATAGTGCCACATCGGTACTTTAAAAAACTAATCAACTTAGTTCAAAATACTTTCACACCACATACTGAATAATTTGTAGAACTAAATAATCTCTTCCAGAAGTTGTCTTGGTGCCTTTATCATGGGGTCAAATTTTCATATATTATAATATATGTATGATGAAATTTTCATGCATTCAGGAGGATTCAAACCAACGGACCCCACGCTGCCTATATCAAATATATGACGACACCAAAGACGACATATATGAAAATTACAGAAATCCAACCTTACCGTTCTAGAGTTATGCCTTTGAAGCTTTGAACGACCGCAACGCTGCGCTAAGGGCATACGCATACTGAACTAGTCTCGTTAAAAGTTTTTGTTGTTGTTGTTTTAGAAGAACCTCTAAAAAAGCCCCAAACACCTGCCTCTACATTTTGTACTTATTAAAATGTAATTATTTCAAGCTTCAGGCAAATTACCTCAAACTTGTTCAGTCATATAAAAGAAGAAAAAGTTTTCGTTAAGAAAAGCCTCCATAGCTGGAAGTTTATTCTCCTTCTTTTACTCGTACTTTTCCAAATTATTTGCGGTTGGCATTGTTCAACCTCTTCCTTCTGGTTGAGGTTGGTTGGGTCTGGCACTCCTTCCACATTTTACGGCTGTATGCCTTTGCTAACCCCGACCGCCACCATACTGAGAATTTTATCAAGTTCTAATCTTCGCGAAGATATTTGCGGCTTGTGTAAAGGAAAATTTAACCTTTCCTCTAGCCCTTGTCATTTCTTTTAACCTCTAGAATCTTCAGCCGTCCATCTGTCGGTGATGGAAGCTTTTCCTTAAATAAAGTTGAAAAGATTCCCCAAACCTTTTTGAAGAAGTTACCTGCTGAAATACTGTTTTGAATTCAGCGAGATTTGAGGGATTAGACTGATACTGATTAGAGCTTTCTGTAAGTCTGTGCTGATGAGAAAGGGAGCCAGTGGCGGATAGCAATTTTGTTTAGATTTTTTTTAAGCTTTATTAGGTAGAACAAAAAATATATACAGTAGAACACAATGAAATATAAAGAAAAACTAAAAGTTTAAACAAATATACAAGAAGGAAAAAAAGAGAGAAATGTCCTACCTAAAGGGCGGGGTTATTGCCTGTGGCAATCTCTTCCACCCAACCCTATTATTATTAAGATGAGTGTTTCACAGCTTTTTTTATTTCGTAGTCATGAAACTAAAGCTACTAATGTAGGCGCTTGTGATCAAGTTTGTAAATGTTATTGATTAACTAACCCGTAGTAGGTACCGGAAAATGTTTGTGTCAACACAAAATATTTTCTGTCACAAACATCACAAAATTTGTAGATTACAGATGTTCTGTGTCAATATACAAATCTGTAATCTACAAGTTTTACAAGTCGGTTTTTCGATTTGAACCCGCGATCTTCCACTTTTTTTATTGTTGTTAAGAGAACTCGAGGGGACGGAGGGACCGATTTTTTCTCTCTCTTATATCATTTTTCTCTTATAAAGGACATTATTTATTTACACTTTATTGATAGGACATATTATATACAATACAAATAATTACAAATTATAATACATATAATAGAAGAAAATAAAGAAAAATAATAATAATTATATACATAAATATGTCCTAACTAAAGGGCGGGGTTATTGCCTTAGCAATCTCTTCCACCCAACCCTTTTTTCTTCCCTTATAGAGAGAGATTTAAATTTTAACCTTTAATTTTTCTCTTTCTTCAAGGTTTCTCTTACATCCAGATTTGACTGTAGTCTATTATCCAACTTTTACTAAGAATACATATCTACTAGTATAGTGAACTGAAAGTGGCGTGTACCTATGAAACGTCAACTCCGCCACTGACAAAACGTAAACCTCACCTTAATCCTATGAAGTTTAGAATGAGACACAGTGGCGTCTCCGGTACTCGATTCAATGAACGAATAGGTGTATGTATGTTTGTATGTACAATGGTACACAGGCATTGGGCACTAACAGTATTCACAACCGGCCATGCCTTGGTCAACGCGTCACGGGTCCAGCGACAACGCGTCTAGTAAAGTAATAGAGAAGGAGATATAGTGAATATCTTCAGTAGTCACCGTGGCCGAATGAGTTGGCGCGCTAGGCACTGCCACGCATGGTGACCTGGGTTCGAACCCCAGCGGGGCGGGAAATTATCTGCTCTGTAATTGGATGTTCGGGGTCCAATCATACCTCGTGAAGAATAATGAGAAGCTGCTTTGATGTGAAGCAGCGACCATTCGCGGAATTATAGGCAAAATAAAAACAAGATATTGTATATTAAAGTGGTCAAATCCTGGGCTACCCACTAAAATTGTTACACAATAACACAAAAAAAAAATATTATTATTATTACTGCATGTCTTCAGTACTTGATTCAATAAACCGACCTCAGTAGCTGGACCTAAACTACATATAAGGCGACTGAAAACTGTCGAAATTTTTGGGTGATTCCTTATCTTAAACAAAGAAAAGTAAAAAGTAATAATAATAATACTATACACATACTTTCATAATGTCTTTTCTTTTCCAATATGTTTTCATTCATTTGTACCTTCTTTACCCTAAATTATCTTATATCCCCCCTTTCTTCTTATCTTTTTACCTCTCCCTGTTCTATCTATCTTTATCCCTCCTACCCTTATTTCTTTCTATAGATCTTCTTTTCTTTATTTATTTTTCTCCCTCTTTATATACCTTTCTCTCCCTCTCCGTGTTTATTCCGTCCTTATTTCTATTCTGCACGTATCCCTGTGTTCATCTTTCTCTAATTGGATTCTAAGTATGTGAGCCCTCTTTAGTCATCTCTCCCTTCCTCTGTTTCCCTTCTCCCTTCTCCCTCTCTCTCTCTCTTTCTCCTCTTTGTCCTCTCCCTCTTACTCACAACCTCTATATCTTTTTTCTCTATCTCTTCTATCTTTCTCGTACTCTTTCAATGTCATTTCAGTTTTGCTACCTTTTTCACCCTCTCTCTCTCTCTATATTCTCTCTATCTATTCATTCCCACATGTGTTTTTTTCATCTTATCTCAATCTATCATTCTCTCTTCGACTCTCTCAGTTTTATCTTCATTTTCTTTTTATTCTCGCTCTCTTTTCCATCTTCCTTCCCTCTATATCTCATTGTTTTCACACCGTTTACCTATTTTTTCTTCTTCTTCAAAAAAATCCAAGAATCCAAATATCCAGGTTCGAATTTCTTTCCATAAAATATACGAGTTTCATACGAGTATATCTTGTCTCTCTCTTGCTCTTTTCTCTCTCTTACATTCTTTATCCATCTTTCTCTCTCCCTTTCTTCCTGACTATTTTGAAACTTATTTATCTCACATTCCTTTCTACTGAAGAATTTTATTTAATCATTAAAAAGACATCACTGCTATCTTTCATGAGGAAATTTTGGGACTTCTTTAGAAAATAAAGAGTGAGAGTGAAATAAAGAGAGAGAGAAAAGAGAGAGAGAGAGCGAGAACATAAAAACACAGGAAGAGAGATTAATGATTGATAATAATTTCATATAGTTTATTTTAATTTTTTAACTTACTACAAAACTAACCAAATTAGGGAAAGAGAGAGAGAGAGAGAGAAGGAGGCAGAGAAAGAGAGAGAGGGAGGGAGAGAAAGAGAGAGAAAGAAAGAGAGAGAGAGAGAAAGAGAGAAAAAGATATAGAGAAAAATATGTAAAGAGGGACAAAGAAAAGAGCCCGATAGAAGAGAGATAGAAGTGCTGGAGAAAGAATAAGGAAAATAGAGAAAGTGGAGGAGAGAGAAACTCAAGTAAATAGGATTACAGAAGAAGAACTTACCTACTTATCATACAATAATAACAAACTAGCTCCTAGATGGCGTAAGTAACGTATCTGGGATTTAAACGTAAGTAGGTGAGGAAATATAATGTAGGGAAGCGTGGGGAAAATTTAAGATGATAAGCCTTCATCCTGTTACCACAGTTTGCCCGCTGTTCTATACATAGGGAAATGTTATTCTTAGAGAAGGTTTTTTTTCAGTTGAGATTTTCTTCAAGAGTGATTTCCCTATTCCGAATTAGGAGACTAGATTTAGAAAAAAAGAGGAGGTTTACAACAACAAACAAAATCCAGGTAATCTCGGAGAATTATTTTTTTGTACAGCATAATTTTCCCTGAGTTCAGAATTGAACCCACGACTTAGGGTTATTATTATTATACTCTCAAATTTCTGACAGCCGCAAAAAAAAATTATAGGCAAGTGTATGCAATGAGAACCATTTACGAGGAAGTCTTGTGTCCATAATTTATCTTTGTTTCTATTCTTTTTTCGTTAGAAAGGAATACCAAAGATACCAAAGTAGCCAATTATAAGGAGAGCTCGTAGTTCGAGATAAAAGCTTCTTCAATTTGCATTTAAAAGCTCAAGAAGACAATAGAAAATAAATGTTCCAATTCTTTTAAAATTTACGTTTTACTTAATTAAATTATAGAGAGAAAAAATGTTAAGTCTCTTCTCTTTTCAAAAGTAGCTAAATGCTCTTAAGAGTCTATTAAAAATTAACAAAAATCAATAATTAGCCATTGTACCTGCTTCATTTCACAATTTAATTTAATTATTCAGTCCAATTAGTAAGTATTATTATTGTAATTATTTGAAACTTTTTTTAATGCTTTATTCATGGCAAAATAAAATTTTCAATTAGCCTTGATTTTATTCACTCATGTGACGTATTCTCCTGAGCTTTCGACTGTAATTAAATTTATTTCAACCTAGTTGAATAAATAAAAAGCCCTCTTTTCCGTTCCATGTGGCTAGTTCGATTCTCATCTAGGGAAAAATTTTTTTTCCGGACTGGCTGAAAATAAAAAAACAAACAAAAAGCTACCTATAAGTAAGATAACGGTAAGGGAAAGAAAGAAAAAGACCTCAACGAAGACAACAATAACAGATAATGTTTTTATTCGTCCAATCGACCTCAGTAGCTTGATGGATAAGGCGGGAGATTTGTAACCTGGAGGTTGCTGGTTCGAGTCCCAAGTATGAGAAATATTAGAAAGTTAGGATGTGAGTAATTGTGACAGTAGATAATAATGGAATGTGATTTCTAGGTGCGTGAAGTTAGCACCGACATGTTCAACCTCTCTCCTGGGTTACGGTTGAGTACAAAATCGGTTGTTTTCTAACAGTACATAATATGGCAGTGGTACAAAATTCTAGCTTCAATGTCGGGTGCTATCTCACGCACCTTTGATTTCTACTTACTCAACCCGGCGTTCGAGGAACAGCAATCAATTCTCCACTAAACTGATACCAAATTTAATAGAAATGACAACTCATTTAACTGGTAGTTAACGCGCTAGTCTGGTAATCCAGGTAGCGTAGGGATCCGTTGGTTCGAATCCCATCCAGCGCATGAATGTTTCCTTATTCATTTGAGTTTGTGACCACATATAAATAAGACTCTGAGGGTTAAGTGGTAGAAAATGCTGTGAGCATTAACCTCGCTTGGTTGTTACCTTCCACTAAAGAGTGATATTATTTTTAATTAATATCTACTTGTGACATCAGTCTTTAGAAAACTAATAGTTTTCAGTAAATTTTAGAAAACCTTTGTTCTTATTTATTAGTTTATTTTTCATCTCCACACAGCAGCATACCTACTGAAAAAAATGACAGTAATAGACAACATTACACTTTGTACGTAACACCTTTATGGATTTAAGTCAAGATTTTGTGTATTTTTAATGAGGGACTCTAAGCATTCACTCGAATGTGTGAATCCGATTTTGTTTATTAATTCCAACCTGAGTCATGAGAAAGGAGGTTGTTACCTGACAACTACTCCAAGAAAGTAGTCATGAGAAAGTAGTTACGTGATAACTTTCAGAGGAGACATTTGAATACTTTCCACGTATTTGAATACCAAAGTCTTAACGATGTTTATCGCAGTCTCCATCTTTAATTTTCCGGAAGTCTGAAATAAAGAGAAGAAAATTTTAAACAGAATTTAATTTAAAGAAAAAAAAAACAATTGTACAAAAATCTAAAAAACAAGATTGTATCGTAAATTGTCAAATCTCAAGGAATTTACAGTGAACAAAAGTTTCAGTTTAAACTTTCCTTTTCAGAACAGAAGTTTAGTAAGCACTAAACAGTGAAGTTTAAACCATGTATTAAATTTTAAAATATGTATTTAACCATGCACTGGTAGTCAAGTGGTTAACGCGCTAGTTTGGTAATCCAGGTAGCGTAGGGATCCGTTGGTTCGAATCCCATCCAGTGCATGAATTTTTCCTCATTAATTTGAGTTTTTGACCACGTAATAATATTACTCTGAGGGCTAGGTGGTAGAAAATGCTTTGAGCATTGACCTCGCCTGGTGGTTACCTTCCACTAAAGAGTGTTATTATTATTAAATTAAATCACTCAAATAACAGAATAACCGACGTTACTTTATGGAAGACTTCTGAAATAAAAAGGCATGGCCATTAAATAACTTGTTTATTATTTCGTAAACTACCGGCCAAATTATGGAAAAAGATAAGGGAAGCAACGAGGATAATGGAAGAGCTTTCAGATAGAGGGACAGCCCAACTTGGGGGACGGTGGTCCCTTATCTTTGTTGTAATCTGGTTTTATAATTTGGTTTTATACTTTTTATAAATAGTTAGTTTTTAAATTTCAGTAAAATTATTATTATTATTCTCATAAAAAGTCTTATAAGGTTTGGACATTATATTTATAAATCTAATGCATGTATGCAGAATAATTTAAAATGAATCCTTCCAATAAAGCTTTTACCTTGCTGTTAACTTTAAGAATTTCTCCAAAATTAGAGTTGCTCCAATATTTTAAGTTACTCTATAAAATTTAGAGTAGACTTAATAAAGTTAGAGTTGCTCCAATTAAAAAAAGGGTTGCTCTAATAAATTTAATGTTGCTCTAATAAAATTAGTTTTGCTCTAATAAAATTAAAGTTGCCCTAATAAAATTAAAGTTGCCCTAATACATAATGGTAGAGTTGATCCATTATAGTCAGAGTTGTCTTAAAAAAGTCAGAGAATCTCTAATAAGTTAGAATTTATTGCTCTGATAAATTTAGAGTTGATATAATAAAGTTAGAGTTTTTCTAATAGAATCAGTGTCGCTCTATAGAAAATATTGTTGGTCCAATAAAGGTAGACTCTTTTTTATAATGGTAGTGTTGCTTTAATGTAAGAGTTGAAAAAATGTTATTATTGCTCTAATTTAAGCAGATTTCCTCTATTTTCCTCAACGGTAAACATTTGTTTCCGGGACAGTACCCTCTATTCCGGGGCATTACTCTATGCGACATTCTCCCAGGAAACCAGTCATACATGAGTACCTGTAGTAATGTCGTCTCCTTTGAGAACCTTTATCTAATCATATGGTGTTTTAGCATACGCGTTGAAGCTTGTGTAGTTTGTGTTGAGTTGAGGAAGAAGGAGAAGAAGAAAGAATAAAATGGGAAGTATAGGAAGGATAGAGAGAGAGAGAGAGAGAGAGAGAGAGAGAGAAAGAGAAAGAGAGAGAGAAATGGATAATGTTAAAAATGTCCATTAACGATAAACGTTTTTTTATTACTTCCGAGAAATTTCTAATATTAAAAATCGGCAGTATTGTGTTCGTTTTTGTAAAAAAAAATATTTATTTTTGGTCCGATTTCAATTTTTTTCATATTTCTGGACGTTTCATGACCTCCTGAGCAACTTAGGTTTTGTGTCCTTCTGTCGATCTATCGGGTTTTTCTGTACATCCCCACTTATAAGTACAACAGATACTCGTATTATACTTCAAGGGGTTATTAGTTATTAGCATCGCCTGGTTATCAGTATACATACAGGGTGGGGCAAAAGTCTGGAAGCCCTTAAATATCTTTCGAACGGCTTTCTCAGTAAATTTAAAATTTTGTACGGTAAACCGGGGTAATAAGACCTTCTTTAGGGTGGGGCAGATTTTTGTTACCGGCCCCCATGTTGGGGCGAGGGGGGGCAACTTCATTTTTTTTTAAATACGAACCCCCACCTTACGATACAATTTTGGTTTCCAGACTTTTGCCCCACCCTGTATTATTATATGCATGGTCTCACCCTTATTGTCCGTACAGTTATAACAGTTGAGGGCGCACTCTGACCTAAGCCTGGTTATCAGTATATTATTATATGCATGGTCTCACCCTTATTGTCCGTACAGTTGTAACAGTTGAGGGCGCACTCACCCTTATTGTCCGTACAGTTGTAACAGTTGAGGGCGCACTCATCCTTATTGTCCGTACAGTTGTAGCAGTTGAGGGCGCACTCACCCTTATTGTCCGTACAGTTGTAACAGTTGAGGCGCACTCACCCTTATTGTCCGTACAGTTGTAGCAGTTGAGGCGCACTCACCCTTATTGTCCGTACAGTTGTAACAGTTGAGGGCGCACTCACCCTTATTGTCCGTACAGTTGTAGCAGTTGAGGCGCACTCACCCTTATTGTCCGTACAGTTGTAACAGTTGAGGGCGCACTCACCCTTATTGTCCGTACAGTTGTATCAGTTGAGGGCGCACTCACCCTTATTGTCCGTACAGTTGTAACAGTTGAGGGCGCACTCACCCTTATTGTCCGTACAGTTGTAGCAGTTGAGGGCGCACTCACCCTTATTGTCCGTACAGTTGTAGCAGTTGAGGCGCACTCACCCTTATTGTCCGTACAGTTGTAACAGTTGAGGACGCACTCACCCTTATTGTCCGTACAGTTGTAACAGTTGAGGGCGCACTCACCCTTATTGTCCGTACAGTTGTAACAGTTGAGGGCGCACTCTGACCGGAAGGTCTCGGTGTTGCCATGTTTGTCCCGGGCGCAGATGACCTTGACCTGGGGGCAGTTGCATTTGCACTGGGGCGGGGGGAGGGGCGCCGGGTGGTCGCCCGGGTGGGCGGGGTGAAGGGTTTGAATGTTGGGCGAGCTGGGAAGCAAAAAAGCGGGGAATTATTTTATTTATTTTTATTAATTCTTTATTAATAGGACATAATTATGTAGATTTTTGTATTTTAATTTTTATAATTACGTGTATTATAAAAATTAAAATACAAAATTTAGAACAGTATCAACAAGAAAAGAAAAGATAAACAACATAGATAAGATAGATGAAATACATATATTATGTAGATGTCCTGACTAAAGGGCGGGGTTATTGCTTATGGCAATCTCTTCCACCCAACCTTTTGGGTGGAAGAGATTGAGGTCAAGGACGTAAAGATTTGAGGTAACGCCATTTGGGAATTATTTGCACTGATGGGTCTAGGTACTCCAAAAGCAGTCTCACTCTGAAAATAGTCAAAATCCCCGAATCTGCCTTCTCAATAGTCAAATTTCGTTGAAATGACCCAATTAGAGTGCATTGTTTATTAGAGTGCATTGTTTAACAGTTGGAAGGGAGATTTCGGAATTATGAGATTGAGAAAGCTGTCTGGATGGAGGCTCAGAATGACGGACGAGCTGTGAAGAGAGAAATTAATGTCTAAACTAAACAACCACGTGGAAAGGGCTGAAAAAAAACTGTAACCCCGTATGACTGAAATAGAAAAATCTAATTTAAAAGTTATCAGCTTAGAATTTATGAAAAACGCACACACCATATGGATTTTTCCTAATAGGCTTATTGAATTGAAAACCTAAGGATATTTTTTTAGCAAAATTCATGTAATGTAATGAACAAATTTTATGTTTTTTCAATGTAGATAAGATACCAATTGGTATGGCTCGAGTGAATTAATTTGACTATTTAATATTTTTTCGACCTAGAATAGTTATAAATAAATAGGGTGACACCTAGATTCATCTTAGGAAACTTATTGATCCGTCAGCTTTCTTTGGGCAAATCTCTACCCAGAGCATTATGAAATATTTTTCTCTTTGAAAAAGTTGGAACAATCTTTTCACCATAAAAACATGTTTAAAACTTCGACTGCGGAGAAGGTAAAGGAATTTAATCTTCTTCAAGCCCTGCTGGGTTCAAACTTGAAGATGTTCATGTCGGTAGTCTCGGGTTCGATTTTCAGCTAGTCCAAAAAATATTGCCCCACCGGAAATAAAAGTTATTCATCATCATCATCATAGAGTGGCGTCATCGTGGACGATGGTAGCCAGACAGTGGAGGAATGACTCAGCGCTTCTACCACTGTTTTTACAAGGACAAGGGCAACCAGAACCAAGCCAATGCTGGTCTACTCCCTGTTTATAGTACCCCAGACAGACTGCTGGTTTACTCCCTGTTTATAGTACCCCAGACAGACTGCTGGTCTATTCCCTGTTTTAGTCCCCCAGCCAGACTGCTGGTCTACTCTCTGTTTATAGTCTCCCAGCCAGACTGCTGGTCTACTCCCTGTTTATAGTCCCCCAGCCAGACTACTGGTCTACTCCCTGTTTATAGTCTCCCAGCCAGACTACTGGTCTACTCCCTGTTTATAGTCCCCCAGCCGTAAGTTATTACAAAAAATATTTAGCGACTCAATAGGCTCTTTTTTTAATCATATAGAAAAATAAATATACATGTTTGGTCTCTGATTTTGAGAATTTCTTCAGATCGATAGAAGAAAGGCATATTTTCATTTTCGGGTCATATTTTAAAAGTTATCAGATAAAACTGAAAGGACCATGTATTAGATTTTTGTCTCTTTCAAAGAAAAAATTAATCCTAAAAAATAAATAATAATAAATAGACTCTAGCTCTTGAGCTTGACGTCCAGAGCACATCCACTTGGCTACTCACGAGATGATTCAGCTCAAAGTTTTTTGCTCCAATCGGAATTCAAAGCCGTGACATTTCACCCAGGATTTAATCGCGTTGACACTCTCATCGAAAAACTTGGCCAAAACCTGAAGAGGACGAAATTTCTCCCAAGAAGAAAATTGCTTTCAGGTAAAGTTGAGATAAGAGGCGGCTAAAGTTGTGTTGTCAAAGCCTAATCCTATTTTTTTTACAGACTTTTGAAAATATTTGGTTCTTGTTATCAGAAGAAAAAAAAAAGTTCTGACTAGTATGGAACCGAAATTTTTTCTCTCTTCCAGTGATTAAAAAAATAAATAAATAACGTATATTATATTCTTATTCACTGTAGGTGCTCTCTTATTTTAACCTCAAGTTTTCAACATAAACGAAGCGTGTACTGATTTCAATAAATTTTCTGTGAAAAAACAATACTTTCTCTACCTTATAGGTAACACAAAGTAAAAAATATAGCTGATGTCTTTTAAACTCTCATTAGTTTATTCAGATGAGTTCAAAAATAATGTTGTGATATCACAAATATACTTCCACTGGCCTAGGTTACATTATCGTGCCAACAATGTCAAAAAAAAAAAAAAAAAATGAGGGAAAAATATTTAACCATACATTTCATCGTCCACAACCTGAAAATCACTAAAATAACAAGAGCCACCAAAAAAGACTTTAAAATTGTTATTCAACTTCGAGGAAAGGGGAGAGCTAAAGAAATATTTGAGCTCACTTTTCAAATGTTTATCATAAAAATTAATTAAAATTTTGGCGAAAAAAAAAAAAAAAAAAAAAAAACGCAGAAGGAAGAGAAAACGCGAATTAATAATGAAGAATAAAATAGAATGAAAATTTTCTAATTTCATCTCACACCTTGCTGTGAAAGTGAGAACTGGCGAATTGTTTTCTGGATAGGTAACTCATTAACTGAGAACTTACGAATTTTTGTAGCCGTCTAATTGAATTTTAATTTGGAAAGTTTTTTGTTTGGTTAGTTTTTTTTTTAATTTGGATTTAACGTTGCTTTCAACTGCATGGTCAAATGGTCTTATCACGAGGGGTCTGTTTTCTTCAATTCGCAGGACTTCAAGTCAGCGGTTCAAGTCCCAATTTTAGCAAAGTTTCAGTAAAGTGAGCTAAAATTGGGACTTGAACCAATGAATTGAAATCCTTTTAAGAAAGATGTAGTAAAGTGAGGGTGTATACTGTATATAACTATAAAGTTGAAAAACACCCACTTTAATATAATAGAATATAGATACTATAGTGAGTTTTATCCATACGATAAAAAAAAGTGAGTTTGAGTAGTTATGATATCACGAATACAAATATTATAACTTTTTTTTTTTAACCTACGCCTACGATAAATTATTCCATACGTAGATAAACCGTTATCACTACCCTTTATAAAGCTTTTATTTACTTTCTGGAAAAAAATTAAGCAAGGGATTGTGTTTTATTGGAGCGTAAAAAATGCTGACTGTAAAAAAAGTGCCGACATATTGTGCAATAGTTAACAAATATTTACGCTGTTTGTCCTGACCAGAGTTCTTTGTTTTCAATAAAAAAGAAAGGCAAAAATAAACACAGTCAAATAAACGCCAGGTATGAATTACTTGTAATGAGAATGAACAAATTTATTTTTAGTGAAAGTTTTTATTTTTAAGAATGAACACCTGATCATTTTATAGAAAGTCTTACAGCTATGACATTTTGAAAGCGGAAATTTTACGTTCATGGTCTACTTTTAGTTACATGGTCTACTTCTGTGTAGACCATTCCGGCTCTAGACGATTTTGTGACATAGTTGCATTCCCTAAAAACCAAGAAAAAGCGTACATCCTTGACCCTACGATTAGATACGAATCGAATGACAAAGATCAACCCGAGAAGATTGACAAGGAAAAGAAAAATATATACGAGCCATGTATTCAATTCTTGAAAGAAAAATATCATGAAACATATCCGAATCGAGAATATGAGTTTTTAGGACATTGGTTTGGAACAAGAGGCACAATATCGAAATTCCTGACAGACGCATTCGACACCCTGTCACTAAACCGAAAAACTTTACAAGTGCTCAGCGAAAACATAATAAAAAATTCCATATATATCCTCCATCACCACATATATGGAACATGATTGAAACTGAAATTGGAAAGAAGAAATTAAAGAATAAATGAAGAAAAAAAAAAAAAAAAAAAAAAAAAAAAAAAATTAGAAAAACCCCAACTTTTGAGAAAGCTAATATCTTCTGGATTGATAAGTATGCTGTGTATTAGCAATCTACCAAAGGTAGACAGCCGCGATTGTATTAATTTAAAATATATGAACAATTTGTTTCTCTCCTCTTCCCGGCCTATATTCGAACCCACAACCATAGAGTCAAAAGGTTGGATCGTTTAATTCTTCACCACTATTGAAAGAAATACAGGGTGTCCCACCAAAGTTGGACACCTCAAATTACTCGGCCCCTTAAAGAGTTTTTGAAAAATAAAAAATTAAAGCGTACATGTCCTAATCATGCGGTTTCAGTCATGAATTTTTTTTTATACAGGGTAGTTCAATAGTAAGAATTTGAGGTGTCAACTTTAGTGGGACACCCTGTATATCATACATTTTGAGGGTCAGTCTAGCCTATCTTAACTTCCTGTTTTATGTTCGTCACTGAATTAGACTGGGATCCCTTCTGACTGCAACATAATATATTGTCTCGCAACGTTGCACAACTCTTGTCTCCTAATCCTATTTTTACAGACTTTTGAAAATTTGGGTATTGTTAGAAGAAGAAGAAGAAAAATAAGTTCTGACTAGTATGGAAGCAAAAAAATAATAAAATAATAATAATGAACATATTCTTATTCATTGTAGGTGCTTTTGAAAATTGCAGTATTGTTAGAAGAAGAAGAAAAATAAGTTCTGACTAGTATGGAACTAAAAGAAATTACATATTCTTATTTATTGTAGGTGCCCTCCTATCTTAGCCTCAAATTTTCAACATTTAAAAAAGAATTCCTGATATCGAATTTTAAATGGGAACCGTCAATTTTTTTAAAGTATAAAAAACTCCAATACACCACTGGTTTCCAGTCAGGTGTTCTGTCTGGCTTGCAACCGTCTTGAATACTAATACCTACTTGTTGCTACACCCCTGGAGACGTGATGCAATGCTGTCACCTCCACAACCTATCACATCCATTCTCTTCATCACATCCCACATCCATTCTCTCCACCTCCAGCATGTTCAATATTAGGGACAAGAATAGAACTCGTATATCTGTTTAATGTTTAGGTATACTGCTCATGTATATATTGTAGGAATTTCCGGATTCAGGATTTTCTAGAAGTTCCTGAGCACTCTAGGAACATCGTGAAGTTCTTATTAACTACCAGTTGTTCCTAGATTAAGAACTTCTAGATGTTCCTGATTCGTATTCTTAAGTTTTCTGGATCTTCTAATTGTTTCTAGTTTCTAGTAACTTCTGATTTTAATAGGATGGACGTTTCGGGCGAGAGTCGAAGGTATAATGCTACAGCTGAAACGATAACAGATAGCCAAAATCTGACTCGAGTCGACCCCCCCTTAAACTTAAAACCCCAACCAACTACTCAAATTCGATTTACTAAATCTTTTCTGAACTTGGGACTTGAACCACCAAGCTCCAGGATACAAGTCCGCCGCCCCCTTATCGATCAAGCTACTGAGGTCGGTTAACTTTCTCAGTACAGAACACAGCTAATGTGTGAATTGAATTCAATCTTTTACAACGGTTAGTTAAATAGAGGATCTTGAAAAATTCCAGAACTAGGTATAATAAAGTTAATTTATTTGAGTATGCCTCAAACTGTAAATATATTTTGATATTTAATTGATTTGAGTAAGCGGTTGCGTATGCCCCAAAGAATATAAATTTATTTTGATATAATTTAATTTGGAGCAATCAATCTAAAAAGCCCAACTGCTAACAACACAAATTTCTCAATTTCATCTACACAATGTAATTTATTTCTTTGTCTTTCCCTCTCTCTTTTCCTTTATCTCTCTCTCTTTCCCCCTCTCACTTTTTTGCATAATTAACTCTCTCCATCACACTTCACAATGTTTTTACTTCGTTCTCCCTCTCCTTCTCTTTATTTCTAACCCTCTACCTCTCTCTTCCTCTTACTATCCCCTCTCTGGCACATTTCATCTCTCTATACCTCTCATTCTAGACTTCTTGGTTTATTTTCTCTTTCTCTCATTCTACCATCTTTTGTATTTTTTATTTTTCTTCCTCTCTCTCATATCTCTTTCCGTCTTTCTATTACTCAGCCTCCCTCTCTCCACCTCTATATACAAATATAGGTACATACCCTCCCTGGTATATTAGGTACATTTCATCTCTCTTCCTCTCTCATTCTACCGTCTTTGTTTTTTTCTCTTTTTTTCTCTCTCTCATATCTTTTCCTGTTTCTTTCCCTTCTCTTTCTTTTTCTTCTCTCTCTCATATCTTTTCCTGTTTCTTTCCCTTCTCTTTCTCTTCTCTCTCTCATATCTTTTCCTGTTTCTTTCCCTTCTCTTTCTTTCTCTTCTCTTTCTCATATTTTCTCCTGTTTCTTTCCCTTCTCTTTCTCTTCCTTTATCTTCTCTGTCTCATATCTTTTCCTGTTTCTTTCCCTTCTTTTACTTTATGTATAATTGACTGTACCCATCTTTCTCACTTCAAAAAAAACGTTCCGCCATTCTGTTCCCCTTTTTCTTTCTACCCTCTTCCTTTCTCACATTCCTCATTATCTCTCCTCTCTCCCTGTTTTTCTGCCCTCTCTTTCTCACTGTTCTCATTCTCTCTCTCTCTCTCAAGTCTTCTCTTCTCTTGGCGATGTAAAGTGTGTGTAGTTAACCACAGAAACACGCACTCACAATTATATCTCTTTCTCTTCTTTTTTATCCTTTACACTTCACTTTTTCTCCATTATACAAAACACTTTCACTCTCATTCCTCTTCAATTTTATGTTTATCTCTCTTTTATTTCACCTAATTTTTTTTCTTTATCTCATTTTCTTTTCCTTTTCATTTCCTGACATCTCTCTTTCTCTTTTTTCTCTTTCTTTCTCTCCCCAGATTTTCCTTTACTGTACATATGTATATGCTCTGTCAACGTATCTCCATTTTCCTTATTCAATGCCTGAAATGCCTCTCCTTTCAAAAAAATTGGTAAATAATCCCTTTCTCCTCCTTTTTTTAATCTTGTCTCACCCCTAACCTAACCCTTATTTCTCTCTTCCTCTCTTTTTCTCCCTCTCTTTCTCTACCTCCCTCTCTCTCCCTCTCTTTCTCCCCATTTCTTTTTATACATATATTCTCTGTCAACGCACCTCTCACTCCTTTTAATGCCTCTAAAAAGAGTCTTCTCTCAACAATATAAAATAAACAAAATTGGTGAACAAAAGAACACCATGTTGTAACCATCATCTGAACAAACATGGAACAACTTGAGATAGCAGCCCTGGAGGGAAAAGAAACGAAAGAGAATGGAGGCAAAAAAGAGGATGGAGAAAGAGTGAGGAGGATTAAAAGAGGATATAATAGAAGAGATGAGAAGAATGGGGGAGAGAGAACGAGATGGATAAAGAGAGAAAGGAGGACAGAGAGAGAGAGAGGGAGGGAGAGAGAGAGAGAGAGAAAAAAAAAGAGAGGAGGAAAGAGAGAGATGGATATGAAGAGTAAACATCGACACGCAAATCAAACATAAACAGTGAAATTGATATTAAAGAAGAGACAAGCAAAGAAAGAAAGGGAGAGAGACAGATATAGAGAGACTGAAAAAAAGCAAGTAGTTGAACAGAGAGGAAACATGACATAAAACTGGAGGTAGTAAAAAAGATACTGAAGGGGAAGAGGAAACCCAAAGGAGAGGAAAAATGAGAACCAGATGAAGAAATAGAAGGAAAGAAAGAGGGAAAGCGAGATAAGGAGTGTTTGGGAGATATAACGGGGTTCAAAAGAGGAAAAGAAAGATCGTAATATTTGAGAGATATAGGGGAATTAAAAATACGGGGAGAGTGAGGTATTATTTTGGCAAAAGCACTAGAATTAGGTCTTGTGCGAGATAAAGGCATTCTTTTACTTGCACAAGACCTCTGAAATATATCAGAGCCCTCTTGCATGTCCCTTGGGGATTCAAGGGAGTAAGGATTTAAGGAAGGAATATTTCGTGTATTTTCAGTGATACCGGAGGATCGATTTTTAATCACAAGACCTTAAGTTCAAACCCAGCACAGACGTACATTTAATCCTCTCATATAAATCATGTCCTTATAAAAGATGAGGCAATGACTCACCTGGGGTAGTGGCAGGACAAGCGCCTCTTCTGAATAACGTATACCCTGTAAACAAATAAAGTAAATCTCGTTAAAGTGTACTAAAGATAATAATTATAATAATAATATCGCGTTATTTATACTGCCCGATTAGGACCATTAAGCGTCATTCTTCCAGCAGTAAGCCCAAGACATATTATTATACATGTGGTAAAAATGGGAGGATAACTTGTCATTTCCCGGCTGGGTTTCGAACCCGCGAAACGTGGATTCACAGAACGCCGCCCTAATCACTGAGCTACCGGAACAGATAAAAATATAAAGAGGTTTAATTTAACCTTGAACTGTTGGTAATCTTAGTATTAGAACCATTACCCATTATATTATCCTCAGCCAGCCTTTATTGAACTGGAAATGCTAACCTCATGTGTTCTTTACTTGGAGAGTGTCAAAAAAAAAAAAAAAAAAAAAAAAATCTGCCCCAACTGGGATTTGAACTACAGACCTCTGGACCACGAGAAATAGTCCAAATTAGTCTAAAAAGTTAATTATGTTGCACCACTTACTTCAGTGTGGTGGGTCCTGCACTGGTGGTCAAGTGGTTAACGGGCTAGCCTGGTAATCCAGGTAGCGTAGGAATCCGTTGGTTCGAATCCCACCCAGTGCATGAATTTTTATTTCAGTATGTGACCACATAATAATAAGACTCTGAGGGTTAGGTGATAGAAAATGCTGTGAGCATTAACCTCGCCTGGTGAACTTGGTGCTTATTTCACCTCCACCAAAGAAAGAGTAGAAGGTAACCAGAATTGAAGATAACCTTCTACATATTACTTCCGAAAAAAATCTAATATTAGAAATCGGGAGTATTGTGTTAGTTTTTGTAAAAAAAATCTTTCGATTTTTTCCCTACCCATAAATTTCTATTATTAAAAATCGTAAGTATTGTGTACGTTTTTGAAAAAAAATCCTAAGATTTTTACCCTACCCATAAATTTCTATTATTAAAAATCGTAAGTATTGTGTACGTTTTTGAAAGAAAATCCTTAGATTTTTACCGTACCGATAAATTTCTAGTATTAAAAAATCGAAAGTATTGTGTAAGGGAAAGTGGGGGAATCGTGCGCAGCGGGTAATGGTACGCACCTATATATCTCAGATCTGGCAACACTGACAGAGAGCACGACCAAAGTAACAGAGTCTCCCTAGTGAGAGAAAGTGGTACTACCTTATCAGAAGTGAGTTTTTGTTTTGATTTTTGAGCACGCGACGATTGTTTCAAAATCAACTTTTTCTTATAATTTTCGTTGTCCAGGAAATAAGACGGTAAGTTGTGATTTCTTGGTCAATTTTTAAATTGCTTGTGTCTAAAAAAAAACGGTGAATTGTTGTGCATAAACTGTGATTAGTGCTGTGTTTTTAAAGCAAGTTCTTCTAATTTTTTTAAATTAAATTAAAAAATAAATGTGCTAGTGGGGGAATTATGCGCCTGGATGCGCACAACTCCCCCACATATAGTTAAAGGGTAAGAAACAACATTTAATGCATGGTCTTAAAACATATATTGACATTGATGATTCATCTGAAATGTCTGCTGGAGAGGTGTCAAACATTTGCAATGACAACGAATTTGATGACGAAGACCTTACATTTGTTCCAGCAGATAATGCCCCTCCAAATGAGAATTGTTGCGTTTGTGGTGAAGCAGGAAAATCTAGAGAGCTATGGTATAAGTGTACAGTATGTGCATCCTAGAACCACGCAGACTGCACGGATGCCAACATATGCGATGATTGCAAAAATCCATGAAAATTTAAAAAGAAAAAACAATTATTTCGGGTATGAAAGTAGCTAGTGATCACATGTGCATGATTCCCCAACCCGTGCGCACCATTACCCAACGGTTGGGGAATCGTGCGCATTTGACTTTTCTTAGAAAAACGATTTTCTTTTTTTATTTGTTCATTATAATAAACTTTGGCCTTGTTCATTAGTTAGCCAACAATATTTGACTTTTATTCATATCGTATTTTACTTTTTAGGTCTAACGATAAGGATTTTACAACGTTTCTCGCTTAGGTGCGCACAATTCCCCTACCTCCCCTTACGTTTTTGAAAGAAAAAAAAAATCCCAAGATTTTTACCCTACCGATAATTTTCTATTATTAAAAATCGTAAGTATTGTTATGCATTTTTGTAAAAAAAAAGAAAACGTACACAATACTTTTTTTCCTTCCCGGCGCGGGGGTTCGAACCCAGGACTCACTCTTGTTATGCGTGCACTCGTAGCACTCCATGGAAAAAATCTAAAATTAGAAATCGGAAGTATTGTGTACATTTTTGAAAAAAAATCCTAAGATTTTTACCCCACCCATAAATTTATATTATTAATTATCGTAAGTATTGTGCACATTTTTGTAAAAAAAAAAAAAAAAAAAAAAAAAAAAAATTGCTCCGATTTTTTTCCTTCCCGGGGCGGGGTTCGAACCGAGGACCTCCGGGGACTCACTCTTGTTGTGCGTGCACTCGTAGCACTCCATGGAGCACTGGCTGGGGAAGTCCTCCAGGGCCCCGCTTGGGCCCCGGCCGCACACAGGACTGTTGAGGCTGCAGTTGCACTTGCACTTGGTGGGCGTGGATGCGATTGAGCCGCGTTTGGTCACCTGCTTGTGCGGCCAGAGCGCGGTATGTGACCAGTGACCACATAATGATAAGACTCTAAGCGCTAGGTGGTAGAAAATGCTTTGAGCATTAACCTCGCCTCGTGAACTTGGTGGTTATTTCACCTCCACCAAAGAGTTGAAGGTAACAAGCATGGAAGAGATAACCTTCTACTTATTACTTCCAAAAAAATTCTAATATTAGAAATCGGGAGTACCTATTGTGTTTAGTTTTTGTAAAAAAAAAATCCATAAATTTTTCCCTACCCATGAATTTCTATTATTAAAAATCGTAAGTATTGTGTACGTTTTTGTAAAAAAAAATCCTTAGATTTTTACCCTAACGATAAATTTCTATCATTAAAAAGACGAGAGTAATGCGTGCATTTTTGTAAAAAAAAAAAAAAAAAAAATTGCTCCAATTTTTTTCCTTCCCGAGGTGGGGGTTCGAACCGAGGACCTCTGGGGACTCACTCTTGTTGTGCGTGCACTCGTAGCACTCCATGGAGCACTGGCTGGGGAAGTCCTCCAGGGCCCCGCTTGGGCCTCGGCCGCACACAGGACTGTTGAGGCTGCAGTTGCACTTGCACTTGGTGGGCGTGGATGCGATTGAGCCGCGTTTCGTCACCTGCTTGTGCGGCCAGAGCGCGTACGGGGACTTCAGGTGGGCCTTGGGACTCGAGTCTGTTACAGAGAAAGTGGAAGCACAAAAGATGTGGTGAAAAGACGCAGAATGAATTGAGAGAGAAAAGAAAAGTAGATGAAGATGACAAAGAAGAATTAGACGACAAAATAGATGCAAAAATGACAAGAATATCAATGAAATGTGAGAGAAAAGATAAGTAGATGAAGATGACAAAGAAGAAACAGATAACAAAATACAAGCAAAAATGACAAAAACAGCTATGAATGTCAGAGAAAAGATAAGTCAAGGTCTTGTAATCGAGGTAATAATAATAATAATAATATCTCCTAATTTATTGCACGCACAGTGACCATTGCACACACGGTGACCTGTGTTCGATCCCCAGCGGGGCAGCATTTTTTCTGCTCTTTACTTGGGTGTTCGGGGTCCACTCATATCTCGTGAGAAAAAATGAGTAGCTGCTTTATAGGCAAAAATAAGATATTGGGATATTAAAGATATGGAAAAGTCCTATAATTCTGCGCTACCCACTAAAATTGTAATATAATAACACAAAGAAACACATTATTATTATAACTACGGACAGATCAGGGCTAATCCATTATTTTCATGGTCAAAATTCCAAATGGATAACTTGCCATGAGAGGTTTGTATCTCGTATCCTACCCAATGCATGAATATGGCCTTATGCATAATTTCGGAATATTTTTTGTGTTTAACGTCACTCACAAGTGCATGGTCATATCACGAGGGGGGTGTTACCCTCCATTCGCAGGAAACTCAAAAACCTGCTACCCACATTAACCTCACCCAGCCTGGGTTGGGCCGGAATGCCAGCATCACCTCGCTGGACGTTGCGTAATTTCGGTGATTCTACGAAAACTGGTGCATTCAACGCGCCATCGACACTGGCTATTTCTCGGAATAATCATTTGAGTAAAATGAACAAAAATAAACTTATTCCTTTAAAAAAGTAAATAATAAAAAAAAGCATGTAAGCATATATTTTTATACATTCCCTTCAAAAGCAACACATACAATATAAGTACAATCCCGTGGCGTTAACCACGAAATCAAATTGGTGTCCTTCTTCTAAACAGCAAACTATAGCTAAAAAGTATAAACCCTAATTCAGGGGCATTACACGTTGACAAGAAACATATGTACACCTGACTAAAAGGTATGTCTCTTACAATTTATCACCCTAATTCCCGAGGTGCAGTTTTTGTTACCTTTGAACTCTCCTTACCCTTGTACCCTATTTGTACCCTATATACCCGGATTAACCATTCCATCGGAAAAACTTTCATCTCCTATTTGTAAAGGTGAGCATCTCTAAAAGACTTCCTTCCCCTAGATTTCCTCCCCTCTCCCTCGGTCTCTTTTTCTGTAATCTCTCACCCTCCCTCTCCTTCTCTCTTTTACTTTATCTTCTTTCTCTCTTTGGTGATCTCTCTCCTTTTCTTCATTGCTTCTATCCTGTTAAATTTCTGTCTTCCTTGTGCTCCTCTCTCATTCTCTCTCTTTCTCTCTTCTAATCTATTCCTCCCTATATAATTTATCCCTATTCCTTTTTATCTTTTTCTATGTCGACCTCCCTTCCTCATAAAAATCTCTCTACCCTCCTCTTTATCAATTCCTATCTATGATTTTTCCCTCCCTTTTAAATCTCTTCCCTTCAATTCTCTTTTCTCTCTATCTATCTGTATCTCATGTCTCCCTCCCTCTCTTTCTTTCTTTTTCTTTCTCTTTATTTCTTCTGTCTCTCTTTCATTTTTTTCCCATCATATTTATCATCAACCCTCAAAATCAAAGTTCATGTAATTGCAACAATACCAAGTTGAACATACCTAATTTAAAAAAATAATAATATTAGTATTCTCTACCCTCCTCTTATATCTCCCTTTCTCAATATTTCTCTCCTTATTTCATTTCTTCCCTCTCTCTCTCTCTCTCTCTCTCTCTCTCTCTGCTGAATGAATACTGTCAGGAATTTATCGATGAGACAAACAGAAATTTGCTTAGGTCAAAACTCAAAGAGAGTATTTTAAATCGGGGTTCGAGCCCCTGAACATACTAAAATTATTATGTACTTACCTTTTCAGACACAATTTTCTAACCATGTCTTGAATGTCAGGAATCTTAATATAGGGTTCGAATCTCTATATTGTTGGTATTAAATTGATTCATTTGGTACTGACTTGCTCAATCATTGTTTAATAAAAAATTTAATGCTTAAATTTTGTGCTTATGATAAAACTATTTCATCTTAGTTTTAAATTTTTACATAAGAGAGGAGCTTATCTCCCAAAAAGTTAAGTTTAGCTTAGGAGGTGATCCAAAATGTATAATTTTCTTGATGTAAATAAATTTGCCCTATTTTCAATTCAATTCTCCTCTCTCTCCTCTCTCTCTCTCTCTCTCCTCTCTCTCTCTCTCCTCTCTCTCTCTCTCTCTCTCTCTCTCTCTCTCTCTCTCTCTCTCTCTCTCTCTCTCTCTCTCTCTCTCTCTCTCCTCTCTCTCTCTCTCTCTCTCTCTCTCTCTCTCTCTCTCTCTCTCTCTCTCTCTCTCTCTCATCTATCTCTCCTGCTCTCATTCACTTCATTTCCCTTTTTTCCAGCAAAAACATTCTTGGAATGACTTTTGGCTACCTCTCATGGCTGAAAGAGGGACACGTCACATGATGACAATATTTGTGACACAAAGGAAACATAGGAAGGTGAGCAGAGAGAGGAAAGAATACTGAGCATGAGAGAGTGATATAGTATGAGTGAAGTAGTATATTTGAAGGAGGAGAAAAAGAAGGAGAAGGGGAAGGGAAAGAGAATAGCAGCAGGAGGAGAAGGAAAGGGAGAAGAAAGAGAAGCAGGAGAAGAAAGAGGAGGAGAAGGGGATGAAAAAGAGAAAGTAAAGGAGGAGCAGGATGAGATAGAGGAGGAAAGTAAAAGAAGAATTCAAAGAAGTAGAAGGAGAAGGAAGGAGGCGGAATGGATGTGGAAGATTATGTTGAACTAAAAAAATGAAGGAGGAAAAAAAGAAGATGAGTTAAGAGATAAAACAAAAAAAAGGGGAGGGGGAGGAGAATTGAATAAAAAAGATAGGATATAGATATTTCAGGAGGCAAAAAAAAAGGATATTAAAAAAAGACACAAAGAAAAACAGAGAAATTATTTTACCCTGGAGGTAGCAGATAATAAAACAATGGCATGAAATGAATACCGAGAATGTAGGACAAAAATAGCAATATCGTGACAGACAAAAAATAGGAGGAGGAGGAGGTAGAGCATTAGATGACAAAGAAACATAGATAGTAAGAAGAGGAAAAATACTGAGGAAGAGAGTCTTTGGGAGGAGAGAGAGGGAGAGATAGATAGAGAGAGAGAGAGAGTGAGAGAGAGTAAGAGGGAGAGAGAGGGGGTTCCTTCCTTCTTTCTCTTTGCCTTTTCCGAAACCTACTTGGGGTTGACCATGTTCAACCTCTTTCTCATGGTTGAGGTTGGTTGGTAGAGTTGGAGGAGGAGATTATGAATGGTAGAAAAAGATAATAAGATGTTTGGGAGGAGGAAAAGAGGATTATAAAAATGTGCTTCCAAAGAAGATGTGGTAAAAAGACGAAGAATGAATTGAGAGAGAAAAAAAAAGTAGGTGAAGATGACAAAGAAAAATTAGATGACAAAATAGAAGCAAAAATGACAAGAATATCAATGAACTGTGATAAAAAAGATAAGTAGATGAAGATGACAAAGAAGGATCCGATAACATAATAGAATCAAAAATGACAAAAACATCAATGAATGTGAGAGAAAAGATAAGTAGATGAAGGATGAAGATGACAAAGAAGAATAAGATGACAAAAGAAGTAAAAATGACAATATCAATGAATTGTGAGAGAAAAATTAAGTAGATGAAAATAACAAAGAAGAATCAGATGACAAAATAGAAGCAAAAATGACAAGGATATTTATTTATTTATAAACAATTCGATCAAGCTTTATTTACATTTTTTTTTAAATAGTACAATGAACATAATAAATAATAAAGTCATAATGCCTTGGGCATTCTCTTCCACACCACCCTTGATCACAGGAAATAAAAACAGTTGGCAAAATACAAAAAATACAACAAATATGACAAGGATGTCAATGAATTGTGAGAGAAAAGATAAGTAGATGAAGATGACAAATAAGAATCAGATGACAAAATAGAAGCAAAAACGAGATACAAAAAGAAGAAGAAAATAAGTATCACATAAGTGGAGAAAATTGGTTGGTAATAGAAAATGGAATACATGTGAGGAGATAATACACACACAGCTCGTGACATGTGTAAGCTGAAAGTACAACTAAAAGGTCAATAAGGAATTATCATATGATTTTTTTCCATCTAGGGTATTATGTATTCGTATACTATCAATCTCTTCGTCCTTAATTCCTTATAGGTACATAAAACAAATTTATGTATCTCTATCTTACTTTCTCCCTCTCTAACCCCTTTCTCTCTCCTCTCTCTTCCATTTTCGAGGTCTTCCTTCCTTATAAATTGAATGAACTTCTTGAGTTTAAGCAATGTATGCTCAAACTTATGGATACCTTTAATTCTTTAATATGATGTAGTACCCTAAATACTAAAAAAGATGAAGATGAAGGTAGTCAAGTGGTTAATGCGCTAGTCTGGTAATCCAGGTAGCGTAGGGATCCGTTGATTCGAATCCCACACAGTGGTAAGATCCTCTCGAACTATGACCAAGATTATAGGTTCGACAGATTTTCTTATTAGATACTCCATTACAACTGGCAAAGCACCTTAATAGGAAATGTGTCACTTTTCGCCCATCCCTTTGTATGGATGGGCGACGCACAACATTGATAGTAATGTGTCAAGTGCCATGAAGCTACAAAATGACGAAAGCACTCAACTTGAAAAAAAAAAAATCCCAATAAACTACCGACCATGACATGTAGTCACTGTGGCAGAGCGAGTTAGCGCGCTAGGCATTGCAGACATGGTGACCTGGGTTCGATTCCCAGCGGGAGAGGATTTTTTCTGCTCTGTATTTGGATGTTCGGGGTCCACTCATACCTCGTGAGGAAAAATGAGTAGCTGCTTTAAGGTGAAGCAGCGACCAGTGGTAGAATCTTAGGCAAAAAAATAGTACAAGATATTGTAAATTAAAGTGGTAAAGTCCTATGATTCTGCGCTACCCACTTAAATTGTGACATAATAACACAAAGAAAAAGCATTATTATTATTATAAACTACCGACCTCTTGATAAACAAGGTCGGTGGTAGTAACCTGGAGGTGGCTTCTACCCTGGAGGTCGGTGGTTCGAGTTCCAGGCTTGATTAATAAATTTTGACATCACAAAAGTGATTATTATTATTTTTAATTTTTTTTTTTTTAATTACCGTGTTGAGCCAGCACCTAAATGGAAAGTATTGAGTCACTTATTGCCTATTAATGGGAAGGCATACTACAGGATTGGCAGGCTACAACACAGACCACAAGCGTCTACAGCAGACACGGCCGGTGCTTAGGAGCTGCGAAACTGCAGCACCCCAAGACAAAAAAGGAAAAAAAATCTCAAATCCCAGCTACTACACACTGAAAATTATTACACATTCCTAGAATATTGAATGCATAATTATTATGATTAGCATTATAAACAAACTCAAACTCTTTAGATACTGAATGAGCGACTTGATAAATCCCATTCTAGTCCGGTTTATGTGGCAGCACCCACACAACTTTTACCCGCCAGGTACTTTTAATAAAACAGGCCGTGAAACACTCATCTTTAACTTTTTTAACAAATATGATCAGTTGATAACTCACCAAAACCTGTGTACTCCACTGCAAGTTTCCCCGGTAGATTCTGGCCATTGCCTATCTCCTTGCTACCACTCCCACCCTGTCTGGCGATATACTGGGTGGGCTGAGACTCGGTACTGCAATTATCAAGAACTGGAAAATGAAAATAAACGATTAAGTACAGGAAAACGGCTAGTATGTTATAGTAAACTCTAAGAAACATTGATAGTGAGATAAAGGAAGAAAAGAGGGAGGGATTTAGAAAGCAATTTTTTGTAAGGGTAAGGTTGTAGAGAGAGAGAGAGAGAGAGAGAGAGAGAGAGAGAGAGAGGGGAGAGAGAGAGGTGAGAGAGAGAGAGAGAGGGGGAGAGAGAGAGTGAGAGAGAGAGAGAGAGAGAGATAGAGAGAGAAGAGAGAGACATATTCGTGTGAATCACAATGATTTTCTTTATATTTTTTAAAGAGGGTAATTTTGCCCTGGAACCACTTTGGTTTTACTTCAGGGCACTTTATACCTTTAAATCAATACCATTCCGGAAACAGAAAATTTCGGTCAGAATTTTCCACTCCGGCCGGAATTCGAACCCGCGACCTCCGGGTCAGTTACCAATGCTCTTAACCATTGAGCCCAATGTTCTCAACTTCCACCCAGTCCATTATGCTCAGATCCCATCCAAATTCGCGAATTTCGTTACATATATAACTTTGTAACATGCTTATGTTACAAGTTACATTATGAAGTTGTGAACCCGTCAATTTACCTGACAATAGGTATTTGCTCGTTGATTAATTTTAAAAAGTCAACAGTGAACAGAAAGAACTTACGCAAAATACAAATCAAAATCGGCACCAAAATACAACCAAGTTGAAACATGGCACTAAGCTATAAAGCTGATCCGAATTCCGAACGGTCCAAATGATGAGGAAGTTGAACAGAAATCAATTTTTCATATATTAAATTCAATACCTCACTATTTTTTTTAAAATAAATTTAATATAAAAAAATCTAAAAATTATGGACACACAGATTAAAAAAATTCAATTCTCTAATGAAATGAATAATATTTTTTTTTTAACAATTTTTTATAGATATATTTTACAACGAATGTTTATAACATATACATATACCTAATGAATAATTAATTAGCTGAATAGTTAAATAGTTAATTAAGTAAATACTAAGTATCTACAAGTAGTGCTAAAGGTTTGACCGCACCATGGGATTTCCCCGTGGAACTGTTAAAATCAAAACAACAGGAAGTTCTATTAGGCTAAAAGTTTGATGATAACCTTGAACTGTGTAACGGTTGATTTAGTCAAAATGGTAATAATAGTTTTTAATAGAGTTAACAGCACATAGCCCAACACAATGTATGAAATAGGTATAAAATTGAACTTTTCACTGTAAAAAATACCTAATTATTATTTTTAATAATAAAAAACAATAATGCACTCAACCGTTTAATTAAAATTTTGTAACACGGATTTTGCCACCTAGGCTGAAAAGAGATAACTATAGTATATTTTTAAACCCTAATGCTTGTAAATTTCTTTTAGTGAGTAACTGTTCAAAAAAGGATATTTTATTTTATTATTTATTTATTAAGACGGATTATTAAAACTATATTATTATTATAAAATGGTTGAAGTCCCTCAAGAGAAGCTCCGATTATCACACCGACCTCTGATAGATCTCCTGTGACATTTCTAAACTGTTAAATGAATTAAAACATGTTGCGATAATGAGAGTTTAAAAGAAAATAATACTTATTTGTAAAATAACATATTATGCAGGTCCAACTGAAGTTTCAAAATGGTTTCTATTTTTCTTCCTGAATAGGAAATTGGAAACTTATTTTTAAAAAGTCCTTTCTAATTAACTCAAATCACAGAAATAATTACCAAAATATTTCGCAAAGAAGAAGCTATCACCTAATGAACCTGCTTATCAGGTCATTGTGCATAAGACTTGTCACTGATCTCGTTATGTGAACTCTGTCTTATCAATTTCTTTTTTTTTTCAACCAACCATTATCAGTATTTTTTAACATGGTCTTTATCATGTAGCAATATGTAGTTTGTGTTACAGGTACTTCTAGGTACGAGAGTTCTGTTTCTATTACCAGCTATCTTCTTCTTCTTCTTTTTACTCTGTCTTATCCCGCTCAAGCAGGGTCGATGTTGTTCGACCTCATGGTTGAGATTGGTTGAGATTGGCACATTTGTTGTTGAGATTGGCACATTTTTTACGGCTGGATGCCCTTCCTAACGCCAACGATTCTATTTGATTTAACGTCCTAGATTAGGACGGGGGTTTTACTCCCATTCGCTGGGAATCGTACCAGCTACCCACATTAACCTCACCCAGCCTGGGTAGGGCCGGAAATGCCAATTTCTGTGTGAAAAGTGTGCTATCTACCATCTATTATTTTGCTTGGATGGTCAAGTGTTCAAGGCGCTGGTCTGGTGATCCTGGTAGAGTGAGGATCCGTTAGTTCGAATCCCAAGTAATGAATGGAATTTTCCTAATTAATTTGAGAATTTAACCACCTAGAGAATTTAACCACTACTGTAGGCGCTTGTGTTCAACACGAGCCCCGGGGTCGGCTCTGGGATTATTATTGGTGGTCATAATGATGACAAGAATGTCACTTCAGTTTTTTGTCTTATTTCCCAGAATTATATGAGTCAGCCCTAAAGTGGTGTTATCTCCGGCGGTAGCTGACGTGTTGACGAGGGTCTACTTGAGATCTATTTTGATTTCTGCAATTAGTGAAGTGCATTATTTTGCATTATGATGAGATAATGAGTAGTAATTGCGTCATTTTTCTAAAAAGGAAGAAGTGAATTAAAGAACCTGTAGTACCTGATACGGTTTTTTTGGGGTATTCCTGTTTTTATTTTTTTTTATTTTTTACTTCCGAGAAATTTCTAATATTAGAAATCGGAAGTATTGTGTACGTTTTTGTAAAAAAAAAATAAATATTTTTTTGATCTGATTTCAATTTTTTCATATTTCTCGACGTTTCATAACCTTCCGAGCAACTTTGGTTTTGTGTCTGTTGGTCTGACTGTCTGTCGGTCTGTTAAATCCTTGTAACACGCAAATCTCCGAAACTACTGAACGGATTTTGACAAAATTTTGTACACATAGGAGACGTATTGTAGATAGTCCCATTTTAAATTGATTAATTTCGCACTTTTAATTAGCGGTTCTGGGTGAAAGAGACCATGCGCCTGACAACACTAACTTTTTACTTATATTTTATATCTCGTGAACGGTACATCCGATTTTGATGATTTCAATTTTTTTTAAGCATTTGTTTAAAA
The DNA here is from genome assembly GCA_024516035.1 of Bactericera cockerelli. Lineage (NCBI taxonomy): Eukaryota > Metazoa > Arthropoda > Insecta > Hemiptera > Triozidae > Bactericera > Bactericera cockerelli. The sequence continues at coordinate 28,173,730 of CM044961.1, read as the reverse complement.
AAATAAATCAGTAGATTTTTTGAAACTTTGTAAAACATTTAACAGCTGTTTACAATATTACTTATTTTTTTTCATTAATTTAATTACAGAATCTAGCAAAATTTACGTATATTCTTAAATTAATCTTCAAAAGAAAACATTTATTTTCTTCAAGTTTTTAATTTTTTTAAAAAAAATTTATTTACCTATATTTTAATGTCTTGACAATAAAAGATAAAAAAATTGCATTGAGATTGGCATATTATTTTTTGCCCAAGTTAATTTAAGATAATTTTTACTAACCAAATTATTTATGTAGTTATCTATATGAATAAAAACAAAAACACTTGACAACGTGATGTACAGGAGAATCTCGACACGGGAAAAACACTCCACATTGACATTGGCCTGCTCACTAACAGTAACTACTAACTACTAGCAGGAACTACTTGATAAGGAGCAGTGAAATAGTAAACAGACAAGCTAGAATTAATAGTTATGCAAATGTAGCAAGGTAACTGTGGGCGACTATCGCCATCTCCGTTTCTCAGGTTCAAGGTTCGAGTCCCTACGAGAATCTCTGATTTTTAGCTGTGTGTGTGTGTGTGTGTGTGTGTGTGTGTGTGTGTGTGTGTGTGTGTGTGTGTAGGTATGTGTGTGTGTGTAGGTGTATGTTCGTGTGTGTGTGTGTTTGTGAGTGTGTGTGTGTCTGCGCTTGTCTGTGTAATGTGTATGAAGGTGTGTAGGTATGGGTGTGTTTGTGTGTGTGCTTGTCTGTGTAATGTGTATGAAGTTGTATAGGTATGGGTGTGTGTGTGTGTGTGTGTGTGTCAGCGCTTGTCTGTGTAATGTGTATGAAGGTGTGTAGGTATGGGTGTGTTTGTGTATGCTTGCAGGATTAGGTATGGGTGTGTTTGTGTGTGTGTGTGTATGTTAGCAGGAGTGTAGGTATGTGTGTGTGTGTGTGTGTGTGTGTGAGAGAGAGAGAGAGAGATAGAGAGGGAGGGATAGAGAGAGAGAGAGAGAGAAGAGATAGAGAGTGAGGGATAGAGAAGAGAGAGAGAAAGAGCTCAGGATTTTATATCAATATGTGCACTTCATTAGCATAGCTTACATAAGAGCAGGTGCAGTGTCTACTTTATAATTAGCTATGATGATTAATTACCGTTGAAAGAATCCCGTAGTATATGGGCGGCCTTACAACCCTTCCACCACCGCGGCACCGTCAGAAAACTATCCATCCCGTCTCTTCCGTAGAATCTACTGATATCATTATTATACCTTATACCTTTTAGTAGGGACCAGCAGTGTGGCTGGGGGACTATAAACAGGGAGTAAGCAGTCTGGCTGGGGTACTATAAACAGGGAGTAGACCAGCAGTCTGGCTGGGGAACTATAAACAGGGAGTAGACCAGCAGTCTGTCTGGGGAACTATAAACAGGGAGTAGACCAGCATTGGCTTGGTTCTGGGGGCCCTTGTCAATTATTTATTATCCTCCTTGTAAAGACAGTGGTAGAAGTGCTGAGTCATTCCTCCACTGTCTGGCTACCATCGTTCGCGATGACGCCACCCTATGATGATGATACTTTTTAGATTTAGTTCCGTTAAAACCAATCTCAGTAGGACTGGTAACCTGGGGGTCGATGGTTCGAGTCCCAGGTACGCATAATATTACCAATCAAGTATAAGTAATTGTGACAATGCGATCTTTTCACTCAAATATTCACTATCTCTCACTCTCTCTCTCTATTTTAGTCCCGTTGAGAAGTGCTGGTAAATGGTTACTCTTTTGTGAGCAGAGAGTTTTGTTTAACAAAATTCAGTTGATATAAATTCAATCTATCAGACACTCACTATGCCTTGAAACAACTCCGAATTTTATGATCCGGGGGGACCGGGGGAGGGGGAGAGGGGAGGAAGTAAAGGAAGAATATTTAAAATATAATTGAATGGAGAAGAAATATTGGGAGAAAGGAGAGGAAAAGAGAGAGAAGAGAGAGAGAGAGAGAGAGAGAGAGAGAGAGGAGAGAAAGAGAGAGAGAGAGAGAGAGAGAGAGAGAGAGAGACGGGAAGTAGGAAAAGGTAGAGAGCAGGATAAAAGAGATGGCGGAAGAGGAATTTGGAAGGAAATCTTGAGAGATTAAGAAGAGAGAGAGAAAAAGAAAGAAAATGAGAGAGATATAAGTAGAATGGGAAGAGAAAAAGTTTAAAAGTATGAAATGATAGAGAAGATGAGAGAGTGAGAGGGAGAGAGAGAGAGAGAGAGAGAGATAAAGGAGGTGAGAGAGACAGAAAAAAAGAGAGAGAGAATAGAGAGTTAGAGAAAGAAGGTAATGGTAGGTAGCCATTTGGAAAAGAGGAAAAGGAAAGAAAGATGGAAAGAAAGACGTGGAGGAAGTTATAAGTGAAGGAAGAGAGAGAGAGAGAGAGAGAGAGAGAGAGAGAGAGAAATAACATGTGGGGGAAAGCAAGAGAGGAGAAAAGAAGTAAGAGTGATGAAGAAAGGGAAGAGGGAAGATAGGAGAGGGGAAAACAAAGAGAGAGAGTGTACTAAAGGTAGGAGAAGGAGAGAGAGAGAGTGAGAATCCTTGGAGTAGGGGAGGAAGATACGGAAAGAGAGGAGAGAGAGAGAGGGGCAATAATTGTGCGTGCTAGAAGAGGATGGGAGATGCTGGATCAATTGTTGCCATGGCAACGCTGTAACGTTTTCCCATTACGTTGTATTACGCGCGAGTGAGAGGGAAAGTGTTTGGGGAGTGAGAGAGAGCGGGAGTAAGATTTTTCATCATTCTAGACTGCTTGTCTCGTGTGTCTATCTTTGTCTCTACCATCTCTCTCTCTCTTCCCCTACTTTCCTTTTCTTTCTCTCTCACTCTCACATACACAAACTTCTCCTCTCACTCTCTCTCTTTCCCTTAGGTTTTCTTTCCTTCCTATTTCAAGGATTTAACTTTCTTTCTCTCTCTTTCTCTCTCATGAGTTTCTCTTTCTTGTTCTTTTTCGGAATCTACTATTATTATTTACTAACTCTTTCCCTCCCCTTCTCCCTCTCTCTCTCTCTCTCTCTCTCCCTCTCCCTCCCTCTCTTTCCATCTCGTTACTATCATTATTCACTGTCTCTCTCTCTCTCCCTTGCTCACATGTTTTCGACAAGTATGAAAACAAATTACAGGTAATTTTGCGGCGCTCTGAAGTCTTTTCAGGCTCGAGTGGTGGAAAGGCCTTGGTTCGAATCCGCCCGAGTGTACTTGAAATTTATTTTCTTATCTTGATAATTGCCCCCTCTTTTTTTTTTTTTTTTTAATTGGGGTTTAACGTCGCTTTCAACTGCCATGGTCATATCACGACGGGGGTTTTACCCTCCATTCGCAGGAAACTCACAAACCTGCTACTCACATTGACCTCACCCAGCCTGAGTGGGGCCGGGAAAAGCCAGCGTCACGAGAATTAGAATTTGAATGGTCACCCATCCAAGTCTTAACCTCGCTGGATGTCGCTTAACTTCGGTGTTCTGAAGGGAACCGGTGTATTCAACATGCCATCGACGCTGGCTGCCCCCTCTTTTTATGTCTAGATAATAAATAAATGTGTTTCTTTTTGTTATTATATCACAATTTTTAGTGGGTAACGCAGAATTATAGGACTTTTCCATATCTTTGAATATCCTAATATCTTATTTTTGCCAACAATTCCGCCACTGGTCGCTGCTCACATTAAAGCAGCTACTCCTTTTTCCTCACGAGGTTTGAGTGGATCCCGAACACCCAAGAACAGAGCAGAAAAAAATCTGCCCGATCGAACACAGGTCACCGTGCGTGCAATGCCTAGCGCGCTAACTCGCTCGGCCACGGTGACTTCTATTTTATGTCTAGATACAAAAATGGTATTCCTAAATTTAATGTATTCTTATAAAGCTCTTAAAATAAACTGGTAAAATAAAAACTACACGACTTTATTATAATTGGGGAAAATATCAGAAAATTCCAAAATTTTAGGAAATTTATGAAACGAATAACTTGAACCACGTGATGTAAAATAATAATAATAACAATAGATAATCTAACAAGGGCAAAGCATAATAAGTAATTAATAAAGCTATATTAAGCCCAGAACTACACCTACATGAATCCAAAAATATGGGATTAAGACTGCTTTCTTCAGAATTTCGTTCAGTAAATCTAACCTTTTTACTTTTAAAGCTTATATTTCATTATACTGAAAAACCAATGGTGACTATTCTGGACTGTGGAAAGGTCTTTAAAAAAATCATCAATTAAGTTATTCTTGTTGAAAATTCTTGTGAAATTCAAATCGATTTGAATTTCAATTTGGTTACAATATTGTTTGTAAGGGATACCTTCCGGTGCGCTCGTGTTGACCCAGCACCTAATTGGGAAATATTGTGTCACTTCTCGCCAATCAGAGGGGAGGCATAATACGGGATTGGTAGACTACAACACAGACGACAAGCGTCTACAGTAGCTCCTGTTTCATGGCTACGAAATAAAAACAGCTGAAAACACTCATCTTAAAAAAAAATGGTTACTTGTCTGGACTGGGAAAAAGTCTTTAAAAAAAAATCATCAATTAAGTAATTCTTGTCGAAAATTCTTGTGGAATTCAAACAGAATCTACAGCAGCTTAATATAATTATTATGTAAAGTGCATTGATCCATATCAGCAGGTCGTTGGAGATTGAATTTCCCAGAAAATGTACTTGAACTTTCATGTTCATCTGAAGTGGGTCAGAATTGGGTACCGAGCTTCAAAAAATTATATATAATGGAAAAAAATATAACGGAACATGAACCTTTACATTTATTGATAAACAGAAAAAGTTTATTTTTTTAAAAACTCTGAGTTGTTCCACAGGAAGCTGTTAGCAGGAACTTGTAAGTAATGGCGCTCACAAAGAGAACAACTTCTGTGTTTTGTAAATCTGAAAAGAAAGCAAAATTTCTTTTTAAATAGGAGAAGTTATTTAAAAAAGAAAATTAGAATTTATTTTCCTTATTTTCTCGAAAAACCGAATGATCCCGTCAGATCACTAAAGTTAAGGAACGTCAGACATGGAGAGGATTTGGATTTGGCAGGAGACTAGTCATTGAATCTGGGCGTCTATACCACCGTGCCATTATCCACCGGAAAGTTGGCAATGTCTGTGCCCATCTCACAGACACGGGACTATTATTGTTATGGACATTTGTAATACCTACATAAATATTATTTTTTTAAAAAACTTTATAAAATAAATAACTATTTATAAAATATAAAAAATTCCCTCCAAGTCTGAAGAGAGACACTGTGCCCAAATTTGGCTTATGAACTAAAAAAGAAAACAATATCTACTGCAGGGGAACGTTGATTGTAAAAGTTCTCACATCACTGAAGTTAAGCAACGCCCAGGGACGTTGGGACTTGAATGGGTGACCATTCAAATTCGAACTTTCTGGCTATTCCCGGACCTACTCAGTTAAGTAGCTAGTTTGTGAGTTTTCAGCAAATGGAGGGTAAAACTCTAGTCGTGATATTACCCATGGACCATGCTGTTGAAAGCGACGTAAAATATTTAAAAAATCATCCTTTTTTTAATTTGAATAATTTCTTTATTTGCATTAATCATTATTAATACGTTATTACAGACGCCTCCTAAAATAAGTCTATCTTTAGGTAAAAATATCTCTAACATAAGTGAAAAAATTAAGAAAAAAAAAACATCATTGTTTTCTTTTGCTTGTCCAAGATTTCCTTCAAGATGTCAACACTCAAGACTTTCTACAATTATTTCCTCCAAGAGGTCAATGTCCACGAAAGCCTCTTATTCCTGACATTAAATAGGTGCCCATTAATTTGAAGTGTCCGTTTTAGACTCCCTTCCTTTTTCTCTTCTCTGACTTTTAAATTATCTCTTTTGTCTCATTTCTATTCCACCCCCATCGCCTCTCTCTCTCTCTCTTTCTCTTTTCCTTTTAAGTCTTTCTCTTCATATCTCTATCTTCTCCCTCTATTCCTCTCTGTCTTTTTAAGTTATCTCTTATGTTTGCCGACCTCAGTAGCTTGATCGATAAGTCGGCAGACTTGTAACCTGGAGGTCGGTGCTTCAAGTACCGGTTTCAGCGTAGATTTAGTAAAAGCGAGTTTGAGTAGTTGTGATATCACGAAAGTGATTTACACAAATATGATAACTTTGTTAACTCTTTGCGGCACGGTGGTCCCAAGGAGGACCACATAAAATGGGACCCTTACTGCACGGGCCCTCCTGACTTGTTGTGCCCTGTGAAAGCTACGACAATGTCCGACTACAGCCGAAAACTTTTATCCAATAGGAAGAAGCTTGAGTGATCCCTGGCTGAGTGAAGCGTGCTGAGACAATACTAAAGACAGTTCTCATATGGACCACCGTGCAGTAAGGTACATTTTCCAAGTGGTCTTTCTGGGGACCACCGTGCCGGAAAGGTTATTCAAAAAAATCCGAGCTGTGCCGCAAAGAGTTAATCTCTTTAATCGCTTTCTGGCTTTCTCCTGCTCATCTCTCTCTTTCTTGAACCTTTTTTTAAATTTATTTTGTATACATTTATTTTAGGACCCATCTTAAGCCATTTTTATTTGGCTTCTAAGATGATTTTCTTCTACATGCCCCTGTTTTTCTTATCTTTTTCTCTCTTTTCCTCTCCCCCATCCTTCATTATTTTTCTTTAGATTCACCCTTTTGTTTCTGATATTCTCCTCGTATTCTTTTGAAAATATCTTTTTTTCATCTTTCCTTGTTTTTCTCTCTTTCTTTATCTTTTCATTGTTTCTCTTTAAAGTGTCGCCATTGTCTCCATCATCTAAACGTTGTCCATTTTACTTTTCCCTTCTAAAGAACATGCAATGTCAGAGTTTAAAATTTAATGTTAATTTCAAAGGTCTTAGTTCTATCTCTCTCATTCTTCCCACCAATATCCTCTTCAATCTCTTTCTCTTCCTCACTTCATAACCACATTCTGTCTTCCTCTCCATTTTCACTCCACTTTCACTCCATTTCTCTTCCACTCTGTTTCTTACTACTCGTTTCTTACTGAGTCTGTCCCGGTAGCTCAGTGGTAAAGGCGGCGGTCTGGTAATCCAGAGGTCGCGGGCTCAAAACCCAGCCGGGACATGACATGTTACCCTCCCAATTGAAATTTTATAATTTGAATTTTTTCAGTCTTTTTTAAGTCTACAGTGAGAGTAAGGGACTCTGTAGTCTCATTCTTGCAGGATAAACAGAGTATTGTATTGTATTGTACCTCTCTCTCTTCCTGTATTTTTCCTATTTCTCTCCTTCTCTCACTTTTCCTGTCATTCTCTATCTCTCCCTCTATCTCTATCTTCATCTATATCTCTCCCTCTATTTCTATCTTCATCTCTATTTCTCCCTCTATCTCTATCTTCATCTCTATCTCTCCCTCTATCTCTATCTTCATCTTCATCTCTATTTCTTCTTCTATCTCCCTCTATCATTCTTTAAGTTTCGCTAATTTAATTGCCTATTCTCTATTTCAATTAGCCTGAAATTTGTTGCATGTACCAGGAAAACAAACATGTTGTAAAGCTATAAGTACGACACACAGCAGTGAGGATCCCAGTGGCGTATAGAAGGGGTTAATATCTCTACCTCTTGATACACAGGCTTTGGGTTCGAATTCGGGATATGACAAGTTATCCTCCAATTTCGGAATCTGTCCAAATAATGATAGGCACGTTTTGGTCTTACTCACCTATGTAGCTTGATCGATAAGGCGGCAAACTTTGTATTTAAACATCGATGGTTCAAGTCCCGGTTTAAAACGAGTTAGTTGTGATACCACGATTGTCATTAACACAAATACGATAGTAATAATAATAATAATAATAAAAACGTTTTGGGCTTACATGCGCGGGAGTAATGTATTATCAACTTTCTACAGAATGTTAATCAGTCTTATCAGTTGGCTTAAAAGCTCTAAATTGATTACCGAGAAATTCAAGTTCCTAAATGATTTATTTTAATGTTAACTATGACTGACTCATCTCAGTACAACGATCCAACATTTCTCACATCCTTGACACTTGATGCTCAGTACCTACATACCTCTGAGAGGGGATATTAAGAAATGTAACGTTGGGTTTCTTTTCATTAATGGTTATTTTACATCAAAAGTTTACAACAAATTAATAACATCAGGTTTATTGAAGTGTATAGGTGTGCGGAGAGTTGGGGGAAAAATTTGGAAATCGCAAGTAAATTGCTTGGAAAATTAAAATTTCGTAAAGAGGATGCCTCTAAAATGAAAAATCATTAAACGGAATTTGATGCCTTTCAATTTGATGCCTGTGTGTCAAAGAAAAGTTCTTATGGTACTGTCGAAAATATACTTAAAATATGTGTGGCCTTACCTTGCTTTCTCGCCGGATCACTTTCAGGTAATGTGTGGTACATAAAATATTGCCTTTTTTACTGTGCCCGAATAAGACTTCCAAGTCTTTTTATTTATTAGAGTCGAACCTCGGTAAAATAGAACTAATATCTTTTATCTAGTCTGGCTGGGGGACGGTAAACAGGGAGAAGACCAGTGTCTCGCTAGAGGACTATAAACAGAGAACAGACTAGCCAACCCTTACAAGCCAGGCTAGCTTGCAGTTTCCTAAGGTTTCAATGGCTTATAAAGAAAAGTCCCTGTGTAGTCACTGTGGCAGAGCGAGTTAGCGCACTAGGCATTGCACACATGGTGACCTGGGTTCGATTCCCAGCGGGGGAGGATTTTTTCTGCTCTGTACTTGGATGTTCGGGGTCCACTCATACCTCGTGAGGAAAAATGAGTAGCTGCTATAATTTGAAGCAGCGACCAGTGGCAGAATCTTAGGCAAAAAAATAATACAAGATATTGTAAATTAAAGTGGTAAAGTCCTATGATTCTGCGCTACCCACTAAAATTGTGACATAATAACACAAAGAAAAAGCATTATTATTAGAAAAGTCCAAGTCCTCATGATGGTTGATCGCACATGGAAATATGTGGTTCAGGACGAGCCAACTTTGAAATCAAGTTGTCTGGAGACCATCACTCAACCCTCCAGCTGTAGCCAAGCTGGTTACAACAACAACAACAACAACAACAACAACAACAACAACAACAACAACAACAATATCTTTTATCTGTTTAAAAAAAATATATATGTTTTCTTAAAAAAGGGTCGTAATAATAATAACTATTTTCACCATTTTTTTTTTACAAAAACCAACTACTTCTAGTATAAATCATTTGTTACAAAAACAAGACGTTTGTATTGAGACAATGCGACTAAAATCTTTAGATTACTCGGAAGTAATACTCTTGTACCTGTGGAATTTTAGATCCCACTTTAAACCACATTATCCTTTTGAAATGAGATAATGATGAGGGAGGCAGAGAGAAGCGAGGGAAGAGATAGAGAGAGAGAGAGAAAGCCAGAGTAAAAGGAAGGGAGAGAGAGAGAGAGAAGAGACAAAGTGAGAGATCAGTAAATGTCAAAGCAGTATTAATCATGGGACAAAGGGGAGAGAGAGAGAGAGAGAAACTAAATGGGTTTTAGAGAAAGAGCTAGATAAGAGAGAGAGAGAAAGAAGAGAGAGAGAGAGAGAGGGGGAGAGAGATAGATAACGAAGGAGGGGAGAAAAGAGAGTGGGGGGGAGTGGGAGGAGTAAGAAGAGGTTACAGAGAAACGAGAAAAGTAAACAAACGATTTAAAGTAAAGTTTAAATTTGGAAACAATATAGATGAGTTCTAACGTAATGAATTCAAGTGTGGAGGAGAGGAGGAACAGAGTGGAGGGAGGAGGTAAGGTAAAGAAAGAGAGGAGAGAGAGAGAGGAGGAGCAGATAAGGTAAAGAAAGAGGGAGAGAGAGAGAAAGGAGGGAGAGAAATAGAAGAGAGGGAATTGAGGGGGGGGGGATTAGGTAAATAAAGAGGGAGAGAGAGGAGGATGAGACACAAAAGATGGAGGAGATGAGAGGGGGGGGGGGAGAAAAGAACGGGAAAAGATAGGGAGGGAGAGAGGAGGAGGAGGAAGAGAGAAAGAGACAGGAGGAGTAGGAGGGAGAGAGTGAGAGAGAGGAAGAGGGAGAGAGAAGGGGGCATTCAAACTTTAATTTTGTAGTTGCGGAAAACGAAAGTTTGCCATTCTTGTCTCCCTCTCTTTTCCTCTCTTTCTCTTTTCCCTTTTTACCTCCTTTATCCTTCTCTCCTGATTCTTTTTCCTCTCCTGATTTATCTTCTCTCTTTCACTCTCTCTCTTTGTTCTTTTATCACTCTCCTTGCTGTTAACATCTATTTCTGGCTGTTTCTTTGTCTTTCTTCCTCACTCCTTCTCTCTCTCCCTCACTCCGTCCCACTCTCTCTCTCCCTCACTCCGTCCCACTCTCTCTCTCTCCTCACTCCGTCCCACTCTCTCTCTCCCTCACTCCGTCCCACTCTCTCTCTCCCTCACTCCGTCCCACTCTCTCTCTCCCTCACTCCGTCCCACTCTCCCTCCCTCACTCCTTCCCACTCTCCCTCCCTCACTCCGTCCCACTCTCTCTCTCCCTCACTCCGTCCCACTCTCTCTCTCCCTCACTCCTTCCCACTCTCCCTCCCTCACTCCTTCTCTCTCTCCCTCCCCCACTTCCTCTCCCACTCCCTCCCATTGTTGGGCATGTGTGTCACGGGAACACTGTTTGCACATGGGATTAATTATTTAGGCTCCCGGATTTCTTCTGTAGGGTATTGTGACCCCAGGATCCCAGAACAAGGCCACGTGTTGTACAAAATTTAAAAAAAATCTCTGTAAATTACTCTCTTTTTTTGGCTCCATAGACATTTGAATTAAACACAAATTAATTCCCATTAAAATAGCTCAAATTTACTCTAAATTACAATATTAGCCCTTAAAAATCCAAAGTGTTTTTAATAACACAATATTACCTATTTAGAGGAAATAGGATTAAATATCTAGGATCTGTTAATTCAAGCCACTATCACTTAACAACTAATATAAATGCCCTGTGATTGGTTGAAATTCTCACTAGAATGATTCTTAAGTTCAAAACAGGAATTCGGACTTAGATATGGGTCCATACATCAATTCACAAATAGATAGGGTTAATATCAAATGAAAGGTAGATACTCATAGATAGGGTTAATTTCCAACTATAGGTAGATTAGGGTTAATAACAGATTTGCAGAACTGTGGTGATGATGTACAGCCTTTAATTAACTCTTCTGACAGGTTTAATTAACTCTTCAGGTCTTTGATATATTTATCCGTTAAAGATGATTTAATTCTTAGAAGTAACAGTCAGACGCTAATAGACGGATTTAATTGTAAACTTGATCGGCCGTCAACCATTTGATCGTTTATAAAGATTTTAAGTTAAATTCATGAATTAATCTTTCCATTACCAGCTATTGAACCTTTGTGTCTGTGTGAGGATTGGTACTCTACTTTCTTCTTCCATAACTGCCAGTGATGATAGGTAATTAAGTGAAATTACTTACATAATATATTATGTTTGTCTATAGTTATATCTAATGTACCTAAGTACATAAATATGTAGGAGCATTTAAAGTTCTTTAAATGTAGTTACCTATATCATCATCATCATCATAGGGTGGCGTCATCGTGAACGATGGTAGCCAGACAATGGAGGAATGACTCAGCACTTCTACTCTGTCTTTACAAGGAGGCTAATAATTTAGATTTTTTTTTTAGATTTTTTTAATTTGGGTTTATCGTCGCTTTCAACTGCATGGTCATATATTTATCACGATGGGGGTGTTACACTCCATTCGCAGGAAACTCACAAACCTGCTACCCACATCAACCTCACCCAGCCTGGGTTGGGCCGGAATGTCAGCATCACGAAGGCTTCACCTTGCTCGAAGTTGCTTAACTTCGGTGATCTTACGAGAACCGGTGCATTCTACGCGCCATCGACGCTAGCTTATAAGCATTTAGTTGTGTAGTTATATGTATACTCTTACATAGAACTGCGGTTCTCAGTTCACTACAAACCATAATATCCTATGTAATGTAGGTATAACTATGTAACATTACATACTATCCTAGTTCTTTACACTGTGAACACTTGGTTCGACTTAGAAGGATTCTCATGCAGATTAGGATTAAGTCCTGAATTATTCACACTCTCTACCTACTCTGTACTCACCCAGCCTGGGTTGGGCCGAAAATACTATCCTCATAATGTTCTTAGTTCAGGATTTATTTTCATTTTTTTCCATTACTTTCCTTTCTAAACGATAAGGAAAGTAATGGAATTTTAGTTTGGGATTTACTTAGTCAGTGCATCTTGTCTTGGGCGTACTGCTTACTGCAGAAGAAATGGCACTCAATAGTCCTTATTGGGCTGCATGAATAAGGTGATATATTATTTTGTTATGTTAAAAAACAGAAGACCTGGATTACAAACTCCGATTTTCTTGTTTTATGAGTATCAAATAGAAGGGTATGTACACTGTACAGCGTCAGCACATCATAACAATAATAATAATAATAACACTCTTTAGTAGAAGGTAACCACCAGGCGAGGTTAATGCTCAAAGTATTTTCTACCACCTCAGCCTCAGAGTCTTATAATTACGTGGTCACAAATTCAAATTAACGAGGAAAAATTCATGCACTGTGTGGGATTCGAACCAACGGATCCCTTTGCTACCTGGATTACCAGACTAGCACGTTAACCACTTGACAACCAGTGCATAATCATTAATCTGGAAATTGATAGCTGAAGGCCAGAAGAGTAGAAAACAAACAAATAGAATAATTGTGATTCATCAGAAAGTTTACAATATTATGCAAATGAAGATTGCGAGCTAGCTGTCAAAAGAGAATTGAGAAGAAAGAGACGGAAGAAGAGATTGAGGAGAAAGAGAGAGAGAAAGAGAGAGAGAAAGAGAAAGAGAGAGAGAGAGAGGGAAAGAAAGATAGAATGAGAGAGAAAAAGAGAGAGAAAGAAAGAGAGAAAGAGAGAGAGAAAGATAAAGAAAGAAAGAAAGAGAGAAAGAGAGACGAATAGAAAGAGAAAGTGTGAGAGAGAGACGGAGAGAAGGATTGATTTTTAATTTTGATTTATTCTTTATTTAGTACAATATAAATTTACATTGAATGACACCTCCTGAGATAATTCTACCTTATTGTAAAGAGAGAGAAGTTGACAGAAAGGTGAAGAATGGAGAGAGAGAAAGAGAAAAAGAAAAAGAGAAAGAGAGAGAGAGAGTGAAAGAGAGAGAGAAAGAGAGAGAGAGAAAGAGAGAGAAGGAGAAAGAGGAGAAGTAGGATAATTCGAAGGAGAATTTAGAGGAGGAGGATAAGTAGGGGAAGGAGGAGAAGGGAGGAAGAGAAGAAGGAGGAGTAAGAAAAATAGGAGATGTAAGAGGAGGAGGATAAGTATGTCCAGGAGGAGGAGAGGGAGGAGAAGTAAGAATAATAGGAGATGGTAGATGAGGAGGAGGAGGAGGGAGGAGGAGCAGGGAGGAGCAGTAGGGAGGAGGAGGAGGAGGAGGAGTACAGAGAGAGATTCAGTCGTGTTAGAATACCCGTGTAGGTTTAAAACACGGGCAGAAAATTTTCGGACTCTACTTTGGTGAAGAGGAGAAGTTAGGGAGAGAAAGAGGGAGAAGCAGAAGGAAGAGGAGGAGGAGGAGGAGGGGTGTAAAAGAGAAAGGAGGAGAAGGAGGTGTAGAAGAGAGAGAAGGAGGAGGAGGAGGAGAAGGAGTAGATATACAGGGTGTTACTAAATTACTGTCAGATAGAAAAGGTGCGTGTTTTTGGGGTCATTTTAGGGGGGTTCGTTCTCTAAAAAAATCCCGAAAAATGCTTCCTCTCCCTTCCAGGAGCTGTGAAAGTTAAAAAAATAAAAGTGTTTTTTTACTATAACTCTTGAAATACAAGAGCTATCTTAACAAAATTTTGTGAACTTACCTTATATTATGCTCCTATTATTCCCACATAACTTGCATTTCGGTGACATTTTCAGGGTCGGCTGTATGGGGTCAAGCTGCAAAGAAAACCGCCATATCTTTTTGTATAATAAAAGTAGTGAAATAAAATTTAAGCCACTTTATTGTAAATGTTTTTTTTCTACAAAAAAGCTCTGAATATTTTTTTTGTCAAATGCACGTATCACTCCAAAAAATCGAGTTGAAAAATCGAAGTGAAAGAACTTTTGACAACCGTGTGTAAGAGTCTTTATTGCGTATTAGGTATCAAATGCATTCAGCTATTTTTTTTTTTTTTTTTGGCCAGCTACATTTTTTAGACTTAATTAATTGTTTGTTTTCAAAAAAAAAATATTCAGAGCTTTTTTGTAGAAAAAAACATTTACAATAAAGTGGCTTAAATTTTATTTCACTACTTTTATTATACAAAAAGATATGGCGGTTTTCTTTGCAGCTTGACCCCATACAGCCGACCCTGAAAATGTCACCGAAATGCAAGTTATGTGGGAATAATAGGAGCATAATATAAGGTAAGTTCACAAAATTTTGTTAAGATAGCTCTTGTATTTCAAGAGTTATAGTAAAAAAACACTTTTATTTTTTTAACTTTCACAGCTCCTGGAAGGGAGAGGAAGCATTTTTCGGGATTTTTTTAGAGAACGAACCCCCCTAAAATGACCCCAAAAACACGCACCTTTTCTATCTGACAGTAATTTAGTAACACCCTGTATTGTTCAGTCGTGTAACATGAGTCCTGTCTTTTTAAAACATGGAAAATTTCAGCCTCTACTTTTAGATAGTACCTATGGTATGTATCACACGAATTTAGTTCGGCCATGTTTGAAAACATGCTGACAGTATTAAACCGAATACTGGTTGTCGATGTAGTTATGGCGCTATTCTTGTAACGTAGCTTACAGACCGTGGATCAGATCCCACCGAATGCTTTGATTTTTCCCTCATTAGTATGTGACAATGTGACATCATAGTATCATACTAATAAGACTCTGAAGGTTAGGTAGTAGAAAAACTTTGAGCAATAACCTCGCCTGGTTACCTTATGCTAAAGAGCATTAGTATTAAACTAATTCTTGTGGTGGTATTTTGATTTGTTGGTCAATTCAAAAATAAAATTAGAATTGAATTAAATGCTTGGAAAATATAACAGGAAATAAATTAATAAACATGTTTAAAGTTCATAGAATTTGAGTCATGTTAAATAACAACTTGTGCAATTGTGCATACCGTCTGCATAGATACCTGGTGTACACATTCAAAAAAAATATAGCTAGTTGTAATTAATGAAATTATTCTTGGAATCGAACCTGGGTATTGAAAAGCTATTTATCAAATTCTTAAAACTGTATATACCTGGTTGGTACACCTGTACGATTTTTAATAGGTAATTAACATGAATGAAATTAATCGAGCCTGGGAATTCAAGGGCTAATTTTATCTTTCAAATTCTCAAAACTGGGCTCAGAACGGACTCTTTCTAGCATAATATACTAGACTTGTTGAAAACATAATATGCGTTGAAATTCAATTCACGGATTTTTTCAGACTGAAATTCCTGGCTGCTATTTTATTACTCACCGTGTCTATGTGTGAAGTCATGGTGGTGGAGAGATTGATATAAGTGAACCCTTTGGACGCCCAGGACCATTGTTCTGGACTCCTGCCGTGTCCAGTGTGTAATGTCTGATTTATGTGTAGTGTGTTGAAATTTTGCACTTAAAACTGAAATTTTTAAAATATTTCTTAAAATTTGGTAAGTATTTAAAAATTCAGCGACATTTCAAACTTGATGTGACTAGTGACTAGACTCCTGGATGTTTTATTTTGTAGGTAGAATTTAACAAATTCCATCATTTCTCTTCTTGTATGGCATTGTTCAAAAATTCATTTTTAATAAACTTACTAATTAAAAAAGAAAGAGAAAAACATTGACAAAAGTAGAGATAAATAAATATTAATCATACCAAGGTTCTCTATAGCACATTGCCTACTCGTTAACAAGAACAAATTGTACGGCAGTCACAAAATTCAAAACATTCACTGTACCAAAGATTTTACAATTAATAATAATAATCAATAATGCCTCAATGAATTCATCAATTCTTGGTACCAAGCAATCGATATTAAAAAAGTGACCAGAATTTTTTTGACACTTTTTTTTTCAAACCTCATTAAATTTTACATTCCCTGTTCAATGAGTGTTCAATGTTCATATCAGAAGAAAGGTACAGAAGAATATTTTTGAC
Source organism: Bactericera cockerelli (assembly GCA_024516035.1). NCBI lineage: Eukaryota > Metazoa > Arthropoda > Insecta > Hemiptera > Triozidae > Bactericera > Bactericera cockerelli. Next base: position 28,157,510 of record CM044961.1, on the reverse strand, counting down.
TTTGAAATCGCTTCTCTTTGTATTTTCTTAGTGTAAAAAATTTATGAGGGTTGGAAAAAAAAGTATTTCATAGTCGCTTTTTTTTACTGTCGAATGATTAGTATAAAATTACTAGCGGGCTGTCGCCCGCTATGCGGGCCGAGGCATGGCCGTACAGCAAAAAATCCTTTTTCGCCAATGGTAGGTGTTGTAGTGGGAATTTCGAAAAATCCCGTCTTATTGCACATCTAGACTATATTTGTTTTTTGTTTTTGAGCCTGAGCGGGTACAAGTCGACTTTGGCCAGTCTTTATTTATTTTTGATAGTACAAGAACAATAAAATTTAAATCAAATTACAGTATTGTTTTTTAAAATAAGACAAAGCTACCTACCTACCAAATTTCTGCTTCTTAGGACTTACCAGTTCGGAGAAACAGTGATGAATCAGTGAGTGAAACTCTCTTTTATAAGTATAGATGTACCTATTTGATTCTGTACCAATATTGTACCTATTTGGTGGATGCTACAAATGTACATTTTCGTTTTAGTAAGAAGTTCATCTTTACCCTAGAGTAGATTACAAAAGTACACCATAGCTACTTTTGAATCTTTAGGTATTATTATTTGAGTTCTGTAATAGATAAATTTCTTTTCTCAAAGCATGTTTTTTATTCCAAAAATCTTACATTTACTTTAAACTTTTCAACTATTCTACAATTGAATATTTAAATTTACTATGTAATACATATGAAAACTCAGATAAAAAACCACAGTTGGAAGCAGATACCTCTACAATGTATAAAAAGCCAATAATTCTCTATTATTACTTTTAAGTTAAAAAAATTCTGACACGAGTGGAAATCTTCTTTCTTCATATAAAAGTTTAAATTATATGAAAATAAAATACACAGTACATGATGGGTATGTCCCTTCTATCTTCACTCTCTCTCCTCTCTTCTCCCTTTTCTCTGTCCACATCTCACCCCCTCACCCTATCCCTTCATCCTCCTTCTCTCCTTTTTCTCCTTCTTCCTTTTCTCCCACCTTCTATTTCTGTTTCTACCTCACCTGAAACTTTTAAAAAGAATGATGAGATGGATCAAAGAGGTGCTGAAATGTAAACAAAAAGGGAGAGGGAGAGAGAGAGAGAGTACTCAAAAATCTGAAGAAAAATCTCGTTATTACTTTGGACCCCATTAAAAAAAAAGAATATTTTCATACCATATTTTTTTTTTCTATTATTTTCTTTACATTTCTTTCCTTTGTATTTTTTGTATCTTTATTTTTACCTGTTCACTCCACAAATCTTCTTTTTCTCCTAAAATGGGCTCGGTATTTTTTACCTTCTCTTCCTCCCCCCCCCCCCTCCTTGAATAACTTTATTATCCAATTGTGCAAAATGAAAGATGTGCAATGCAAATTCGGCATTTTATTTTTAAGCGATTCTGCGTCCCCTCCTTCAGTACTAAAAATAATAAATGAAACGTAACAATAGATATTACAAGATAATTACCGTACCTATCTACCTATCATAGGGGATCATTTGGAAATGATTTTTTGGAACTTCTGTCCGGGATTAATTACTCCTGGGACCTGCAGTACCTATTCTAGAGTCTAGCTAGAGCAATATACAGGGTGAGCATAAAGTCTCACCCCACCCCCCATAACTCGAGAATGGTTAAAAATACAAGAAAACGCAAAAACCCGTATTCCTTAATTTTTATGGGGATCAATTTTCAGCCAAAAAATTTTTGCCTACACGGCCCCAGTCAGGCTGGGCATGGACCAACTTTAAAATCTTAAATAGAATGGTATATCTTGTGGCATATTGTTTTAAAGGTCTTATAGAGAGAAGTTCATTACATTAAATTTAAGTAAGCTACGACTTACCGTTCTCGAGATACAAGGTCGAACGTCCTGCGTAATATCCATATATTTTGACCTATAACTCGTTAACCGTAAATTATGGAGAAAATTTTTCTTGTTAATAATAACTCCTTATTACAAGCCCTGTCGAAAAAGGTATAACTCGACATACTCTGTTGATATCAGTTTCTAGTCGGTTTCGTCAGCCAGCCGGACGAACAGTCCGAAAAATTTTAACGAAAAAACAAATCAAGTTTTAACTTGTTCGAAAGTTCTTGCGATAAGGAGTTATTATCAACAAATTTTATTTTTCTGGAATTTACGGTCAACGAGTTATAGGTCAAAATATATGGATATTACGCAGGACGTCCGACCCTGTATCTCGAGAACGGTAAGTCGTAGCTCACTGAAATTTGTTGTAATAAACTTCTCTTTATGAGAACTTTAAAACAATATGCCACAAGACATACCATTCTATTTAAGATTTTAAAGTTGGTCCATGCCCAGCCTGACTGGGGCCGTGTAGGCAAAATTTTTTTGGCTGAAAATTAATCCCCCTAAAAATTAAGGAATACGGGTTTTTGCGTTTTCTTGTATTTTCAGCCATTCTCGAGATACGGTGAGATTTTATGCTCACCCTGTATATGTAAATATGTATAGACAAGGAAATATAGATAGGATAGAGGTAGAGAGAGAGAAAAAGAGAGAGAGAGAGAGAGAGTAAGAGAAAGAGAATTAAAGAAAATTTAAATTGAGATATAATCTGTGGACGCTGTGGTGAAGGAAGAGTACGCCAAAGGCATTAGCACCACCCTTGAGCAGGCTTTGTTTATTATACTGTTATGTGTCTTTTGTATATACATATGTATATTGTACTTAAAACAAACGTGAATAAAGCTTGATTTAAATTGTTTATAAAAAAAATGAAGAGATTGATGAAGAGCCAAAGAGAAATGGAGAGCAAGGCAAAGAAGATGAAAATCTCAAAGAAAAAAATGGGAACAAAAGAGAGAAATAAATGGGAAGAAAGCAAAATGTAGAAGAGAACTCAAACCTTACATGGAGAAAGAGAGACACCACAAAGCGAAAGAGAGAAAAGATAAATAAAAAGAAAGAGTGAAAGAGAGAGGGAGAAGATAAATAAAGAGCAAAAGGAGGAGAGAGAAAGAGAAAGCGCAGTTTGGAATCCACTTTTCGGTTACTTTCCTTCAAGAAACTCTTAAAGCCACAAAATACTCAACACCCCCCGCGCGTCCCAAAGTCCCCAAAAACTTCAAAAACCCTACGTCTCCCTGATAGGATTTGGCTCTCAAAATTTTCCGAGCAATTTTCCTCTCATATGACTTCAAATTCTATTACATTTGAATTCGAAAAAGCAATAACATTAAGGCAAATAACACAGGTAACTTTTCTCCATCGCTCTAGCACCTCCCCCTTTGCTCCTGTTTTCAAGAATTTCGAGGGAAAAAGAAGTAAATAAATAAATGCGTAATAAAATTGGTGTATAAAAAAGACATTCATTGTTTGTATACATTGTCGAGTACTCCTTGGGTATCTATTCTTTTAACTTTTCCTCTTTTTTTTTAGCCCCACTTTCTCCTTTACTTCCCTTTTTCCCCAAATTCGCAGCATCTCGAAGCGGGAGCATTTTGCACAGCAGACACACCGACCCCACGAGTCAGAGGTATTCTCGCGTTTTTTATTCCCAGTTTGTGATTTGCGTTCGTCGGGAGTGGATGTGACTCGCGATATTTTCGTAAGTATTTTATTTTCTCAAATAATTGCAACTTTTGTTTTCAGCTAGGTGATTTTCCTGGAATTTTCTCTTCTCACACGGAAATTTGCGAAAAGGCTTGGCGAAAAAACGTCTTTGGCCAATAATTTAGCAAACGTTTGAAACGGATTTTTAGCGAACTTGAAACTTGGTTGAATTTCGTGCCTTCGGTTTTTTTCGCAAACTTTTTAGATGGTTACTTACCTTAACTTTACCTTTTTGTGATTCACGTTTGGCTAGTTATCTGTTTGAAAATAAGGTTTAATAATAAAATAAAATAGATTTTGTGGCTCGGAATTTTCTCATCTGGGATAAAAGTTTTTGAGAATAATATTGTAACGAAAATTTGAGGTAAAAAAGACTTCTCCAAGATTATTTATTTTGGACGGAAAACTAACCAATAAATAATCCACCATGGTAATTTGATTGAATTAGGCCATTTAGGTTAGTAATATACAAATGCGTAATGTATTGTATATATCACCAGAAAATGTCTATAAATTCATAGATATTAGAAAACTAAAACCGTGAAATATAAAAAAAACCAATTCATTTTTTTTTTTTTTTTTTTTTTTTCAATTGAGGCGCTTTAACCTGTTTTTTGCAGGTCGTTTTTTAATTCAAATATTATTCGGCAATTTAGATTGAAGTAAATAAATGTTTAAAAGTAGGCCAGGTATTTAGTTAATTCACAAACTACGTGTGAATATTATTTTAATAAACCGTCTCACATACAAGTGGTTACAAATATTCTAATTTTCACGTTGGTTTCATCTTCCAAGGGCTAAAATCTCTAGAAGTAAAAAAATTCTAATTATTTTTAAAAAAAAATCATAGGTCTCAATGATTTTGGAATTCAAAACCCAGTCAGTATTTTCATTGCCAAAAAAATTAAAATAGGCATCCGACCAAGGGGCTAACTCATAATACCTGTAGAAGACTTATTATAAAGGGAGAAAAAGACGCAGATGGGACAAAAAAGTCACCTAAAGTAGGATGGGGCGCAAAAAAGACATCTTTAGACATTTTCCCATTTGAAAATTTCGCCGTTAAGTACCATCATATACCTGTGGAAGCTTAAAAAAAAAATAAAATAATAGTAAGCACAAAAGACGTATTAGGTACAAAAAAATAACAAAAATTCACCTAAATTCAGATGAGGCGCAAAAAAAACATTTTTAGACATTTCCATTTTTTTTGTGTGCTAAAATTCAGTCGTGGCAACAATTTCCAGTAGGAGAAAAATGTGGAAGTAGAGAAAATATGAAATATGAGAAACGTTGGATGATATACGAGAGAGAGAGGAGAGAAAAGCTGAAAGAGTTGGGACAATGGCAGACTGCTTGCCGCTGGAGTCTTTGTGAGTAGTGGGGGGAGTAACGGAACCTGGAGGTACAAGTGGAGAGGAAGGTGGAAAAAGCTTCGCAAAGTGAAGCGGGGTTCGGAAGCCCGCTTTCATTCCCCCGCAGCTGCAGGCAGATTGCAGCCTGGAGAGGTGTAGGGGGGGGAGGGGGAGGCTGCATTTTTGATTGAAATCGGAGAGAGGGGGTAAAAGGGGGTAAGAGAGGGGGGGAGGGGTTCACATGATGAATGTCAGAGCTTTCTGGCTGGAAAATGAGACGCGTCGGCATTGTTTTGTGTATATTCCAGGACTGACATAATTGACATAGAGCTATATTTAAGTGTATATTGCAGGGCTGACATAATTGACGTGAAGGTATAACTGTGTAAATTCCACGGCTAACATAATAGACATAAAGCTATACTTGTTTATATCAGGGCTGACATAATTGAGGTGAAGGTATAACTGTACAGTATATTCCACGGCTAACATAATTGACATAAAGCTATACTTGTGTATATCAGGGCTGACATAGTTGACATGAAGGTATAACTGTGTATATTCTATGGCTGACAAAATTGACATAAATCTATACATGTGTATGTGCATATCAGGGCTGACATAATTGACATAAAGCTATACCTGTGTAAGTGTGTACATTATTATTATTATGAAACACTTTATTAGATTTATTAGTACAGTACCAATAATTATTATAACAATTAAAAAATGGAAGCAATATATACATATACAATAAAAAGAAAAAATAATTGGCTGACATAGTTGACATGAAGGTACATAACTGTGTATATTCCAGGGCTGAGAAAATTGGAATAAAAGTTTACTTCTGTATTTATACAGATAATATATTTCTGCTATTTGCAATCCAGAGGGCAAAGTACTCAAAATACTTGAACAATTTTATCTCTGGATTACAAGTGACATTTTTTGGAATAGGTATGTATACTGTATATCTGACATAAATGTATATTTTAGGAAAGAGTTGACGTGTTTGTATGTAAATTGAGGACGAAAATCACTGGAACGTAATTATAAAGTGAGGAATTCTCTGTCAGATAACTTAACTTGTGCTTTCATTGCAGAATAACTCCAAACTACATCAGACCAAAACATTCTTTGATTTCCAAAAATTACCACCCACGCTGTAAAATTTAATGTAATCAAAAACTTTTTTCTCTTTATGAAAATCACTCGTTAAAAAGTTTTTATTCAAAACAAATCAGTTATCTTTACTAACACAAACCGGCCTTATACTCACAAATAATGACACATTTCAGTAATATAAGTATATTATATAGTAATGAAACAAAATATGGAATTGTAAGCAGTGAAATTTATTCCGAGAAAAGTTTAGAGGGATTTAAACTTTTTAATGGATAAACAAAATCTATCACTGTCCTATAGGACTCTTTTCTCTCTTTCTGACTCTCTTCCTATCTGTTCTCCTACTCTTCTCTCTTCCTCTTTCTTTTTTTTTCACTTACTGCCCTTTTTGTTCGTTTTTTGTTGTTTTTTTTCTTTTCAAGTCTCTTTATCGTTTTTTTGTACAAAACTCCTCATCCATTTTTTTCTTGGTCTTTCTCTTTCTGCTTGGCTCTTTTCTCGTTTTCTCGTTCTTGAATCCTGTCTCTTCCATCGTTAACTTTCTCATATTTACTTTCCTTATCCTATAGAAAGAAAAGTAAAGTAATCACTCAAAAAATTAGATGGTCAGTTTTTAGTACCAAAGCACGTTTTATAGTATCTAAAAGCTAAATACAAACTTTCAGCCATTGTCTGTAAACATCAGTCTGTCTGTAAACAAATAACTCAAAAACGATATAAGTTAGAAACTATATTTATTTTTCAAAACAAATTCTCTATCATCATCATCATCATCATCATCATCACAGGGTGGCGTCATCGTGAACGATGGTAGACAGACAGTGTGGAGGAATGACTCAGCACTTCTACCACTGTCTTTACAAGCAGGCTAATAATTGACAATTGCCCCCAGAACCAAGCCAATGCTGTTCTACTCCCTGTTTATAGTCCCCCAGCTAGACTGCTGGTCTCCGATCTGTTTATAGTCCCCCAGCTAGACTGCTGGTCTCCAATCTGCTTATAGTCCCACAGATAGACTGGGATTTCCTCTGTATAATTTACTAAATTTCTTCCTCCTTCCTAATTTCCTGTTTTACATAATTGTTATTTTAGTACGTGTATCCTCATAAGACCAACCCTTCCATAATTATACCTCATTATCAGCACCTACTATAAGGATATAAATTGTAATTACAACTAATAACACCCTTTTGTAAGGTGGAATCTTTTGTTTTGGTCCATACAAAATTCTCAACATACAAAAGTCCATACAAATATGCACACAAAGAAAAGTATTCATAAAACCTAATGCGTGGGGTCGCGGACTCCTATGTTAGGACTAAGCTTTCATTCAGCTTTGTTAGGTCGAGGAAAAGTTGACTTTGAAAATTTCCAACCTATTCTACTGGGCAGAAATATTTCTGATCTTTAAATAGACTAATAGAAGAGGCTGTTACCTACCCGAAGAATTTTTAATAATGTCCATGTGATTTATGAGTCTAAACAGAAAAGTGAGAAGTTGTACTAGATGTACATGAATATCAGAACATACCTGGACAGCTGTTTCGAGCTTATTTGCTCTCATCAGCAGGTAATAGTTCTGAATATCCATGCCATCAACTAACCTCTCTATTTTAATGAGTCTAAACAGAAAAGTGAGAAGTTGTACTAGATGTACATGACGAGGTACGAGTGAACCCCGGATATCCAATTAGTAGGTACAGAGCAGAAAAAATCCTGCCTTACCGAGGATTGAACACAGGTCACCTTGCGTGCAAGCCTATAGTTGGCAAATTTCAGCTTGAGTAGTTGTGATATCCAGGCTTGTAGTTAACACAAAATATGATAGCTTTAAAACTTTACATTGACAGTGATGGTAATGTTAATAATAATAACACTCTTTAGTGGAAGGTAACCACCAGGCGAGGTATGTTCAAAGCATTTTCTACCACCTAACCCTCAGAGTCTTATTATTATATGTGGTCGCAAACTCACATTAGTGAGAAAAATTCATGCACTGGTGGGATTCGAACCAACGGATCCCTATACCTGGATTATCCGAATAGCGCGTTAACCACTTGACCACTAGACACTTTACTTCTAATCTAAAAACTAATAAGTCATACTTTTCAATTAGTGGTTATGATTCGATAACAAGAGGTTATCTGATTCGATGTCCTACGGCCGAATTGTGAAACAGGATTAAATATCTAGGATTTGTTAATCCAAACCACTAGAACAGCTGATATGAATGCGCTGTGTTTGGTTGAAAGTCCCACCAGAGGGCGTGTTAAGGCATAGTGTAGGATTAGTTAATCTAATCCTGTTTCATAATTTGACCCCTAGTCAGGTCAAACAGCTGATCTCCGAATTATGAGAATCACAGGATGGTGTTCCAAGTCAAAAGACAGAATGTTTTGGAGTTAGGAGCTAGGTATATCATCTATCGTTGAGGGGCCAAGGCCCATCTAGGGCGGTATAATAAGGGTGATCCGTTAAAAAAAGAGAAGAAAGAGAGAGAGAGAGAGAGAGAGAGAGAGAGAGAGAGAGAGAGAGAGAGAGAGAGAGAGAGAGAGAGAGAGAGAGAGAGAATTTTAAAATTCCTGTATTGTTGTTTATTAGAGTTGAACGTCGTTTTTCAACTGCATGGTCATATACACGACGGGGGTTATACCCTCCATTCGCAGGAAACTCACAAACCTGCTACCCACACTGACCTCACCCAGCCTGGTTTGGAATGCCATCATCACGAAGTCTTCACTTCGCTGGACGTTGCTTAACTTCGGTGATCCTACGAGAACCGGTGCATTCAACGCGCCATCGACGCTGGCCAAATTCCTGCATTAATTCCTTTTCAATAATTCCGTGTGACCACCCTGTATAAGTACACCTTTAGGAATGGATATGCTGGGGCTTCCCTCATTTCAGCAGCGGTTGAGCTATTGATTTTTCAAACCCTTCGCTCTCATTTCTCAAACAGGGTGTCATCTTCTATGGTCAAAATTTTGATGATTTTACTTCCGTAATACCTATCTAATTTCATATTGGAATTATTTTGTTCGTTTTTGTATCCTGAGAGAAGAAGAGAAGAGATATATTATTAATTTAAATGTTCTCTCCTTCATTAATAAAAATCTTATTATAATCGCGATTGTGATACATAATCGCCTTACTAAATTTTTGCCGTGCATGGAACCCGAACCCTCGACCTCCAGGTTACGAGTCTCCTGCACAACCAATTCAGATACTTAGGTTATCAACCCTTGTATACAGGTATACATAATTTATGTTTACACACTCGTATACCGACTTATATGAAGGGAAATACAGTTTCCTCATTTGAACTTGAACTCACTCTTTTTCTTCAGGAGGCTCAATTTCCTTTCGAAGGTAATACCTACATAGATACGCAGGAATAAAGGATATACCAATATGAATAATACACATAAACTTATATGTACGATTGTACATAAAGTCATTTACATTTCAAGTATTGAGGACACAGTTACATAACATTTTTTTATGTAATACATGAATACATTCTATACTTTGCAAACTTACAAGTACGGAGACTTATGTACATTAATATGTAGCTTTTTGTCTGCTTATGTAAAATAAGTTATATAAGAGAAAGCGTAGTAGCACTGAAGCACATCAACTTGTGGGTCTTCAATACACCTGGCTGAGACCTCGGTATGCTACTGTGAGTAAGTAGACATTAGTAAAAATGGTATCATATATATTATGTTTTAATCACTATTACCTCCTCAAACTTGCTGTCCAAAACAGGTATTTCAGTCTAATAAGTCACTTTCTAATGTGTTAAGAATACGAAGAACCCTCTCTTAGACTCTCTCTCTCTCTGTTTCTCTCCCCCTATCTCCTTCTCTTTCTCCCCCTTTATCTCTCTATTTCTTCCTCTCTCTCCTTTCATTTTCCTTTCATAGACCTATTGTTGCTTATTGTTGTCTCACTCTTTATTGTTTCAATAGCTTATGTAACCTCATTTCGTATCCATCCTCTCTCTCTCACCTTCTCCTCTCTCTCACCCCTATTCCTCTCACCCGTTCTCTCTCTCTCATCCAGTACTCTCTCTCTCTCCCCTCCTCCTGTTATCCGTCCTCCCTCAGCACCCCTCTTCCTCTCACTAGTCCTCTCTCCCCTCCTTTTCTCTTCCTCTTCTCTCTCCTCCTTCTTTCGCCCTCCTCCTCTCTCTATCCTAATCTCTCACTCCTCCTCCTCTATCTCTCCTACCACTCTCTGCCCATTGCATTATCTGTCTTCCTTCCTATCTTTCTTCTAGCTACTATAATCATCTCTTCTAATCACATCGTCTTTCCTCTTTCTTTTTCTTTCTCCCTGTCTCTCTATTTTTCTTTCTCTCTTTATTTCTCTCTCACTCTCTCTCTATACATATGTATGTATATGTCTCTCTTTCTCTCTTACTCTCTCTCTCTCTCTCTCTCTCTCTCTCTCTCTCTCTCTCACTCTCCCTAGCTCCTTTCCCGCCTCCTCTTTTTTTAGCACATCCTATTTCTCTAAAACGTAGTTGTTGTAATGCTGAATCCCTTTCTCAAAGAATTAGTCGTACAAATTTCCCTTGAACTCCCCCTTAGTCCCTCCCACTGTCTCCCCTCTGTGGCTAATTAGCCTTGTTGGGGTAGTATAACGGTCTACTGGCAAAAAGAGAGGACTATTAATGGATTTTTACTTTCTATAACCTATGACTCCTATGAGTTATAATCTATTACCTGCTGCAATAATTTCATCTTCAAAAAAGTTCATTCTACCCTGAAATGTTTAAATAACTAATGACAAGAATGTTTGAATTGTATACTGTGTCAGTTGGCAACTCTTTGTTTAGAGCAGTTTCAAAATAAAATAAAATTTATTTTGTTAATAAAAAAAAGTATTGTTTTTTGTTGTTGTAAATATAGGGGGTGGATCTAAAAAGAACTACTTGATCCTTTCATATCTTTTCTTTGAAGATGAGGTGGCGGACTCGTAACCCGCAGGTCGGCGCTTCGAGTCTCAACCACGGCATATATTTTGTACGGTGTGTTTGAGTAATTATGACGATTGTGAAGAACACGAGTATTATAACTACGAGGGCGGCACCGCCGTGTCACGGCCCGAGGCATGGCCCTGGATCTATAATAATTGTATAACATTGTATTACCTTGTTAGGACATTAGTATTGTCTTTTGGAGTACTTTAAATTGTTCCAAATGATGAATTTCCATTAACCTTCCGGTGCGCTCGTGTTGACCCAGCACCTAATTGGGAAGTATTGTGTCACTTCTCGCCCATCGGAGGGGAGGCTACAACACAGACAACAGGCGTCTACAGTAGCTCCTGTTTCATGGCTACGAAATAAAAACGGCTGTGAAACACTCATCTTTAAAAAAAAAAAAAAAAAAAAAAATAGTTTTTCCTAACCCTATTCTACACAATGAGGCATTGCCGTACATTGTTTCAGGCCTCAACTCAATTCAACGGGTGGTTAGGTGGAAGAGATTACCACAGGTAACAACCCCGCCCTTTAGGTAGGACATTAACTTCATTCTCTTTTTTGTTGTTGTACCTTTGCTCAATCTTCGGTTTTTTCTTTATAATTCTATTGTATTTTACTGTATACAGTAGAAATCGGTTATAACGACACCGGTTATAACGAATAATCGGCTATAACGAACAAAATCTTTGGTCCCTTGGAGTCTTATGGAAAATTAACATATGTATCGATTATAACGAACATCGGCTATAATGAACAAATCGGCTATAGCGAACAAATTTTGAAGTCCCCAGACCAACTTCCTATCGGTTATAACAAACATTTTTTTTTTTTTTTGCTATGAAGAATAAAATAGAAAACATGTTTTATCCTGCACAAACTTGTCGATTGCTTTTTACTAGGTCCTGAAAATCTTTTACATATTTTTTTTTCATTTCTTGTTTTATTTTAGTGTTTCGTGAATCGTGAATTGCATTTGTGTTTTATTTAGTAAAAGTTTTGTTTTAAAAAAAATGTCTATTAGAAAATCTTTTACGATTGAAGAAAAATTTGCTATAATATGCCGATTTGACGGTGGCGAAAAATGTGCCGATTTGGCTAGGGAGTTCGAGATTCCGAGATCAACCCTCGCAGGGTTTTTAAAATGTAGAGACAAAATAATTAACCAATTTGATAAGTGTGAATCAGTAAAAAAAATTAGAAATACTGGTCTTGATGATTTGGATGACGCACTTTTACTGTGGTTTAAACAGCAGAGAGCCAATAATATTCCTATTAATGGTCCAATACTTCAACAAAAAGCTAATGACCTTGGTAAATTATTAAATCTAAAAGATTTTGAATGTTCTAGTTCATGGATTCAGCGTTGTTCATTGTTCTTTATAGACAATAAATATCGCTTATAGCGAACAAGTTCGCTATAAGCGATATATCGGTTATAGTGACAATCGGCTATAACGAACAATTTTCTCCGGTCCCTAGAAGTTCGTTATAACCGATTTCTACTGTATTTGTATAGTGTTGTTCTACCGAATAAAGCATAGTATAATAATAATAATCATAATAATAATAATCCCTCAGTCTCACATTTTTTGTGAGACTGAGGGATTCATATTAGCTATTCAAGACCAAGTAATAAAAACAAAAAACTACATGAAGCATATTATGAAGCTACAAATATCCAATGACACTTGCAGAGTATGTCATCAAAAGTCCGAGACCATACAACATATTGTCTCTGCATGCTCATCATTGGCTAATACTGAATACCTTTACCGACATAATTTATCAGCTAAGTTAGTACATCAATATATTGGAAATATGCACGACCTTATCTCGAGTAAAGAACCTCATTATAAATATGACCCAGAGCCGATTCTCGAAAACGAAAATCACAAATTCTATTGGGACACAACAATTATTACTGACAGAAGAATACCTGCTAATCGTCCTGACATTATTTTGATTGATAAATTAGAGAAGCATGTGAAATTGATTGACATTGCACA
>CM044961.1:28125027-28144324 GCA_024516035.1 Bactericera cockerelli | reverse complement strand
CTGTGGCTAATTAGTATTGTCGTTTGGAGTACTTTAAAGTGTTCTAAATGATGTAATGTCCATTAAAAAAATAGTTATCTTAACCCTATTCTACACAATGAGGCATTGCCGTACATTGGTTCAGGCCTCAACTCAACAGGTGGTTGGATGGAAGAGATTGCCACAGGTAATAATCCCGCCCTTTAGGTAGGACATAACTTCATTTTCTTTTTTGTTCTTGTATCATTGCTCAATCTTTTGTTTTTTCTTATAATTCCATTGTATTTTACTGTATATTTATATTGTTGTTCTACCGAATAAAGCATAGTATAATAATAATAACTACTAGTACCTTTTTTTCTCCCCCTCGTCACAATTTCAATCACATTCCCAACAATGCCAGCCCTGTATCTATTACATAAGAGAGAACTTTGAATGGCTGTCTCAAGTATTGTATTACTTTGCCCACATCCTGTTCTCGCCTGGAACAAGTACCTACTGTATGTACTGAAAGTTATGGAACGTTGAATCACAATCCTATCATCCTATGACAAGTATCTACCATATTCTGTACTGAAGTTATGGACGTTGATCAATCCTATATCCTATGACAAGTAGGTACCTACGTTTACTGAAAGTTATGAACTTGATCACAATCCTATCATCTTATGAAAGTACACTGTATGTACTGAAAGTTATGGAAAGTTATTATATCTGAGTTATCTATAGGTACCTACTGTTTAGTCTTCATAGTTGATCTACCACCTAACCCTCAGAGTCTTATTATTATGTGGTCACAAACTCAAATGAATGATAAAAAATTCATGCACTGTGTGGGATTCGAACCAACGGATCCCTACACTACCTGGATTACCAAACTAGTGCGTTAACCACTTGACTACCAGTGATGTCATTTAAACATCAGTCAGTTAAAAATTAAATAATATTGAAAATTATGAAACGCTGGCAATGTTACTCCCAATGGCCACTCAGAAATTCCATTGGGTGATGGTGTTTTTTATTTTAAAAAGAAGTTTTCCATTTTTCTTCTCACTATAAAATCGACACATAAAATCTATAAATTACATTTTATGGAAACTATAAAAAAATCATCTTGGAAATAAATAAAGAAATACTATCCTGGAAGATAACAATGAGTTTTCGTCACTACAGTAGGGGTGACCATTATTTTCTTTCCGAAGAATAGAAATCGAAAATTTCATTACGTTCCTTCTCTTCCTGAGATCCTTGCTTCCTGTTCCTCGTCCTGGAGTTGATAAGGATATACTGGGTGGTCTTGTGTGAAACCCGAGTTAATTATGTTTTAGTTCATTCCGATATCTCGAAATTCTATGAAGCTCCTTTAAAGATTTTTTTCTATGCCTTAGCCTTAGAGCCTTAGGCTGTCAATGTAACGGGTTTGTATGTATTTGTAGTATGTTGCTACAAAACAATTGAAGTAAATGTTACAATAATAAAGCTGTGGTGGTAACAGGTAAACAAATATAATAATAATGTGTTTTTTGTGTTATTATATCACAATTTCAGTGGGTAGCGCAGAATTATAGGACTTTTCCGTATCTTTAATATCCCAATATCTTATATTTGCCTATAATTCCGCCACTGGTCGCTGCTAACATCAAAGCAGCTACTCATTTTTCCTCACGAGGTATGATTGGACCCCGATCAAGTACAGAGCAGAAATAAATCCTACCCCGCTTGGGATCGAACCCAGGTCACTGTGCGTGCAATGCCTAGCGCGCTAACTCACTCGGCCACGGTGACTACTAACATATTTAATAGTATGAAAAAAAAAAAAAAAAAAAAAAAAAAAAAAATCACGACCTGTTTATTATCTGATGTGTTGTCATGAACCAATAAAACCTATATTATACTATAATAGCTACGATTTTTTAAGAAGTATAATTCATGTTATATTTTTTTAATATAAAAAAATAAATCCCAGGAAGAGCCCTTCTTCTTACATTTTACTGTAACACCCTGTATATGGAAGTGAAAGACGTAAGTATCTTTGACTTGCACCAACAGGGTGTTCACATATTTTTTCTCATTAAAAGCTATCCTTACATTCGCCGAAGAAATAAAACTTTTAATCTCAACATTGCACCCCCCTGTATGTCTAATAATAATAGATACTTACGATTTTCAGATGAAAAAGCGAGAATGATGAGAGGATTGGGAAATTTGGAGAGCGAGAGAGAAGATGAGAGGAAGAGATAGAGGATGAGAAGGAGAGGAGAGGGAGGGGGTGGAAAGGAGAGGATAGGAAGAGAGTGAATGAGAGAGAGGGGGTGGGAAGGAATGGGAATTTTGGAGAACAAGAGAGATGATGAGAGGGAGGATACGAGGAGGAGAGGAGAGGGAGAGAGATAGGATAAGAGGAAGAGAGAGGGAGGTTAGAAGGAGAGGGAGAGAGAAAGAGGGAGATAAATAGGATGAGAGGGAGAGAGAGACAAAATGAGAGAGAGGGAGAAGATGAGGATGAGGATGAAAGAGAGAGTATGAGAGGGAGAGAGAAAGAGATGGAGAGTGAGATAGAGAGGGAAAGATTGAGAAGGAAGAGGAGGAGTGTTCTGAAGGAAATTAACTGGAGCAAAAGGAAAAATGAAGAATAGAGTTATTTGATTTTACTTCAAATACCGGAATTCGGAAAATCTTTTTATACTTTATACATCCCCAATAGCTTAAACATGCTGGGTTACAAAAGTATAGAAAGACCCTTAGGGTTATTCTGTTACTTACTTGTAAAGAAATTTCAATCAAGTGTTAATAATAGGATCTTTTTCATATCGGAGGTTATTCAAGGTAGGGGTTTTACAATGCGTTCTAATTTATCGCTTCTATGTTTTATAAAAATCGTGTTGAACAAAAATGTTTATAACAATTGTTACCAGGTCATTTAGATTTTTTTTCTACTCACATTAAAGCAGCTACTCATTTTTCCTCACGAGGTATGAGTGGACCCCGAACACCCAAGTATACAGAGCAGAAAAAATCTTGCCCCGCTAGGAATCGAACCCAGGTCACCATGCGTGCAATGCCACGGTGACTACTGGGAAATATGAAGGAAATATAAAAAAGAGCGATGAAAAAAACGGGTTTCGGCGTTCAATAATTCAATTTCCACGTCAAAGACTAATAATTCAATCAGCCCAAAGGAATAAAAGCCTATTTAAAGAGTCCCCGTAGAATATGAAGAAATGTGCCAAGTACAATCCCATTTCTCTCTATCACATTAGCAGGGAAAAACACTTCATTTCTCTCTCGTGTTCGATTAATTCCAGAGGAATTTTTTTGTCAAAATTCACAGGAGTGGAATAAATTTTAATGAGAAAAATATTCTTTCTCCCACCTAAATCGATTGACGGGGGAAGGGGTTGCTTTTACCTTCCCCTGCCTATAATAATACTTCTCATTTGAACATTTTCCCTTTTTAAAAGAGTTAAAATATCCCGTTTTCAAATATTAGTTCCCTTTTTTATCCACAACTATCGTGCTACAAGTATGGCCTCAACCCATATTTTGTTAGCAAAACAATTTTCCTGTTTTTTGTTGTTCCCAAAAAGGCCTCTACCTATATTATGTACCAGTGTTCCTCTAATACTTATGTATGATATTATCTCCAAAATCCCTCCTTTCAAAAGAAAAATCCCTCCTTTAAAAAAAAAAGGGACGGGATTTTTTGTTGATCGCTTTATTCCCTCTCTCCACGGGGGCTGGATTTATCGGGCAAAACATTCAGCCTAATTCAGCATGAAATTAAAGTATGAAAGAAGCAAAAAAAAAAAAAAAAAAAAATGCGTACTCATATTTTTCCCACATTATTCGATACGGAACACTATCAGCTACACACTGTGGTGTCCTATTTATTTCTTAGAGATTTTACTTCCGAGAAATTTCTAATATTAGTAATCGGAAGTACTTTTCTTTCTTCTTCGACCATTTTTGCAACAAATGCTGACTCAAATTTTTTTTCGCGAGAGTAATTTAAAGCGTTTCCGGTACACGAGCACAAATAAGTTAGAGTTTACTTTACACTTTTATAAAAACAATAAAGTTATTATGAACTACTTGGTCTTACCTACTTTACAAAGAACTAAATCATTACCTTTATATCACTAAGAACTATTATCATTAAACAAGTTTATTTACAATTCAAAATTTGAAGCAAAATGAAAATCTTCTGAACATTATGTCTCGTCATTTTAAATTCATGCAACTGTTTTCACCTTAATAATAATTCTCTTTAGTGGAAGTGAACCACCGGGCGAGGTTAATGCATTTTCTAGCACCTAACCCTCCGAGTTTTATTATTATGTGTTCTCATACTCAAAAAAATGAGGTGTGATTAGAACCAACGCATCCTTACGCTACCTGGGATTCGTTGGGATCCGCTACCTGGAATAGGCGGACTAGCACCTTAACCACTTGACAACCAACGCACGGTAAATCACCACCTCCAACTGACCACCGCATTTCCCCGGCTCGTGTTGCAGGTTTTTTTCTCCAAGGACCCCCATCTTCCCCGCCCATCCACAATCATCATTGCCTACAGCCGTCATCCTGTCTCTCCCATCCTATCCTGTCTACGTCATGGACTGCGAGAACCTCAGCAAGGATCTGGACTCGTCCGAAGCTCACATCACTGTACGCCTGATCATGCAGGGCAAAGTAAGTAACTATTATGAAAGTACATAAAATGCATGGGAACTTTGTTTTCCGTAACCTTACACTCTGCCCGGCTGTCTCTTTCTTTGTATATGCGTTCTTCACACCTCGGCCGAGGTCTTTGATATATTCACGATACATAAAAAACTTCTCCAAGGACATCTTCCCGAGGCAGTGGGATCAGCACTGAGCCAATAACAAGTAACTATTTGTAATTTATTTGAATTCCTAATTGTACATAATAGGTGTCTGGAGGATTATAAACAGGGAGTAGACCAACAGTCTGGCTGGGGGACTATAAACAGGGAGCAGACCAGCAGTCTGGCTGGGGGACTATAAACAGGGAGCAGACCAGCAGTCTGGCTAGGGGACTATAAACAGGGAACAGACCAGCAGTCTGGCTGAGGGACTATAAACAGGAAGTAGACCAGCAGTCTGGCTGGGGGACTATAAACAGGGGGCAGACCAGCAGTCTGGCTGGGGGACTATAAACAGGGAGTAGACCAGCAGTCTGGCTGGAGGACTATAAACAGGAAGTAGACCAGCAGTCTGGCTGGGGGACTATAAACAGGAAGTAGACCAGCAGTCTGGCTGGGGGACTATAAACAGGGAGTAGACCAGTAGTCTGGCTTGGGGACTATAAACAGGGAGCAGACCAGCAGTCTGGCTGGGGGACTATAAACAGGGAGTAGACCAGCAGTCTGGCTGGAGGACTATAAACAGGAAGTAGACCAGCAGTCTGGCTGGGGGACTATAAACAGGAAGTAGACCAGCAGTCTGGCTGGGGGACTATAAACAGGGAGTAGACCAGTAGTCTGGCTTGGGGACTATAAACAGGGAGCAGGCCAGCTGTCTGGCTGGGGGACTATAAATAAGGAGCAGGCCAGCTGTCTGGCTGGGGGACAATCGAAATTTTTCCTCAGGCGGCTCCATCAATTATTTTTCTGACAAAAATCTCTTATTCCTGGAATTTTTATGCATAGTTTATAGGGGCAATGTTTAATATCTTCAACCGCCTAGTCAAAAACCCTAAAACCGACGAAAATATAGATTTTGGCGGTTTCTCGTGCATTCTGAGCTTTGTAACTAACAGACTGATTTGGCTGTCACTAAAAGACTTAAATTTAATTGGTCACTATCTACTTGATAGTTTCTAATTAATTTTGCTTGTTAAGTTCATTATTAAAGCTCTCCATTAGCAATGTTGTAATTGGGCTTAAGTACATATATTGTTGGTGGATGTGCTAAGATTACCAAATGTTGGTGGATGTGCTAAAATTACCAAATACGCCTTGGGCTCTACAATTTTGCCTTGCTTTGGACTCGAACCAGCGAACTCCAGGTTACGAGTCCACCGCTTAGTCCATCAAGCTACTCATGTTAGCTTAATCGTACTAGGTTCTGTATCAATGGATATCATGTCATCATATAAACATATAATATGCGATTGCCCCTGTATTTTCGTACCCTCACTTGAATGCAAATACACTTATTCACAGATGCACGTATTATAATAAAGTACATCTACTTAAAAACCATGAAGATAGATTTAGATAATACGTAAATAGTTTCGATACATACTCTTGCTCATTGCAAGAACATAGAAGTGAATAAATTCGGCACAAGGTAGAAAATATACAGGGTGTTACAAACACTCGTCACCGAAATTCTGGAGGTGGTAGAACTTTTCGATTCCAATCCAGAATATTCAAAGAATTGAGATTTTGTTGGAATTGTCCTATAAAAGTTTATGAATAAATGAAAAAAAAAAAAATGGCACATAATATTAAATATTAGTTTTTTTTAATACATAAAATCAAAATGAAGAGGCTGGGGGCCCTAGTCCATTATTAGACTCCTTGTAAAGACAGTGGTAGAAGGGTTGAATCATTCCTCCACTGTCTGGCTACCATCGTTCACGATGACGCCACCCTATGATATGATGAAAATCAAAAAAAAAAAAAAAATCAAATTACATGTATATTTTTTTTATATAATATATTTTCTTAAATGTCGCGCATTTCAATAAAATCAAGTGTCGTTTTGAAAGGTAGGTGTTTTCAAAAAATCATAGAATATTTTCGATTTTAATTGAATGAGAAGCCAGCGTTGATTTGGTAGGTGACCACTCACAAATTCATTATTCCCGATCCAACCTAGGCTGGGTGAGGTTAAAGTAGGTAGTTGGTTGGTGAAAATACAGTATCGATTTGACTACTATTTTATTAGCAATAAAAAAAAAAAACGTTAATCCCCCCCCCCCAAAAAAAAAAAAAAAAATCAAATGGCGTTTTGAAAATGAAGCGTTTCCGAAAAAAATTACCGAGTATTTTCTATTTTAATTGATGATTTCTATCACCAAATTCATCAATCTAGTTTTTTATCAATCTAATTTTAAAACACCCTGTATGAAAATAAGTACATGTACAATTGTACATGCCAATGTACTGACTCCTCTCCAAGCAGACAATTTAAACAATGATACCGCGTATAAATAAAAACTTCAAATTTAATCTGTTCCAAATCGGAATGAAATGTTTCGCTATATTGAACAACTAGCGAACTAGACGTTCTCCATTGCTCTGCGTGAATTTAAAATCAACCAAGGCATGGCCGTAATGGTGCATGCGGGTTTATGGGGGTGCTGTTGATTTTCTCTGATTACCTGATAAATTGTGTTGGAGAAGGATTGTTGGTCGGATGGGGTCTGTTATATGTTGATTTGGACGATAGCATACTCGGTCCCGACTGTTTTTTTTACCTGAAAAACAATAGCATATTCGGTCCCGAACAAGAATAATGTCATGTCAAATTCGGTCCGATGTGTCCACCCTATATACTTATTATTCTATGTACGAGTATATACTTATCTGTTATCTTGTTTTTCCTCATAGGCATGGCCTTCAATGTATTTTACCTAACCCTCCTATAAAACCGAGGCATGGCCTACATTGTATTTTACCTAACCCTACAATAAACCTTAGGCATGGCCGTCAATGTATTTTACCTAACCCTACTATAAAATCGAGGCATGGCCTACATTGTATTTTACCTAACCCTACTATAAACCCAAGGCATGGCCTTCATTGTTTTTTTACCTAACCCTAATATAAACCCAAGGCATGGCCTTCAATGTATTTTACCTAACCCTCCTATAAAACCGAGGCATGGCCTACATTGTATTTTACCTGACCCTACAATAAACCTTAGGCATGGCCGTCAATGTATTTTACCTAACCCTACTATAAAATCGAGGCATGGCCTACATTGTATTTTACCTAACCCTACTATAAACCCAAGGCATGGCCTTCATTGTTTTTTTTACCTAACCCTAATATAAACCCAAGGCATGGCCTTCATTGTATTTTAGCTAACCCTACTATAAACCCTAGGCATGGCCTTCAAGGAGGAAATCGATAGTCTTGCTGCATGTCTATATACTATAAACTTAAAACTGTTTTTATTTACTAGTAGTCACTGTGGCAGAGCGAGTTAGCGCGCTAGGCATTGCACACATGGTGACCTGGGTTCGATTCCCAGCGGGGGAGAATTTTTTCTGCTCTGTACTTGGATGTTCGGGGTCCACTCATACCTCGTGAGGAAAAATGAGTAGTTACTTGTATGAGTAACGACCAGTGGTGGCATTACCAGAGTAAAAAGAAATTAATGTAATAGAATAATTCGAAATGTAAAGGAGGCTCTTAGTAATGCTGCGCTACCCACAAAAATTGTGAAGAGGCCTTGTGCTTCACCACAAAGAAAATCATACATCTACATCTACATCTGTTTTTATTTACTTATTAAGGGACCGAATTTGACATAGGACCCAATTTGATATGGACCCAATTTGACATAGGACCTATGTACGAGTATATACTTATCTGTTATCTTGTTTTTTCTATGCACGAGTATATACTTATCTGTTATCTTGTTTTTCCTCATAGGCATGGCCTTCAATGTATTTTACCTAACCCTCCTATAAAACCGAGGCATGGCCTACATTGTATTTTACCTAACCCTACAATAAACCTTAGGCATGGCCGTCAATGTATTTTACCTAACCCTACTATAAAATCGAGGCATGGCCTACATTGTATTTTACCTAACCCTACTATAAACCCAAGGCATGGCCTTCATTGTTTTTTTACCTAACCCTAATATAAACCCAAGGCATGGCCTTCACTGTATTTTACCTAACCCTCCTATAAAACCGAGGCATGGCCTACATTGTATTTTACCTAACCCTACAATAAACCTTAGGCATGGCCGTCAATGTATTTTACCTAACCCTACTATAAAATCGAGGCATGGCCTACATTGTATTTTACCTAACCCTACTATAAACCCAAGGCATGGCCTTCATTGTTTTTTTTACCTAACCCTAATATAAACCCAAGGCATGGCCTTCATTGTATTTTAGCTAACCCTACTATAAACCCTAGGCATGGCCTTCAAGGAGGAAATCGATAGTCTTGCTGCATGTCTATATACTATATACTTAAAACTGTTTTTATTTACTAGTAGTCACTGTGGCAGAGCGAGTTAGCGCGCTAGGCATTGCACACATGGTGACCTGGGTTCGATTCCCAGCGGGGGAGAATTTTTTCTGCTCTGTACTTGGATGTTCGGGGTCCACTCATACCTCGTGAGGAAAAATGAGTAGTTACTTGTATGAGTAACGACCAGTGGTGGCATTACCAGAGTAAAAAGAAATTAATGTAATAGAATAATTCGAAATGTAAAGGAGGCTCTTAGTAATGCTGCGCTACCCACAAAAATTGTGAAGAGGCCTTGTGCTTCACCACAAAGAAAATCATACATCTACATCTACATCTGTTTTTATTTACTTATTAAGGGACCGAATTTGACATAGGACCCAATTTGATATGGACCCAATTTGACATAGGACCGAATTTGATATGGACCCAATTTGCTAAAAAAAAGGTCAACGGGGAAGAATTTGACATTTCCCGTTGATTTCTTGTTATACTCGTAAAAAATAATCGGTCAATAAATATCTCACCTTTTATACTGTGACAATCAAACAGTCACAAACTGTGACAATCCTACGCTACCTGAATTACCAGACTAGCGCGTATAAACCACTTTGAAATCATTTCCAACAACAATGAAACATTACATTAAACAATAATGAAAAATTAGATCTGTTCCAAATCAAAATGATGTTTCAAACAATAAAACATAATGAAACATTAGACAGAAGAATTGAAATATTAAACACTGAAATCCAATTTACCTGGGAAGGTATTTTTGTCGAGACGAAATAAAAGATTTTTCTCTTAACGGGCCCCGACAGTTAGCGTTTGAATAAAAATAAAATATAGACGAAATTTCGTGTATAAATGGATAAAAAACATGGCAAATTCTTTTCTTCTATATGAAATTGTTCAAATTGTCAGGAAAAATATTGCAATCAGGGGATTTTTTTAGTTTGAAATGGGGGGCAGAATATATCATACTAATTCTATGAGTATTGTAACAAACCTTTTAGAGGCTCTATCGACAACGCGGCGGACTAGTAACTTGGTGGTCGTAGGTTTGAGTTTAACGTACGGCAAGAAATAGAAAGGCAGGTTTTAATAGGTAATAGTCACATCACGTTTGAAGCAAACTAAAAATTTTCATAATCATTTTCACCGAAAGGAACCTAAGTATAAATAGGAACGTTTTTTGTATGAAGCATGCTTCAATTGCTGCATTTCAATTGAAGCATGCTTCAATTGCTTTGTTATTAATTATGTTACACCCAGACTCGCCCCTGACGAGTACAATAGACGCGTCTGATGTTGACGATGCAACACGCGAAATTTTCATTCCGTTTTTGCACCGCGTTTTTTCCCCTATTTTATTTTGGTGATAAGATGAAGATAAGAGATAAGGAGAGGCGGCGTGTGTTGGGGACGGCAAGAGCAGTGAGATCAGTTGAAATACACAAGATTAGAGAGGCCTTTTCCATAAAGCACTTTACACTTCTTACTTGACGAGTTTACACTTTATGCTTCAAATGGTGTTCCATAAAGAAACTTTGCGAATTGATTTTTAAAGGCATTTGTCAAGTGAACTGCCACACGTTTTCTTCCATTTTTACTAGTGCTTATTATTTATTTTGAATGAATTAAAAAAAAACTGAAAGACACAAGAAAATCAATTCAATTTTTAGATTTTTTTTATTTTTATTTGTTTACACTTTAGGAATTGACGTTTGCATGGTACTTCAAAGGGAAATCGTAGAGTGAATTTAGAAATTGTTTTCTTGACTTAGTTGCACTACTTGTCATTAAAACAAAAAACAAAAAAATCAATAGACTAGGTATTATGGAATGGATATTAATGGAAAATTGAAATGCATATAAACCAAATTTCTGTAAAATATTTTCACTAAATTCAGTTCTAAATGCATAATTGCAACACAAATCACTCACTACAAGTCTTTTCTTTCCTTTTCTTACTATTTCTTCAGTTTGTGCTTCGTTTCTTTCTTACCTAACTTACCAACTTTTTAATCAGTCCTCTCTCTATTTACCACCATTCTTACTACGTGTCTCTCTCTCGCTCTCTGTCTCTTTTTCTCTTCTCTCTCTCACTCTCTTTCACTCAATTCTCTCGAGAATTTTCATCAAACATTAATTCATTTCACTCCAGAGAGCGAGCTCAACTTTTCTCTAATAGACGTCCCGACATTCTCGTGACATTCCAGGATTCCTTACCTGATGGGAGGGAGGGGAGGGATAGGTGAAAAACGTCCGGGATGCAAATCAAATATGCAGTTGAGATACAGGGGTGGGGTAGTGGGGGGGAGGGGGAGAGAAGACGGGACTGATTCGGAAGAGAGAAAGAATAGAAAGATATTTTGGGAGGGGACAAGTTTAGTATTGGGAGAAAGAGAAGAAAAGAGGTTAGAATTTATTAGAAATAAAGGGAGAGAGAAATAGATAGGATAAAGATAGATAGATAGGGAGGGAGGGAGGGATAGAGAGAGAGAGAGAGAGCGAGAGAGAGAGAGAGAGAGAGAGAGAGAGAGAGAAAAAAAACAAAGACAGTTCTGTAGACAGAGGAGGAAATGAACTAAAATTAGAGATATCCAGGACTAGGAAGCGAATGAAAATAAAATATTAGTTTATTTAGGTGAAACTTACCTCAAATTAGGGTTGATTAAAAAGTAAAAACAGTTGGCAAAATTTTCACGCTGGACCGAATTATGCATTATTATTCAGCTATATATGTATGCGGGCAGCAACCTGTGGCGACATTACGAGAAGGAGTATGGATATTGGAAAATGATTGGAAAGTTCTAGAGATTCGTAATGCTGAGTTAGCCACTAAAATTTGTGACATAATAACACAAAGAAACAAAATATGTACGTACCTAAAAATCTGTAATCGAATTGTGACTACTAATTTTTGTCGGCTCCGGGATTTGAACACGGGATCTCCGAATGGTAAGCGAGGATCTTTCCATTGAGCCAATCGTGCGCTATATGTATAAAATTTCTCACGAAATACTGACGAAAAAAAATTTAGCTGAGGCTAGAGCCGCGGACATAATGGAGGAACATCGGATAGATGGAATTAAGTTATAATGCAAAGAGAATAAAGTGAATATAGATAGAATAAGAGATGAGGTACATGTACTGAGACGGTAGCAGCCATAGCAGAAGAAAAAATGAAGATCAAGAGTATGATGTGATGATAATAACAATAAAAATTGAAACGATGAATATGATAGCGGAGAAGAATGAAAAGAAGAAGAATTAATAACAATGGTTAAGAAAAAGAAAATGATGAATTAAATGTTGAACTGAGACCAGTTGTACTGAGGTGGAGGACAAAAAAAAAAAAGAGGCCCCAGCTTGAGTGAAGAGATATAGAAGAAGATTTGAGGGAGAAGGATTGGAATGATCTTGATAAATAAGATGAAGACAACGAAACAGTAGAAGCAGATTTAGCAAAAGAAGTAGCAGTAAAATTTGGAGCGATTGTTGCTGAATATGACACAGATGAAGATGTTGTTGACGATAATACTAAAGAAGAAGGAGATGATGACCTTGATTATGAAGAAGTAGACAAGGAAACAGAAGAAGCAGATTTCACAAGAGAGGCAGCAGCAGCAGTAGACTGATGCAGAATTAGGAGCGACAGTTGATGAATATGACACTGAAGAAGATGTAGTTGACGATAAATCTAAAGAAGAAAAAGATGATGATGATTTTGATTATGAAGAAGAAAACAAAGAAACAGAAGAAGCAGATTTAGCAAGAGAAGTAGTAGATGGAGAATCTGGAGAGCCAGATGACGAATATGATTCTGAAAAAGAATGATCGTACAAAAGAAAAATGATGACAATAATGAACAAAGCAAAGAAAAAGAAGCAGAAGAATATGAAATGGAAGAAGACGTCAAAACAGAATAACGTGAACTCTCTTTTCTAATAATATTAAACATAATTGTATGAAGTAGGTACTTCTGAACATACGAATAATACACGTTAAGTGTCTGTATAAAACATAATAAAATTATACGATGAACAATTGAAAGTACTTGTATATTCATGCATATTATACTCTCTGTAGTGTTTTGTATTTAAATTATACAAGTGTATTATAGGATAGGTATCTATATTAAATTATATTTAATATAATCCTATAGGTACAATATAATAGTTAGTTATACAAGTATACATGTGTACGTTGGTATATCATCATATTGAGTGCTGTATAAAAATTATAACAATAAAATGCATAATTTTATGACAATTAGGGTAAGGTGCCAAGCTATAGCTTTGTCATCAAGACGCCACTTAGAACAATGTGGCGACTAATCAAGAAGATAAAACATGAAGATAAAAATGATTTATTTTCGCAAATAAAAGAAAAATATAAAATAAAACAGGTAAATTAGGGAATTTACTTTCGTTTGGCCAAACTCACAAGCATGGGTATCGCAACATGACAGGTGGAGTCCTCTTAGAAATAATTATATCAATGGAAAATAGAACGTGTTGAGAAAAGTGTTTTAGTTATATAATTATAGATATTAGTAAGAGCCAGCCAGATATTAGTAAGAGTCAGCTAGACATTAGTAAGAGCCAGCCAGATATTAGTAAGAGCCAGCCAGATATTAGTAAGAGCCAGCCAGACATTAGTAAGAGCCAGCTAGACATTAGTAAGAGCCAGCTAGACATTAGTTACATTAGTAAGAGCCAGCCAGATATTAGTAAGAGCCAGCTAGACATTAGTATTAAGAGCCAGCCAGATATTAGTAAGAGCCAGCTAGACATTAGTAAGAGCCACAACTGTCACGCCTCCATGGCGTGAGGGTTGAGACTACTGCCCGTAGTCCAGAGATCAAGAGTCCGATCCCCGTTTGGGGCAGACTTTGCTAAGGAAATTCTGTGTCTCTCTAAACACGTGAGGCTGACATTTTCGGCCCTACTCAGGCTGGGTGAGCTTGATATGGGTAGCTGGTACGATTCCCAGCGAATGGAGTGCGCCACCTCATCGATCGAGATACCGAGATTGGTTACTCACCTACTTACTTGTTATAGATAGCTAGATCTTAATTATTAATTCCCATAAAGGACTTACAAGTTCCCAGAAGTAGTTTTACTTGCATTGTTCTGCCATTGCTTAACTTCAGTGACAGTTTCGTTCTGTCACTAAAGTCAAGCAACGTCCAGCGAGGTTAGGAGCTGGATAGGTGACTATTCAAATTCAAACCCTTGTGATGCTGGCTATTCCTGGCTTAACCCAGGTGAGGTTAATGTGCATGGTTAGCTGTTTGGAAAGTTTCCCGCGAATGGAGGGTAAAACCCCTGGCTTGATATAACCTTAGCAGGTGAAAGGGACGATAAACCCCAAAACATTTTTAATTTTTCCAATGTTTGTGATCAATTTATCTAATGTCTAAGGAAAAATCCATTGGTTGGGTGGAATATAAATTTACACTTCTTCATTCACTAGCTGGATGGACACAACTTTTTTTACCACTTGACCGGTATTGACCACCAATGTATGACGGAGGTGGAACCCATCATTATTATAATAAAGACGGGTTATTTAAAATCATCATCCTCAGATTCATAATCATTGTTGTTAGATCCTTGTACGCGGCGCTTACTCTACTCAAAACTACGTTGGTGGCACACTTAATAACGTGTGAACTCATAAAACAAACTCAATATGCCTGTACAGTACATTATAAAACAATATACAGGTGTGAGCTAAGCCTAGACTAGCCTATGCACCCACCACACTTAAGTGAAACTCATAAACAAAAATTCAATATGTATGTAAATAGTAAAACTATAATACAGGGTGTTGTATGACTCAACCCAGCCAAGCTTAGTAGTGTACCACTCCGCTGACGGCACACTTAAGTGAACTTCCAAACAAACTCATTATGTATGTAAATAGTAAAACTATAATACAGGGTGTTGTATGACTCCACCCATCCAAGCCTAGTAGTCAACCACTCCGCTGACGGTACACTTAACAACGTGTGAACACGCATATAAACGAACTCAATGTGCCTGTACAGTGTACATAGTAATATCATAAATATACAGGGTGCTGTATAACATTATGAATCCCGACCGACCTATGTTAGGAAGACTTTTCAACCAAGGAACGGATGGGAATGTGGATGTAAGTTGTAGAATCTCTCGCAGAATAGAAAAAGTAAGCATAAAAAAATCTTTATATAGGCAAAAATATACATAAAGTTACCTCATTGTTTACTGCCTTCTAGTATCGTGTTATGATCTCAAAAGCTCTTAAATTAAAGCTGTATACCGCCACGTAGGTAACATGAACTTTAGGAACTGCACTTAAATAACGCTGCGGCCGGTCCTAAAGTTACGCTTGTAAATATACATTCTATCATTATTTTGTGAGTTGGCGCTTTTTTGGTAAAAAGCTTGCACAGGATAATTGTGAAAATAGCTTTTTTGTTTGTTCGTATTCTAAAGTTTGGGTAGATGACAATTAGAATACATTAACTGTCAATATCTCATGAGATCACTTAAGGACTCAAACTAAATAACGTCCAGAGAAGTTCCGAATTCCAACCCTCACGATGGCTATCTCCAATCATTGGTACCGGATTTTGGAGCACCCTGTATAACTGTGTGAGATGATAAATCGAAAAGTAAAATTGAACGTCAGTTGAAGTGCAAAAAAGCAAAACGGACCCCGAGATTAATAATTTATTTACGTTTCCCCCTCCCCCTCTGTTCCTCCTTCTCCTTCCTTTCCTTCTTCCCCTCTTCCCTCCTCCTCCCCTCTTCCTCACTCTTCCTTCCCTCTTTCTTACTCTTCCTCGTCCATACACAATGATATTTCACAAATATTAATGTATTCAAAGATGTTCACAGAGGTCTGAGATACAAACATGTATTGTACAGTTGAACACCTATGGAACTATTAGATATGTATGTTTTGTTCAGATACAATGATACGTAGGTAGGTAGGTAGATATAGATAATTATGTATAGTTTCTGGAGTGACAAAAAGTGAAAAATGAAGTTCATGAATTCCACACAGAGAACATTGTCCGCTTAAAGCTTAAAGGGAGGTGAAAATTTTGGTCAAGATTCGTTGATGGTGGTGTTAATAGTCGTCTCAAGTGGTACTGTTTGTTGGGTTGATAATGATAACAACTCAGATGAAAGAAGAGTATGAATTCCAACCAAGTATTTAAACTCGTACATTATACAACAAACATTGTTTATTATTGATGTATTATCTACTTTTATCAGGCGTGTTATTTTCACAAATAGTTCAAATAGAACATGTAGACAAAAAATCGTTCAACAGAAAATGGAGTTGGGTATGTAGCCATGATGTCATCAGAGAAATGGACCAAACTTGTTCAAGAATGGTTTTCCAGAGATGGAAGAAGAAATCGAGGGCGTCCAGCAACCAGATGGCAAGACTCAATCAAGAAGACGGAAGAAACAGTATTGACACGTGCCGCTCAAGATAGAATATAATGGAAGAAACTAGGAGAGGCCTTTGCTCTGTTTGGGGATTTACGGATTGATCAGCAAATAATGATGAACATCAGGCATGTAAAAGATAGATTCCATGACTCTGTTCGCATCTCATGCATCTGATGATCAATGGATCGAATCCTTGCTGGAATCGTTTATTAAGAGTTTACATTTTTACAGTCCAATCTGTGCAATCTTTTAATAATGATATTACCCTATCCGTGAGATAAGCACCTATGTCACGGTGGTGAGAGAATCAAACAGCTCGGCCGAGGTGTGAAGAACGCCCTATACAAAGAAGCAGACATTATATGGACGCCCAGAACCAATGTCCAGGCTCCTCTCATGTTCATTGATTTTATTTGATTTGAAGGTCATGATTTGAAATAATCAGAATGGGGGTTTTACCCTCCATTCGCTGGTAATCGAATCTTCTAATGAGAAACAAAAGAGAGAACGCATCAATTGTCTGAGACATTCAATTAGGACATTCATTAGTTTGTCTGCGAGTTGGACATTTGACATTTCCGATTTCCATCCAGAAGAAAGAGTATTTCTTCTTGCATTTCACTATTTTGACTCTCATTACCCTCATGAGGACAGACGAGGACAATTTTTGCGCGAACAAGAAAAGGAATAGCAGATCTTGGCTCGTGGCCTAGAAATTCGAAGCATCTTGAGTGTGCAACGATACGACCAGTGATATGTAAGGGATATAGAACTCTGTACATATTGTACATACATATTTTATGTAGTTATTTTGTATATAGGACGCTCTATGTATATAGGTTCATACAAAGTTACATACGTTGTGTACAAATGTAGAGTGATGCAATGAGCTGATCTATTGTATTATTTTTTTACCTACTAATATGGAATACACAGAGAAGACTGAGAGAAAGGAGAGAAAAACGGAACAAGAACTTCAGTAACAACAATAATGTGGTTAATGCGCGCACCTGACTTTTCACTTCCCAGTGTTAGAGGTTTAAACCCCTGTCTCAAAAACCTCTGAATATGAAAACCATGCAACAACAAACCTCAAGCTTCCAAAAACAATATTTGGGAGAAAGAAAGACAAGAAAAAAATAAAAAGAGGAGTAAGAAGAAGACTGTGCATCTCATGTCCTCTAATTATTTGTACCCAGAATAATTGAAGTTTCAAAAATCCTGAAAGTCACTAATTTTTCGAACCCAAAATTTTTAATTTCAAAAATCCTAAAAGTTACTAATTTCAAAATTTCTGAAAGCTGTTAATCCCAAAGCTCCCCTCACGTGTCACATGACTCAAGTTATGATAACCACAATCACGTACTCTACCCTCACCCATCGTAGAGTTCACGTAGTCTACCCTTATTCCTCCCACCCATAATTCATACCCAGTGGATCTGTCTCATCAGTATAATCCTCCGCAAAACTAAAGTCAAAACACAAACAGACGAAGTGTCTAAAGCTACAGACGTAAAATATTACGAATATCAAAATGTGGGTTGCATAATATATACTAGCTAAATCCCGGCACTTTGTCACCGTTGAGGTTATTGCCCGTGGCTGGTGTCCTATTTGAATCATTATTGGACCAGAAAATCCCGATATCTTGAAAATGGTAATAGATATTTTAATTTTGATAATTTTCTAGGTAGTTTGACGGAGGTTTAAGGGGGGTCAATTACTCTCATGAAAATTTCAATATCTGTTACCGTTTGGGCTGTGGTATTGTAAACAGACAACCCCTAAGAGGACACAGACAGTCAGACACGCACAGATTTGAGTTTAATATACATATACAAATGAATAGTGTATACTTTGTGGACTAAATACGTAGGTAGATATGTGCATTGTGCCTTCTGTATGTAGGCGGCATGTGAATCTTCTCATACCTAATATATTTGTGTTAGTCACAATCGTGATATCGCAACTACTCAAACTCACACTTCTAATTTTTGACCGTACTTGGGACTCAAAGCAATGACCTTAATAATAAATTGGAAAAATTTTAAGTCAGTTTTGCACTGAACATCAACCAGTTGAACGGTTGCAAGAGCACCAGTAACTGCACAAAGAAGATGTAATATCTAGAGCCGCCATCACCGTTAAATTCTACGGATTAGCAGACAATTTCCTTTTTTTAATCTGTTGCCCCGGGCAACGCGTGGCGTTTTATTTTATTAATTAAGCTTTCGAATTAGTTGGTCGCTAATCACTTAATTTATGCAACGACTCTCCCGATGTGGTGAAAACTCATAAAGTTGTCAATCATTCAGAGCTCTAACATAACAATACTCTTTAGTGGAAGGTAACCACCAGGCGAGGTTAATGTTAAACCTAACCCTCAGAGTCTTATTATAATGTGGTTACTAGTTGAAACATTTTTTACAGATACTTGATGAAATACGTAAGTGTGAGAGCATTTTTTTCTTTTAAAAATCCCTATCTACTATTTATAAAATTGTAAATAATATTGAAAGCAAAGAAAGAAAATGCACATTCATTTATATTTTCATAAATACCTATGTATTACGATAAAAATTTCTTTTCTACGAAGACCAGGGGAATATGAGCAAAGGTCTCTTATGTATGCATGTATGTATGTATGGTATATATACTTTGTGTGCACAT
>CM044961.1:28088318-28125004 GCA_024516035.1 Bactericera cockerelli | reverse complement strand
ACACCAAAGGGGGGGGAAAATTTCCCCCCGGGCCAAAACCCCGAATTAAGTTAAAACCAAAAAAACCAAATCAGCATTTTAAAATTTAAAAAAAAAAACATTGGTTTTTGGAAAGGCTTGACGGGGGAAAATCTGGGCCCCCAATATTTTCCTTCTATTACCATTTCTAAAAAATTTGGGGCCCCTATCTCGGGGACACCGAATTTGACCAAATTTTTAAATTTTTTTTAAAATTTTTTTACCCTCTGGGAAAAAACCCAAAAAACCCCTTGCTTTTTCAACTTTCTGCAAGAGCGGAAAAACAACTGAACTCTTTTTTTCCCCCGGTATTTCACCTCCAACTTGGGGGGTTTAAAAATTGGGTTTTGGAGGCTCCCTGGGGCCTCCCCAAAAGGTTTTTCCATCCCCCCCCAAGTGTATTACCCTTTTTTCCCCACTGAAATGTTTCCCCCTTTGGGGACATTTTGGGGGGTTTGGTTTTTTGGAAAATATCAACCCCTAATATATTCTTAAACGAACAGGTCCTTAAAAATTTTTTTCCCCCCTAATTCCCCCATAAAATTCAATCTTTAGTGGAAAAAAAAAACCAGGGGGAAAAAAACCCCCAAAAAGGTTTTTTTCCCCAACAACCTAACCCTCAAGTCATGGGATTCGAACCCAACGGATCCCTACTCCCCAAAAGTCCCAAAAACTGGGGGGAAAACCACTTGACTACCATTTTTTTTAACCCCTTTTTACTGGGGGGGAAATTTACAAACCCCCCACTCAAATTAAGCCACCCCCCGGGTTTTGGGGCCCCAAAAAAAGGGGGTCGAATCGAATAAGGTTCGGCGGTCCAAATTTGAATACCACCCATCAAGCCCCCCCGGGGTTTTTGGCTTAACCATGCCCCTGAATAAAAACGGTGTATTAAAAGCCCCACCCCGGGTTGGCACACTCCAGGGGGGGAAAAATTTTTTGGGGGGTTTTCTGTGTGAAATTTTAACCCCAAGGAAAAGCCCCCTATATTTACCTCATAAAAAGGTTTTGTAGGCTTAAAATTTTATTTTTAAGTTTAAAAGGGTATCTCTAACAAAAGGGGAAAGGGAACTAATAAAATCGCGAATACTTAAGGGACACTCACGGCCTCTTCCTTTTTTTAAAACTAATGACCCCCAAAAAAAAAAAAATCGATTTGTCAAGATATAAAAAAGGTATGGATGGTAAAAGTTCTGCACAACGCCAACAAAAAGGGGAAGGATTTTGGGGGCTGGCGTAATAAAAGGGGGCCTTTTGGACCTTTATAAAAGCTACATTTATCAAAAAACCTTCAGCGTTCTTAATAAAAAAATTTTAAAACCCCCTTTTTTTTAACCCCCCAGGGGGACTTTTTAAAATTTTTTATTCCACAAAACCCAAACATTTATTAGGGGTAAAAATCCCAAAAGGGGGGTTAACTTTCTTTTTCCGGGGGGGTTTAAAAACCCACGACCTCGGAATCTCAAATTTCCCCCGACCCGCCTTTACCCCCCCCCCCGACAGACAAAATGCTATTCTTTTTTTTTAAAAAAACCCCCCCCAAAACTTTTTAGCTTCGAATCCAAATTGACAATTTTTTAAAAATTTTTCAATTTGATCACACAAAATATTAATTTTTTAAAAAAAAAACCCTTTTTGAAAACATCTCTTGGGGGGTTTTGGGTTTAAAAAAGGGGAAAAATTTTCGAAACCATCACTAACTTCCACTAAACCTCAACAATTTTTTTCCCCCCGTTTTTTTAAAAAAGGGGGGATAATTTTGGGGTTTTTTCCCCTTTAAAATTTTTCGAGAAAAAGGGGGGAAAAATTAAAAATTTCTTTTTTTCTTTTTTTCTTTTTTGTTAATTTGTTAATCCTTTTTTAAAAAAATTTTTTAAAAAAAAGTCTAATCAGGGGGGGAAAAAATTTTAAAAAAAAAGGGTTTAAAATTTTTAAAAAACCCAACCCCCTCCAAAAAGGGGGTTTTTTCCCCAACCAACCCCGTGCACTATACCCATTTAAATTTTATTTTTTTCCCCCAAAAATTTTTTAAAACCCTTTGTTTTAAAATTTTTTCCCCCCAAGAAATACTTTTTACTCGTATTTCCTTGCATAATTTTTATAACCTGCACTGGTAAAAAAGGGTTTTAACGCGCTTGTTTTGTAACCAATAGCTAATCCTTTTTCGAATCCCCCCCAGTACAGAATTTTTCCAATTAATTTATTTTGTGACCACATAAAATAATATCTGGGGTTTTTTAAAGGGGAAAAAATTTTTTTTGGAACAAACCTCGCCCGGGGGGTACCACAAAGATAAAATTGGGGTTTTAATTTTTAAATTTTTTTAAAAAATTTTCCCACTCGCTTTTTTTTAAAATTCACAAAAATTTTTTTCACCCGGGGTTTTAAAAAACCCCCCAATTTCCCCCCCCTTTAATATCCAACTTGAACTTTCTTCCCCTCTCATAAACAACAAAAAGAACTCTAATGGGTTTCAAGATTTTTCCTTTTTAAATTCACAGGGGGGCGGTTTTTTTGGGGGAAATTCCCCCAAAAAAACAAAAAAAAATTTTTGGTCTCCAAAGGAAAAAAAAAGGGGGTTTAAAAATTGCTTTGAAAAAAACCCGCCTGGGGTTTTACCTTCCACAAAATTTTTAAAATTAAAATTTATTATTTTTATAAAAATTTTTCCCTTTTCCTTTTCCCCCCCAATTACTTATTTTTTTTTTTTTCCCCCCATGTAAATATATTTTTAAAAAAATTCGGGGGGTCTTCGAGCAAGATGTTGACTTTTTATCTCAAACCTCATGGGGGCCAAGCGCCAACTTATAAAGAGTTTAAAAAAAAGGGGAAAAAGGGGCCCCCGCCCCTTGGGGGGGTTTCCCAAAATTCCTACCAATATAGGTCCCCGGGGGATTGGGATCTTCTTCTCTTTTTCCTTTAAATTTTAAAAATTGGGGCCCGGGAAAAACCCTTCTAAGTCTTTCCCGCGGGCCCGGGGAAATTTTAACAGCCCCCCCGCTATAAATCCAGTGATCAGGGCCCACTCCCCAAAAAACATTTCCACCCCAAAACCCAAAAAATTTTCCCCTTAAAACAACTCAGGGTTTTTGGGGGTTATGGGGGCAAAAAAACACTCTTTTTTTTTTTGGGGAAAAAAATTTTTTTTTTAAAAGGGAGGGGGAATTTTGATTGAGACTTCTCAGGGAAAAGGGGCCAGGACACATATCATGTAAAAAACTCCGCGCACCTTCCCCGGGAAAAACCCACAAACCCCAAAAAATTTAATTTTAAATATCACCCCCAAAACCAAAACCGGGTTTTTCCGGGGAAAAACAAATCTATGCACCTGTATAGTAAATTTTTTTAACACCGAAAAAACTGGGGGAAAATTTTGACGACCTACTTGTTTGTGTTGGGGAATAAAATTGATTTTCCTTCTTTCCGCCCCCAACTAAAAAATTTTTTTGGGGGGTAACACAATGCTTTTTCAAAAAAGGGGGAACTAATTTTTTTAAAATAATAAAAATCCCCCCTTTTGGGGAAGATAACCACCAAGGGGGTTTTCCATCTAAACAGCTTTTTTTCTACCACCTAACCCTTAATTTTATTTTTCCCCTTCAAAAAAAAAAATTAAATGGGGAAAAAATTTAATCACCGGGGGGTTTCCCCAAACCCAAAGGGGTCCCTACCTACCGGAATTTCAAACTTTCCAACGTCCCCCAACCGGGGCACCCCAACGCTCACAGGCCTTTTTTTAAAAAGCCCCTTTTTAAAAACCAAAAAACTTTCCCCCCGGGTTTTTAAACCTCCATTGATACAAAAAAAACGAATCTCCCCCCCCCATAAAAAGTTTTTTGAAAAAAAATAATACCCAAAAACAGGGGGTTTTAACCCGGGGGCCCCCAAAAAAATCTCACCCCGCTAAAAGGGTTTAAAATTTAAATTTCCCCAAAATTAAAAAAAAAGGTTTCGACACAGACAAGCCAGCCCCCTCCGAAAATTTGGGGGCAAAAAAAGGCATTTAAAACCGTTGAAACTCCGATTTAACCCTAAAATTGGTTTTTTTTCGTACGGTATTGCGGGGTACGTCATTTTGGACGGTTATTTCTATTTTTAAAAAAAACTTCCCCCAAAAAATGGTTACCCCTTTGTTTTGTAATTCTTTTTTAAAAAATTTTTTTCATTTTTTAAACATTTTTTTAGTATTTTTGATGATGATGACCAATGGGAAAAACCCGAGCTTTTAAAAATACTTCCATTTTTAAAGTCACACTTGGAAAAAAATTTTTTCCCAAAAACTTGGGCCAAAAACCAAACCCACCCCCCCGGCACAAAAATCGTCTCCTCTTTTATCGAACTACTGTTTTTTTTAAAATTTTCCAAAAACAGGACCATGGGGGTCTCATCTTCCCCCTGGTGGAAACTGTTTTTTTTGGGGTTTTAAAACTCATGGGGGGGGGATCTGACCCCCCCGGCCCCCACGCCTTTCCCGGTTTGGGGTTACCCTTTTTTCCAATACCCCTTTTTTTGTTGCCCCAATTTTTAAAAAATTTTCTCGAAAATATTCGCCCAAAAAAAAATGGGTTTTTTTCCCGGGGGGTGCCGCGTAACTTTTGGGAAAAACTAAGCCCCCCGGGGGGTAGGCCCCGACTGTCCCGGGGGAAAAAACCAGGGGAAGTAAAATACTTTGGGGGAAAAAAAAGGGGAAAACTAACAAAAAAATATTTTTTTTTTTTTTTTTTTTTTTTTTTTTTTTTTTTTTTTTTTTTTTTTTTCCTTTTTTTTTTTTTTTTTTTTAAATAAAGAAATAAATAGAAAAAAAAATTTTTGGTATCAAAAAAAGGGGACTTTTAAAAACCCCTTAAAAAGTTGTTCAACTAAAATTTTTAAAAAGGGGTGTTTTTTAGGCATTTTTTAGCCCCCAAATTTAGTCAAAACAGAACACTAAATTTTTTTAAAAACATTTTTGCATTAATACAAATGATCAATGTTTTTGGGGGGGTTTAATAAAAGGGTTTTTTTTGGGGGGAAAAATAATAAAACTAACTGAAATTTTGGGGAAAAAAGTCTCAAAAAACATAAAATTTTATTTTTTAAAATTTTTTTTTTTTCCCCTTTCCCCACCTTGTAATTTTTTTTATTTAATTAGAGAAATCTTTTTAAATTTTTTTTAAAAAAAATTTCTTATTTTATGAAAATTTTTTTGATATTAAAATTTTTTTAAAAATTCAACGGGGTTAAAATTTTTTTTCTTTTTAAAAAAATTAAAAAAAGGGGTTAAAAAAAAGGAAGATTATAATCACCCGGGGGGCCGGGGTTTTAAAAAAGGGGTTTAAAATTTTTTAAAAAAAATTTTAAAAATTTTTTTCACAAAATTTTTGGGGTTTTTTTTTTTTTTTAAAGGGGGGTTTAAATTTTTCCTTTTTAAACTGCCTGGTCATACAGGGGGGTTTTCCCCCCTTTTTTCCCCCCCGGGGGAAAACCCCCAAAAACCCCCTGTTTACCCACATTACCCCACCCCCCTTTTGGGGGGGCCCGGGGAAAACCCCCCCCCACAAATTAGAATTTGGGGGCCCACCCATCCAATTTTTAAAAACCTCGCTGGATGTTTTTTAAAACTTGGGTTTTTCAAAGGGGGAACCGGGGGTGGTATTCAACTCCACGACGCGGGCAAAAAATTTTTGGTTTAATTCTTCAAATTTTAAAAAATTCTGATTAAAACCTTTTTCCCCTATCAGGGAAAGATATTTAAACTAAATTGTTTTTGGGGGAAAAAACAAACAATACAAAAAATATTATGACACTAAGTAAAAAACCAAAAAAAAAATTAAAAAAGGGGTTTAAGAACAATTAAAAAAATTATATCTTTAATAAAAAAAAGGGGAAAAAAAAAAGGGAAGCCCCAAAATTCATCTACATAAAAAATACCAAAACCCCCTTTGTAAAAAAAACCCCTTGGTACAAACTTAAAAAATTTTAAATTAAAACTAAAAAAAAATACTTAATTATTGGGGAATTGGGATTCATAGGAAACCCCTTTTTTTGGGGCCCGGGGGAAAGGGGAAAAAAAAAAGGGGGAAAATTTTTGGGGTCCCCCCTAGGTTTAAAAAAAAAAAAACCAACCTCCCAAATTTCCCCTCTTTGGAAATCCTTACTCGCCCAAAAAGGGGTTTTTTTCAATATAAACTTCCTACATCTCGTTATCTTATTTTTTTAAAACACCAAAACCCCCTTTTTCCCCTAAAAGGGATGTTTTTTACTTTGAAGTAAAATCTAATAACTTAGCCAATTCAACACTTTTTTAAAAAAAGGGCTTCAAAAAAAAATACCCTCAAAACGCTTTTCTGATATTTTCTGGGGGGAAAATTTTTTTTTTAAC
Organism: Bactericera cockerelli; assembly: GCA_024516035.1. NCBI lineage: Eukaryota > Metazoa > Arthropoda > Insecta > Hemiptera > Triozidae > Bactericera > Bactericera cockerelli. The sequence continues at coordinate 28,118,625 of CM044961.1, read as the reverse complement.
CCAAAAAAGGGGAAAACCCCCCAAAAAAAAACATAGATAAACACATGAGAATAAAAAATTTTCCCCCCTTCATTTTTTTTTAAAAAATTTTTTCCTTTTTTTTTTAAAATTTTAATAATTCAAAAAAAAAAATTGTTTTTATTATTTTTTTTTTTTAAAAATTTTATTTTTAAAAATTTTTTTTTTTAACCTTTTTTTTTGGGGGCCAAAATTTTAAAATAAAGCCATTATTTTTTTCATTATTATTTTAAAAGTTTTTTTTGTTAAGAAAAAGTAAAATTTTACCCCGTAAAAAAAAAAATTTAAATTATAAAGAGAAAATAAATATTTTTAACAAAGAAAAAAAGAACAAAAAAGAAAAAAAGCTAATGGCCAACTAAAGACGGGGTTTTTGCCTTGGCAACCCTTCCACCCAACTCTTTGCCCCCCAAAAAAAACGTCCTTTTTCCAAAAACCCCTTTTTTTTGAAGAAACATTTTTTTCGGTTTTTTTGGGGGGGGGGGAAAAACTAAATCCCTTTGGGGTTTTTTTTTCCATTGTTAAGTTTTAAACCCCCCAAAAAAAATAAAATTTTCACTTTGGGGCAATGACCTTTTCCGGGGAAAAAACTCGAAACCTTTTTTTTAAACATCAATTATATTACGAAGCCCCCACATCGCAAAAACCCCCCATAAAAAAGAAACTTTTTGGGGTCAAATAAATTTTTTAAAATTTTAAAAAACCCTTTAAATTTTAAAAAAGGGGGCCCCCCCCCCAAACCCCCCCACGGGATTGAGGATATATATTAGGAAAAATTAATACCCCCTTTTTTTTAAATATCACCGACCCTTGGGGGGCTTTAATGAATTTTAAACCCGGGCCCCATTTTTTAACTGGAAATTTTTGGTTTTTTCCCCCGGGGACGGGGGGGGCAGTAAACATGTTAATTGGGGAAACTAGGGGGTTTAAAACAAAAAATATGATAAAATTTTTAAAAAATTTATTTTTCCCTTTAAAAACAGGGGGGGTTCTTTTTAAAAACCTCTTTTTCCCCCCTACTCTTTCCCCAAAAAAAAAAAAATGACTAAAGTGAATAGGCGCAGAGGCGGGAAAAAAAAAAACCATACCCCCCCCTCTTTACCAAAAGGAAAAACAAATCTAGAAAAAAGAAACCAAGCAATTAAATTTTCCCCCCAATTTTTTCCCCCCTAATAATCTTACAAAAAAATTTTTCAAAATCCCCTTTAAAAGACAGAATGGGCCCCACTCTTGTAAAAAAACCATAAAAAAACTCCTTTTCCCCACAAAATTTTAAATACTTTTCCCAAATTTTATTCACATTAAAAAAGCGACCATGCCCTTTTTTCCCCCTTTTTTCAATTTTTCACCAAGAAAATACAGAGAAAAATTTATTTCTACCCTTTTAAAAAATTTTTTTCATATTTTCTTTTTTTTAGAGCAAAATTTTTAAAACCCTGTTTTTTAAAAAACGAGTTATTTGCAATTTTTCGAAATCGGGGGTTTTAAAAGTTTTTGGGGCACAAAAATATGGGGGTTCAAGGGGAAAAGCCCGGCTCTCCATATTTTAAAAAGTTACAAAAACGCCATATGAAAAATCGAATTAAAAGGGGGCCGAAAATAAAAATTTTTTAAAAATTTTCAGATAGCTTTTTTTTTGGGGGGGCCCTTTTTAATTCAAAAATTTTTCCTTTAAAAATTTTATGAATTTAAAAAAAAAGGTTTTTAAAAAAAAAAGGGTTTTTTTTCACTGCCAAAAACTAAAATTTTAACCCCCCACATTTGGAAAACCTCAAATAAATACTGAGTTAGTACAAGTAAGGGGTTTTTCATGGTTCAAATTTTCGATTATAAAAAATTTAAAAATTTTTTAAAACCCAAAAAAATTTTATCATAGATAAAAAATTAATATTATATGTTTTAATAACTTTCTGATTTTTGGCATGCGCCACGTTTTTTCAGGGGGCGGGTTTGCCCAGAGGGGGGAAACGTCAACTCATACTGGGAAAAAAAGAGAACCGTTTTCCCCGGGAAACCCCCCCTTTTCCTCGGGCCCCTCCCCGATCCGGATAGGAAGAAAGTTTTTTCCCGGGGGCCCACGGTTTTGGACAACCAAGGGGGGAAGGGGGGGGGGAAAAAATTTTTCCCCACAGGCAAAAAAACCCCCCCCTTTTTGTTAAAAAAAAAAAAATAAATTTTTTTTTCAACCCCCTAAACATAATACATTGTGGTAAAAAATTAAAAGGGGGACAATTTAAAGGAAAAAAAAAAGGGTACAAAATCTTTTTTCTTTTTTTTTTTTTATTTTTCATACAAATTTTTTCTGAATTTTATAGGGGAAATTTTTGGGGCCTCCAAAAAAGATTAAAAAAAAAATTAATTTTAAAAAATTTTTTAATGGGAAAACGGTGGGGTGGTCAAATGCCCTTTAAAAATTTTACCACTGGGGCAGGGGACCCCCGGGGGGGGTTAAAAGGGGGAGCGGGTTTTTAATTTTTTTTCGTATCGGGGGAACACCTCCGGCGTGATAAGATATGACCCCCCCTTTAAAAAACGACAAAAAACCAAAAAAAAATTTTTTCATAACAAAAATTAATAATAAATTTACTATGAACATTACTTTTACGAGGGGGCGAGGCACTTCAGACTTTTTTGGGGGGAAAAATTAAAAAAAAAAAACAACATTAAATGGGGGCATATTTATTTAATACTACTAAACCCCGGGGACTTTTTCCCGTTGAGTTATTACCCGGGGGGGGGGCCAAATTAACCCCTTATTCGACCTAAAATCCCGATATCAAAAAATTTTTAAAATATTTTATTTTTTTTAAAATTTTTTGGGGTTTTTTGGGGCCGGGGGAAAGGGGGCAATTACCCAAAAAATTTCAATATCTTTTAAAATTTTTGGGGGTTGGGAAATTTTAAACAACAACCCCTAGGGAAAAAAGAAACCCCAAAAAACGCACAGATTTGATTTTTTTTATTATAGAGAGTGGGTTTTTTTTAAAACACTAATGTTTTTTTTGGGGTTTTTGGGTTTTTTTTTTTTTTTCCCCAAAAGGTAGGGGGTTTTTAAAATTTTTTTTTTTTCACGGGATAGTTTTATTTTTAAATTTCCCAAATAAAAACCCTTTTTGGGTTTTTTTCCCCATTAAAACGTGAAAATTCGCGCAAAAAAGGTTTTTCCCCTTTAACCCCGGGGGTTTTTTTTTTGGACTTAAAAAAAAAAAAAAGTAAGCCACCTCCCGATTCAAAAAAACCCCCAAATTTTTAACCCCCAAATTTCCGAAACCAGGCAAAATTTTTAAATTTTCAAAGTTTTAAAAAACCCCAAAATTTTTTTTAATTGTTAAAAAGGAAGTTGGGCAGGAAGTTTGGAGGGGGAACTGGAGTACAGAGCACAAAAAAAAAACCCAAAAGGGGGGTAAAAAAAGAAATACACCTTTTAAAAACCCGGGGTTACTTAACCCCCCGGGTTTAGCCCCTCTTCCCCCGGTTTTTTTTAAGGGGGGGGGGAAAAAAATTTCCCTAAGGGGAAAAAACCCCCCCCCCCTTTTAAAAAAAGTCTTCTATACGGGCGTGTCCTAAACTTTTTTTGGGGGGTTTAAAAATAAAGTTTATTTTAATTATAAAAAACTCTCCAGGGGGGGTCCTTTTTTGGGAAGGGGAAACCGGGGGGGCAAAAATTTTAAAATAATTTTTTTAATAATAAAAATTTAGGGAACAAAAGGGGTTTTTTTTCCCCTTTTTGATGTTTTAAAAACAATATCCGTGACAAGAAGGCCCCCAAAAATCCCCCCAAGACAGACGGGGTTTGGGGGCCTCAGATCTAATCTTTAAACACCGTCGAGATACCAGAGGGCCCCCGGGGTTTTTAAAAAAACCCCCCCCCCGGGGGGAAAATTTTTTCCCCCAAAATTTTTTTTACCACAAATTCAATTCAATTCCCCAATTTTAAAATTCCCCAAAAATTTATTGTGTTTGGGGGAAACCCCCCATTAACACAATTTTTTAAAACCCCCAAAATTAATTACTTTTAAAAAAAAAAACTATCTACTTAATAAAATTATTTTTCAACAATTTTTAATTAAATTTTTCCCCCAAAAACGATAAAGGCTGATAAGTCCCCAAAAACTTTTGGGGAAAAAAAGGGTTTAGAGACTTGCTGATTTTTTTTTTCATATAAATTTTTTTAAAGATTTAAAAAAATTTAAAAAAAAAAAAAAAGGTTATTTTGGGGGTTTTTTAAATTATACAAAAATTTAAAAAATTCCCAAAAAAAAAACAAGACCCCCCCATCCCAAAATTTTATTAATAATTTTTAAAAAAAAAGGGGAAAAAAGAATTTTTTTTTCGTTGGGGTTGGGGGGAAGGGGAAAAAAAATATTCCTTTGGGGGGACTGCTGGGGGAAAAAAGGGGGGTTAAAATGGGTTTTCTGGGGTTTTTGGGAAAAAACGTAATAAAAACTTTTTTAAAAAAAACAGCCTGAACTGCCCCCAAAATTCCAGGACGGGGAAGGGGGAAAAATTGAAAAAATTTTTCCCCCGGGCGCGGACTCCCCCAAAAAATTTTCCTTTTCCGAAAAATTTTTTTTTTTAAATAAATTTACAAATTTTTTTTTTTTGAGAAAAAAGGGGAAAAACATTCCAACGAGTATTTAATATTAAAAATTTTTTGAAATCCTGGAAAACCCCCCCAAAAACACTTCAAGTCGTTTTTAAATTTTAAAGGGGGAAAAATTTAAAATCCTAAAAGGGGCCCCCGGAGGTAGGAAAAAAACTGTTAAGTATATCTATTATTTTTTTTTCCCCAAAAATCGATCAAATTTTTTTGCCAATGTCCGACGGTGTCGGCGTCGGGCGATCCCCCTTCAATCCCCCTTTTTTTCCCCCTTCTGTCCCCCCAAGCAACCCAGCGAGGTTGGGGAAATTAAAAAAGGGGAACTATTTTTTTTGAATCCCCCCTTATCCTGGTCTTCCCCGGCCCCACTCAGGCTGGGTGAGGTTAATTTGAAAAATGGGGGGGTTTTTTGATTTTTCCCCCCTCAAAAAAATAAAAAATCGCGTCGTGATATGACATAGAATCGGGGTTTTTAAAGCAAACTGAAGACCCAAAAAAAGTTTTTATTATTTTCCTTTAAAAAAAAAAAAAAAAAAAGGGGACCTAAATTTTTTAATCGATTTTCCCCAAAAAATCATTTAATCAAAGGGAAAAGGGAAAAAGTCACGTTTGAAAAAAAATTCGTTTTCCCCCCGGGCAAAACCCGGGGCAAGGCACTGCATTTTTCCGAGGGGGGCCCGGGGCAAAAACCCCCGGGCCGTGAAATTACCGGGGGAACGGAAAATGGTGAAGTAGGGCTAAAACTTTTTTCTAATGTTAGCCCCTTTTTTCATGAAAAATTTTTATTTTAAAAGGAAAAAATTTTTTCCCCTTTTTTCTTTGGGAAAAAAAAATTTTTTTTTTGTACTTTTTTGTTAAATTATATCAATAAAGTGTAAAATAATAATAATAAAAAAAATAAAAAAGGTGGACAATTTTTTAATTTTTAAGGGTTAAAAAAAAATAAAAAAATTAAAAAAAAATACCGCCTTTATTTTTATTTCCCCTAGTTATTGATTTTGACACCTAGGGGCCAAAAAATAAAAGGGGTAAACCAAACCCCCCCTTTCCCCCCGTTAAAAAATTCGATCCAGAAATGATCAAAAATCACACGTAAATCAACAGTTAGACGAATTTTGAAAAAAAAAGGGAAAAAGGTTTGGGGGTTTTCCCTCATCAGACGAATCCTTTTTTCCCCAAAAATTTTTTTTTCCCCGGTTTTTTTTTCCCCCCCACTCAGGCTGGGGGTTTTCCCCCCCGGGGAGTGCCCCGTGACCCCCCAAAAAATTGAAAGAGACGTTAAAAAAAACCTTTTTTTTTACAGATTCAAATTTACAAATATTTTTTTTTTTATGGGTGCCGATGCCGGGCGTAGGGCTAAAAAAAACCAATTTTTTTTTTAGAAACGCCTCTTTTTTTAAGGAACTTATCAAATTTTAACATTTCTGAAAAAATTGACCCTTTTTAATTTTTTGGGGGGTGAAAAAATTTTTGTCTAAAAATTTTTTAAAAATTTTTTTAAAAAATCCTTTTTAAAATCGGAATTCACCCCCCCCCCTTTTACTTTTTCCCAAAAATTTTTAAATTAAAATCGGGGAAAAAAATTTTTTGTTTTGGTAAAAAAAAAAAATTTTTTTTTTTTCGATTTCAAATTTTTTTTTTTTTGGGTGGGGTTTTTATAACCTCCCCCCCAACTTTTTTGGGTTTTGGGGGCCGTCCCCCCGGTTTTTACCACAATAGGCTATTAACAATTCAATTTTTTTTTTATTTCTTTTCCAAAACCCAAAAAACCCCACATCGTATCAAGTCTGACCAGACCCTTTGGGGGCCCCCCAAAAACCCCCCCAAAAACCTTTTTTAAACCCCAAAAAACGGGAAAAAAAACATTTAATACCATCGGCAGGGGCCCCCGAACTAAAAACCCAAAAAAACTTAAAAAAACCCCCTTTTTTTCCCGGGGCAAAAGTGAACCCCAGAGTCGGGTCGGGACAGACCCCCCTTTAAAAAACCTTTCACTCACCTTGGGGGGTTTTCCCCGGGGGGGTCCCAAGCCCTACGGGGGTTCAAAGGCGCGAGTTCGAACCCACTGGGGGGGGGCAAGTTTCCCCCCATTTTTTGAAATTTTTTTCCACAAAAGGGTTGGGGGAAAAAAATTTCCATAGGCAATAACCGCCCCTTTTTTTTTGGGGGGGATGTTTTTATTTATGTGTCCCCCCCTTTTTTTCCTTCCCCTTTTTGGGGGAAATTTTTCCTTTTTTTTAATTGGGGGTAAATTATTAATTTTTTTTTGTACATAATTTTTTTTAAAACTAATAAATCATAAGAATAAAAAAATAGGGGGTACATATTTTTTGTACCTCTTGGGCCCCTTTTTTTCTGGAATAATTTGGGACCATTATTTCCCCCCCGGAATAACAAAAAAGAATAGGGGGGGGTTTACAACATCCCGGGGGGAAAGGGGTGAAAAGGGGGAAAGACAGCATGACTACTAAAAAAAGGGCCCTAACCCCCCCCCTGCACTGGCTTTTTTAATTTTTCCCCCTTTAACCCCAAAAAGTAGAAAATTTTTTTTTATTTTTTTTTTTTTTGGGGCCCCCCCCCAAAAAAAAAAGGCTGGGGAAAACCCCCTCTGCTAACATCCCTTGGGGATTCAAAAGCAAACCCTTTTAAAAACAAAGCTAACAGGAAAAAAAAAGTAGATTTTTGACTGACAGGGTTTTGGGGGAACCCCCAAAAATTTTACTAAAAAAAAAAAAAATGAGAATTTTTTTTTTACTTTTTAAAATCTTATCTCTTATCCTCCTCGATGACTCCACCCGACTAAAAGCCCCCAAAATTTTAAAACCCTTAAGAATTTTTGGCCCAAATTTTTCCCAAAGCAACCCCCACTTATTAACCCCAAAAAAACCCCGGCAGGATGACAAATGGGGGCGACCCCTTTTCGGTTTTAAAAGTTTTAAAAAAATTTGGGGGAAATTTGCACTGGGGTCAAGTTTTTAACCCCCAAAGGGCCCCCGTAACCCCGGGTTTTTTTGGGTTTCCCTTTTGGGGGTTTAACCCCCCCCAAAGGGTTTTTCCCCTTTAATTTGGGGTTTTTGGGCCACAAAAATAATAAGACCAGGGGGGTTTGGGGGGACAAAAATCCCCCTTAGCTTTAACCTCCCCCGGGGGTTTTCCCCTTTCCCCCTAAAGGGGGTTTTTTTTTTAAATGGGAAAATTTAAATACTCCTTTTATCCCCCTCATATAAAAACATTTTCTATGTCAGTTTTCTGTTTCTTTTTTTTAAAAAACGTGGGAAAAAATTTTTTCCCCCCATATTAGAAAAAAAGAACAAAACGGGTTTTGGTTTTAATTTTTTTAAGATTTGAGAGTATCCAGCTTTTGTACCTTTTTTTAAAAATTTTTTTCCCCGAAAAAGGGGTTTTTGTTGAACCAATTCATCCCAGTGATATTTAAAAAATTTAAAGGGTAAAGAAATTAAAAATTTTTTCCCGGGGGCCGAGGGGGTTTTTAAAAATTTTTAAACCTTTTTTTTTTCCCCCAAACCGGGGGTTTTTGGGTTTAAACCCAAAAGTGCATACCCTTTTGTTTGACTAAAAAAAAAATACCTCTTGTCAATTTAAAATTTTTTTAAAAAGGCCCCAAACCCTGTTTTTTTTTTTAAAAAACCATCATTTTAAAATTCTTTAAGAAAAAGCCCCTTTAATTAAAACCCCTTCCCCCTTTTTCCCCTTTAAAAAAAGGGGTATAATAGTTTTTAGATTACCTAAAAAAAATTCAATATTAAATTTAAAAAATTTTTAAAATTTTTTTTTTAAAAAGGGGTTTATTTTTCGAAATGGATTTTATTTTTTTTTAAAACCCAAAAATTCTCAAAATTTGGGGAAAAAGGCGTAGGTATTTTTTTTTTTTTAAAGGGGGGATGGAAAGATTGCCTTTTGGGAAAAAAAACCCCCCTTTTTTAATTTTAAATCATTTTCAGTAAAAATTTTTTTGATTTTTTTTTTTTAGGCGGGAATTTTCTAATGGTATTAGAAATGGGGAAAAATTGTGTTTTTTTTAAAAAAAAAAAAAAAAAATTTTGCTCCGATTTTTTTTCCCCCTTTTTTTTGGGAAAATTTTTTTAAAACCCGGGGGAAAATTTTTGGGGTTTTTTGTCCTGTTTTAAAAATTTTTTTTTTTTAAAAAAAAAAATTTTTCCCCTTTTTTAAAATTTTCCCTTTTTAATTTTTGAGCCCCCAAATATCTGGGGTCCACGGAATATTAAAATTTTACCCGGGTTTTTCAATTTTTTAAAGGGTTTTATTTTGATAAAAACCCTCATTGGTTTTGAAAAAAAATTTTGTAAAAAAGATTATAAAAAAATGATAAAAAAATGCCATCGGCAAAATTTTTTTGGATGAACTAACACTAAAAATGTGTTATATCATCCCCCCCTTGGGGCTTTTAAAATTTATAAAAAATCTTCTTGTTTGGGAAAAACCCCCATCTCCTGTAAGTCATTTCACCACATTAACAAAAACCAAAGGGGTCATCTCTGTAAACCCTTTTTTTATTAATGCTAAAAAACAAAAAATAAAAATGACTAAATGGACCTTTTTTTAACACTCTTTTTCCCCCTTTTTTATGTTCTATTGAATTTTTTAATTTTTAAAAAATTTTTTCATAGTCCATTTTTCAATTTATTTCCCAAAAAAATTTTTTTTTTCATAGATCAAATTTTTTTAAAAAAATTTTCCCGCGAAACTTTTTTTCACCCAAAAATCAAATTTATAAAAAAAATTTAAAAGGTTTTTTGGGGTTTTTAAATTTTTTTTTACGAATTTGATCAACATCGATTGCTGTATGTAGAAGCTTTTAAATACCTACAAAACCCCCTTTTTTAAGGGGTTTTTTTCCTTTTTAAAAAAAAACACCTTTGGGTTTTTTTGGGGAAACCCAAAACCTTTCCTTTAAAAAATTCAAAATCAAACCGGGTGGGGGTTTTTTTTAAAAACCCCTTTTTTAAAAACCCCCCCAAAAAACGAAAAGGAAACCCCCTTTTTAAACACCCACATTTTTTGCGTCAAGGGGGGTTTTTTTTTAGTAACGCTATTAATCAAAATAAAATTTTTTTTTGGGGTTTTGGGGGTTTTTTTTTCCTATAGGTAATAGGGAATAAAGTAATTTTGCACATTTTAAAATTTTCCCCAAAAATTTTGGGCCCCGGGGAATTTTGGGGGTTTTTTTGGGTTTTTTTTTGGGGAATTTTACAGTACTTGGGGAAACCCCGCGGGTTTTTCGTTGAAAATTTTTTTTTAAAAAGCCACAGAGGGGAAAAATTTTTTAAAACCCCTATTTTTATATTAATGTCCCAAAAAAAATGGGGCCATTTTTTTTGAAAAATTTTAAATTTTTTTCGAATTGTAAGTAAAAAAAAATGGTCATTTTTTCCCGGGGTTTTTTTTAAACTGGACGTCACCGGGGGGCCCCGGGGGAAAAAAAAAAATTAACGTAGTAGGGGAAAAATTTTTAGGAATACTTTTAAAACCCCCTTAAATACCCCCCAAGAGTAAAAACAAAAAAATTGCTTTGAACAAAAAAAAATTTTTAAGATTTTTAAAATTTTAAAAATTTTTCGTTGTTAAAAAGCAAAAATGGGGGAAAATTTTCATTTCCAATCTCAGTTTTAATTTTCCCCCCATTTTAGAGTCTTTTGTGGCAGATAAATCTATTTTACAAAAATTTTTGGGCCCTTTATTAGAAAATTTTTTTCCTTTTTTTGGCCAAAATTTTCAAAGAAAAACTATTTTTAAAAATTGTTATTTCTTGGGGGTTTTTCATACAAAAATTTTTTTGGGGGGTATTATTTTTTTTTAAAAAAAAAGGGTTAAAAAATTTTTTTGGGATAATAAAAATTGGGGAAAAAAAAAAAGCCCGCTCTTTTTAAAAAAAAAATTTTTTTTTTTTTATTTCAATTTGGAAAATAAAATAATTTTTTTTTTTCCCCAAAAAAAAATAAATTATTATTTTACCTACCAAAACCCTTTTTTTTAATTGAAAAAATAATTTTAGTCAAGTCACCAAAAAACTTTTTTTTTTTTTTAAAAACTGGAAATAGATTTTGCCCCAAAAGTGATAATTATAAAATGAAAACTTTTTTAGAATTTTGAGAACAACAGGATACTTTTTAAAAATTTTAAATTTTCAGGAATTTTAATCACAGGATACTTTTTAAATTTTGAAGGGGGGGAAAATTTTTAATCATTTTTTTTTCTTTTTTAAAATTTTGAATCAAAAATTTAAAAAAACGGGGAAATTTGGGGAAAATTTTTTGGGGGCGGGGAAATTTTAAAAATCAGCGGGGTTCTTTTTAAATTTTGAATGAAATTTTTTTAAAACCCCTCAATTTTTTTTGAAAAATTTTTTAGTGAAAACTTTTTAAAAACAAGATACTTTGAAAATTTTTGGGGAACCCCGGGGGAATTTTTTTAGATCAGATACTTTTAAAATTTTGAATCCCAAAAGAATTTTGAAATCAGCGGGGTACTTTTAAAATTTTAAAAGCAGGAATTTTGAGATAAAAGGAAAATTGGGGAAAATTTTTTAAAAGGGGGGAAATTTTTTAAATTTTTAAAAAAGCAAAAAATTTTGAGATCATCATTTTATTTTTGTAAATTTTAGTGGGGGCAATTTGAAACCCCGGGTCCCCTTTTTAGAATCTTGAATGCGGGAAATTTTTTGGGATCACAAATTTTTAGAATTTTAAAATTTAAATTTTAAATCATCTTTTTTCTTTGGGGAAAAATTTTTTAAAAGAAAAGAATTTTTGGAAACAGCAAAATACTTTGAAAAAATTTTTTAATCCCCGGAAATTTTTTAATAAACAGGATATTTTTTTAGAATTTGAATCGGGGAAATTTTGGACATCTTTTACTTTGTAAAATTTTTTTGGGGGAAAATTTTTAAATCAATACTTGGAGAATTTTGAATGGGGGAAATTTTAATCGAACTTTTAGAATTTTTAAAAGCAGGTTTTTTTAAAATCATCATTTTTTTTTTAAAATTTTTTATTTTATTTTTGGGGGAAACGGGGTACTTTTTTTGAATTTTTTGCAGCTTTTTTTAAAACGGGAAAACTTTTTAGTTTTTTGGGTAATGCGGGGAAATTTTTAGATCACAAGATATTTTGGGAAAAGGGGGTTTAAAAAAATTTTTGGGAAATTTTTAATCTACCTGAAAATTTTAAAAAAAATAATTATTTTAAAAAGTTTTTAAATTAAAAAAAAAGAAAATTGATAAAATTTGTCAAAAGGGAGTCGGGGAAAAAAAAATTTTACAACATCAAAAATCAAAGCAAATACATAATATGTTTAAAAATTTGGTTTTCCCCCAGAAAATTTAAAACAATTCTTTATTGGGGGATAAAAAAATTTTATTACCCCCGACAATTCAAAAAATTTAAAAAAGGGGAATAAAATTTTAAATTTTTTGAAGACAAATCTATTTTAAAACCAAAACCCAAAAAAAAAAAATTTAAAAATGATTTAAAAAAATCACCTTTTTTTTTTTTTGGTTTTTTAAAAATTAGAAATTTTTTTTTTAAAGGGGAAAAGGTACCAAGGGGGAAAAATTTTTAAAAAAATTTTTTGGGGCCCCTTAAAAAAAATTTCAAGGATTGAAACCGTTCCATTGGAAAAAAAAAAAAGTCATTTAAAATTTGACAAAAGGTACCGAATTTTTGGGCCCTAAAAAAATTTTGATTTCCCCTTTTGGAACCCAAACTAAACCCCCCTCTCTTGATACAACTCTTTTGATGATTGCAAAACAGCATGTTATTTTTTTATAAAAATTTAAAATTTCCCCCCATCTTTTTCCCCGATTAAAAGGGGCCCCAAAAACAACAATTTTTTAACATTGAGGGGTCCGAAAAACTTGATCGATGAATTGCAAAGCCCCTAAACCCCCTCCCAAGTTTCTTTTTTGGTTTAAAATTTTTCCCGGCATTTGAGAAAGGGGTTTTCCTTTTTTTTATGAAAATTCCCCTTGGACATTTCATTTTGGGGAATTTTTTTTCCGGGGGGAAAAAACTCGTAATTTGAATACCGAAAGGGTTTAACCCCAAGAAAATTAAATTAAAAATTTTAAAGGGGGAAAATTAAAAAAAAAAAAATTTCTAAAAATTTTATTTAAAAAAATTTAAAAAAATTTTTTTTTTTTTTTTTTTTAAAAATTTTTTTTGGGGTAAAATCAAAAAAAAAAATACGGGGAAACATTTACTAAAAAATTTTTAAAATTTTTTTTTTTTTTTCCCAAAAAGCCAGTTTTGATTATTGTATATCAAAATTTTTAATACAGGACATTTTGCTACAATTTTTTCTTCATCGGCTTAACCCCGATTTTCCCGGCCCAAAAACCCCCCGGTTTTAAAAAAATTGCCCCCCCCATTTTTCCAAAAAAATAATTGTAGGGGGTTAAAAATGGGGGAAAAAAATTGGGGCTTTTTAGTCCTGGGGTTGGGGGAGGATAAAAAGGGGGAATATTTTTATTCAAAGGAAACCCCAAAAAAATAATAATCCCCTTTTTGTTAAGGTAACCCCAGGGGGGGGTTAAAAGCCAAAGCTTTTTTTCCCCCCCAATCCTCAGAGTTTTAAATTTTTGGCACAAACTCAAAAAAAATTTTAAAAATTTTTATGCACGGGGGGGGTTTCAAAAACCCAAAGACCCGGGGCAAAAACCCGGAAAATTTCCAGCCCCAGTGGGGTTTTAACCCCCTTTTTACTCCCCAAAAATTTTTATCTATAAAAAACCAAAATTTTTTTTTTCCCCCCCTTTGGTGAATCTTTTTGAAAGGGGGGGGAAAAACGTTTAAAATAAAACGGGAAAACGTTTTTCTATATTTACTTTTATATCTATGTATTTGGGGAAGATTTTTTTTTTTTTTAAAAACCCACGCACACATTTTTGAACTGATCGAAAATTTCCTTTTTAACCCATAAAAGGGAAATTTTAAAAAAAAAAAATCTAATAATTAATTACAATTTATTTTTTTTAAAAAATATCAACCCCCTTGTTGTTAATATAAAACCCAATTTTTGGGGCCATTTTAAAAAATCTTTTTTCTTATTTTTTTTTGGTGCTTTAATTTTTATTTTTTTTACAACTTAAATTTAGAATGGGGTTTATTCAAACAAGAAAAAGAAGAAAAAAATTTCGTTTTTAAAACCGGGTTTAAAACCCCCAAAACCTCGGGTTTTCTAAAGACCGGGGGCAAAAAAATGTTCTTGAAACACATTTTTTAGGGGGGATAAAAGCAAAATTTTGGGGCCCGACCCCCTGGCAAAAGGTTTTTAAAACTGCCCGTATCCACAGATCCGGGGTTTCAAAATTTCCCCTTTAGAGCGTTTTTCCCCCCAGGGGAAAAATTTTGTTTTTTTTTTTCCGACATGTGGGGGCCCGGTATTTTGGGCCTCCCCAAAATTTTGGGGGGGGTTTAAAAAGGGGTATTTGGGGAAGATTTCCCCGCGAATGCAGGAAAAACCCCCCCCCCAAAACCAAATTAAATCAAATAAATCGTTGGCGTTAGGAAGGCAATCCAGCTATAAAAATTTCCCAAAAACCAACCAACCTCAACCATGGGGGTTTAACAACGCGACCCTGCTGAAGCGGGAAAAACGAGTAAAAAAGAAGAAGAGTAAGCAAAAAATTTATGTACAACGGAGCATATTTTTTTAAATGGTGAAAAGTAACATTAAAAAGGAGCATAAAAGAGTGGGGTTTTAGGGGGGGATTACTTGTACATATTAAAGGGGGTTTTTGGGTAGGCGGAATACCTAACACCCCCCCCAAGGGGGACTTTAAAATGTTGGGGGGGGGAACCCCAGATGGTGGGGGGCCCCTTTTTTAGTCTGTACGAAGTACGGACGGGGGGAAATAGGAAAAACGTCCCAAAAAGGGAAAAATGGGTTTTTGGTACAAATTTGGGGAAAAATTTCAGAGTGTTTTGACTCATAAATGTCGCACTGGAGTCCCCAAAAAATTAACCCCCTAAAAACCCCGGGGGTCCTTTCGTAGGGGGGCCCTTGGGGTTTTTTTCCCCCCCATCTTTAATTTTTTTCCCCCTTTTAAAATTTTTTTTTTTACCACATAATAATTTTAAAACCCAGGGGGTTTTTTGGGAAAAAAAAGGGGGTTTTTTCATTAACCCCCCTGGGGGTTTCCTCCACTAAAGAAATATTATTAAAATTTTTTTTTTACAGTAATGGGGGGGACATGGAGTTAGTCGAAGCCCCCAGACAGAACATACACCCCAAAAGGGGGGGGTTTTAAAAGGGCAGAACAATTTCCCCGACGAATGCAAAACTTTTTTTTTTCCCCTTCACGGCATTGCTTCACTCAAAGTCAAAACCCACACGCCCCCCAAAAACCCAAAAGAAATTTTTGGTTTTAAAAGGGGGGGCCCCTTAAAATTTTTTTTAAAAATTTTTTTTTATGGATGGGGGAAAAAAAATCCGCCCCACTGAAACCCAAGGGGGGGGTTTTCCAAAAAAAACAACAAAAATTTTTTTCCAAAGGGGGGGGGTACAAAAATTTTAAAAATTTCCTATAAATAAAACAGAAAAAAAGGGGGACCTACCTACCTACCTACCTACCAAAACCCCCCCCAAACCCAAAAATTTTTTTTGTCCGGAGTTGTTTACCCAAAAAAATAAGAGATAGCGAAAAATGTCCCCAAATTTGGAAAACCCCCCCCAAAAAAACCCCCATCGCTTTTCCCCCAAAAAAAATAAAAAAAAACAAAAAGGCATTGCGGGCCCGCCCAAAAAGGGGCCCGCCTTTGTAAATTTGGGAAAAATTTTAAAAACCCCCTTTTTAAAAAAAGGGGGGAAAGCTAGTTTTGGGGGTTAAAAAAAAATTTTGCTTTGTTATAGGAAAAAATTTCAGTGGACAGCGTAAAGGTCACTTTTTTAAAAAAATAAAACCCCTTTTTTGTGAAAGAAAAAGTTTTTTCCCTTTAACTTCTAGGGCATGCAAGAAGGAAAAAAATTTCTTTGGGGAAAAAAACATAAAAAAACATTTTTTTTCACATTTTTTCGGAGAGGGGGGTTGGGGCTGATATCTTGAACTTTACAACACCATAGGGGGTCGCTCTACATACACAATTCCTGATCTTTGGCGCATGACCCGGGTCGAAAAACGAAAAACCCACTGTACGTCCCCCGTTTTTAAATCAAATTTTCAAACAAAAAAAGTTAAAAAAAAAAAATTTTTAAAAAAAAAATTTTTTATATTTTTGTTAAACAATTTTTGTGTTTTTTACCCAAAAAATGCAACCGCTTTTTTAAATTTTTTCCCGAAACCGGGGCTTGAAACACCGACCCCAATTACAAGGCCCCCCTAACCAGGTAGCGTCGGGCCCCCGGGGGGAAAATTCCTCCCCGTCAAAGAAAATTTTTTTTGGGTTTTTGGGGCCCCCTAAAATAAGACGTGAGGGTTTTTGGGGGAAAAAACTTTTAAACAAAAAACCCCCGGGGGAATACTTTTTCCCCTAAAAGTTTATAAATTTTTATACATACATAAAGGGGGGTTTTCCAAAAAAATTTTTACCAAAATGATAGGGGTAATAAAAGGACCATTTCCAACAAAAAATTATTCCCCACATTTTCTTTTTTTGTCGTTTTTCAAATGGCGGCAAAATGTTTTTCAAATATGTGCGTTCAAGGGTTTTACCCCCTTTAAAAGAGCATTTCTTTTTAAAAAATTGAAGGGGAAATTTTAAAAATTTTTTTAATTAAATTTTATTTTAAAAAAATTTTAAAACCCGGGTTTTTTTTTTAGGTGGTACAAAAAAAAAAAAAAAAAAAAAACCCCCAATCGAAAATTTTAAAAAAACTTTTTGGGGGCCCCCATTTTGAAAACGACAAAAAAAAAAGGAAAATGCCCGGGGAAAATTTTTTTTTGGAAAAAGGCCCCTTTTTTTTTCCCCTCACATTTTTGCAAACTTGGGGGCCCCCTGAAAAAACCTTTTTTTCCTTTTTAAACGGAAAACCACCCAAAACGGGGGAAATTTTTTAAAGGTCACCCCCCCCCCAAAGGGGCCAACTTCGCTAGACTTTTTCTAAACTTTCCCCTTTGTTTAAAAAACGAAATTCATCCAATTTTTTTTTCAATTGGCGCCCCCAAATCACAAAATTTTAAAAAAGGCAAATAAAATTTTTGGTTTTCCCCTTTTTTTCCCCGTTTTCAAAAAAAGTTTTTAAAGGGGAAAAAGGTTTTTGGCAAGATTCCTCAGGCAAAATCACCCCCTTTTTTCAATATTTTTCCCGGGGGCAATAAAGATTTTTTTAAAATTTTTTTTAAAAAAAAAAAAAAAAAACCCAAAACCAAAACTTTTTTTCCCTTTTTTTAAAAACCAAAAAAACTTTTAAAAACAAATTTTGGAAAAATTCCCCTAAAACGGGCAATACCATGGCCCCTTTGGGCATTTTTTGGGGAAAAAAAAAGCCGGGGCAAATTTCACAGGCATTCAAAAACAGGAATCGGGGGGGCCCCTTTGGGGAAATGGTTTAGCTGCAGATACTGTGCCGGGGGTTTCTTTTAGGGGGGGGCTCAAGATATATGTCAACGAAATAGTTACTCAGTGGTTAAGCACTTTGGGTTGCCATGCGGAAGGTCCCGGTTCGACCCCCCCCGGCACAAAATTTGTATTGGTTTTAAATTTTTTTTCAAAAAATTTTTTTAAAAGGAAAAAACCCTTTCCCTGGGGGTTTTTTTTTTCCCCCACCTAATTGGGAAAATTTGGCCACTTCCCCCACAAGGGGGGGGTACTACGGGGTGGGGGGGGTACAACTTTAAAACCCCAAAAAAACTTCGTAAACCCCGTTTCATGGCTACGAAAATTTTAAAAAACGGGAAACCAAAACCCCATTCTTTTTTTTTAATACAAGGTTTTTTTAAAGGATAAATTTTTGAAATATTTCAAAAAAGGGGCATTTTAAAAAAAATCATTTCAAAACCTACAAAAAACCATAAATTTTTTAAAACTTTTCAATCCCCGGGGGCCCCAAAATTGGGGTTTTTGGCGTCCCCAAAATTCAAACCCCCAACATTTTTTTTTTTTTTTTTACTAAAGGTGAGGGGTTCACCCCTTTTTTAAAATTTTTTGGGGGGGGGAAAAAAAGCTAAAAATATTTTAAAACCCTTTTTTGGGGTTTTTTTTAGCCGGGGCCCCCTTCCCCAGTGTGCCTCCCCTCTGAAAGGGGGGAAGTTACACAATACTTCCCCCCTTAAAGGGGGGGTCAAAAAAATCGGGGCCGGAAAAGGAAACCTTTACAAACAAAAAAAACCCCAAATTTTTTTTAAAATTTTTGTCGCGGGGGTGTTTTTAAAACCCCTACCCCGCAAGGCAAGCGTGGGTTTTTAACCCCCCCCCATTCCTTCCAACACATGGGGAAACACACATAAAGTAATAAGTAATTTTGGGGGAATCCCCAGATTTTTTTTTTTTTTTTATACTAAAATCGACTTACTGTTTGGGGTTTAACTTTGGTCTTTTTTACTGAAAAAAAAAATTTTAAAAACCCCATAGAACTTCAAAATTTTTTTACTTTGGAAAAAACGGGGCTCATATTTCACCAGAACTATCGGGGAAAAAAAGGGGCAAAAAACCCCCCTTTTAAACACCAAAAAACGAAACATTGAAGTAAAAAAGGTTTTGGGAAAAAACAAAATAAATATTTTTTACTCCTCCATTTTATAATTAAAAAAAATTTTTAAATTATTTTCATTTAATTTTCCCGGGGCAGTCTTCAATTTATTTAAACCAAAAGGGTTTTTTCCCGGGAATTTTTTTTTCCTAAAAATTTAAAAAGGGGAAAAGGGGAAAAAGCAGGGAAAAATCCCAAAAATTTTTAATAAAAAAAAGGAAAAAAACCCAAAAAAATAAGGGGGGAAAAAAAAATTTTTATAATGGGGGGGGATTTTTAAATTTAAATTTTAAACAAAAAAAAATGCTTTTTTTTAAAAAAAAATTTGGGGCTAATTTTCCCTAGTTACAAATTAAGTATACAAAATAAACAATTAAAAGCACTAAAAATGGGTATAAAAAAAAATTTGAAAAAATTTAAAAATTTTTCTACAAAAATTGAATACTTTGCGTAACACCCAAAAAAACAAAAAAAAAACCAAAAAACGTCCATACAAAATTTAAAAAAAAAAACCTCGGGGGGTTTGGTTAAAACCCCGACAATTTCCCCACCATTTTTACCACTCAAACAGATATTTTCCCCCAAAAAAAAAAACCCCTTTTTTAAAAAACAAGATGGGGTGAGGCTTTTACATAAAGATGCTTTGGGGGTTTTAAACATTCAGGTTGGTAAAAAAGGGGGGTTTAAAAAAAAACTTTTTGGGGGCTCGCCTTTTTGCCAGGGTTAACCCCCGTTTCCCCAAAGGGGGAATTTTTCCCTTTTTTAAACCCCCCCTGCGAAAAAAAATTTTTTAAATTCCCCAAAATTTTTTTAAAAAAATTTGGGGTTTTTTTAAATAACCTTCCGGTTTTTACCCACCCCCAAAAGGGGGGAAAAAAGTGGTCATTTTCCCCCCACAGGGGGGGCAAACTACGGGAGGGCCCCGGCTACAACACAACCAAAAACTCAAAATAGCTCCTTTTTCCCCTAAAAAGAAAAAAAAAAAAGTCTTGAAACACTCATCTTAAAAAAAAAAAAAAAAAAAAAAACTCGAACCCCCTACAAAAGGAAAAAAACCAGTTGTCCACCAACGTCCAACCCAGGGGGCGAGCTATTCCTGGGCCGATCCACCCTTTCCCCCCCCAAAACCCCCCAAAAAGCCCCCGGGAGCCCCCTTGAAAAAACCACTTACCTCGGGGGAGATTTTCCCCGGGCCCCCCGGGGGACATAATTTTTTCGAAAGCACGGGGGAAAAAAAACCCGGGGGTGATCTTTTTAATAAAACCCTGAACCCTCGCCCCCCCCAATGGGTTAAAAAACGCCGGGGGGGGGGGGGGTTTTTTGGGGGGGAGTTTGGGGGGGCAAAAAAGAGTAAAAAAAAAATGTACATGGACAATGGAAAAAAAAAACTTTATTTTAACAACCCCGGCCCCCCAATAAGGGGTTAAATATAAGGGGGAAAAAGGGGAATTTTTTTTGGGGGGGTTTTTAAAAAAGAGAGTGACCCACTTACACTCAAAAAAATAAAACCACTTTTCCCCAAAAAGGTTTTTTAAAAAAAGGGATTCTTTTTGGGAAAAAAATTAAGAAAAGAAAAAAAATGCCAAAAAAAAACATCACACTTTGGGGGCATACCCCCAATTTTTTCGCCGTGACAATGAGGGGGGTTTTAAAAAATTTTAAAAAGGGAAATTTTTTTTTTTAGGGGTTAAAACCCCTTTTTTTTTGGGAAAAATGGGAAAAAAAAAATTTTAAAAAAGGGGTTTCCCCTTTTTTTGGGAAGGGGAAAAAAAATTTTAAATTTTTTCCTTAAAATTTTGAGCTCGGAAGTAGGGGCAAATTTTTTAAAAAAAAACATTTTTTTTAATAAAAAAAGCAAAGTCCCTGAAGACGGACGACGGACATCACGTTTCCCGAACGGGGAAGTCCTAAACGAAATTTGGGAGTAAACTTTGGCTTAAAGCTAAAAGGGGGGGGTAAAAAGGGAAAATTTTTTTTAAAAATTTCCCAAAAAAAAACACCTGCCAGGGCAAAAAAAAAAATTTTTCTTTACGGGCCCCGCCTCGGCCCCCCAAAACGGGGGGCAATACCAGACAAATTTTTTAAAAAAAAGAACCCGACAGTAAAAATTTTTTTAAACTTTTTAAAAAGCAATTCAATAGTGTTTAAAGGGAGAAAAACAAGGGGAAAAAAATTAAAAAGTAATCGATTTTATGCCCCAAAATTTTTTTCCCTTTTTTTACAAAAATAAAAAAACCCCAAAAAAAAAATAAACATTTTCAACCCGGTTTTTCAAAAAAACACCCCATATTGCTTTTTAAAACCCAAAACCCCCCCTCCAAAAACATTCTGTGTATCAATAATTTTTTAAAAAACATTTAAAAAATTTTTTTTTATTTTTTATTTCAACAATTCACTTTATTTTTTTAAAAAAAAGGGAAAAACAACTTACTTGGGGTTAACAAAACAATTCTTTTAAAATAAAGGTAAATTTTTAAAAAGAACTTTCCCCTCGAAAAAAAGTCCTCCCCCAAAAATTTTTTTTTTAAAAAAATTTCTTAAAAAAAATTTTTGAAAACCACAAAAAAATTTTTTACATATCAGGTCCTACCGGGGAAAAAAAATTTTTAAAAAATTTTATCTTTTCCCAAAAAAAAAACCCTTTTTTAACCCCGGGCCCCTTTTAAAAAAACCCAAAAGGAAAACCAAAAATTTAAATTATCATTGTGTTTTTCAATATCACTGGGGCTGTGGCCCCCAAAATTTTATATAAGGGGGGTCCCCAAAATTTTTTTTAAAAGGGGGGGGCCCCACATGTGTGAAAGGCCCCAAAAAACCCCTTGGGGTTTCTCGGTTTTTACGAATTTTACATGTTTTTTTTATTCCCTCTTCACATGGGGTTTTTAGTATCTTCATCATATCATTGATATTTTTTGTTTTGATCAAATCATTGATTGTCGATGTTTTATTCATTTTATTAGTATCGGGGGCTCGATCAATTGATCATTCACAAAACAACACTGGCTGATCTTTAAAATTTACATTTTATCTAACATTTGGCGTTTTTTGGGGTCATTTTATCTTTTTGTATTTTTTAAATTTTTTCGATTAGATCATTCATCATTAGTATCTTCGTCAAAATTTTTGTAAGACCCCGATGACTAAAACCCCCTCAAAAACCGCCTTTTGTGGGCCCCTGCGGGTAAAACCCCAAAAATTTTTTTTTTAAAAATTTTTAAAAAAAAATTTTATTTTTCTCCAACCCCAAAAAAAATTTTTGCAGGGTAAAAAACCTTTTTTGGCTAAAAAGAAAAAAAATTTTAATTTTTCCCCAGAAAAAAGGGGTTTTCTCATAGATAAAAATTTTTTTTTTTCCCTTTTTACAAAATCCTTTACAAATAAAAAAATACCTGTTTCCCACTCGCCCATACTTCCTTAACCTCCCTTACTCAACTCAAAACCTTTTTAACCCCAAAACCCCAAAAATTTTTTAAAAAACACAAGAAAAAAAAGTTTCTCCTCCTCTCTCCCCCAAAAAGAGGGGGTTTCCCCCTTGTAAAAAATTTTAAAAGGGGTTTGTAAAAACCCCCAACCCCCATTCAAAACGGGTCGCATTAACTGTTTTTAAAAGGGAAAATTTTTTTATCCCTTTTAAAATTTTTAAACCCCATCCGCCCCCCGCTTGAAAAATTCGCACACCTTTTTTAAAAATTTAAAATTTTTTTGCTTTTAATTTTTAAAAAATTATTTCAACTGTGGGTTTTGCTGATTTTCCCCAAAAAACTGGCCCCACTAAATAAAACCCAAAAATCAACGTTTCTTTTTGAAAAAACGCACCTTGGGTTTTTTTTTAAAAAAAAAATTTTTATTTAAAATTTTAAAAAAATTTTTTATATGTTTTTTTTTAACGTTTTTTTTTGGGGAAATTTTAACTAACTGAAAAAATTTCTAGTTGGTTTCGGGGCCTCCCCGCTCACTCTCTAGTGAGAATGGGGTTTTAAAAAACGGGGGAAAAATTTTTTAAAAATTTTTAAAAAAATTTAAAATTTTTTTGAAATTTAAAAAAACCCCCTTACCCCCTTTTAAATTTAACGTACAAGGAAATATTTTTTTTTCCCCTTTAAATTTCCCTTGGATATTTTGGGGTTTTTAAAGGGGGGGAAATTTTATTATTTTTTTTCAGAAAAACCCAAAAAACCTAAAAAAGGGGGTTTTTTTATTTTTCTTATTTTTGGGGGTAATTTTAAAATAAAAAATTTTTTAAAGCAAGATTAAATGGTTTTACCCTTTTTAACTGTTCAAATTTTAATAAATTTTTTTGCTTTTTTTAATTTTTTTTTAAAATTTGTTTGGGGGCAAAATTTTTAAAAAAAATAAGGGGGCCAATTTTTTTTTGCTCAACCCGGGGTTAAATTTCCCCCGGGGTTTTTTAAATTTTTTTTTTTAAAAAAATTTTAATGATTTTTTTTTAAAGATAGTTTGATATTTCAAATCGTTTCGACCTCTTTTATTACCATTTTTTATAACCCCTTTTTTTTTTTACGGGTTTTTTAACTTTTTCCCAAAAACCTTACTATATTTTTTTACCTTTACCTCAAAAAAAAGCCTCTGCAGAATTTTTTTTGTCGCAAATGTTTTGCCGGAATTTGGGGTTTAAAAAACCCCCCCTTTTTTTCCCCCAATCGTTAGGGGAAAACCTTTGGGGGGAAAATTTCCCCAAAAATCCCCTTAAAGGGGGTTTTTTCCCCCCCTTTTTAGGGGGCCCAATTTTCGGGGCCCAAACCCATCCACAAAGCTCTGCAAGGGTGCCCCAAAGCGGGGGGAAAATCCATTTTGGGAAAAAAAAAATTTTGGGGGGTTTTTTGAAGATTTCAAAATAAAAAATAAGAAACTTTTTAAATTTTTTAAAATGGGGTTTAAAAAAATTTAAACCCGGGGTGTGTATTGAAAAAAAAAAATTTTTCCTCGATTTGAAAACCCCCACTTGAGGGGGGCTTAAAAAATTTTTGATTTAAAATTTTTTTCCCCAAACTTTGCAAACAAATTAATAAAGTATTTGTTTTTTTAAAAAAACTCATCCTCATTAATTTTTTTCCAATATCACCGGCAAAATTCTTAGAAAAAAAAAGGCAATCTCACGAAAAAAAAAACAAAACCCACATCCAACTTTTAAAAAAAAAACTTTTGGGGGGGAAAAAAACTGATTGCTTGAACATACGGCTTTTGGGAAAGGGGGGGCTCCTCAACAATTTTCCAAAAGATTTTTAAAATTTTACTTCCCCATATTTACCAAAAGACGTTTAATAAAACCCCCCCTAAAAAAAAGTAAAGGGTAAATTTTTTAAAACCCGGGGACACTGCTTTTAGGGGTTTTTTGATACCAAGTACAGAACTTACCTCATGGTTAATCCCGACTTAGGTCAAAATTGTCTTCGAGTCCTATTTAAAATTTTTAAAAAAAATTTAAAACCGGGGGATTAGGATCCCCAAAAATTAACGCCAAGGGCCCTAATTCAGGGGAAAAATAGGGAACCGTTGGTTCAAACCTACCCCCCCCATGAATTTTCCTTATTAAAATTTTTAGTTTTTTTAAACCAAAAAAAAGACTGTAGGGGTTTTTTGGAAAAATGGTTTAGCAAAATTTTTTTTCCCCCCTGGTGGGGGCCTTCCACTAAAATATTTTAATTTTTCCTTGAAAAGAAAAAATTTTTTTTATTGTTTAAAATTTTTTAAAAATTTTTGGGGGATATTTTTTTCAACTTTTACTTATTCCCCCCTTAAAAAAACAAAATTTTTTAAAAAAAATGAAAACGGGAAACCCCCGGGGGGTTGTTTCTTGGGGTCAATGTTGTCATGACAAAATTTTTAATTTTTTAAAATATTACTTTTTTTAACTAAATTTACTCCCCTACGCCCATAGAGAAAAAAAAAAACCTTTTTAAAAAAGGCATAGTATAGCCACCAATAACGAAATTTTAGGGGGGAAATTTTAAATTTAAAAAAATTAAAATTAAATGGGGCCCGGGCCCAAACGGGGGTTTTGCGCTCTGATTGGTTAAACTCAACTTGAGGGGGGTCCGGGTTTTTTTAAAAATTTTTTTAAAAACCCGCTTTACAATTGCCCCTAAATTTTTCCCAAAAAACCTTTTTTTAAAAAATCATTATTTTGGGAACTCTTTTTAATTTTTTTTAAAGACCAAATAAAAAGGGGTTAAGGGGGGGGGCCCCCGTATAAAAAAAAAGACATGGGGAAAAAAAAAAAAAAAAATTTTTTTTATTTTTCAGAAAAGGGCCCAAAAAAAAAAAAAACCATTCTAAATTTTTAAAATTTCCCCTTTTTTTTTTTAAAAAATTTTTTAAAAAAACCTTTGGGGGGGGGAAAAGCCAAAAAATTTTTTACCACCTAAGTTTTGGTCACAAATCAAAAAAAAATAAAATTTCATGACAGTTGGGGTTTCAACCAAACAACCCCCTGCACACCTTTTACTAAACCGAACTATTGACTACCATGCCAAGTATTGTTAAAAACAGTATCAAGTTTAAAAAACTTTTAAACTTTTCTATTGCAAAATATTATTGCAAGTACTGTGTGTGTGTGTGTGTGTGTGTGTGTGTGTGTAATAATAAGCTGATATAGATTCAAGCTTCAACAGATCGATTTGCTCTACCTAAATAATAGAAGTTAAGATAAGGGTTTGTTGTGCAGATACTCTAGGAGATATACGGAATTCCTGGTAAATAGGATGATACCTAGTTATTGGAAACCTGTTAGAAAATCAATATAACAGGTCAAATCTGTAATTTATTTTCATAAATTTAATAGATAACAAATGCATCACTGGTAGTCAAGGGGTTAATGCGTTAGTTTAGCGTAGGGATCCGTTGGTCGAATCCCAACCAGTGCAGAAATTTTCCTCATTAATTTGATTTTTGTGACCACATAAAAATGAGACTCTGACGGGGGGGTGATAGAGATGCTTGGCATTAACCTCGCCTGGTGGTTACCTTCCACTAAAGAGTGTTTTTCCCATAAATAGAGCTTTTTTTTTCTAGTCGATTTATTATTAATTCTAAAATGTAAATTTTTTAAAAAAAGTCTGGTAGATGGGTTTTGCTAATAAGTATTTTGAATAATAATACCATATCGTTAACTGATCTCCTTTTTGTTCTAGTGTGTCAATGTTATTAATTTTCCATAATATCTATGTAATTGTGATGTAGTTAACTGTTAACGTTAGCTGTTTTTTGTTTGAAAGCTAGAGATCTTAAAAATGCACGCTGAACGGATTTAAAATTTAAAGGGGATTTTATAATGGGGGGACCACAAAAAAGGGGCGTATTCGAAAGGAGCAATGAAAGTTAATGAATTTCTGTTAGAAACCTGAATTTTTAAAGTTTTCAGGTAAATTGTATGCTCTTAAAACAAAGTTTGTTTTCATGACACTCCAAGGGCTTTTGTAGCATCTCTCTCTCCAAGTGGCACTTAGTATTGAAAACATAAAGGATCTTTATTCTTATGAAATGAAATTATTTTGCCCAATTTCCCCAGTAACCCAGGGCATATTACTATGAGGAAAAACCCATATGGAGGAAAATTGTCAGTCCCGCTGGGTTTCGAACCCACGACCTCTGGATTCACAGAGGGCCGCCTTTACCACTGAGCTACCGGGACAGACAAATTTACTTAGCTTGAACAAACAGCGTACAAAGATTCAACTGCATGGTCTAATTATCATACGGGGGTTTTACCCCTATTCGCGGAAACTCAAAACCAGCTACTCGAATTAACCTTTACCCAGCCTATGGGGCGGAAAATAGTCGCATCACGAGATTCGAATTGAATGGTCACCAATCGATGTCCCCCAAACCCCCTGAACGTTCTTAACGCAAAAGACGGAACGAAAACTTGTATTCAACGGCCATCGAGCTGGCCAATCCGTAATGTTTTTTGCCATTCTTGTTGTTATTTTTTCGTGTTTAAATTTTTTGACGGAGGTTTTTTTACCCCTGTAATAAAAGAAAAAAACACAACAACACCTATAATACATGCAAAGATCGAATCCTTGTAAATAAACAAATCATTTATTTCAGAGCATGTTAAGTACGTCAAGATACTTAAAATTTATGAACAATCATCAAAAAACAACATTCAAACATTGGTTTTGCGGTGAAAGAATTAAATTCTCCTTTATTCACACTCCCTTTAAATAATGGGGAGTTTTTAACAACGGGCCCCGACTTGATCCAACTTAAAACCACATAAACATGGACCACATGATGGGCGATTTCGTGATGGTTTCCCCAAACCCCTTAACAGAACCTTTAAAGAAAGAATAATATCTAAATTTTTAGCAGGTACCGGCACAATCTGCTGAATCTTTGGAAGGCCATCTAACTGTGGAGACGTACACTCGGTTCTGTGAAAAGCGATTCCCCGTCAATCAACTTTTGTTGACTAGGTCGAATTTAGCAAGGCAAAAAGCTGGTCAAAGCCAAAAAAACAAACCCATCAAAAGACAAAAA
This sequence comes from Bactericera cockerelli, assembly GCA_024516035.1. Classification (NCBI taxonomy): domain Eukaryota; kingdom Metazoa; phylum Arthropoda; class Insecta; order Hemiptera; family Triozidae; genus Bactericera; species Bactericera cockerelli. The sequence goes on along the minus strand of CM044961.1, from coordinate 28,091,840 downwards.
AAGAATTCTCCGACCACTTGTGACAATTATTCAGAAAAACTTTGCCTTCTACTGGAGTTTTTGCATGGTTTTTACATCGGACATTTTGCGAAAAAATTAATTTAAAATCTAGGTGCCGATCTTAGCAAAAATCACTCATCACCGAGAATGATTGATTATTGATTACTTGTCTAACCACCAAAAGTATTCTTTTGAACGCTATTAAGAGCTTAAAATTGGGGGGGGGAAAATTTTATCCCAAGGTTCCTCTTTAGGTAGGAAATTTTCCATTACGGATTTCAGGGCAGTAGAAAAATTTTTATAAAGTCCACAGACCTTTACTCCAAGATGGGCCCTCTCTTATTCCTGGTTCCAGCTACTCCTAGAAACCTCACCCCCTGATGAACATGGAGAAAATGGAGACACACTCTGACGACACGCTTTCGGTCACAGGGACAGCAAACAAACCGGGGCCTCAGTTCCCTTATCACCCCGGCGAAACAAAAAGAAACTTAAAAAAATCCTTTGATTTTTTACATCAGAACCAAATTTTACATCAAAATCTTGATTTTTACATCAAACCCTTTTATTTTTACATCAAAACCTTGATTTTTACATTCAAAACATTGGTTTTTAAACTTTAAATCCCCGGATTTTTACATCAAAACCTTGATTTTACTCAAAACCCTTGATTTTTACATCGCCCCCCTAACTGAAATTCACCCCTCCCTAAGAGTCCTTGGATGTATCAGCTTCAAACCTTTAGGAGCAGAGGCAACAGTAGACAGACTGGCTCTGAAATACGTAAGTGTAACAAACCCATCCTTGAATGGGATAATCAGAACTAATGTTATGCACATAAACTATTAATATACTAGTGGTAAATCGCCCTTCGTTCGGGGAAGGGAGCCCACTCTGATAGGTCAGGCATGGCCGTTTTCGGTCCAATTTACAAGTGATACTTTACACTTTCGACCTTTTTTGAGGCCATTCTACCTTGGCCCTTGGCACGATTAATCAAGTTCGGTCAAGCATGATCTGGAAATGTAAATCTATATATAAAAACCATTTACATTCATTCATATCAACGCGAGCCTAAACGGCTGGCCGATTGACTTGAAATTTTGCAGGAAGTTTCCCCCTTTAGAGCAGGGGCTACAAAGAAGGGATTTTTTGAAGGAAAACAGGGTTCTCAATTTTATGCCAAAAAAAACATTTTTTAATCAACGCAGAGCCTAAAACGGCTGGGCCGATTGATTTTGAATTTTGCGGAAGCTTTTCCTTAGATGTAGGGGCGTACTAAGAACGGATTTTTTTAAAAGGAAACAGGGGTTCCCCAACTTATGGCAAAATAGTCATTTTTTAGAGTGTTGTCAGACTCAAAAGGGTTTGAGCGAATGACTTGAAATTAGGCAAAAACTTCTTTCAGTGATGAAGAAGCTTACTATGAAAGGATTTTTCAAAGATAACAGGGTCCTCAACTTAGGCAAAAGTAACATTTTACGTCTTGCAAGATTCCCAAAAAACGGTTGACCGAATGACTTGAAATTTGGTAACAGCTTTTTTTTGTGATGTAGGGGAAAATAAGAAACAAATTTTAAAAGAAAATGGGGGTTCTCACTTAGGGTCAAGCTGGATGCGAAAAAAATGTTTTTTCGACTCTAAAGATACTCTCCTGTCAACATTTGGCCCGTCCAATTTGAAAAGGACAAAGGGTAGTTTTTACAACCGAAAATGTCCAACAGAGAATTGACAACCCTCCTAAAACAACATTAAAGGCGGTTTTTCCAACATGCAACCCGATGAATTTGCAAAACTCTTTTTTATAATGAAGTACCACATTTTTGGTGGAAAAACAACAGTTCCAAAAAGGAAAAAAAGACAATGTTCCAGGCCCGGGTTAAAAAAAGACCACGTTCTTGGGAAAATTTATACCGTACTCCGAATGACTCACAATGTTTCTACTACGATTACTTCTACAAAAGTGCGGGACCTACTTCATTCGAACCTCAAAATGGTAGGCGGCTTTAATACCCTCCGTTCCATGCTGCATCCTAGCCATGGGTTTTTACTTTATGATGCCAAGCAATGTTTAAAATACTTTTTACCAAAAAACTATTGGGAAAATTTCATACAACACTTTCAAAAGAGGTCTTTCGTCTCTGAAAATGTGCCATTACTCAATATAACAGAGATACGTGTATGAAACTGTTCTTCAAGCGTCACTTCACTCTTGATTCTGTAGATAATAAACTGGAAAAAAAATTCTTAAAAACCTTTGTTAGCTACAATACGCAAAGATGGAAATATTGCCATTTCTGTTGCATCGTCCCGGGATTGCCGCCACACTGATAGAAGGAGGCCGCACTGTTCATTCTGCTTTGAAATTGCCGCTCAATTTAAATCCATAATACACCAAGCTGTATTATTGGCAAGCAAAGTGATAATGGCCAAAGTCCTCAGGGATTTCAGTTAATCGTATATATGAATTACAATGACTCATAAAACGCTTAGAACACTGGACCGTACTCTACAAGACATTCGTGGTGTAAAAATCTTAAAAGGGGGGTAAAACTGTGCTACTGTCTGGAGATTTTAGACAAACTTAACCCTTGTTCTACTGGAACAAGAGCTGACGAAGTGAAGGCATGTTTAAAATCATCCATTTTGTGGCCACAATAAAATATACGTTCTTAAAGTTGAATATGCGTGTACACCTTCACGCTGACAAAAAGCAGAAGTTTTTCGAAGCTTTTGCTTCGGATAGGGATGGACATGTTTCGAAGCTTTTGCTTCGGATAGGTGATGGACAGACGGGGATGGACCTGAACAAAATGAAAAAATTGTATTTCCTACCGAACACTGTCAGTTATTATCGATTATAACACTTTCCTAGACACTATCTACCCCAAACTAGATGACCCCAAGTTTGTTGTCCCTGTTTGGCTGAGATAAGGGCCATACTAACACCAAAAAATGATAATGCTCGGAAATTAATAAAAGACTTATTAAAAAGAATGCCTTCTGAACTATCAACTTACGAATCCGTAGACACTTGTGGAAGAAAGAAGCCACCATTACCCACCCCGAATTTCTTATAACACTAAATCCTCCTGGCTTGCCACCCCATCGGCTATGCCTTAAGGTTTGGGGCACCAATAATATACTAATAAATCTGAGACCCCCGAAATTGTGTAACGGCACGCGCGCTTCAAATTACATATTAAAAAAAACATTTTCGAGGCAGTTATATTCACAGGGGCTGGTGCAGGTGAAACGGTCCTATGTACACAGGATTATTTTTGTCGGCGCGGGGGTCGAACCCTGGACCTTCTGCATCGTAAGCGAGAGCTTAACCACTGAGCTATTTGTGTGCCCATTTAATCTGTTCATTGCAACTATGCACTTGGGTTTTTTTTTTAATGGAAGGCAGGAAAAAATCTTTCAAAGACACCCCAGATCCTGCCTGGGGTGTGGGTTTTTCCACCCACTAAAAACCCACCTTCTCTAAAAGCTAACCGCACTTGGAACCGAAAAATCATT
>CM044961.1:27854472-28088218 GCA_024516035.1 Bactericera cockerelli | reverse complement strand
ACTGTGAGAGAAGATCGATTTATAGCCAGGACAGCCCTGCAGGAACGGTTCACATCCGGCCCCCACGTACAAATGGACCTCCAGGAGTACTCGAACACAGTTGCAAGTGCTCAAACTATTCACAATAGATTGAGAGAGGTACAAATTCGCTCTAGGAGAAAAGTTCGTAAATCTAAACTTAGTTCTGGACACCGCGCTGCAAGATTAAGGTGGGCAAGAGAACACCTGCACTGGACTGATGAGGAATGGAAGTGTGTGCTCTTCTCGGATGAATGTAAAGTGAAATTTGAAAGCGACGATAGACGTATTTGAGTGTTCCGATGCTCAGGAGAGAAGTTTCAGAGCTCTTGTAATCATGAAGCAGATCCTCATGGGGGACCAAGTGTTGTGGTGTAGGGTGGCTTGAGTAGCAGAGGGAAAACCGATCTGGTTTTCCTTGTTGACGAAACGGTAACCTCTCAACTTTGTGTGGCTAATGTCATCGTTCCCCATGTGCTTCCATTTAGCGAAAGAACCGGACCCAACTTTATCTTCATGCATGATAATGCCCGCCCCCATACGGCAAGAGCCACTGTTGAGGTATTTAAAGCAGCGGGGATCAGAGTTCTCGACTGGCCAGCGATAAGCCCAGACTTCAATCCTATTGAACATGCATGGGATTACCTTAAGAGGGAGATTAAAACCCTAAAAGACCAGATCCAGACTCAAGATCAGCTCTTGGAGGCGTTAACAGCTGAATGGAAGAGGATTCCGGAAAAGCGCATCCATGTACTCATCCAAAGCATGCCAAGAAGAGTCCAGTCATGTGTAACAGATCGTGGAGGTCACACTCGGTACTAAGGAGCCGATAAATTTCAATTCCTTCTTGGTATGCTGTTGTGACGGTTGAACAAGTCTTAACTTTTATTCTCAAGTTTGTTCTAAAACCACCATTTTCAAAGAATAAATAAAAATCTTGAATTTTTTTAATAAAAACTCGTTTGTTTTTATCAAAATAGTTAGAGAAGAATGTATTGAAGTAATTTCAACCTTTTATTTCATATTTAAACCTATACATTTGAAGTAGTAGGTCCGAATCTTTAAAAATACTTGTGGCCCTTATTTTGTTTTGCTTAGTGTATAACGATAAAAACTTCTTTTCTACCAAGAGTCTCTGATGTATGCATGTATGTATGTATGTATGGCATATATACTTCATATGCACATATATTTACATTATTTACGAGCCTGAAGTGAGTGGCATATGTTACCAGGATACAGTGAAACCTCCATGTTCATTCTTTTAAACCCTATATTACAATAGCTAACTCTTCTCTCTACCTTTTTAGCATCATTCTTTTATCCTTTGCTATGTGTCTTTTTCTCTCTCTCCCCTTTTCCTTTTCTCTTTCTATTTATCTCTCCCTCTCATTTACCTTTATTTTTCGATCCTTAACCCTCCTCACTTCTCTCTATCTCTCTCTATTTCTTTTTGTATTTCTCTCTTACTTTTTTCATTTCTCTTTATAAACCTCTCTCCTTCTTTCTCATTCTCTTTCTTTCTATTTTTCTTTCTTTATCTCATTCTTTTTCTCCATCCCTAATTATTCATATCTCTCTCTCTCTCTCTCTCTCTCTCTCTCTCTCTCTCTCTCTCTCTCTCTCTCTCTCTCTCTCTCTCTCTTATATTCTCATCCTTAGTCCTACTTACCTTTTTTTATTTCTCTTTGTGTTCTTCTGCCCCTCCTCTTTCTATACTCTTTCAGAACGAAACTTTTCTCCCTCCTTGTCCCTCTTTCTCTCTCACACCCTCCACTATTTCTCTTCCTCCGTTCTTTCTTTTTCAGCTATATCTCTCGCTCACTCTTAATCCTATTTCATCCTTCTCTTTCTCCCTCTCTCTCTTTCCTTCTATCCCTCTTTTGTTTTTCTGAAAAATATCTTTCTCTTCTACCATCTCTCTCTCTCTCTCTCTCTCACACACACACACACAACACTCTTTCTCTTTCTGTCCCTCTCTCCTTCTCCTTTTTTCCTTCTAGCTGTAATATTTCAAAAGAGGAAAAAATGTATTTTTAATATTGAAAAGCCAAGTTAATGTAATTTTTTGTTCGACGGATGATGCACATAATGTATTTATTATATTTTTTTGAAATTCAATTTATTTTGCAAAAGAGAAGGGACCTTTCATGATTTCACTGTAGGAAATATTTTTATTTAAATTATTTTAAATGTAATACCTACATATGTGGGCTCCAATAAATAATAGGGGCCGAAGTAATGGACACAAAAGCAAAAATACACCGAGCCCTACATTTCAGAGGCTTGTTTTACGGAAGATAAAAATGGGATTTTTTTTACTCAGGCTCCAATCCTTTTCCATTTATATTTTTAACAATATCTACTTTATCATACAATACTTATAAAAAAATGACACTTTTGTGCCGAGAAAAAATAAAAATAACTTCACAACAGGAAAACCCCGGACAAGCAACGTTAGAGATGTCAGTTTAAACGATAAAGGAATTAAAGTTACCTATGCATAACCGTCTATTGTCATTATTATTATTTAACACTTTATTGGTAAACTACATGATAAACTACATCTACCTATGTATGGTGAAATTTAGTGCACAATATTTCACTTTCCATCACCTGTAAGTCATTGAAAGTATTATTATTTTACACTTTATTAATAAGGACATACCTATATACAAACAGATAATTATTATAAATTAATATACAATATAAGAAAAAAAATTGGAAACCATATAGGTAAGAAGAAGAAGAAGAAAAAAAAAAAAAAAAAAACTGAAAAAAATGAAGAAAAACTAAATAAATACAATATACACATGACCTAACTAAAGGGCGGAGTTGTTGCCTTTGGCAATCTTTTCCACTCAACCCTTAATATTGCTTTCGTATTATTTTCGGATACTTTTATTCCCTCATTATTTCATAAAGATTGACCATCATTGTTATTATCACCATTCATTATGTTTCTCATGAACCCCTCCCCCTCCTCCCCCTCATCCTCCCCCTCCTTCTACCTCTCCCTTGTCCCCTCCCTCCTTCCCCATGACACAAGACAGCAGTGACAGTATTCACTCTTCCTCTTATTCTCACAGCGGAAATGTATAAAATGGTGGTTTTGGCATCTCCACTAATTTCTTACTTTTTCTCATCTTCTTCTTCATTAATCTCTCTCTCTCCTTTTTCTTTCTCTCTCATACTCTTTCCCCTTTTTCTCTCTTACACTTTCTTTTCCTTTCTCTTTATCTCTCTCTTTCACCCTTTACTTTCTTTATCTGTCTGTTCAGTAGCTCCTGTTTCATGGCTACAAAATAAAAAAGGCTGAAACCGTCATCATTAAAAACAAAAACAAATGTATAGTTGATAATTAGTTAAATTACAACATATAATATACGCGTAGTTGTAGATATACTACAAACGGGCATAAGTACACTAGACTGTTCATCAGAATGTATTGCTACTTGTACAATGTACAATTGTACACATGTGGTGGAAAACCTGCCACCAATAGCACTCAACATACAGGGTGGGCCTATTCATATCGTGCGATTGGTATTTAGACATTGATGATCAGAAACTAGCCGTTTGTCCTTACTTATAATTTATTTATTATTTATCGTATGGCTTTATTACACATCTCAAAGTGAGAAGACATGTATTGTGTAATAAACATGACCAAGAAATCTGATGGCAGTGATTGTCTGATTGCCTAAATTGTCAGTACTTCAGCCGCATGTCAATGCGTTGCCCAGGGTGAACCACGAGGAGGCGTACTAACATTTCACCCCCTTACTTATAATAATAACAATCTTTAGTAGATGGTAACCACCAGGTGAGGTCAAAACATTTTCTGCTACCTAACCCTCAGTTGAACTTATCAGTTGGACTAACTTTAAAATGAAATAGACATTGCTGTATTGTATACTGATGGCCACGCCTATTTCTGCCAATTTTTTCAAGTGGCATCAGACACGGATCTAGAGAGGTTTGGGGGCGCCGACCGGTGCCTCTCGCTTTACAGTTGAGCCGTCCCTGAGTAGCGTGATCATTTTAATAGGAAGTCAAATCTCATTAACATTTCAATAGAATAAAAACGCTTTGATACAGTTACTGTTATCATATTTGTGTTAATCACTTTCGTGATGTCACAACTACTCAAATTCGCTTTACTAAATCTACGCTGAAACCGAGACTTGAATCACCGACCCCCAGGAAGTCCGTCGCCTTATCGATCAAGCGACTGAGGTCGGCAAACATAAGAAATAACTTAAAAAGACAGAGAGGAATAGAGGGAGAAGATAGAGATATGAAGAGAAAGACTTAAAAGAAAAAGAGAAAGAGAGAGAGAGCGATGGGGGAGGAATAGAAATGAGACAAAAGAGATAATTTAAAAGTCAGAGAAGAGAAAGAGGAAGGGAGTCTAAAACGGACACTTCAAATTAATGGGCACCTATTTAATGTCAGGAATAAGAGGCTTTCGTGGATATTGACCTCTTGGAGGAAATAATTGTAGAAAGTCTTGAGTGTTGACATCTTGAAGGAAATCTTGGACAAGCAAAAGAAAACAATGATGTTTTTTTTTCTTCTTAATTTTTTCACTTATGGGAGAGATATTTTTACCTAAAGGTAGACTTATTTTAGGAGGTGTCTATAATAACGTATTAATAATGATTAATGCAAATAAAGAAATTATTCAAATTAAAAAAAGGATGATTTTTTAAATATTTTACGTCGCTTTCAACAGTATTGGTCGCTTTCAACAACAATTTCTGTTTTTGATGCATTTCTTGAAACATTTGAGCAGTTACCCAAAATGCATTTCTCATAATACGAATTCCTTATCGATGAATCATCCTGTATATCGATCGTAAGCACTCTGTATTACAAGCAGACACATCATGCTAATTACGGCACAGTAATAACAGCATAATAACGGCAGTTTGTGAGTGTGTTGACACTACGTCATTATGTCAATACTACGGAGCTACTTAACTGCAGCTCGACCCTATATATGGCACACCTGAGTGAACCTTTTTTTTTTATCAAACACCTCGGCCGAGGTGTGAAGAACGCCTAAAGAAAGAGACAGCCCGGCAGAGTGTAAGGTTACGGTAAACATAGTTCCATGCATTTCATGTACTTTCAGCCAGCGAAAAGTACAACATTAATTTCAAAAATTGCGATTTTTATTGCAGAAACATCCCAAACTTGATTTCTCTTTAAAATTACTTGTTGAACAGCATTTAAAATGGCGGTCGCGGTGTAATTTTCTCGATTCAAATCAAATAAGCTCAGAAAAATCATAATCCGACCGCCAGTTTTTAATGCTGTTCAACAAGTAAATTTAAAGAGAAATCAAGTTTGGGATGACCCCTAGAAAGGATAAAGAAAGATAAAGATAAGAGGAATAAATTCAGAGAGGAGTGCAGAGAAATAGAAAGAGAGGGGGTAAAGGTGTTCTCAATTTGATATCGTTTATTTTTAGCTAATTATACTCATTCTAATGAGTGGGGCGTTCTTCCTTTTGTAACCACGAAGTGGTGTTTTTGGGGGGTATAGCATACGAAGGACCCCGGAACATGACATTACTTCAGGGATCTGAGTGAACCTGTGGGACATTTCCCTCTCAGAGATGAACCCTGGGACGGGATTCCACGGTAGCAACACTGGCAGCATGTAGCATGCTTCAGAACTAGATAGTTTTGCAACACGGGGGAAAACTACAGCTTCTCGGGCAAATTTTTCACACCTGAGTGAAACTATGTGACAATGAACCTGTCTTGAGATCCCGGGGATAAACCTTGGACGGGTTTCCACTGTGGCAACATGTAGTATGCTTCATGCTTCACTGCAGTGTGCTTCATATTTTAGTTCGAGACTAATCTCAACTGAAAGAAACTCGGGAAAATGGGTTTCAAAATGTCAATGATTTACAATCAGGCTTACTGTAGGAGACGTGCTCTGGGCAACATTTGTTGAATGCTGCATGCAACAATGTTGCCTCAGCAGAATCCCGCCTTTAGACTCCAATTTCTTAATTAAGTGTTTCTCCAATTTCTTAATTTTTTAATACATATAATTGCTGCTATGAATTTTCAGTGTTTCTAAGCAATAAGAATTTTTAATAATCATAAATCTTGTGTACAACAACACTACATAGGAAAAATCTTCGATACAGCGTGACGACGGTGTTTGAGCTTTTTTTATTAAATTTAATAATACCTAGTTAACATTTCCATGTATGTATTTTTTATAATTCACTAAAGTCTGTCCCAGTAGCTCAGTGGTATAGGTGGCACTCTGTGGATACAGGTTCAAAACCCAGGTGGGACATGACAAGTTATCCTCCCATTTGGCTTACTGCTGGAATAATGGGACTTTAATAGTCCTAATCGTGCAGCATAGATACGGCGACATTATTATTATTACAAGGTATTTTCTCAACCTTAATGCGTCTAAGAAATATCTATGTATATTATGGTATACAATTATATACCGAGGTACTTTGAAATATATTTTATACATTCAAAAACTAATTTAAAAAGAAGCTGAGAAGTAAAATGGAAAAATAAACTTAAAAGCATTAGCTTTCTTGAAAAGTAGGTAAGTCCTCAAGGGACCACTGATTTGATTTTATTGCAATTGTTACATTGAGAAAGAGGGCATTAAGAAGTAATTCTTAATTTCTTCTAGTCTTCATTAAAATAAATGTAATGCTGACTAATGCTCTAATTTAAATAGATGTAATAATAATAATAATTATAGTGATGATGGCGGCCCTGGTTATTGTCTTTTCTAAATAAATAAGTTTACACCAGATTTTTCCAATTTTAAGTAATATACTGTCGCATTTCAATATTTCAATACATCTAGGTAGTCTCATATTGAAGGTATTGTCTTAAAATCTAAATAGCCTAAATAAAACTAAACTTAAGTATCGGGTCATTCTAAATACCTATACAACTATACATATGTATGTCAAGACCTTGTCAAAAAAGAAAATAAATGATTGTTATATTTTGGATTTGCATCCAAAATATAACAATCATTACATTGAGTTACTCGAGTTTGTCAAGGGCTTCTGTAATGTAGACAAGCTAAAGTCTGCTAGACTCTACCAATGCTTGAATTAATTCCTTTTAATTTATTTGAGAAATATAATCTCTCTGAGGGTCAGGTGGTAAAAATGAAAAAAAAAGCTTCAAACATTAGCCTTGCTTTGTGGGTAACTTGTCTCTAGCAATCCAGAGAGGTAATGCAGCCAGTGATCTCTCTGGATTGCCAAAGGGATAAACTTTGTGTGACATGAACTGAATAGCATGTGAACAGAACAAAATATATTTCTATTATTGAAATAACATCATCTGGGCTAGGATATACATAACAAACATAGAAGGATTACAATGTTGTTAATGAGATTTGATGAGATGAGATATTATGAAGAGGATGATTGAGAGAGGAATCTTCTGAGGAAGCGACAGTTTTCCAGGAGGTCGCATTTCTCTCACTTAGTTTTATTATTATTATTCTAATTTATAATACCACCGGTGTCTGTCCCGGTAGCTCAGTGGTCAAGGCGTCTGACTAGTTATCCACTGGTCGTGGGTTCATAACTCAGCCGAGACATGAGTAACAAGTTACCCTCCCCTTTGGGATTTTGACCACATAATAATACGTCTTGGGCTTACTGCTGGAATAATGGGACTCATTAGTCCTAATCAGTAGTCACCGCGCCCGAGTGAGTTAGCGCGCTAGGCATTGCACGCACTCATACCTCGTGAGGAAAAATGAGTAGCTGCTTTATTGTTAGCAGCGTCCAGTGGCGGAATTATAGGCAAAAATAAGATATTGGGATATTAAAGATATGGAAAAGTCCTATAACTCTGCGCTACCCACTAAAATTGTGATATAATAACACAAATAAACACATTTATTTATTTTATTAGTCCTTATCAGGCAGTTTAAATAAGGCGATATTATTATTATTATACATTTTTGAATTTAAATAGATTTAAATGTTCCAATTTGAAAAAAACCATGTCGTTGTATTGTCCTCGTTTAAATTTGTTTTCAATCAAAACAAGATACCGGGAGATCATTTGCATGCTCCTCTTGTCCCTGACGTGCAAATTTGGGACAGTCGCAATAATAATAATAATAATAATATTATTGCACCGAACTCGCGAAATCGGCGAGCCAAATTGCCAATGAATGTGTCATTAATGTATTTATTGAGCTGCGGCGCATATAGCACTAGAGACAATGAGTCGTGATTTCATACTGAACACGATCATAACTGGGTGGTTCAAGTGAAATGACACAGGTGTAATAATATAATAATTCCGTGTCCGTGAGATAGGTATTGATACCTAAATCACGGTGGTGAGAGGATTATATGGACGCCCAAATCCAATGTCTATTAGGCCCCTTTCATGTCCATTGATTCTGTTTGGTTTTAACGTCCTGACTTGAGGTAGACAGGACGGGGGTTTTACCCTCCATTCGCTGGGAATTGTACCAGCTACCCACATTAACCTCACCCAGCCTGGGATGGGCCGGAATTTGCCAGCCTCACATGTTCGGAGGGAACAGAATTTTCTGTGCGAAAAGTCTGCTCCAACCGGGAATCGAACTCAGGATCTCTGACTTACGGGTGTAATAATAATAATAATATATTGGCTTATTTATACTACCCGATTAGGACTATTAAAGTCCCATTATTCCAGTAGTAAGCCCAAGACATATTATTGTGTGGTAAAAATCCCAAATGGGAGGATAACTGTCTTGTCATGTCCCGGCTGGGTTTAGAACCCACGACCTCTGGAATCTCTGGATTCACAGAGTGCCGCATTTACCACTGAGCTACAGGGACAGACATGTAGTGCTAATAGTATTGGTAATGGTTATTGTGCTCAAAGTTACTTACTGTGTCTTTTTTTGTACAGAGCGTTCTCTACAACTTGGCCGAGGTGTTTTTTTTGTTTTTTTTTTTCATTTTTTTTTTTTTTAAGCTTTATTAGGAGGACAAACAGGCAACAGTATAAAATTAAGAAAAGAAGGAAAAAAAAAAAAAAAAACAATCAAATGCAAGATTAAATAATGTATAAAGAAAGAAATTATACAATATGTCCCTTACCTAAGGCCGGGGTTATTGCTGTTGGCAATCTCTTCCACCCAAAAACCTTTTAACTGCTACTAAATATTTTTACAGTACAGACGAGAAGAAGGATAAATAATAAAAAAGGTTTTTTTTTTCTTGGCGTTGCAAAACTGGCGTTTTCTTGATTTTCAAAAAGAGTCTTTATGTATATCTCCTTTGCCTTTATCCCATATGAGCTTGTGTTGCTATTGGGATCGGAATTGTTCAACCTCATAGTAGAGGTTGGTAGGGTGGAGCACGGTTGAGGAGGAAAAACCCATACTAGAACATAACAAAACAGAAAAGAGTTTTAAAAAAGCATGTATTTTCCGTAGAATGTTAGAATTGCCGTAATAAAGAGTTTATATTGGCAATATTTAAAAGTATTAATCTAGATTGAGTAGTATAGGATTTGTTTTGAGACAAAATTAACTATGAATATTTTTTTGCGAGTATCCATAAAATCACAGCATTTTTCTATTTATGTTTATATCTGATCATGTCTTTAAAATTATATTTTTTTCAATACGTTGTGAATCTTGATTTGATTGAAAATGACTATTGTAATAATAGTAATAACACTAGTGGAAGGTAACAACCGCTAGTTATGTAAAGTATTTTCTACCACCTAACCCTCAGAGTCTTATTATTATGTGGTCATAAACTCAATTAAAGAGGAAAAATTCATGCACTGGGTGGGATTCGAACCAACGGATCCCTCATACCATTACCAGACAGCGGTACATAGTCCAGTGCACCCTGTAGATGAAGACACGTATCACTGTACACCGTACAGGCTCCTATATCTTATGTCAACCCAAGTAGGCATAGAAGATAAATTATTTTGGCAGTCGCCATTGACAGACGGAGTGCTATGCAAGGCATCGGAGACCTATCACAATATTGCATTAGCACATTTTCATCGGCCGGGGAGATGTCGCGAACAGCAAGTGGCGGAGTGAGGGTGAAACGGTGGGTCCCTATAACTTTATTAAAGAATAGTCATGGAAATTAAAATTATAAATATTTCTTAGTGAAAAAATAGTTCCGTATCCTAGTCCTTAACGAATAGTCCCGAACTTTAATAAATAAGAGTAATGGAAATTATACATAAATATTTCTTAGTGAAAAAATAGTTCCTTATCCTAGTCCTTAACGAATAACGAATAGTCCCGAACTTTATTAATAATAAGAGTAATGGAAATAATTGTTAGTAGAACTAATCATTCCATTCCGTCAGATAGCTCAGTGGTAGCATACTCGCTTTCCATGCGAGCGCACGAATAGCTCAGTAGTTAAGCACTCGCTTGCCATGTGGAAGGTCCCGGGTTCGATACCCCGTGCTGACAAAAAAATTGTATTCTTAATTTGGTTAAAGTTGCAAGGGATACCTGCCGGTGCGCTCGTGTTGACACAGCACCTAAATAGGAAGTATTGTGTCACTTCTCGCCCATCAGAAGGGAGGCATACTGCGGGATGGGCAGGCTACAACACAGACCACAAGCGTCTACAGTAGCTCCTGTTTTATGGTTGTAATGTAATGTAGCCTTTATTAATTTGTACAGTTAAATTTACACACAACATAAATACATAGTATATGGGCATCTTGTACAACAACCTTTACATGGGGAGGCCATCAGATTAATATCTGAGGCATCATCATGTAAAGGGGGCATCTGAACAACTGGTTTTAAGGATATAAATTTGAAGGAAAATAATAAATGATAAATGGTTACGAAATAAAAAATCTCAGGTCCCTGCGTCACCTGTTTATGTGTAATAGAGAACTGGCTTTATTAGAAACCTCTTTATAGTAGTAGTAGTAGTAGTAATCTATTTATTAAAATTTATTCACATATAAATCACAAACGGCAGGATTATTGCCTCAGGCAATCTCTACCATCCAACCATATGGGTAGTTCCCGTAGAAACATTAATAAATAAATATAGAACAGAATTTTCCCTAGATCCCTCAGGTCCTTTATGTTGAGGTTTCACTTATATCCAGATCCTTTATGTTGAGGTTTCTCTTATATCTAGGTCCTTTATGTTGAGGTTTCACTTATATCCAGGTCCTTTATGTTGAGGTTTCACTTATATCCAGGTCCTTTATGTTGAGGTTTCACTTATATCCAGGTCCTTTATGTTGAGGTTTCTCTTATATCTAGGTCCTTTATGTTGAGGTTTCACTTATATCCAGGTCCTTTATGTTGAGGTTTCACTTATATCCAGATCCTTTATGTTGAGGTTTCTCTTATATCTAGGTCCTTTATGTTGAGGTTTCACTTATATCCAGGTCCTTTATGTTGAGGTTTCACTTATATCCAGGTCCTTTATGTTGAGGTTTCACTTATATCCAGGTCCTTTATGTTGAGGTTTCACTTATATCCAGGTCCTTATTTAGTACTTTCAGTCCCCTGGAGGTCTCACTATACCAGGTCCTTAGTCAAAATACTTTAACAAACGTCGCTAATGAAGCAACACACGGCGCGGGAACAATACCGGTGTTTATTTATTTGCTTTAAAATTCGGAGAGAAAAAATGTATGTACCTTAACTGTGAAAACAAATGAGCGAAAAAGGAGAGAGGAATCATCCATACATACGATCCTATACAATTAAGATATAAAGTGTCTGATGTCTTCGCAGAACCGACTCTAAAATGTCAAATTGTTTTGTTTATTGAAATCCTGTATAAATAATAAATAAATGCGTTTCTTTGTGTTAATATATCACAATTTTTAGTGGGTATCGCAGAATTATAGGGACTATTTCATATCTCTTAATATTGCAATATCTTATTTTAGTCTATAATTCCGCCACTGGTCGCTGCTCACATTAAAGAAGCCACTCATTTTTCCTCAGGAGGTATGAGTGAACCCCGAACACCCAAGAACAGAGCAGAAAAAATCCTGCCCCGCTGGGGATCAAACCCAGGTCACCGTGCGTGCAATGCCTAGCGCGCTAACTCACTCTGCCGCGGTGACTTCTGAATCCTGTTTACTATGAACTATTCTGACGGCGAATATTAGATGATGTATTAACAAAATTTAGCACAAAATGAATAAGCGAAATTGAAGAGAGAAAAAATATTTTCTCCCATACTACGGACTTGAACCACCGATCTCCCAGGTATGAGCCCGACGGCTCATACATCTAGCAACTGATGTCAGTTATTTCTGGCAGAATTTTTGAACCCAGGTGGTGTTCGAACTCAGCACTTGCCCAACCTTTCCTTTCTCCTTTATATCCTACCTAATGTTGAAACAAAATGTTTCTGTTTCAGGAAGTGGGCAGCATTATCGGAAAGAAAGGAGAAATTGTGAAACGATTCCGAGAAGAGGTAAGAAAAGTCTTCGTGATTTTTTATTATATGTATATATATTGTTGCTACGATAGGGCCACCAATGCCACCAAATATTTAGAAAGTAGCTAAGTTTAAAATATCAATAACCTTTAAAAATGTTTTGTTATTGTTATATACATACTTTCAAAGTTTCATTTGAATAGATCAGTGGGAGAAGTAGTGCTTCTCCCAGTTTGGTTACTCATCTATTTTTGTATATAATTTTCAATGTGTACCTATATCACCAAAATCTACCTACTATCTGTTTGTGTATTATTCTTACTTGACTATAATAATTATGATTTAAAAAAAAAAAAATATTCAGGTCAACTTGTAATTAGTTACTGTTTTTCCTTTTTTTGTTCCTTTACGAACAAAATTTCTATCACCCTGATTAGCCTTACTCCTACTATAGGTCAGCTTAATTCAGATAGTCCATTAGTCCCTTTTACTTTCCAAAATCCATTGTGTTCCACATACATGTTTCGCCCACCTGTTTAGATTTTTCCTCTCTTCTCCAATATCAAACCATGCCCCTGTCTGTAGAGATACTTGTCAAATAAAACGAATAGCTATTTTATTTTATTTCCTACAAAATAATACATATAGATGCATTCCCAACTGTGAAAACAATGTATTCCCTTACCCCCTTTTGTGTATTCCCATCGAGAGGGATTCAACGGGAATGCTATCGTTTTAGCATTTTTCTGTATTTATTTATTTTTTCTCCCTTGAAAATGAAAGAATTTTCAAATGCTTTCAAATTTCCAGAGTAACATTTCTCTAGTAATTTCCCCTACAGGAAGATCACTCGACAGTAATGTCTGCCTTCGCCTTCTGTATATAAAAAAACCAAATTAAAAGTTCCCAATAGCTTTCGATAAAGCTCTCACCGTGTCGTCTCTGGCGTTTTATTTTGCTGTCGACTTCGTTTGTCTTTCGAGGAATTTTACACGCTTCACTTCTCTTGTCAGGGAAGCTTTGTCGCTCGTAATCAGCCTCCTTGACTTTTCAAATGTCAGGGACGGATTTATATTTGAGAATCGTTATCCGCGTGTTTTTGATGCGTGTTATTTACACTCTCGTGAACACGCGTCGCTTATCGTTTGTTTCCACGTGAAAATTTCAAAGTTTTAGAGCTTTTGGGACAGTAGAATAGAAATAGAATAGAATAGAAATTACCTTGTTTATACTGCCGAGGTGAGACTAAAAAGTCCCTTTATTCCAGCAGTCTAAACAAGGTCTTGTTTATTTTCCAATTTAAACAGACATTTTGTACATACATTTAATATGCTGAAATAATAAATAATATGTCTAGGCACGTCTCTAATTTAAAAGCGGAAATGGGAGTTCAATTAGAACTCCTCTCTCCGCCCTCTAGGGTTCAACCCACTCACTGACTTTCAACTTTCATTCCCCCCCAACCCCCCCCCCCCCCCCAAATCCCATCCTCTGTCTAAATGTCCGTTCTATACGCCACATCTTACATCATTACTCCTCAGTCTACACCATTACTCCATCCACCGTGCGTGGTTCAGTTTCCGCCCATTCTTTTACCCCACAGGAACAAGAATAAAGGAGAACTGTAATAGAAGAATAATCATAATAAAAAGAACGAAGTACCATCACCACAGAAGTTATACATTAGCTTAGGTGATTGTGTAACATTTATCTGTATACATAAAAAGTGTTTAAAAAAAAAAAAAAATCCACCCAACTTTCAACTACCACCAACCTAACATCCAATCATCGCAAGTCAAAATGTCTCCTGAACTGTTTGGTATAGACACCACTACATATCCTTCTCTCTCTCTAAATCTTTCTTTCCACATCATAAATGTAGTCCACGAGTCTACGCCTTTACTCTACCCACTGTAGTTTAATCTCCACCTATCTTTCAACTACCACCAACCTCCCATCCAATCATCGCACGTAGCTCTAAATTGCCCCTACAACACCATTCGCCCCCCCCAACAAACCCCTCAATCCCTCTCACTTCCCTCCCCACCATCGATAGCCCCACCAACCACAACCAGCTTCAACCTCTCAACTTCCAGCACAGCCTCAAGTCGCCCCACCGAAATTTCCAGTGAGCCGAAACTTCTGATGAGATTTGCAAAGACTAAAGTCGTCCGCCAAATGCACTAGCCAAAATTCAATTCTGAAGCTTTTAAAAACTGGGAAAGACGTTTGTCTACACTGAAGATTTCAAAAGGAGGGGGAGAAAAGGAGAAAAGGGAGTGAAGAGGAGTAAAGGAGGTGGAGGAGGAGGTAAAGGAGGTGGAGGAAGGAGATAAAAGGAGGTAAAGGAGGAGGAGATAAAAAGAGGAGAGAGGTGGGCGTCTTACTTCCGAACGCAAGGTTCTTCAGATGTTTTCAGCTCTATTGAAAAATCATGCTTGAATGAAATACTCCTACAATTTCTCTTTTCGCTTTCATAGGCAGGGGAAAAATTCAGAAAATAACTTCCTCTATTCCAGTTGTCTGAAACGTCAGGAAAATACATCAAGCTGCCAATAATGCCTAGGTGTTTATTTCTAAGGGCCGAATTATGAAACAGGATTAATATCTAAGATATATTAACCTAAGCCACCGTCACTTTTCTACCACCTAACCCTCAGAGTTTTACTATTATATGTTCACAAATTCAAGTAAATGAGAAAATATTCATGCACTGGGTGGTATTTGAAGAAACGGATTACCAGACTTTCGGGTTAACCACTTGGCTACCAGTGCACGACAGTAAGGGCGGAATTAACAGACGTTTTTGTAATACCTCTGTGGCGCCAAGTCACGTATTGCGTACTGTGTAAGATAGGGAAAACCGACGCTTAGCACAATGACTTGAGTTATAGAATTTGTCTATTAATTTCGCCGTAAAATAGGTATTCAATGAAACTGCAGATCCTAAATTGTCTTAACCCGTTCAGATATCAAATAAATCCTTTTCCCACAAAGCTGAATTTCCCAAAACTCCTGTCCTGTACTCATGCAACTCGAAACAAAAGTGCAAAAACTTTTGCAACCCCTGCCTCTTGAAACTAAGTAGTGTACAAAAGTTTGCAATGTCTCTGAAGTCGAAAAGTCAACAATAATTTCAGATAGAGAGCTTTGGAAATTGGGTTCTGTTGACTTTCAGTGACAAATTTTCAGGTACTTGCAGTTTAGTTTATTAATTATTTGTAGCAAAAATAGCTTTTTTTTGTCAAAAGCGTATTGAAAAACTCTTAGAACCCTTGCGAAGGAATTTTAACAGTAATAATAATTTATTATTATTATAAGTACAGTTTAAATATCGCCTTATTTCTACTGCCCGATCAGGACTATCAAGTCCAATTAATCCAGCAGTGAGCCCAAGACGTATTATTATGTAGTAAAAATCTCAAATGGGAGGAAAACTTGTTATGTCCCGGCTGGGTTTTGAACCCGCGACCTCTGGATTCATATAGAGTGCCGTCTTTACCACTGAGCTACCGGGACAGACTTATGTACATTATACCGTTGTAATGGGTGTAATTATTGACAATAAGTGATTTTTTTCCATAAGCTACAACTCGTCTTAGGTTTAACCTAAGGGCCAAATTATTAAATAGGATTACAATAATAATAATAATAATAAGAAATGACTGACCTCATGTTGGAGTTTCCACCAATCACAGTATACCAATACCATATCTCGAATAAGGATAGGTCTTCCTCTTTCCTCTTTGCTTATAATTTGGCCCTAAGTCAAAAAGTCCATGAGTTAGGTAGGTCAGCCATAAGGTTTTGCTCTTGCTTAGAAGGCTAAAAGTCGTGGCATAGCAAATATTCGGACATTACATAGATTTGATTCGAAGAAAATCATTTTTATCATTCATCTCTTTCTTAGACATAACGAAAAGATTTTCAAATCACCCCAACTCAAGATATTCCATAAACATTATTACACCGAAAACATTATTAACAATACCAAAACAAATTATTATCACGGGTTTTTTATATTCATAAACTTGTTAGCAACATTTCAACATTATTAAATCTCATGAATTGCTTTTTTTTATCAAAGATTAAAAATAAAAAATGGAATGAAAGTTTTCCAAGTAAATAATAATACCAGGAATGCCAAAAGGTTCTTTCTGTATTGACAACATTTTATTGAAATAAAATTTAAGATTAATAAAGTACGCAGCAATCACGAATTTATTTTATTTTTCTTTGAAGAAAAAAATGAAAATAAAGAAGTACAAAAAATATTTACATAAAAAATCTCTTTTCAAAAAAATTGTTGAATCTTTCAAAAAAATAAAAGTCAATCTGTCATTAATTCGACGAGCCACAATTTTTATTATCTCTGCCCATTTTTCCCAAATTTTTCATAATTTCTGTTTTTTTTTTTTTTTTTTTTTTTTTTTTTTTTTTTTTTTTTTTTTGACATAAGCAGCACGTTTCCCGTGTTAGCATTGAGTTTGGCCCAGGTGTCAGGGTGTCAGTACGGGGCCATGGACTACAAAGGGCCAGGGCCTTTTTTAGGAGAGGGTATAGGTATAAGTAATAAGTATAAGTAGTGCTTTATTTAGACTGTCAGCGCAAGACAGGTAGTCCCATTATGCCAAAGTATAACCAGAATAGAGGAGATTTGAACCCCTCTATTTGAACTTTAGGGCTGTGTTTATTGAATTTGTAGGTTTACAACAGTAATATGGGGAGTTCTCTGATTTTTTTATTTTATTATTTAGCCATTAGCGAATGTGGCCCAAAAGAATACAGCAAAGGTCAGTACCCCGATGAACACACCTATAAAACTTCACCAATATTCAAGCGCGCGATTAGCTTAGTGGTTAAGCACTCGCTTGCCATGCGGAAGGTTCCGGGTTCGATCCCCCGTGCCGACAAACATTTGTATTCTTAATTTGGTTAAAATTGTTTGTAAGGGATACCTTCCGGTGCGGTCGTGTGGACTCAGCACCTAATTGGGAAGTTCACAAAACTTCCCACCGGTTACACACCGGAATACCTTCCGGTGCGCTCGTGTTGACCCAGCATCTAAATGGGCAGTATTGTGTCACTTCTCGCCCATCAGAGGGGAGGCATACTACGGGATGGTCAGGCTACAACACAGACCACAAGCGTCTGCAGTAGCTCCTGTTCCATGGCTACGAAATAAAAAAGGCTGTGAAACACTCATCTTCTTTTTTTTTAACTATCCGTTTAGTAATCATTGCGTTACAAACAAGCAGACACACAAACTATGTGCAAAATTGTCTTTTGCGACTAAAAGCCACATTAAGAAACAGGATTAAACATAATCTGAGCCTGACACGCCAACTTGTGATGTAGAATTTGTCTATTAATTTCGCCCTAAATCTAATCCTGTTTCATAATTTGCCTTAAGACACTCATTTCGTTCAATTAGTTTTTTCTGACATGGACCTTCTGAACACGGCCTTACATTCCGACATAGAAAATGTGAATAACACATCTAAATATGTACTAATGTGCAGCGAATGTGTACTGTGTATGTGTAATGTGTATGTGTATTGACACTATTAATATGAACAATGAGACTCTGTGTGTTTACTATATTATTATTATGCTTCACGCTGTGTTCAAGGGACCGTAAGACATCATAATGTTCAATTATTATGCTCAAACATATTTATTTTCATAATTACAGGTACCTTTATCTTTTGTTAAATAGAATTATACGAATATGTATGTATGTGTACACGTAATAATATATTATTTTTGTACTTATATTTGTACCAGGTACTTGCTATGTGAAAATTCATATACACACAGGTACAATATGTGTTAGGTGTAAATCAGTTACTGTTCAATGTACTGCAATTACATATTATGTGTTGTCCGTGTACAATATTGTATACTTGCTATCTGTGTACTGAAAATTAATAATGGTGTCCATATTTTATTATTTTCTATTGCAATTTTATCTAATAAAATAATCGAATATAACCATTTATTTATGGATTCAATTATTCGATTCCGGAGATGTTATCCGAAATTAATGACTGTCTCTTCCTCTTTATTTATCTGCTTTTCAGCTCTCTCTCTCTCTCTTTCTTTCTACAACTACTTTTCTCTCTCTCTGTTTCTCCCTTTCTCCCTCCTCTCTTTCTCCCCCTTACTCCCTCCTCTCTTTTTCACTTCACCTCTCTTTCTCTCCCTCTCTTTTCTCCTCCTTTCTTTCTTTTTTCCCTACCTCTCTCTTCATCTCTCTCACTTCCCCCATTCTCTCTTATAATTCTTATCTCTTGCAAATAAAATCTGCACAACCAAACAGCTTCTAAGAAGAGGGACACTTTGAATATTGGCAAATTTTCCATCATCCATGACATCATCAGGCCTGGACATTAAGCAAATTAATATACAGCAGCTGTGATGGGCACAGTGCCTCGTTCCTCAGACTTGGAAGGCATTTTTTATTAATTTTTTAACTTATAATAAATTATTGTCGGATACACCAGAAAGTTTTCGGGGCACCCGTTTTTGACACCCGTTTTTTCACCGCCTGAATATTTCATGTCGGATTTTATAATTGGGAAGTAAACATGGAGACATGCAATCCCCCTGCTACACTCGCTGCATCTTTTATCTTACCCAGTGCACTTCCGAATATTCTATTCAATTTATTTATACAGAGTGGATCAACTCTTGGAGAAAATAACTGCGTATACTGGATGGTTCCATAGGGAATGAATCAACTCTTGGAGGAAAAACTTCGTATACTGGATGGTTCCATAGGGAATGGATCAACTCTTGGAGGAAAAACTTCGTATACTGGATGGTTCCATAGGGAATGGATCAACTTTTTGAGGAAAAACTTCGTATACTGGGTGGTTCCAGAGGGAATGATACTCATAGATAATGAAAACAGTCATATAAGAAGTTAAATAAGTCTTCCCTGCTACACTCGCTGCATCTTTTATCTTACCCAGTGCACTTCCGAAAATTTTATTCAGTTTATTTATGCAAAAGGGATCAAGAAGAAAATAATCTTATACTGGGTGGTTCCAAACTCTTTTAGCGCTGTCTGTCCACGATGAAAAAGTACCGTATGCGAGTAGGTGATGTGTGATACTTTGCAGTACTTTTGTAAAATATTTTTGAATATTTTTTTTCCTTCAGTAAATACCAAACCCTCAACACTTTACCCTAGGCATCAGACCCTAGTGCTTACAGGCCACTTAATTCAAAAACAGGGTTAGATTAATTAACATGGTGCTTTCTGTCTGTCCGTGATGAAAAATTATTATTATTATTATTATACTTTATTAGGTATAAAAGGACATTATGTACAATGTACATACAAATAATTAATTTAACAATGAAAAAAATGGAAACAATATATTATATAATAAAAATGAAAAAGGATAGAAAATATATAAAAACATAAGTCCTAACTAAAGAGCGGGGTTATTGCCTATGGCAATCTCTTCCACCCAACCCGTACCGTAGCCGCGTAGGTGGTGTGCAGTATAGCTTATACTTTGCAGTACTTTGGTCAAATATATTCACAGTACATAAATGGAAAATATTTTAATTGAAGAAAAAAAGTATTCACGAGCAACGCCGGATATTTTATTATGAAAAAAATAAACTGGTGTAATTTAAAAACAAGCCTACTAACCCGTCAAACCTGTCGGGTTCAAGAAAAAAATGTATCCTTGCAAAAAAAAAATGTTTTTCATTTAGAAACGATAAATTTAATTATAAAATAATACAAAAAAGGGCAAATGGGAGGGGGAGGAAGAGGAAGAGGAAGAGGAAGAGGAAGAGGAAGAGGAAGAGGAGGAGGAGGAGGTGGAAGAAGAGGAGGGGAAAAGAAGAAAGAGGAAGGAGGTGAAATATTTAGGAGGAGGAAAATGAAGAAGAGGAGGGGGGGGGGGAAGTGGCGAAAGGAAAGGGAGAGAATTGATGAGAGGAAGATATATGTTGGGAGAGAGGGAGAGATGGGTGGGAGAAGAAAGGGGAATTGGTAAAAAGAGAAAGTGGGAGGAGGAGAAATGAGAGAATAGTAGGAGATACGAGAAGTATGGGAGCGGAGAGGGAGAGAGAGGAGGAGGAAGAGGAGCAGAGAGGGGAATAGGTAAAAATAAGAGAGGTGGGTGAGGGGGGATCGTTGGAGAAACAGAGAAAGAAAGGAAGAGCTAGAGTGAAAGGGAAACAGGACAAGATGTATAGGGGGAGAGAGAGGGATAGAGAGAGAGAGAAAAAGAGAGAGAGAGAGAGAGAGAGAGAGAGAGAGAAAAAAAAGATTTAGTAATAATAATAATAAAAACACTTTCTTATACCTCCCGATTATTCCAGCAGTTGTTTCATGGTGCCATTATTATGAGGTCAAAGTTTTAAATAATATCGAGTAAGTCTTAAATGAGGAAAAATTCATGCAATGTTTAATTAGGATTCGAACCAACGGACCCCTACGCTACCTGGATCACCTTAGTAACGCCTTAACCACTCAACCTCCCATGAACATCAGTGATAAGCTTGTGTACAATGTTATATGTATAAATAATCTGGTGTAAACATCACACGACTTTCCTTATCATATTAGGAATGGAAACAGGACCAAAAGCCACTGGTGACTCAAAGGTAACAGTGAGCTGAAAATCAAAGCCAAATTGGTAATCAGCACCTCAAAATCATTGGATTTGATATGTCACAATCCCCATCTAGGATGAATAATAAAAAAGTTAGTCTGAGCGGGTCCCCCCCAAAATACCGGTAAATTGGGGCCGAGGTCCAAAAAGTTCAAGATATCAAAAAAATGATAAGAAGAGACCCCCATTATTTTTTTAATTTAAGAAAATGTTGTTCTGTAATTTTTTTTGTATCTTTAACCAATTCATAGAAGCGGCGCTTGCGGCCAATATTTGCGGCCCTGCGGCCGCATTTTGCGGCCGATTTCAACCAAAAGTTTCGTGGTTCGTCTA
Organism: Bactericera cockerelli; assembly: GCA_024516035.1. NCBI lineage: Eukaryota > Metazoa > Arthropoda > Insecta > Hemiptera > Triozidae > Bactericera > Bactericera cockerelli. The sequence continues at coordinate 28,066,786 of CM044961.1, read as the reverse complement.
GTGTATAAAGTTGATTTGCATACCAAATTTCAAGTCTCTACCTCTTACCGTTCTTGAGATATCCTGTTCACAGACAGTCAGACAGACAGACAGACAGACGGACAGACAGACAGACAGACAGACAGACAGACAGACAGACGCAGGACCAATGGCTGAAAACAACTTTTTTGGTATCCTGAGGCTATGATTCGTCCAGAAATGTGAAAAACTGGGTAGGTCAAATTTTCGACGAATACAATACTTTCCTTATTATAGGATAAGGAAAGTAAAAACCTAATTAAAATTTATTCATGTACTTTTGCTGTTATGTAATAACGTGAAATACTTTCAAGATTTTAGCCAAAAGTAATAATAGTGTAATTCGAATCGCATGAAATACTCAGTTCCTAGAATTTTTCAAGAGTTAGTTGTGCTTCTTTTTAGCAATTCTGAAATCCGTGCTATCGATAGACCTGTTCAGCCTTTAATGCCCCTTGCAGCTCTGCAACACGCTGCATTATTTATAACACTGCATGCGCTTTATGAAATTTTCATTTCTGAGCCCCAGAAATCTTCATATTTACCATGAAATAAGCTTCAAGTTTTTCCTATGAAGTACTCGAATAGAATTATAATTGCCTATCTAAAATATTATAATTATTCTTGGATAATTATAACTATCTCAGAATTACCTAATAAAATGTATAATTTTTCAAAAAGTAAGTGGGAAGATTTTTCCAAGAAAAGTATACCTATTAAGTTGTGAAGAAATTACCTGGAAATTCTTAGCACTGTCTACAGTGTCTACAAGGAAGCTGAAGTTATAAAGAGCAATCAGTTTTATCTTCCAAAGTCTGTGGTCTAGAGATCTTGAGTTCGATTCTGGGTTTAGGGGAGAATTTTAAAAATCTGTCACTTAACAAGTGAAGAACACGTGATTTTGGCACTTCCGGCCCAACCTAGGTTGAGTGAGGTGAATGTGGGAAGCTGGTAGGATTCCCGGCGATTGGTGGGTAAAACCCTCTTCCTGCCTAACTCAAATCAGCCCGTAAAACCAGAATAAAATCATTAGACATGGCAGGAACCTATAGGTATTTTATTTGAGAGTCCATAAAAATTTCCCACATCCGTGATTTGATTTGATTTTATCCTTCATTTATTACATTTATTCTTAGAAAATAACACATCCTAAGATTATTCTACCCTGTGAGATAAATAAGTAAGTATCTGTGCTTATCTCACAGTCACTAAGGGCGGAATTAATAAACGTTTTTGTAATACCTCTATAGCGCTAAGTCACGGATTGCGTAATACTGTGTAAGATAGGGAAAACCGACGCTTAGCAATGACTTGTGATATAGCATTTCTCTTTTAATTTTGCCCTAAATTAGGTTTTCAATGAAACTTCAGATCCAAAATTGACTTAACCCGTTCACATATCAAGCAACTCCTAAACATTGACTTGTGATATAGCATTTGTCTATTAATTTCGCCCTAAATTTCATCATCATACCTATCTTCTTGAATCTATACTAAAAATATAAGTGGAAGCTCCCATTTTATCAGGTTAGTTTGATAGGCTTCTTGTTTTAGCGAAGGAAACAAGAAAAAAATTGATGTGGAAGGAGAGAAATATTGCATTTTTAGTTTCCAGTCGAGAAATTTTCCATCAGAACTCTGGAAGCTGGGAGGCGGAATATGCAATATTGTTTTTGTTTTATGAAGCAGGGAACATAACTGGGTGTTTTTACTCTATATGAACTGAAAGGTATTAAAAGTATTAATTTTAGCCCTCGAAAGTCAATTGTTTGCGCATTTCAAGGTACTGAATTAGGATAATGATAAGGGTTGGGTGGAAGAGATTGCCACAGGCAAAAACCCCGCCCTTTAGGTGGACATTAGGTTTATTTTCATTTTTGTTCTTGTTTCTTTGTTCAATCTATTTATTTTTCTTTATAATTTCATTGTATTTTACTGTATATATTACTTCCGAGAAATTTTGTGTTCGTCTTAAAAATATTTTTTTTACTATGTCTTACCTGATAAAGCATAATATAATAACAATAATAATGTCATTTATAACAGAATAATTATTATCATTGAAGATACAAAAAAGCAAACTTGCTTTTTTTATCAGTAAAATAATTATTTTAAAAATTCAATAGGTACCTTACAAAATCATGAGGAAATCCATATACCGGGTGATCCATGTCTGAGTTCTTCATTTTTCGCAATAAGTTTTTTCCCCGCCCCCAAAATATCTGAACTTCAGGGACGAAGAAGAGCTAGCAGTCCTCTCTTCATACGTGTTGACTCAACATGTTCCATTTACGTCAATAGTTCTCAATTTATTACGACTTTCCACAGAGATACTTTCCTATCAGAGTTAAAAGCTTTTTTCAAATCTCGCTTTCCCGGCTCCCAAATAGGATTGGATCTTGGCTTGAAAAAAAAATATTTACCACTTCAACTTTGACATAGGTATTACCTACTTATCTATGTAATATATTATGTACATAGATGGGTACACAATACATTATGTATACAGTACATTACATTGGTAGTAGGAATAGTAGGTACCTACTTATTTAGGAGGGGACATTTTCCAGACTTTTTTTTCTTCTCTCTCTCTCTCTTTTTTTTTGTATTTCTTTTTCTGTCTATTTTGTACCTGTTTTTTTTTTTTTTTTCTTCTCATTTCTCTACATCAAAAGGGAAAAAACCAACCGAAAACAATACTTTTTATACCTTATAGGTAATAGAAAGTAAAAAAAAATCTCAATCTATTGTCACAATTTGACGCAAAATCACATTTTCTTACGAATAAAATAAGGATGCAGAGAGTTACGTTGGTAACACTAAGCATTACCATTCTATTAAATATTCTCATAGAAGTAGTACCTTTTTTTAATTTAATATTGGTTACTTTATTTGTACAAATTAATAAAGACGTATAAAATCTCCTAAGCTAAAGGATAACCTCTGAGGAGATATATAAACAGGATTAAAGTTAAGATAAGCCAGACTGTTCCTTAAGTCAGGCTATAGTGCGCTGTGATTGGTTGAAACTCCCACTTGATTAAGGGTCGGGCTTATCCTCAAATTAACCCTGTTTTATAATACGGCCCTAAGAAAGTTTTGAACGAGAATATCTATTCTAGTCAGAAGAACCTTTTTTCACATAAAACTCAGAAAAAACTGTAGCTCAGGAAGTATATTATTTTTCATACAAAAGTACGCCGGAGAATATAAATTTAAGAAAAAAGAAAAAATCTGAAATTATTTTTTAAACGCATGAAAAAAAAGGGGACAACGCCTTTGTGTGCATTTGATCCTGTTCCTTTATACTTCCTTTCCACAGCTATTGAACCATGTACTTGAATAATGGTTATCAGACTCCTTTGTTTTAGTCGAATCCGCACCCCTTTCAATGTCTCGTCCCATCCCTTCCAACTATCCTGGAATCCTGGATTGCTTCAGTGTACAGGGGATTTATCTTGGGCTCGGTGATAATGTTCGTAACATTTGCTGTTTCAATTACTGTTCTTGGATTAGTTGTTTTCGAGGTTTTGGGTCTTCATTTATAATCTGTTAATCTGCCAAAAAAAGAAATAATTCGTCTTCAGGCTATTTTTGAATTCAAATTTTCATTAAACAGTGATCAATAAAAGTTAAAGTTCACATTGCTTATTAATTACTTTACTTTTTTGCTGTATTATGTTCATGTTTTTTTTTTTTTTTTTTTTTTTTTTTTTGAACCATTGTAATTTTTAAATTAATGATTCGAATAATCAAGCTGCCTTTATCTGACATCCAATATAACAATTCCTGTTACTGGTGACTTTCGAAATTCAACCTCAACAAGAGTGGTAAAAAAATACGTAGTTTTCAATGGAATATTTATCTAACCATCCCTCAGGGGCAGTCTTGAGGGAGCAAAAAAATTTTTTACCCTAAAAAACACAATGACTGGTAAGAGTTAGCCCGTATGGACCAAACTTTAACTTACTCTTTAGCTGACGAGGGAATACATCGGACACTCGAGTACTTTACTCGTTGCTTAGTATGAACCCATTTTAAACTTTTTTTCTGTGTCTGTTTAACATTTTATCTTGTTTCATTGTTTAAAATGGTAAAGTTTCTATTTGCGTTGACCTAACTTCTTTCTGCTGGACGTCTATTAAGATTGGAGATTTAACTTACTGACCATTTTTGGGAAATAAAAAGGATACTTTATTATATACCCTTTTGTCATTTACATAACTTTTACTTTATCCATATTTGCGGGCCGGGCATGGCCGTGAAAGCAAAAAATCCTTTTTCGCCAATGGCAGGTGTTGTAGTGGGAATTTCGAAAAATCCCGTCTTATTGCACATCTAGACTATAAGACAAAGCCACCTATTAAATTTCAGCTTCCTAGGACTTACGGTTTGGGCTGTAGAGCGATGATCAGTCAGTGGTCAGTGACTTTGACATTTATATATTAAGATAATGATACATAATGATACTTACATACTCCGGATCTTTCACAGACCGCTAGGGTCTTTGACTTCCCACACCAGCCTTCTCATTTCAAATCTATCCTGTGCTAAATTTTGACAGTGTTTTTGGATTCCGATTTTTCTAGGGTATTAATACATATTGACAAATTATAATAGTTTGTATTAAGCTTTCTCATCCATTCTCTCGTCTTTTCTTCCTCTCAATAATGTTTTTTTTTTTAAGGAGAGGTGGTAAAATCTGTAGACGAACACTAGATTTTACCCTAGTGAACAGTGTGAGTACTGAGATGCGGACAGCAGTGCATCATCCTCACTAAAAACCACCTCTCTCCCTAAACATATGATCCCGGAACCGTTCAAAACATTACATCGGGTATCATATGCTTTGAGGTCTCCCATTATGTATTTTGGGGGTTTATGTTACACCCTGTATATTATTGCTACGTTACCGAGCGTCGTGTTTATTGTGTTAACACTGCATTAGCTCCATCATAGACATACATTATGCAAGTCCGCCATTACAGAACCAACGGACCACAAAAAACAAGGGCTGCAACATTTATCCGACGCAAACACACACAAAGCTGTGCAAAATTAATGAACAATAATTTCACCGCAAACGAGATACAGGGTGTTTGGAAAATTCGGAAACCAACTTTTCAACAGAGAAGCTTTCAATCTTCTTCTTCTTCTTCTTTTACTCTATACCACTTAAGCAGGGTCGACGTTGTTTAACCTCATGGTTGAGGTTGGTTGGTTTTGGCACATTTTTTACGGCTGGATGCTTTTCCTAACACCAACGATTTTATTTGATTTAATGTCCTGACTTAGGACGGGGGGTTTACCCTCCATTCGCTGGGAATCGTAACAGCTACCCTCATTAACCTCACCCAGCCTGGGTAGGGCCGGAAAAAACAGAGAAGTTCTCAATAACTTACGTTCTACTGCCAAGTACCTCCATATATGTAGATACTGGGAAGTAATATGTTCACTTTTCAATAGTAAAAAAACTGCACGATTTGAGAGAGTCTTTTTTTATCTGAAGCAAACACGTTTAGGAATAGAAAAGTCATTCAAGTCCTGGATCCAGCGTAGATTTATTGACCCAGATAACGCGGGGACATTTTTTTTCTGGGATTTTGGAAAAAATTTTTACGTGAAGTGACCTTGAGGTTACTTGGATACTAAATAATATACAAAAACTAAATATACTAAACATTCAAAGGGCGTTCGCGCTATCTGGGTTAAAGCGAGTTTGAGTAGATAGTTTTGATATCACGAAAGGGATTAACACAATTATTATTATTATTATATTATTACGCAAACATTTTTGCTTTTTATTAAAAAAATCAGTTTTTTTCCACTCATCTCCTTATTGAGCTTGTCCTTGAAACGCCTTCTTTGGATGTCATGTCTTCCTAGAATTTTGACTTGAAATTTTGATGTACTGGTGTTATGTAACACGAAACACGTGTCAGCAGATTTCTTTTTAATATTAAAAACAATATAATAGTACTTATATAACACGTTTCTTAGTGATACATAATAGTCGGTTCAATTAGAAAGTACAATGATTGATTATAAAAATCAGAATGAAGAAATTGATGATGAAGTGGTGGAGGAGCTGCTAGCACAGGCAGACCTCTGATGATGTAAACGTCTGTTAAATAAATAAATTTTAATTGATAGTCGGTTCAACCTATAGGCAAAGAAAGTTCACTGTTACAAATATGTAACGCCAGGACTTGACATGTGCAGTAGGAAAATAGAAAAACTGTAAAAATAGTTTTCGGACTTGCAGGGTTAAAATTTTAAAATTCTCTCAGGACTTTATGCTGCCATACCGGCGCGTGCCTGGCTAGTTAATTTTTTTTTTTTTAATTAGGATGCATACTAAATATGCATCCTTCCAGAAGGACGTTCGTGCTGTCTGGGTTAAAGTAAATTTGAGTAGTTGTGGTATCACGAAAGTAATTCAAACTAATATGATAACTAATAACCAAAACTCACCTCCTCCCCCCAGAGCGGAGCCAAGATCAACATCTCCGACGGGTCCTGTCCTGAGCGAGTGGTCACAGTCACCGGATCTACCCCCTCCCTGCTGCGAGCCTTCGCCTTGATCACCAAGAAGTTTGAGGAGGTGAGTGTTCCAGTGGCTCATTCCAGAAACACTTTCCACTCTCCAAATACCCGAATCTCGGTTTCAACCGTCACTCAACGCACTCTGATTCGTTAATTTGAACGCAATAACCAATCAGAGTGCTGTTGTGTGACGGTTGAATGGGAAATATGGGGATTATGAGAGTGAGAATGGTTTCTGAAATGAAAGCCAACACTTTCTACTCTCCAAATACCCGAATCTCAGTTTCAACCGTCACAGAACGCATTGATTGGTTATTGCGTTCAAATTAACCAATCAGAGTGCATTGTGTCTGTCAAGGTAGCTCAATGGTAAAGGCGGCACTCTGTGAATCCAGAGACTCCAGAGGTCGCGGGTTCGAAACCCAGCCGGGCCATGACAAGTTATCCTCCCATTTGGGATTTGTGCCACATAATAACACGTCTTGGGCTTACTGCTGGAATAATGGGACATAATAGTCCTAATCGGGCAGTATAAATAAGGCGATATTATTATTATTATTACAATCTCCAAATACCCGAAACTCGGTTCCAACCGTCACACAAAGCACTCTGATGGGTTATTGCGTTCAAATGAACCAATCAGAGTGCGCTGTGTGACGGTTAAAGGGGAGATTTGGAGATTATCAGAGTGGAGGTGTTTCTGGAATTGGCTACAGGTCTTAATAATAAGAAACATACAAAAAGTTTGAGGAAGTAAATCTTCCTGGTCCTCGTTCCAGAAAGCACTCTCCACTCTCCAAATCTCCCTTTCAACCGTCACACAACGTTACACTCTGATTGGTGAATTTGAACGCAATAACCAATCAGAGTGCTGTGTGTGACGATTAAAGGGGAAATATGGGGATTTTTTTTTTTTAAATAGTTTATTATTTATTTATTCTCTTTATGAAGAAACATTTATACAAAGGTACTTCTCCTAAGCTTTGAAGGGCTCCTAAGAGATTATGAGAGTGAGAATGGTTTCTGAAATGAAAGCCAATAGCCCATTCCAGAAACACTTTCCACTCTCCAAATACCCGAATCTCGATCTCAACCGTCACACAACGCATTCTGATTAGTTATTGCGTTCAAATTAACTAATCAGATTGCATTGTGTGACAGTTGAAAATAAGATTTGGAGAGTAGAAAGTGTCTCTGGAACGGGCTACAGGTCTCTAATAATAAAAAGGAAAGGAAATAAAACAGATATTGTCTGGCTGAGGGACGTTAAACAGGAAAAGATCAGTGTCACGCTATATTAGGACAGATGACTTTGAATAGAGAATGGACTAACAATAAATAAATAAGTTTAGTTGTATTGTTTTGAAACATTAAACAAAATATTGTGTAAAGTAAGAAAAACATAATTTCATAGAAAGTGCAACCCTAACAAGTAAGGCTACGAGTAGCTTGCAGTTCCCCAAGGGATTAATGGCTTAAAAAGAAATAGGCCAAGTTCTCACGATGTAAGAGCGCACATAATTATAAACATGTGGTTTAGAGTGAGCCAACATCCATTAATTAAAGTTGTCTGCAGACGTGGAGACCATCACTCCCCCAGCTGTAGCCAAGCTGGTTACAACAAGTAGGTATCTATGCAAATAACTGAAATTAATAAAGAAAAAGAACAGATATTGTGTAGCATTGATTAAAAATATGTAAAATACCTACTTATCTGTGAGTAAGTGCGAAATTAAAAAGTAAGTAGGCAAGAAGGTACATATTTTAGCTGCTGTGGGAAATTTAATTTTCAAAGTTAGTTTCAGCCTCTGTAGAGTTCTTAGATATTCAAATTTTGTACCTCGAGGCAAAACTGGAGCAACTTTTGTAAATTTAACTCAATTATTTCTTGATTGAACTTTATTGGGTATTTTGCATTTTGAGAATTTTCTCAACACACGCCGACCAATAGATAGTTTTCGGATTTCTGTAGCGCTTTTTCAAGCAAGTAATTTTCAACGGAACTAAGTTTACAATCAAACTAAACTTCTCCATAATATATTTATATTTAACATTAATTTAGAACATGTGTATCAGTACTTCATGGCTGCACCCGAGTCACGGGCCGAGGCATGGCCTTATATTTTATTTTCCTAACCCTACTCTACTCAATGAGGCATTGCCGTAAATCGTTGCGGACCACAACTCGCCGTCAATTATACATTCAAATATTTTCTTACCCTGAAACCGGACCAGAAAAATTCAGGGCGAAAACGTTAGCACTAATTTTCTTTGTGAAATTTCACTCCGGGCGGTTATCGATTCCACGACCTCTGGATCAATAATGACAACAACCTTATCACCACAGAGTCATAGAGATAATAAATTAACTTATCATAATTTGTATTAATCACAAAAGTAACATCATAATTTTACTACTCAAACTCTCCTCACTAGAAAAAAAATGTCACACTTAGGACCTCAGGATTTCATGGGTTCCCCGTCTTATCGATTAGGATATTGACTTACTTACTCTTACTCCCATGGCCATTTCTACCCGAGTCGGTATTTAGCCTCGCCACACATTTGTCTCCATTTGGTTCTGTCTAATGCATCCTCCTCAGTGACGCCTGCTGTATGCATAATTGCATATCCATCTTGACTTGGTCCCACCATCTGTTCTTTGGTCTTCCTTTTGGTCTATGTCCTTCAGGTTGGTGTTGCCATATCTGTCTAATATTGGTTTCTACGTCTCGTCTTAAAATGTGACCCGACCCATTAGGATACGGAGGTCAGTTTTTTTTTTTTTTTTTTTTTTAATAATAATAATATTCTTTACAAAGGTAAATATATTAAATAAATAAACTCCTCCCCCTTACTTCCTCCAGTTCCACGAGCTGCAGAACTCACACGCCGCCGTGGCCGCCCAGACCCCGCCCCCTCCTAGCCCGCCCCCATCACGTTCCGTCTCATCGTGCCTGCCTCCCAGTGTGGCTCCCTCATCGGGAAGGGGGGGTGCAAGATCAAGGAGATCCGGGAGCTGAGTGGCGCGTCCATACAGGTGAGTTTTTTTTTTTTCATCTCTGTTTACACGCAACAATATTGCTGTAATGACGTAAACAGGTTTGAGGGACACTGCATACAGACTAAAGACCTATATCCAGGCCTTCCCTAGTTCTTGTGGGGGGTTAAGAGAGGGTCTTTTCCTTTTTCATTGTGTCTTATCCTCAAGATTACCCTGGCGAGGTCAAAATACTACCTATTATTGAATTATTGATTATCTAGATAATATGTTCTATAAGGGTTGCGTGGAGGAGATTGCCATAAGCAATAACCCCGCCTTTTAGTTAGGACATCTGCATCTGTATACATTTTATCTATATTATTCATCTTTTTTTCTCGTTTATATTGTTCATAATTTTTTTCATTACTTGTTTGTGTATACAGGGTGGGGCAAAAGTCTGGAAACCCCTGAATAACTTTCGAATGGCTTCTTCGGTAAAATTAAAATTTTGTAAGGTAAACCGAGCTAATAAGACCTTCTTTTAGAGTTGGGTCGATTTTTGTTACCGGCCCCCATGTCGGGGCCAGGGGGGCCAACTTCATTTTTTTAAATACGAACCCCCACCTTGCGATACATTTTTGGAAAGGTCTTCAAATAAGAAACACATTAGTGCAAATTTTATTTTTTTAATATTAAACTGTTTGCAAATGGCGTCCAACTTTGTGTATGCAGTAAAGTCTGGAAACCCCTGAATATTATTTGAAAGGGCTTTCTCAGTTAATTTAAAATTGTGCACGGTAAGTCGGGGTAATTAGACCTTTCCAAAAATGTATCGCAAGGTGGGGTTTCGTATTTAAAAAAATGAAGTTGACCTCCCTGGCCCCGACATGGGGGCCAGTAAAAAAAAATCGGTCCAATTCTAATATAAGGTCTAATTACCAAGGATTACCGTACACAATTTTAAATTTACTGAGAAAGTCCTTTCGAAAGATATTCAGGGGTTTCCAGACTTTACTGCATACACAAAGTTGGACGCCATTTGCAAACAGTTTAATATTAAAAAAATAAAATTTGCACTAATGTTTTTCTTATTTGAAGACCTTTCCAAAAATGTATCGCAAGGTGGGGGTTCGTATTTAAAAAAATGAAGTTGGCCCCCCTGGCCCCGACATGGGGGCCGGTAACAAAAATCGACCCCACTCTAAAAGAGGGTCTTATTAGCCCGGTTTACCGTACAAAATTTTAAGTTTACCAAAAAAGGCATTCGAAAGTTATTCAGGGGTTTCCAGACTTTTGCCCCACCCTGTATTATGTCCTATTAATAAAGTATTCAATAATAAAAATAAAAAGGTGTTATGTAGGAATAACTAAATGTATAATAATAATAATAAATAAAAAAAAGAATAAAAATAACCCTTCTCCACACATGAAGCACACATTACCTTGGCAAGAGAATCTATGTATAATTATAACTAGTTATTTTTAACCCTTTACCATGCATTGGTAGTCAAATGCTTAAGGTGCTATTTAGGATGTTCGAATCCCACCCAAGGCATGAAATTTTCGTCATTTATTTGAGTGTGGGACCACATAATAATAAGAATTTGAGGGTTAGATGGTAGAAAAATGCTGTGAGCATTAACCTCGTCTGGTGGTTACCTTCCACAAAAGAGTATTATTATTATGAAACCCTTAAACGCACAGCTAGTATATCTGGCACCAAGAGTATCAAAATGTACTATTTTTGAACACTCGTTATTTTCAACCCTTGTCTGCATATGTATATAACATCAGTTATTATTAACCCTTCCCCCAAAGGTGGCGTCGGATATGTTGCCAAACTCCACCGAGCGGGCAGTGACTATCACCGGCACGGCAGAGGCAATCACGCAGGCAGTCTACCAGATGTCGCTAGTCATGATGGAGGTAAGATGAAGGGCCGGATTATGAAACAGGATTAGATTTAATCTAACTGGACACTAATAACTCGGGTAATCTAACTGGACACTAATAACTCGGGTAATCTAACTGGACAATATTAACTCGGGTAATCTAACTGGACACTAATAACTCGGGTAATCTAACTGGACACTAATAACTCGGGTAATCTAACTGGACACTAATAACTCGGGTACAGTGCGCTGTGATTGGTTGTAAACTCCCACTGGAGGGCGTGTCAGGCTCAACTTTAATGTTGTTTCATAATCTGCAGGATATTCCCGGCCTCATTCAGGCTGGGGTGAGTTTACTTTGAGTAGTGTTTGCTCACCGAATGATAGGTTAAACTCAAATGAACACATAAACTAATTAAGTTTGAAGGCAATCAAATTTTTAAGATCACACTAGACGGAACTTGAGAGATCATGGAATCCATGTTAAAACGAAAAGCTCTGGATTTTTGTGAAATTAGTGTCAATCTACAACTAAATTAATATTTTTTTAAGTGAGCCCGAGAACTCTGTAGTTATGCAATGTGCACTGCACAGAACCATTTGTAATTATTGTATTGTATAGTGTATTTTATGTTATGTTTTGAGGATTTTTTTTTCTTGGTAAAGCACTTTAACAAGGAATCACACCTGTCATTCGTGCTGATCCCGTGCTGTTTTAGATTTTGTCAAAAATATTCGCTTCTTTTAGGAGGCGAATTAATGACTCGGTATAGGAATCGAGTTCATTTCGAGACCCGTTTGACTCACCATTTGCGGGAAACACATTAAATAAATATTAAATAATAATACCTGTTGAACAGGTGTATATTTACGGGCCAAGCCCTATATAAACATATAACAAGATTACAAATTACAAATTAAAAGTATAAGTACAAAATAAAAGCAAAATAAAATTATTTATCAAAATTCCATTATCTAAAATCTAAATGTATCACAGATCACAGGCAAAGAAATTTGTAGTTCAAAAACGACCAAAAATATAAGAAAATGATTTGCAGCATGCTGCAGTGTCAAAATATGTACATAAAAAAAATATAAAATGTAAATAAGTAAAAATATAAGACTTTACATGTCAGATAAATAAAATAAAGCGAAAATAGTATTAAAATTAAAATATACATACAGATACACAAATAACATTCATATCACAGAGGGTTCAATGTATCGACATATTTTACTTAGGAACATTTTTAATAAGAACATTCTCGTTGCGCATCATTCTGTTCATAGGTTCAAAATAAGTGTAATTTGTACAACATTGTTTCACAAAGAAGGTGTTGTTCTTCCTTAGACGTCTATGACAGTCCAGAGAAATCAAGCTCAAGAGTTTAGGGCAGTCAACTTCCCCTTCAAACAATTTGTTGAAGAAGGAAGAATCAGCCTTCAGTCTGCGATCCCTGAGAGAAGGAACGTCAATGTCAATGTTAGGAAAACGATAACGACAATATGATAAGAATTTCCTCTGAACTCGCTCAAGGGTGTCTATATGAACTTCATATATCGGGGACCAAACAATGGAACCATATTCAAGGAGAGACCGAACCAAAGATGTGTACAGAAGACAGAAGGCATCAAAAGACAATCCTCGGGAATTCCTGAGGACGTACCCCAAAAGTCGATGGCATCTCATGGAAGTATTGGTAACATATGGTACAAAGGAAAGCTTTTGATCAAATAAAACCCCAAGATCTTTGATTTTGTCAACTCTATTGAGGAGATGAGGATTTATGGAATAAGGGAATTCAAATGTTTTGCTACGAGTGAATTCAATAACAAAACATTTGTGAAATGAAAGTGACATTCCATTGGCCATCAACCATGAATGAAAAGCGTCCAAATCACGTTGGAGAAGATGACAGTCCGATGTGCTTTTGATGGATTTGTACAGTTTAACGTCATCGGCAAACATAAGTACAGAAGAGTGATGGATAATCTGAGGCAAATCGTTGAAGAAAAGGCTGAATAACAAAGGCCCGGAATGACTCCCTTGTCCAACTCCCGACAGGACTTGAATAGGCAGAGAAAGACAGTTACCTACAAGGACTGATTGTGTTCTTCCGGTGAAAAATGAAGAAAGCCAGGTCAAAAATGAATCGCCGATTCCATAGGATTTTAATTTCCTGATGAGAAAACGCACATCAACCCTATCAAAAGCCTTGGACACATCAGTATAGATAGAGTGAACCGAAGAAACATACTGAAATGACTCAATAATGTTGTATAATTCTTGTGAATGTCTGAGTTGCCGCTCCTGTCTCCTATTTCCTCTCCTGATCATTTCGTGCTTGAGTTGAGAGTGGAGGGAAGTATTTTTTAAACCCTAACAAAAGTTAAAAGTCCCACACCAAGAAATCTGTTCCAAGTCAGCTGGCAACCCTGCCATTTTGGAGAACCAACTTCCCCTCCTGCCTGCTGGAAGCGCTATCTTCTCACACACAGCTCTTAACCTCTTCACCACTTTCACTTTTCACTCCATCACATTTTTTCGTCAACTGGGTAAGCAGCACAATTTTTCCTTTCTCTATGTTCTTGCAATTTTAAGCCCAAGTTGAACCCTCCTAAAGGGCAAATCCTACATTTTGGTCCTTCCACGCGGCCGTATGTCTGTTTTAGGGGGGTTCCCTGTTTTAGGGAAATGTGCCAAGTTGAATTCTGCCTAAGTTTGAAGTCTGCCTCATGGTTGAAGTTTGAATTCTGCCTAAGTTTGAAGTCTGCCTCATGGTTAGGGGTACCATGCTAAAGTGATGAGTCAAATGTAATCCTTCTGTGATATAAGTGTTTTTTTGTGTTTGTTTTACCCATAAATTCAGTGTTGTTTGTGTTCAGTTAATTTTAAAGTTGGGGGTTCCCTTGGTAATTTTTTTTTGTATTGGTTAAGTCATAGGGGTTCCCTTGGTAAATTTTTTTTTTGTATTGGTTAAGTCATAGGGGTTCCCTTGGTTAGATTTTTTTTGATTTTCACGTGGCTCATAAAGCACATATTTTTTTTTTTGTTGTTGTCAACCAAGTAAGTGCATTTTTCCCTTAATATTTACATCTAACATGGTAGGTGACCAGGACAGGAATCTTGTAGAGGTGGTGGTAGAGAGACGGAAACGTTTAATTACTAGGGTTCAGGAATTCCATGGACTCATTCCAAAAGTGGAAAATGACCCATTGCTTTTGGTCCGTATGCGGGCCTCTATGCCTTATCTGGAGTCAACTTTCAAGGAGTTTCAATCAGTGCAGGATACTATTTGTGAATATAATGTTCTTCATCCTACTACAGAGGAGAGAATTGCCATTCATTCTGTTTCAAAATAGTTTGAAGCTATGTATTTTGATGTCTTGGGGGTCATTACAGGGACCTCAGAGGTCAAGCCTATGGTGGTTGCAACCAACGATGGTAGGATGAAGCCAAAGTTGCCTCAAGTGAATATTCAATGTTTTATGGGGGATTATGAATCTTTTCCTGCTTTTAAGTCACTTTTTGATGCTTTGATCCATAGTAACACAGGTTTAGAACCTATTGAAAAGTACACATATTTGGTCCTTGTTGAAGGGGTCAGCCCTGTCTAGTGTTCAAAGCATTGCCTTTGTGGCTGAAAACTATCAAGTTGCCTATAATTCACTTGTCAAGCGTTTTAGTAATCCTCGGGTTGTAGCCCATCAGTGTTGTAATAAATTATTTGCCTTTAAGCCATTAACCAGTGAGGTTCAGTTACAGAAGTGGCTGGATCAATTCAACACAAATGTTGAAGCATTGGAAAATACTTCCCTACAGGATAAGGGTGATTTTTACTGTTGTACATGGGCCTTAATGCATTAGACCCTCTAACTAGACAGGCTTTTGAGCATGAGAAAATCTCATTAAATACCATACCCACCTATTCTGATCTCCGGACCTATGTTCAGGCACGGGTTTCAGTGGCGGAGCTCATGGGTGCCTCGTCTGGGTCTAGTGTTAAAAAACCATTTATGAAGCCAGAGGTGAGAGGGTCATATGTTACCGAAGTAGATGTTGCAGGTTTTTCCACAGATGTGTTGCCGTCCAATGTTGCCAGACCCTATAAAGGGTTTTCAAGTAGTTTCAAGGGTGATGTTCACCATGTAGCCAAACCCTCTAATGGGTCATTTAATGTAGCCAAACCCTCTAATGGGTCATTTAATGTTGCCAAACCCTATAATGGGTCATCCAGTGTTGCCAAACCTGACTTTAGGTCAAACCAGTCCCGTTCTGCCAGTGGTGTTTCCTGCCCTCATTGTTCCAAGGCTCACCGCCTAATTGAGTGTAATTTATTTGCCGCCATGTCTGTTCAAGAGCGTTTTGACACAGTGAGGACCCATCATTTGTGTTTTGCCTGCCTCGGGCCTCACTCAAGGTCATCATGCTCAACCAAGTTCAGTTGCCGTCATTGTGGATCTCGTGCTCACCATTCCTTGTTGCACAGAGATATGCCTGCTAATGAGATTTCTACCAGTGGGGGTGTTTCTCAACCAGTTGTTTCAAATCCAATTTATACTGTTTCGGATCAACCTAATCAAGCTGAGGTTAATCTTGCCCTCTCGTGTAGAGACGTTTCTGGCTCAGGAGTCCTCCCTAGTCGTCAGGTGTTGTTGGGCACAGCATTGGTGTCCATATTGGACAGCTTTGGAATCCAGCACCCAGTTAGAGTGTTGATAGATCCTGGTAGCATGACTAGCATTGTGTCTGCCCATTTAGTAAATATTTTGAATTTGCCTATCCAGACAAGTAATGTCTGTGTTTCCGGTGTGGGTGAATCTGAACCCATGCGTGTGAAAGGTCAGGTTTCCTGCACTCTGTCTTCTCGTCTAGATGGCAGATCCCTTCCTATTGATGCTGTTATATTACCATCTATATCAGGTCATGTTCCCTCTGTTGCTGTCCCTAAGCATGTTTTGTCAAGTTTGGCGGGATATGCTTTGGCAGACCCAACCTTTTGCCATCCATCCAAAGTGGATATTTTATTGGGTGCTGAATATTATGCCAGCATTTTGGACTTATAAAAGTCGGTAGTGTCTAGTGAACCTTCCCTTATTCCTACTATGTTTGGTTATCTTGTTATGGGAGTGGTAAACTCTAATACCCCCCTTGTATCTCAGTCCTTTCATGTGACTACTGTGGACACAGCACTGCATGATCAACTGAGAAAGTTTTGGGAAAGGGAAGAGGTTCAAGTTAAAATTCCAGCCCATCCAGATGAGGTCCGATGTGAAGAGCACTTTGTGAACACACATTACAGGGACCCTGATGGAACTTATGTTGTTCCTTTGTCTTTTCGTGCTGACCGCCCACCTGATTTAGGAAAAAATTTGAATCATGCCAAGTCTCGGTTGTTAAAACTGGAGCGTTCCCTGGAATATAAACCAGAATTTAAATCTCTTTATCATGAAAATTTAAAGGATTATGTTGATCAGGGACATATGATCCCAGCCACAAAGCCATCCACTTATGTTCTGATTCATCATGGTGTTATGAAGGCCTCTAGTTCTACGACCAAGGTGCGGGTTGTTTTCAGCCCTGCTGAGCGTGCAAGTCCCCACCATCCATCTTTGAACGAAACCTTGCTAGTTGGTCCAAAACTCCAGTCAGACATAAATGACCTGATTTTGAATTTCCGTTTAAATAAAATTGCCATTACGGCTGATATTCGTCAAATGTACCGTGCCATCAAGGTAGACCCTAGGGACAGCCCGTTTCAACAGATTTTATGGCGTGAGGATCCATCTCAGCCTATTCAGCAGTATGAGATACAGCGTGTGTGTTTTGGTGTCGCTTCTGCGCCATTTCAGGCCCAGCGAGTAATCAAGCAACTAGTTGTTGATGAGGGGGCGAGGTTCCCTTTGGCTGCCCGTGCACTAAGTAGTGAGGTGTACATTGACGATCTGGTCTCTGGGGCATCTTCTGTTGAGGAGGCACTCAGGATGCGGGATGAACTAGTGTCCCTCCTTGCTGCTGGCAAGTTTGAACTGAGGAAGTGGTCCAGTTCGCATCCTGGGGTCTTGGGAGATTTTCCAGAGGACATGTTGGAGAGGCCACACTCTTTATTTGATGATGTTGATGCCATTAAGATACTGGGTTTACAGTGGGACCCTTGCCAGGATATGTTTTGTTACAAGGTAGAACAACATTGCAATTGCCAAACCAAACGTCAAATATTGTCAAAAATTGCCAAAATCTATGATACCTCGGGTTTTTTATGCCCCGTCACCTGTTGGATGAAAGTTTTTCTCCAGGTAATTTGGCTGAGAGGGCTAGCTTGGGATGAGGTTTTGCCTGGTGACCTTTTGACTGAGTGGAAGAGGTTTGCTTCTGAGCTCCCTCTGCTTGAGTCAATTCGTATTCCCAGACTTATTCTGGATACATTTATTTTTCCTCCGGAATTGGTGGCATTTGCAGATGCTTCTCTTTCCGCTATGGGGTGTCTAGTTTATCTGCACGTTGTCTGCACAGATGGGCGGGTCCTCATTAATTTGATTAGGGCCAAAAGTCGAGTGGCCCCTGTGAAGCCGGTAACGGTCCCAAGACTGGAGCTGGGCGCAGCTTTGATGTTGGCTGAAGTCCTTGAATCTCTGAAGCCTTTAATTACCCGTCTCAATATTTCAAACAAGTATCTATTTTCTGACTCTATGGTTGTCCTCTCCTGGTTGCACACCCCGCCCCATTTGCTCAAGATGTTTGTTGCCAATCGGGTGGTGCGCATTCTAGAATTAACTGATCCGTCTCAGTGGAGACATATTCAAACTGAGTTGAACCCAGCTGACTTGGCCAGTAGAGGATGTTTTCCTAGTGTTATTGTTGATCATGATTTGTGGTGGAATGGTCCACCTTTCCTAAAGCAGGAAATTTCCTTTTGGCCAATGAGTACTTTCACACCCGTTGAGGGCCTTCCGGAGCTGAAGTCAGCTGAGGTTACCACATTGGTTACAAAGGTTGTGCAGGAGTCTGAGGACTTTAGTTTTATTAAAAGGTTCTCTACCTTGTTTAAGGCCAAGCGCGTGACAGCCTGGATTCTTCGATGGCGTCACCGATGTTCGGGCAGTGCCCTTTCCAAACCTGTGGGCCCTTTGACCACCGATGAGTTAGTACAAGCCGAGCTGACCCTAGTGAGGATTACCCAGTCAGGACATTTCTCTAAAGAGATTGAGGCCGTTCAGTCTGGGCGTCAGTTGCCTGATTCACTGGCTCGGCTGTCCCCGTTCCTTGATGGGGGTGTTCTCAGGGTGGGGGGTAGAATAGACAAGGCACCATTGCCTTTTCATTCCCGTCATCCTGTACTTCTTCCAAACAATTGTCATATGGCCATATTGCTGGTCAGACATTTTCATATTTATTCATTGCATGGGGGCCCGCAAATTGTCCAAACTCTCATCCTGCGTCAATACTTTATTATTGGCCTGCGCAACCTTGTTCGAAAAATAATTTTTAAATGTTTGCCATGTTTCCGTCTGTCTGCCAAGCCTCCTCAGCCTCAGATGGCGGAGCTAACCTTATCACGGTTCCACCAGTGCCGACCCTTTGTCAATACAGGGGTGGATCTAGCTGGTCCGTTCTTAATAAAGGATGGGTATCGTAGGAATGCTCCATCACTGAAGGCTTATTTTGCCGTTTTTGTATGTTTTTCTGTAAAAGCAGTTCACCTTGAGTTGCTTACCTCGCTTTCCACAGCCTGCTTTCTTGGTGCATTGGACCGGTTTATTGCCAGGCGTTCTGTTCCGTCCATGATATTTTCGGACCAAGGTACCAATTTCAAGGGTGCAGCCAATGTCATCGAGGACACTTGTCGTTTCTTACAGGAGAATGAATACTCCATTGTTGACCATTTAGGTAGCCGAGAAATCAAGTGGTCCTTTAATGCCCCAGCCAACCCCTCAGCGGGCGGTCTGTGGGAAGCGAGTGTGAAGTCGGTCAAATCTCACTTGACTCGTGTGTTGACCAATCGACTTCTGCATTATGAGGAGTTTTCGACCGTTTTAGTGAAAATTGAAGCCATTTTAAATTCTAGACCATTGGGTGTTCCATCTCCCACCGTGGATAATTTAGATGTACTTACCCCTGGTCATTTTCTTGTTGGACAGCCTCTTTTGTCACGTCCTGAGCGCAACTTAACTTTGTCACCATCAAATTTTGTTGCTCGCTGGACTCTAGTATCACAGATCTGCCAACACTTTTGGAAGCGTTGGTCAGACGAATACTTGCATACTCTGCTTCAAAGACAAAAGTGGTATCACCAATCTGACAATGTCAAAGTTGGTGATGTCGTTTTAGTTTTGTCAGAAAATATGGCGCCTTTGCAATGGCCCATTGCTCGTATCACCAAGATACATCCTCACCAAGATGGTGTTGTACGTGTTGTTGAAATTACAACGTCTGCACGCAGACTTCTTAGACCCGTTCGAAAGCTTCTCCTTTTGCCCACCTTAACTTAGGTTAGTTATCCATTCTAGTCAATTTGTTGTTTTCATTTTTCATGTATATTTGATGTATTATGTTGAGTCTTGTCCTGGTCCAACATTAATTTTTTTTCCGATACAGTCCACTACTTGGTTGATAGGTCCCTTCTCCCAGTTGAAAAATGGCCATTTTGGTGGGGGGAAAATGTATAATTCTTGTGAATGTCTGAGTTGCCGCTCCTGTCTCCTATTTCCTCTCCTGATCATTTCGTGCTTGAGTTGAGAGTGGAGGGAAGTATTTTTTAAACCCTAACAAAAGTTAAAAGTCCCACACCAAGAAATCTGTTCCAAGTCAGCTGGCAACCCTGCCATTTTGGAGAACCAACTTCCCCTCCTGCCTGCTGGAAGCGCTATCTTCTCACACACAGCTCTTAACCTCTTCACCACTTTCACTTTTCACTCCATCACATTTTTTCGTCAACTGGGTGAGCAGCACAATTTTTTCTTTCTCTATGTTCTTGCAATTTTAAGCCCAAGTTGAACCCTCCTAAAGGGCAAATCCTACAAATGTCATGTTGGTAACAAAGGAGGTTAGTCACCGTAGATCTTCCAGCAGTGAAACCATGCTGTTTATCAGAGATGAAATGCTTACATGCTGAAGAAAGTCTAGTAGTGACCAACTTATCCAAGACTTTGGGAATGGCTGATTGTATACAAACGCCTCGATAATTACCAACATTACACCTGTCCCCAGACTTGAAAATTGGAATAAAAAAACTTGACTTCCAGGCATCAGGTAAGAAGCCAGAAGACAGAGAACGGTTGAAAATAATTGAAAGGGGAGAAGTCAAGATAGATGCACATTTTCTCAAGATGAATGGAGGAATATTGTCAGGTCCGGAAGAAAATTTTAAAGGAAGAGAAGACAGAGCAAGAAAAACCTCATTGCTGGTAAACTGACAAGTATTGAAGTCGATGATATCCCTATCCGGATAGACTGGATTTTGTTCAAGAGATTCCTGATACGCAGAAGAAAATGAATTTGAGAATAAATTGGCAATATCTCGAGGAGTTGAGCACGTCACACCATCAAGAGACATTTGCTTAGGAATACCATGAACTCTCCGTGATTCTTCTGAATATTTCCAGAAGTATTTGGGATTTGACTTAATAGACCTGCTTACATTATCCAAGTGATCTTTATAACATTTGTTACTGAGAAACTTACACTGACCTCTCAAAACAGAAAAACGAATGTAATCAGTAACAATCTACCGAACAAAGTTTCTACCAATTAACTCATTACCAAATTTTTTCCTCAACAAGCTTGGGTGGGACTGGAATAGCCAAAATCAGACAGTATCGGAATAACCAAAATGAGAATTCGAATGTGAATGGTCACCTATCCAAGTCCTAACCTTACTGTACGCTGCTTAAATTCAGTGACAAAACGAGAACTGGTGTACTAAAAGTTTCATTGATGCTGACTTTGGTTTACATTTTGCATCACTGGCTCATTATTTTATCATTGGTGGTGAGGCAATGTAGTTTTTCAGTTCATTCATCGGTTGGTTTCAGCCAAGTCTTTTAAAGTTCGTCGGGATTGCTAGGTTCATCACTGTGGGCTCTTGTCATTTGAAACGGCCATCTTTGATTTACTTTTACATTTTATAGGTGTAGAAGGACTTATATAATAAATTATTATCTATTGTTTGAGTATTTTAATGGGCCACATCTAATAACGTTATAACGTATAAATAAATATTCTTTCTCTCTGAATATTAGCTGAGCACAAACAGAGTTGTTTTTTTTCTCAATTGTTTCGAAATGTATCAAACTGGATTTTTCCCCAAGAAAAACCCAGCTATTACGAGGAGGAATATGAGGAATCTACAAAGAAGGTTTAACAATCAGGTATTTGACCATTTTCCTAATAAAGCTGTCAGTTTCCTAATAAAGACGACATTAAAAATATACTACACTGGTACACAAACATGTCTTTAAAATTAAACTTAAATAAATCCAACTATATTACATTTTCTATTACCAACAAAGGACAACCAACTGAATCTAAACTCACTATACAAAATCAATCTGACAATACTTTTACTGAACTGACAAAAACTAAACAAGTAAGATATTTAGGAATCACTATTGACGAGAACATGAAATGGACTTACCATATTGACATACTAAACAAGAAACTACGCCACCTCATGTATGTATTTAATCAATTAAGAAGTGTTTGTAGTAGGAAACTACTTCGAATAATTTATTTTGCTCTCGCTCATTCTATAATACAATATTGCATAACATCATGGGGTGGCGCATACCAAAATACTATTACTAAACTTAAACGTTCCCAAAATATTTTACTTCGAATCATTTTGAAAAAACCACGACTGTTTCCGACTACTCAACTATACAAATTAACTGACGTTCCTACATTAACCAATACATATATCTATAAAACAGCACTACAAGCACATAAACTATCGACTAACTGGACTATAACTCAGACAATAACTAGACAGACTGGACAAGTACGCACAGACCGTGTAAACAAATCACTCTACAAAAGACATTTTATGTTCATAGGCAAAAAATTATTCAATATACTACCAGAGGAAATAAAGGCTGAGGAAAATATTCAAAGATTAAAGAGACTGGTCAAAGCATGGATTGCTGATGGTTTACACTCAGACTTCACAAATGAATATCTATAAATTTTAAAATAAATAACATTAAACATTTTCACAAATCAAATATATTATGTAAGGGGGAAATAAAACGAAATTCTCAAAACATCTTGTAAGGAAGTATGTTTGTTGTATGTATGTATGATATTGTATAAAAGAGGTTTCATTGTTGTATATATGATATTGTATAAAACAGGTTATATTGATTATTGTAACTCCTTTCCAATCATCTTTAATATTGTTATTATTGTAAATAATTTAAAGTCACGTATAATTTGATAATCCTCATTCCTAGAGGTCACAGGCATCACAGCAACTCTCTTTCTTTTTCAAGTTATTACATTATCTTTTAATCTGTCATTGTTTATTTTTGTACATACTATTTAATGTAAAATATATTATGAATTGAGTATTTTGGAAAAAAAAAAAAAAAAAAAAAGTTTAGGTCTAGCAAATGCATACCTTTGATTTCCCTATGCCAATATTTTCTAATGGGTCAAAATAATCTCAGACTCCAAGGGTGGTATTAATAGACAAATTCTACATCACAAGTCATTGCTAAGCGTCGGTTTTCCTTATCTTACACAGTACGCAATCCGTGACTTAGCACCACAGAGGTATTACAAATACGTCCATTAATTCCGCCCTAAATCTTTCGACTGTGTTTTATAACAGAGGCGTGAATCACAACAATGAAATTGTTCTATAAGGGCCGAATTGTAAAACAGGATTAGAGTTACATTAGTCTGGCTGTCCTTCAACTTGGCCTATAGTGTCCTGTGATTGGTTGAAACTCCGACGTGAGAGCGTGACTGGCTTGTATTAACTTTAATCCTGTTTAATAATGTGGACCGACCTCAGTAGTTTGATTGATAAGGCGGCGGACTTGTAACCTGGAGGTCGGTGGTTCAAGTCCCGGTTTCAGCAAAGATTTAGTAAAGCGAGTTTGAGTAAATGTGACATCGCGAAAGTGATTAGCACCTGTATGGATAACTTAATAATGTAGCCCATATTCTAGTATCCAGTGCATAGAGAATATGTGAATTGCTCGATAATCAGTTGGTTTTTTGGGCTTCCTCTTGGTGTTAAATGGCGCGATCATAACATCCCTTCCATATATTTTTTTTTTTTTTTTACACTTTATTGATAGGACATATTATATACAATACTTTAATTACAAATTAAAATACAATATAATAATAAAAAAAAATATATATACATTTTCCTTTTTCACTCAGTCACCGCCCAAGGGAGCCACCATCCCGTACCCCCCCAAGCCCCAGGTAGCTCCGCCCCTTCTACTGGCCGGCGGCCAAGCCTACACCATCCACGGAAACTACGCCGTGCCGACGCCCGAGGTCAGTGTGCCGGTGTCGCTGCATGGCGGACTCATAGACTCCATCCCCGGCTCCCTCTTCAAGCAGGCGGCCCTGCCCCCCCACCACCTCCTGCAACCCACCCTGCCCGCCGACGTGAGTATGATAGACTTTAAGGGTTGGGTGGAAGAGATTGCCATAGGCAATAACCCCGCCCTTTAGTGAGGACATATGTTTTCAAATATTTTCTATTCTTCATCATTTTTATTGTATATATTGTTTTTTTTTTCATTTTTTCACTGTTAAAATTATTATATATATGTACATAATGTCCTTTTGTATCTAATAAAGAATTGTATAATAATAATAATAATAATATCCCGTGACGTGAGTATGATAGGCTTTATCCCGTGACGTGAGTATGATAGGCTTTATCCCGTGACGTGAGTATGATAGGCTTTATCCCGTGACGTGAGTATGATAGGCTTTATCCCGTGACGTGAGTATGATAGGCTTTATCCCGCCGACGTGAGTATGATAGGCTTTATCCCGTGACGTGAGTATGATAAGCTTTATCCCGTGACGTGAGTATGATAGGCTTTATCCCGTGACGTGAGTATGATAGGCTTTATCCCGTGATGTGAGTATGATAGGGTTTATCCCGTGACGTGAGTATGATAGACTTTATCCCGTGATGTGAGTATGATAAGCTTTATCCCGTGACGTGAGTATGATAGGCTTTATCCCGTGACGTGAGTATGATAGACTTTATCCCGTGACGTGAGTATGATAGGCTTTATCCCGTGACGTGAGTATGATAGGCTTTATCAATGTCGTCCCGGTAGCTTAGTGGTTCAGGCGTCGATCTAACAATCCAGAGGTCGTGGTTTCAAAACCCCGCCGGGACATGGGACATTATAAGGACATTATAACCCAAAGGCTAAAACCCCTTTAGTTAGGAAATAATTATATTATGTATATATTTATTTTTTTCTTCTATTATATTGTATTTTATAATTATTTGTGTTGTATACAGGGTGGGGTAAAAGTCTGGAAACCCCTGAATAACTTTCGAATGGCTTCTTCGGTAAAATTAAAATTTTGTACGGTAAACCGGGCTAATAAGACCTTCTTTTAGAGTGGGGTCGATTTTTGTTACCGGGCCCCATGTCGGGGCCAGGGGGGCCAACTTCATTTTTTTAAATACGAACCCCCACCTTGCGATACATTTTTGAAAAGGTATTTAAATAAGAAATACATTGGTGCAAATTTTATTTTTTTAATATTAACTGTTTGCAAATGGCGTCCAACTTTGTGTATGAAGTAAAGTCTGGAAACCCCTGAATATCTTTCGAAATAGCTTTCTCGGTAAATTTAAAATTGTGTACGGTAATCCGTGGTAATTAGACCTTATATTAGAATGGGACCGATTTTTTTACCGGCCCCCATGTCGGGGCCAAGGAGGCCAACTTCATTTTTTTTAAATACGAAACCCCACTTTGGGATACATTTTTGGAAAGATATAATTACCCCGACTTACCGTGCATACTTTAAAATTTACTGAGAAAGCCCTTTCAAAAGATATTCAGGGGTTTCCAGACTTTACTACATACACAAAGTTGGACGCCATTTGCAAACAGTTAATATTAAAAAAATAAAATTTGCACCAATGTATTTCTTATTTAAAGACCTTTCTAAAAATGTATCGCAACGTGGGGGTTCGTATTTAAAAAAATGAAGTTGGCCCCCCTGGCCCCGACATGGGGGCCGGTAACAAAAATCGACCCCACTCTAAAAGAAGGTCTTATTAGCCCGGTTTACCGTACAAAATTTTAATTTTACCAAAGAAGCCATTCGAAAGTTATTCAGGGGTTTCCAGACTTTTGCCCCACCCTAATATTATGTCCTATTAAAAAAGTGTAAATAAATAAAATATAAGTTATCCTCCCATTTTTTATAATTTTGGCTATAGTTTATGTCGTCCTGGTCGCTTTGTGGTCAAGGCGTCGGTCTTTCGCGGGTTTGAAACCCAGCCAGGACATGACAAGTTATCCTCCGATTTGGGATTTCGAACAAGTGTAATATTTCGTCTTGGGCTTACTTCTGGAGTTAGGACGTTTGTCCTAGTCGGGCACTTTGAATAACACATTATTTTTGTTGTTGTTGTTGTTTCGGCGTCCATGATTGTGTCATTATTATCAGAATATCAAGTAGGCGGCGAACTCGTATGATAAAGGGCGGATTAAAGTAAAGAAGCAGACTTTAATTTAACCTCTCTACTTTAACCCGCAATCAGTACGGTTGTGAGAGATTTCTCTGTGAGAGGTTTCTCTCCCAACCGTATACGTTACCGTGTACTGGATACGTTACAAAACCGAACCGTACTGATTCCGGGTTAATCAATCGAAACAGAGAAGTGAGGAGCAGTACCTAGATATAGAGCCCCATTACTCTCAGCCCCGCGGGACAGGTCGAGTCCCATTAAAACCCCAAGCTCTTCCCATTCCAGATCGGCAGCAAGCTGTCTGGCAGTCCCGGGCTGGCAGGTCTGACGTCACTCGGTCTGGGGGGGCTCGGGTCAGCCTCCGCCGGCGCCCTGAACCCGGCAGGTGAGTGGGGTAAGAACTCTCGCTCATAGAAGACCCGGGATCGAATCCCAGCATGTTTTGTTTTTTTTTCCCGACTTGGCGCCAAATTATGGAACAGCTTTAAATTTAATCTAAGATAAAAAAAGATAAAGAGCTAGTTATTTGTGTTATTATGTCACAATTCTTAGTGGGTAGCATCGACATTACGAGAACTAATACTAATGCATCATATCTCCGACCAACCATCATATTCCAATATCTATCTCGTAATGCCGCCACTGGTCGTTGCCCACTCTACAACTATCCCAATTGTCCTCACGGGGCTAGGGTAGGCCCCGACATCCAAAGTACAGAGCCGAAAAAATTCCGACCCCGCCGGGATTCGAACCCAGGTCACCTGAGGTGCAAGCCGAGCATGCTACCGGTAGGCCAAGTGACTACTAGATTTAATCTAAGTGGACACTATTAACAGCTATAGTGCGCTGTGATTGGTTGAAAACTCCGACTTGATGTCGTGTCTGGCTTAGCTTAACTTTAAGCCTGTTTCATAATGTGGCCCTCTGTCTTCTGTTCTATGACAAAGCATGCCTCTCGAAAAAATAACTAAGTTATCAACTGATCAATTTTCTAAATAATTTGAAGATGAAACTCTTCGCTCTTGTTCTTTTACTTGGTTTTTATTTTTAGGTGGCCATTTCGACAGGTACGGAATCACTGACAATTCCAAAGTGAACAATATATTTATGTATAACTAATCTTAGAAGTTACAAGATAAATAATAGACTGATCTTATTTTTAAAAGATAGATAAGCTATCTAAGCTCACTCCTCTCTATGGTTTCTGATTTATATTAGTGGTTATGCAAACCAGCTATTTCAGCGTTATTTTAAAAACCAAAAAAAAATCCAAAAATGTTGAACAGATACCTACGAGGAGACAGTAAACTGGCAAAGATATTGCCAGAGAGATTTTTAGAACGATGAGATATAAACTAAGTTTTGAATGGTCATCATCTTCCTATTATCATTTTTTTTAATAATATGAAAAAATTATGAGTAGGTAAATAAAATTCCAAAATTGGGGATGGTTTGACTGATAGCAAAATGAAATCTTGAAATTTAACCCTGTTGGGTATGTCGGTTTTAAAGCTATGTAGCGTTTAGATTAAGGGCTGAATTATGTTAATATACGGATTATATTAATCTAAGTGACACTATTCCTTACTCGATCTGTACTACGCTGTGATTGGTTGAAACTCCGACTTGAGGGCGTGTCTGGCTTTTTTTTAAGTAAGTGTGCCCCGGAACCGCTTTCGCATTACTTCAGGACACTTTACCTTTACATCCATGCCATTCCGGAAACGGAAAATTTCGGTCAAAATTTCCGCTCGGCCGGGATTCGAACCCGCAACCTCCGGTCAGTAACCAATGCTCTTAACCACTGAGCCACGGAGGTGTCTGGCTTACTGGCTTTTAGCTCAATCCGTTAATTCTCCCCTTTCCCCCAAATAATGGGGCGGCCCTAGAGTCTTCTAGTAAAGTAATAGATCCTCGTAAGATTTTCTTTCCCTTCCTCAGCTCTGGCGGCTCTCGCCGGAAGTCAGCTGAGGTCGACCAGCGCCCCCCGCACCCCTCAGCCGCCCCCCACTCAACCCTCTTCTCAGACGCAAGAAATGACTGTACCCAATGATCTCATCGGCTGCATAATCGGCAAGGGAGGAACCAAGATATTCGAAATCAGGTACGGGGGGGAATCAAAACATCATGTTATGGTGTGAAAATCAAACAAATTTGAAATTTTGACAATTGAAAAGAAGAAAACCCTGGGAGGATTTTTTTGGTGGCTAAATCTACTGATTTTTGTGGGTGGAGAAGGAAGGAAGAATTTGTACTTCTTGTCCAGTTTTTGATCCTAACCCCCCCCCTCCTGGACTTAACCTACTCATTGGTAGAGGAATCTTTGTCCTTTATATTGACCTCAAAGTGGTTTTGCGTTAGAACGTTTCATCAAGCGGAAAATATTTTTAGCAGTTCCAGAACTAAACCCAAAATGAAAAGTTACAATGTGCATAGTTTAACCAAGGAAAGGTATAAGAAATCCATCCCATGATTTTATCGTGTTAATCTCTAAAAATTGGGTTCAGGACGAGCCAAATTTGAAATAAATTGATGATACATCACTCCTCCTCCAGTCTTCTAACTGGTACAATAACACTACCAACCATTATGGATCTCAATATTTGTAAGTATATATTTTACCTATTAAACTTAAAGCTGATTGGACTATGACTTTTTTGTCGACCTTATAGATTCAATAATAGGTATGTATAGTATAGTTTAAACTCCTCTCAAATTCAAACTGGACTTAAAACCTTCTTGTAGGAAGTTCATGAATTATGGCTTTTTTGTCCTGATTTTTGGTCTCATGACCTATTTTGTAGGGATTTTTACGACATCCGTCTTTCATTGAATCTCACATATGTGGCTATAGTTTCCTAAGGATTTAATGGCCTATAAAGAAATGTCCAAGTCCTCATGATGGTTGATCGAACATAGAAATATGAGGTTCAGGACGAGCCAACTTTGAAATAAAGTTGGCTGGACACCATCACTCACCCCTCCGCTGTAGCCAAGCTGGCTACAATAACAACAACAATATTTAAAAAAATAATTATTTATTTAATAACAAGATAACATATATAAAGGTATTTTTCCTAAGCTATAGCTTTTAAGAAGAGCTATAGTGATTAGTCTCATTACTCTCAAACTTCAAATCTGGCCTAAAGAATTTCTTTGCTAGGAAGTTCATAAATTTTACGACTTGTTCCTCTTTCCAGGCAAATCAGCGGCGCCATGATTCGGATTTCCAACGCGGAGGAGAGGGAGGCGAACTCTACGGACAGAACCATCACCATCACCGGGAACCCAGACTCTGTGGCTCTGGCCCAGTACTTGATCAACATGAGGTGATGGAAATTGCATTCATAGTTTTATTGTTTTTGAGCCAGCATTGGCTACAGCTAGAGGAGGGAGTGATGGTCTCCAGCCAACTCTATTTCAAAGTTGGCTCGTCCTGAACCACATATTTCTATGTGCGATCAACCATCATAAGGACTTGGACTTTTATTTATTAGCCATTAAACCCATAGGAAACTGCAAGTTAGCCTGGCTTGAAAGGGTTCGCTAGTATGTCCTCTGTTTATAGTCCTCTAGCGAGACACTGGTCTTCTCCAGGTTTAACGTCCCCCAGCCAGACTTATTTTATACTGTCCGATTAGGATTAATGAGTCCGATTATTCCAGCAATAAGCACAAGACGTATTGTTACGTGGTACATTACTTATTTAAGTGTATGTGGTCAAAATTCCAAATACGACAATAACTTGTCATGTCTTGGTTGGATTTCGAACTCACGACCACTGGATTACCAGACCGACTTGTTCACTGAACTACCGGGACAAGGCCAGTATGATGACTCCAGATTTAATTTTTTTTTTTTTTGATTGGTTAATCGTTTGTATGACGCATAGAGTCACTTCTCGTTCATGAGTAGGCATACTACGAGATGGGTAAGCTACAACACAGAGCAGAAGGTTCTAGTGGAGAGTGGCCACAAAAAAGGTATATTAAAAAAAAAAAAAACAAAATTTCCTACAGGTAGTAGTGAAAAACGTCTGGCTGGGTGTGGGGGACTATAAACAGGGAGTAGACCAGCAGTCTGGCTGGGGGACTATAAACAGGCAGTGGACCAGCATTGGCTTGGTTTTGGGGGCCCTTGTCAATTATTAGCCTCCTTATAAGGACAGTGGTATTAGAAGTGCGTGAGTCATTCCTCCACTGTCTGGCTACCATCGTTCACGATGACGCCACCCTATGATGATGAGTAGTGAAAACAGAATGGATATTCAGTGGCTTCATTATCTTTATCCTTATGAGAGGGTACATTTGCTTGAAATCACAATTAATAGTTGAAAATTATTATTTCTCAACATTTGAAAAATGATGCTTTATTTCTCAAGTCGTAGTATTTTTAATTTTTATACTTCACTTGCAGGATATCGATGGAAACGCCGGAATGCCAATGGGGGGCTACCACTACCTGACACCAAACCACATCGTCAAAGCTTCCATTCACTAGGTCCAAAACCATTTTACATATTTTTGGCGCAGTCGTTTTGGAATTTTGAATTTCATTTACAAAGATTGTGAGAAGTTTTCTTTTACAAAATGATGAAGAAAATTGCAGTCACGCTTGCAGCCCGATTTATAACGTCTATGCTAGTCAAGATGCTTAGTCTAGTCATGAAAACTTGTTTTAATCTTTTATTTCTTTATTGTTTCTCATTAGACCAGTAAATTCTACATGTTTTTGTGTATTTTTGTTTTACGATGAAATGTATTTATCTATTGATATTAAAAATGTAATGATGTTTTTGCAACAGTGTGTTAAGCCACTTTCACTTCGAAAAATAGTAAATATTTTACTTTGAAAAGTAGAGTCGAGCAACTTACTATTTGAATTCTAGATATTTGGCTTATGGTCACATGAAAACCGTTTCTATTGATGTAATTTTCCCACTTTTTTTTTTTTTTGGGTTTCGTCGCTTTCACTGCCGGTCATATCACACGGGGTTTACCTCCATGCAGAAACTCACAAACCTGTACTACATTGCCCTCACAGCCTGAGTGGCGGAAAAGCCAGTCACGAGAATTAGAATTTGAATGTCACCCATCAATCCTACCTCGCTGGATTCCTTAACTTCGGTGTTGAGAACGGTGTATTACATGCATCGACGTGGCTTTCCACCTGATTGAATTTCAATTCAATATGGTATGTTTTCTCAAATCTGTGATTGTTTTTCTTTATAATTACTGTTTATAAGTACATGAATATCATTAGATTGGTCACTTAAAATCCAAAATATCATTTGGAAAATTAACTTGATTCTTGGTTATTTTCTGATGGAGTAGAATCTCTAATTTAAACGTTTTGTCGATGAAAATTAAAATAAATTTTGACATCGTGATATTGTTCAACTCATTTTAATATGAGCTCACTCAAATTTAACATTTTATCTTAGGTTTGTTTTTCCCCGTGATTTATATGAATCATTCCAAATTTTGTCTACTTTTAAGTATTAAGACGAATTTATCACCACTTTTATAGAATTTAGGTTCTCAAAGCGTTTAATTAAATTGTCTAATTTTTTACACTTATAAAATCATAGATAAACCACCCTATTTCCAATCGTTTTGTTCCAATAATAAAAAAAAACAAAGCTACTCAAAATTAGGAATCTTGAATAATGGTTGATAATGTACCTATCAAAATTATGGATTACCTACTATAAAATTTTTTGAAATATCAATATAAAAGTTATTCTTACATTATTTTTTCGCAAATAATTCAAATTTTGTATCGTGAAGATCTCGGACATAAATAAATGATTTATCATTTTTCAATCGTAGATATTTGTAGATTAGTACTGTAGATCCATTTTAATTGAACAATTTCAAACACAAAAATCCAAAGTCTTCTAATTTCATTCTCTAGGTCGTATTAAATATTTTTATTTTAAAACTAGGTACTTGTAAAAAATAATGAATTTGTTTTAGAACTTTATTGCTTTTAGAAGATGTAGTAAGATATGCAATCCTATCCTTGGAGATTTGAATTTGAAGTGCCAAATATAAATTACATAGCAAAAGCTCATTGTTTATTGAAAGAGATAGTGCCAAATATTACACAATAAATTTATTAATTCCAAGAAAAAATCGTCTTGTTTTATTAGTTTGATCATTTAATATCCTCTTATTATTGTATTAGTTAGTAGTTTTGGGTTTTAAATTTCTATTATTATGTTTAAGGAAGTGGCTTTTGTCCAGTTCTTTATATTAGGTTATAATTATGTAATACCTAGTTGATTAGTTGTCTTCCCATATCTCAAAACCATCTCGTTTTGGAATTATTATTGATGGTTGATTTAGGTACTTAGTACTTTATTATCATGTAAACATTAAGTTTCAATTCACATCTTCCTCATTTTTAGAAAAAATAAAAAGCATACCTATTTTAAGTTATTTCCACATATCCAAACCGAAGGTCCTTTCATATCAAATTTTCTATGAGTAAACTTACAACTTTCTTCCAATAAATTTCATTTACTTTTTTCTAAACTTGTTCTTTTGATGTATTTTCTTCATTTCGCTGGTTTCAAACATGAGTTGTATTAAAGTTAATTTCAAACTAAAGAGAATACTCACATATCTGAGAGAAATTTACAACATATCTTATTATTTTTGATTATTTTTCCCTTCTTCAGAAATTAGAAATCCTTGCCCCGCTTTTAAATTGTAATGTTTGACATTTTACCTTCTGATTTAGTTCTTACTTATTTCAGAAAATTTCAAGAATCCAGAAAAACTACTGCAATTTTCTGGATAATTTCTGATCAGAAGTTTTAACGAAGAAGACCGAAATACATTGAAAATTAACATTCTTATTTTCCCAGATCAATATTATACTCATACAAATTCATCTCCTTTTTTACTAACTGATGTTTTGATTAAAAGAAAAGCAATAATTTTCAAAATTTGGAACTTTTACAAAAGTTTAAATTTAATTACCTACCTAACATTAGACAAAAAGGAATACGTATTGCGTAGGTGCAAACATTATTAGGTAGGTATGCATGTGTACAATAAATAGTAAATCCTTGTAAATATAAATCAAGTTTTGTTAAATTTGAGTAAAACATATTTTCAATAATCTTATAATACATGTAAAACATTTTATTTGATTATTGTTGTTCTTATTTTTAGCTTTAAGTTTAATATTTAAAGAGTTACTCAATTATTCAGTGTGTGTAAATACGTAGATATACATAGGTAATACTATTGATAGACATTATTTTTTAATTTAAATTTTATGTTTGATATTAATTATGTATCTGTTATTACAAGTGTCTGGATATTTTTAGTGATATCAACATAAAAAATCGTTTCTGGGCACTCGGTAGTTAATTTAAATATTAAACTAGATAGTAAATATAATGGATTACCTGTTGAATTGTGTGTAATAGTATGACGGCATTGAGAAGATAGTACTTCGGCCGAGGAAGATTGGTTGAAAAGTAAGTAACCAAAATGCTTTTCTAAAATTGAGATAAATAATGAGATAAAAAGATAAATCTTTCGAGTTGTGTGTTTTCAAGATTTATATAAAAATAACGTTATTATATAAAAATAAGTGAATAAAAAAACGTGCCCCGAGCCCCATGGACGCTTTTTTTTCTTTCTTTTTTCTGAAACTGTGAAGTAAAGACTATATAAAAAATAGAAGTTTTACTGAATATTATATGGATATCATAGATTTATAAGAATATTATAAATTATACGAGATAATTGAATATTGGTGATTGGTAAATTTAAAAGCATAAAGTGAAACTTGAAAACACACATCAAAGCTAAAGAACGTTACTCTCAATGTTTTATATTGTATAATATATACACAATAATCAAAAAGTCAAATGCTAAACAAACTAATGAACAACCTTTCTTGGTGTCTGAGCAACTTGAAAAAGTCCAGCATACTTGATCAGGTCTTGGACTTTCTTTTTCTCAGCATAATACTTGCTTGCCCAGGTGAATAAGGGACCAAAATCTTTTCTAATGATCCCCTTTCCCCTGGTTATTATTATTACATTTATTTATTGTTTCAGAATCAGTATTATTTTGCAAAACAGTACCTCAATCAGTCTCACTGAAAAACCCACTTTTTTAGTTTTCTAAGTTGAAATACATTAAAAATAACTTGCCATTCTCTCAAAATTTTCATGAAAGAATAAGATCTCTTTCAAAAAAATTTCTAATAATATTTATAATATTAAAATTGCAGTTAATTTATGTTTTGCAAGATTCGCAACTTTTTATTTGCAATTTTTTACAGGGTAAACGCGTAAAAACCTTTGCAAGAAGAAATTTTTTCTTCTTTAGAACAATTGGTACCAAATTTAGTATGATTTTTATTTTTTAGGCATTGCAATGACATAAAATTATTTTTTTGCAATTTTATAATAAAAAATATTTTATTTTATTCATTATTTTATGTTCTTTATGAGAGATTGTTGTGATGATTAATGTGACTCACCAAACATTTTCTGAGTCATTTTAGAAAGATGATCTATTACTATGAACAGATTTCGAAGTTACTCGCATATTACGGTTCAAAAAAATTGATTTATATTTCTAAAGATCAAGTTTCTTTTTATGGACAATATTAATAATCCAACATAGTTTTCAGCATACATCTTCTCTCATAAAAGAACCAAATGCTTATTTTTCATTTATAGGCGTTTTAAATAATAAAGCTAAAAAAGACTTTTTATTTTAGAGACAATCAAAATTTTTAGAATTTCTTGCGCAGTAAGAAATAAAATGGAATAAGTATGGCTTTTCGATGATTTCAGCTCCAACGAAAATTTCTAATTTTTTTTTTTAGTAATTATTACTTTAGCTTTTTCTATATTTTAGTGATAGGTGAGAATAATAAATATTTTCTTACAGCAATGCAATACTTAAACAATATTCTATGAAGGAACAGCAAGCTATTTTATGGACTAGCAAGTCGCAATTTTGTTTAATCCAAGCTTGTGTTAGCTTAAAGCTGAGGCTATTCATAGTGTAAGCACACTTGATAGATATATGTATAGTGCTTAAAAAATAGGCTTAAAAATGCTTTAATTTTTTTGGAGAGTTTGATGTTCGTATTTACACCGGTGACAGTATGAGCAGTATTTTTGGTGCACCGCTGCAAATCTGATGGATTATCAAACTCGCCAAATCTAATATGATGGTAATATCATATACTTGATACCATATTTGTAACAGAAGTACCCATTGTAAAACCACTCTCTATGTTTACTTTTAAAGATCACATTTCCACTGTGTGATCCTGGAGTAAATGAAGAAATTCCCACCCTTATTTTACTACTCCACTGATTTGAATTCCAATTTCAGTTAAGTTTACTATACCACCTTTTATTTATTATTGATTCTTCCCTTTCCAATCCACTGCCCTTATTGTGACGTTTGTAGTAATATCAAAAATGATCGAGGTAAATGACATATTCCCATGAAAGGTCATTTTCTTTCTTATTGTAATTATTTTTTAGCAAGATCCACGAATTTCATCATACAATGTGTTTATAAAACAGTGTTTTTCCCCTTATTGAATGATTTCCTAATATAATTAAAATAAATTCACAACACAGATTTCATTTATCTTTTTTCTTCTTTGTGACCCTGTCCTACATCACCCAATTATTTATTTTACAAAGTAGGTAAACATTATCTCATCCATGTAAAAAGTTTTATTCAAATAATGAACATGGGTCAAAATCTGTTTCACAATGTTGTATTTGTAACTATAGGTGAGATGATTACTGATTTTCGTTGATATTTTCATGATTTTTTTTTTTTTTTTAAGTGCCATTTATTTAAAGAGAGAACTGTAACACTCAGAGTCGTTGCCTCTCTGATTATATTTATCAAGATGAAGTTTCTACATGCTTCATGATTAGGTTACAACAACCACAACAATGTACAATAAGTGTCAATTTAAAAAATGTTTGAGTGTAAATTGTTAGTTTTAATAAAATTGTACTTTATACAAGTTACTCTGGGCCCCGGTCACTGGAAACACACAGAGGAGGCAATGTACTCTTAGGTACAAATAAAGTTACATAAACTTTTATTTGCATAAAGTTATTTCATTTGTGAGACCCAACTACACCGAATATCAGCTTTATATTACAATCTAATATCAACCTAAAATTACAATTGAGACGATGCTTGAACATTTTTTGACCCTTGAATTATTTGAAATAGGTAGGTATGTACATTAAATACTACACAGGGACTTCAACAGATTTTTATTGACTTCATAATATTATAATTATTTATTTTATATATTCTGTATTCTTTGTTTGAGTCTTTCATAATTTTATTTAAATTGCAGAATATTTTAATGTGACGCATCTACCATATTTAGTAATATCTAAATAAAGAAATGATGGAATTAAAAAAACAATAAAATAGTTAATATTTATACAATAAAAGGTAAAATTATTTAGTGGATTTTTTTAACTATAAGAAGGGTTGTTGAAAGGGAAGAATTTATATTTTTGTTAAGTTTAACTAAAAATAAAATAGTTAAAGCTATTTGTTACGAACATAAGAAAATATGAAGAAAGAAAGAATTGTTAGATTTATTTTAATTTTTAATTATAGAAATAATAATAAATAAAAACAAGTATATGAGTGGACCAGGATTATTAATATTAATTATTATTTTTAACAATTAATAAAAAATATTATTCTCTTATGAATACATATGATATGAATTTTAAAATAAGATAAAATTTATGTGTTTTATGGAAATATTATTCGTAATATTTATATTTTTATTGACATTATTTTATTATTCTAAACAATAAAGGCTTTTTTAGATAAGCTTTAAGAATATTTTTCATTATTACGTAGATATTTTACATTTCATTCTTTATTATTTCGTATCTCTCGAGTTTCATAATTAAATAATTTCATTTCAGTTGTACAACTTGGTATTAAAACGGAAACTATCAATCCAATGTATGAAATCAATTATGAAAAATGGGTAGGTAGGTAATATATAACTAAATAAAGTATAAGTAAGGTCCATGACAATATTGTAATACCATCATCTGTAATATTGCTCTTCTACCAATCCTTCAAAGTTATGAGCTTGGTAGGTAGACCCCTAACAGCCATCTATGTGGATAAAATTTAGGACAAAAATCTTAGATTCATCTTTGCCAATGAAACCATTAGAAATGATGCTCAAGTATAATACATTTCGTTCATTATTATAGCTGTAAATTCTATTGAATATATACAATATTTGACCATTAAAACTCATCCATCTTCACAAGTTTTCTTACCAAAACGTTTATGCTCAATGTTTCGAAGGGTTTTCAAGACAGAAGTTTCATTCAGCGCTTGAGTTCTTCTAACTCATTGAGAGTATTTTCAGTGTTATAAGAGTGTATAAGTAATTAAGGTAGCTATCTTTTAAAATATTAGATACATGCCAAAAAATATTGATTATTGGAACGCAAAAAATCTCAATATTATTATTTTAAGTTTGTATTTTTGTTCAATAATAGGTATTATGTATTATTAATTAATATTATTTTTTATTTATTTCCTGTATAATTTTATATATTTTAATAAATAAATTTTATGTTTGAATTTGACGATAGAAATCTTAGTTGTATATTTCACCAACTCTCAGGTCCTTAACTTCACCAACTCGCTCCCAGTCCCAGTTCTCGCTCGTAAGATCGCTGAAGTTAAACAACGTCCAGCGTGGTAAGGACTTGGGTAAGTGACCACCCAAGTACAAACCCCGCAATGCTAGCTCTTCTTAGCCTAACCTAGGTGAAGTAAATTTAATGTAGTTGCTGGTTTGTAAACTTCCAGTGAATAGAGGTTAAAACCCACCCGTCTCGAATCAGCCTGATGATAGACACATAAAGCAAAAAATAATAATAAAGTTTTGACATAGAAATACAAAATTATTGTTATGATATTTTATCATACTCATATTTTTAATACACCCACAGTGAAAATGATAATCATAACAATATTTAATCAAGTAAAGGCAAAGCAACAAGATCAAGCAAAAAATTATTAATTTTTTTTAAAATCAATACTCGCGCACTTTTTTTGTCTACTCTGGGTATTGAACTCTGATCCCCGGAGTTCACGGTCGCTGCACTGCCATTAGCTCGTCACGCCCATTCTAGGGAATATATATGACGCAGGACGTGACTTTAGATTTTATTCCAAGATGGATAATAAAACACTAATTTCTATTGCTGATAAGGATTAAAGAGTACTTATTCCACTAGTGGTTTAGTTTTCAAAATATGTAAATAAGATATGATAAAAACATTATTATTATTTTACACTTTATTAGATATACAATGGACACTCAATGAAAAAAGTTTGAGCATGCTAATAAATTATACATGCACTAACCCAAACATTCATACACTGGGTGGGATTCGAACCAACGGATGCCTATGTTGTAACCGTGATCCAGGAATCTTGAGTTCAGACCCGGGTTAACAGCATTTCTATAACAAAAAAAAGAACACCTGAGGTAGGAATTTCCGGCAACCCAGCAATTGGAAGTTAACCGTAAAAAAACTCAAATCAGCATGTTAAAGTTGAAATAGAATCATTGGACATGGCAGGAATCTTGACATTGGATCTGGCCGTCCAATATAGTCCTTCTATTACCATTTCTAGGTAATTGTGCCTATCTCAGGGACACCGAATTATGATCTATTATTATTATTTATTATTATTATTTTGTATTCTCTCGGGAATAGAACCAAGAACTTGCTGCATTCAACTTTCTGCAAGAGCTGTCACAGACTGACTCTCTCTTCACCCGGTATTTCATCTCCAACTTGTCGGGTTGACATTGGTTGGAGCTCCCTAGGTCCTAGGCCCAAGGTTTCCATAGCGTCAAGTGTATTAGCCTAGGCTTCCACTGAAGATTTTGTACTTCGGGACATCATGTGGGCTTGTTATTTTGATGAGTATGCAATCCTAATATGATTCTTAGACGAACGAGGGCCTTCTGAATACTTCCCTAATTAGACATAACAATAACACTCTTTAGTGGAAAGATAACCACCAGGCGAGAATGCTCAAAGCATTTTCTACAACCTAACCCTCAGAGTCTTATGTGGGATTCGAACCAACGGATCCCTACGCTACCAGATTACCAGACTAGCGCGGTAACCACTTGACTACCAGTGCACTTTACCCTCTACTCGCTGGAAATTTACAAACCAGCTACTCAAATTAAGCTCACCCAGCCTGGTTGGGCCGAGAAAAGGGGTCTAATCGAATAGGTGCGAGTTAATAGTCACCCACTAAGTCCTAGCCTCGTTGGCGTTGCTTAACTTCAGGACTGAATGAAACTGGTTATTCAACGTGCCATCGACGCGCAACACGTTTGTGTGTATTTATTTTCGTGATAACCCTCGAATTAAGAAGTCCTTGTACCTCAGAGAATAGGTAGTTGTATGCTCGCAGTGTTTAAGTCTTTATGGTGATCTCTACCATGGGAAGGGCAAGTAACTACTCAATCGCGAATACTTAATGACACGTCAGCTGCCTCTTCCTACATCCTAGCTAATGACCACAGCAGCAAATC
This sequence comes from Bactericera cockerelli, assembly GCA_024516035.1. Lineage (NCBI taxonomy): Eukaryota > Metazoa > Arthropoda > Insecta > Hemiptera > Triozidae > Bactericera > Bactericera cockerelli. Next base: position 28,027,019 of record CM044961.1, on the reverse strand, counting down.
GATTTGTCAAGATATACATAAGTATGGATGGTAGTTCTGCACACGCCAAAAAGTGAAGGATCAGTCTGCTGCGTATATGAAAAGGACATTGGACAGTTATCAGTCTACTAGAGATTATGCTGATAAGCCCTCGATGCATGTTAATAACGGTTCCTTGACAGTTAAGTGACATCCAGCATTAAGACTTGATGGTGACCTTATTCATCTCGTGAGCGGCCCGGGACTAGGGTAGTCAGATAGAGTTTGTATTCCGCGAATGAGGTAAACCCCGTCTGATATGACCATGGCAGTGAGCCGTTTACCCACTTAAGATCTTCGATGACCTATATGCCTTGTTGTTTATCGTTATAAACGACTCAAAGAATTTGTAGTTCAATTTGATCATTGGAGAAAGTTTGAGGTGCTGCATATACGAAAAATGGATTTAAGAGTCGCTCTTTTTATCTACATTATGGTTTGTTTACCAGTCAACTTTAGTTTTGATTAATTGATTTAGAATTGTCAATTTGATCTATCACAAAATATTAATTTCAGGTAAGAAGAAAACCTTTGAAACGATCTCTTGATTGTTTTAGAATTGAACAAGTAAGAATTCGCACCATCAGCTAACTTGGCCACTCAACCTCATGACAGTTGTTATTCCCGCCGGTCCATTTAAAGCGGGTGAGGATAATTTGGGTAGTTTCGGGTTTGAGAGTTTCGAGCAAAACGAGGGTGTACTTAATTTCATTTTTTTTTTATTTCATTTTTGTGTTAATTTGTGTTAATCCATTTTTACGATGATTTAAAAGTTGAATCAGTTAGGGACCAATATAAAACAGGATTAAAATTTAAAAAAAAAAAAAGCCAGACCCTCCCTCATGTCGGAGTTTCAACCAATCACAGTGCACTATAGCCCGACTTGAGGGTTAGCCTGGTCTTATCCAAATTTTAATCCTGTTTTATAATTCGCCCCCAAGTTACTCGTTATCTATTTCCTGTGCATAACGATTTATACCGTGCACTGGTAGTCAAGTGGTTAACGCGCTTGTCTGGTAATCCAGATAGCGTAGGGGATACATTGGTTCGAATCCCACTCAGTGCATGAAATTTTCCTTATTAACTTGAGTTTGTGACCACATAATAATAAGACTCTGATTAGGTGGTAGAATGCTTGACTTAACCTCGCTGAGGTACATAGAGTTTATTATTTTATATAAATAATGAATTCCCACTCGTTCTTGGCGTTTCAATTCACACAAATGTTTTTTTCACTCCGGGTTTAAACCCAAGTTCATCTAGTGATCAGGTCTTATATCCAACTGAACTTTTCTACCTCGTCAATAACAACAAGAGAACTCATGGATTTCAAGGGTGTTTTCCTTAATTACAACTCGTCATTTTCATGGCGATTATCGCAAACGCAATAAATTTGTCTCCTATGTAAAGTCTTCTGGAGAACTTCAGCCCCCTGGTGGTACTACTAGGGATTATTTTATTAATTATTATTCATTTGTTTGATTAACTTGGCTTGACACCTTTAGCTTTTGTTTTATTGTCCTAGTGTATAAGTTGACAAACACTGTCTTAGATTGGACTTTTTATTCAACTCATAGTGCAAGCGCAACTTATAAATGAATTACAACAAAGGTAGAGAGACCGCCCTTAAGTGGGATTACCAACTACGCAATATAGGTAAACTCGATTAACTCTTATTTCTTTAAATTCTTATTGGCCTTCCCATCTAAGTCTTCCTGCGGGCTCCGGTACATTTACAACGCACCTAGTAATCAGTGATCAGGGCCCACCAAAATTCACTCTCAAATTTCATCTTCTTTCACTGCACTGTGATTGTTATGTGGGTAAACAACACTTCTGATTGGGTTATTTGAACAAAATTTGACTTTGAAAGGAGCTTTGGGGATTTTGAGAGTGAGTTTGCTCACTGGAATGAGGGCCAGGATCACATATGCTGTAAACACTCCGCGTCACCTGTGGACCTGTATACACAAAGTCCACAATTAATTAAATATCATCTCCACCACGCGTATCGACTCCCGGGATAACTATCTATGCACCTGTATAACATCGGACATACTTGACGTACATGTTTGTGATCGGCAATGATTGATTTTCCTTCTGCTTCCGAGTCCATACAGAAATGGTTTCGGGTAGACACAATGCTTTTCTAGCGAAATCGTGAACTAACTAGATTACATTATAATAATAAATTTAACTATCTCTTTATTTGGAAGATAACCACCAGCGAGGTTAATGCTCAAAGCATTTTCTACCACCTAACCCTCAGAGTATTATTTATTCTTTGGTCACAAACTCAAATTAAAGAGGAAAAATTCATGCACTGGGCGGGATTCGAACCAACGGATCCCTACGCTACCTGGATTAGCAGACTAGCGCGTTAACCACTTGACTACCAGGGCACGTCTCACCCAGCTTCAACTGTCTCATAAACACTTTTCTTGTTGTCTTAACGTCTCTTTGATAACAAAATCATTCCAGCCGGGGGTTTGATCCTCCGTTGATAAGAAAAATACGAATCTGCCACCCACATCAATCGTGAATTTGACAAAAAAAATTGCCAACACAGAGGTTTGAACCCAGGGGTCACCCAACAAGTCTTCGCCCTGCTGAACGTTAAACTTGTGAGTTCCGAATCTTATAAAATAGGGTTACAACACAGATGAGCCACATCGTCTCTCAAATCGGACTGTAGTGCATTTGCTTCGTTGAAACTCCGACTTAACCCTAAATTGCTGGGGTGGTTTTTTCGTACGGTATTGCTGGATATGCGTCATTCTGACGTCACTATTTCTACGTTAAAATGACTTACCGGAACAGTGGCTTACCTTAGTGTTGTAATTCTATTTTATAATTTGTTCATTATCAATCATGTTTTGAGTACATTAGATGAGTGATGACACAATATTGTTCAAACCTGAGCATTAAAAGTACTTCCAATATTCAAAGAAGTTACACTTGGAAAAAATATTTCCAATACTTGAGACTCGAACCACCGACCTCCAGGCTACGAGATCGTCTCCTCATCGATCGAGCTACTGAGTTCGGTAATTTCCTAAAGCAGGATCATGAGGGACTCATCTGTCACCCCTCGGTGGAAACCGATTGATTAGTTTAATACTCATGGGGGTAGGGATCTGACCCGCCGGACCTGCGACGCTCTTTTCCGGTTGGGATTATCGTTGTCGAGATATGCGATTATTGTTGTCGAGATATTCGATTATTGTTCTCGAGATATTCGACCACTAACGTGACTTTTCCGGTGCTGGTCGCGTAACTGTTGGGGATCTCAGTCCAGTGGGATAGGTCTGACTGTCCCAGGGACGAATTCCAGGTGAAGTAAAAGTACTTTCTTTTTAAAAAGAAGGAAAACTAACAAATAAAAAATTTCTATTTTATTTTATATAATAAAGAAATAAATAGCAAATATGAAAATTTATATCTAAAAATAAGACAATTTATACTTTAAAAAGTTGTTCAACATAATTTTTGAAGTGTTTTTTAGTTCATTTTTAGACACATTAGGTCAAACGAGATATCATTAATAGTTATTTTTAACATTTTTTGTGTTGAAGTGTTTTTTGTTGTTGAAAATTTAAGTGTTTATTTCTCTTGACTTTTTACGTAAAGAATAGAAACTATACTGATAATTTGAGTAAGTCTCAAATAACATAAATTTTAATTCTAAATTTTACTTCATGTTACGCACCTTGTAATTATTTTATTTAAGTAGACATAATCTTATTAATAGTTACTGAAATACTTATTATTATGATGAATATTTCGATATTATAAGTTTTCAATTCAACTTGGAGTTAAATTTCATTTCTGTGAAGATTAAGAAAAGTTACTCAAGGAAGATTATTTTCAGTCTGGTTGTTGCTGATTGTAAAGGTAAGATTTTTTAATTAAAATTTAACAATGTTCACTAAAACTTATTTTTATTCATTCAAGATATGTATAAATCTGATTAGAACCAGACTACCTCAATCATGAGGAAGATATTTATCTCAATTGATATATATTATGTACATACAATACATAAATATGTATGTATCACTAGAGTGAAAACCAAAAAATAATAATAAGGTAGAGAATAATTAATAAATTATATCTTTAATATAGAATAAGGGAAGTAAAAAATGTAAGCACGATATTCATCTACATACACATACGATACTCTGTTGTACAGAACAACTTGGTACAAACTTATCTAATTATGTATCTACAAACAATACTTATAGGTATTGAGATGGAGGATGTCATATGAAACTCCCCTTTGGCGCCGAGTAAGGATACTATACTTTTTATTTTTATTTATCGTATGGATTTTTTATATTTCAACAAAATTGTACATGGTATACATAAGAAATGACATTAAAAACAGTATTTGAAATAACTTGAAATGACATAAGCAAAGTGAAAAAAAAACAATGAAATAAATTGAAAAAATTACAGCTGGATCCTAAAAAGGGTATTGGCCGTTTTATGTAAAGTCTATTACAAGTCTAGATTGGTAAGCCAAGATTTGGCCTCGTCAGTTAGGGATTTTAAGTCTTCTATTTGCCCTTTGAATGACAGTATTGGACAGTCTCTAAGAATATGGTCCATTGTTTGACGTGGGTGACCACACTCACATATCTCATCCTCTGATAACCCCCATTTGAGTAAGCATGATTTACATCGTCCATGTTTGGAACGAAGGCGGTTTAAATTGCATAATAATTTTCGCGGAAGAGAAAATTCTACATTATTGAAAGTTGAAGCGGTGAAATCAAAAATAGGGGATCCTTGCTGACTTTGAGACCACTGCTGACGCCAGTCATCATCAACATCAAAGTCACGATCATGTAGCTTCTCTCCAAGTAATAGTGTAGGTTTTCTTGATTTTAGTCTGCTTTGAGGGTGTGAATTTAAATCTTGGTGGAGAGGGATACGAGGGTTATCTTTTACTTTCTTGTACATTTTCAGAAGATGTTGTTTTCGGCGCAGGTCGGGTGGAGCAATATGGCTGAGGGCTGGTAACCATTCTGAAGGAGTAGAACGTACAGTACCAGATATGAGGCGCATAGCAGAGTTTAGCTGGACATCAACTTTCTGAGTATGGTGGCTTTGGAGCCAGACAGGAGCAGCATACTCGGCAGTAGAATAAACAAGAGATAAGGCTGATGTACGTAGGCAACTTGCGCTAGCTCCCCAAGATGTGTTGGTCAGTTTTTGTATTATATTGTTTCGAGTCTGTACCTTCAGAGCTGTATTGGAAAGATGTTTTTTGTATGTCAAAGATCTATCCAAAATAACACCTAGATATTTCGGATTAAAACTGTGTTTCAGTTGGTGGTCTCCAACAAGTATGTTCAGTTTCCTCTCAGCTTCTCGATTGTTTAGGTGGTAGCAACAAACTTCTGTTTTTGATGGGCTCGGTTGTAATCTCCATTTCTTTAGATATCTAAACAAAGTCTCTAAATCCGTTTCCAAATCTGTTTCAATGGAAAGCCAACTTTTACCTTGTACAGCATATGTCATGTCATCTGCGTATATAAACTTCCGTGATTTAGATTGAGGCAAATCATGGATGTAAAGGTTAAATAGGAGTGGGGATAGGACAGAACCTTGAGGTAGCCCATTGTTTAACCTCTTTGTTTTACTGTGGTTGTCATTTAAGTAGATTTGAAATTGGCGGTCGCTCAGAATATTCGTTATGATGTTGGCAATTTTAATATCGGGTATTATTTTAACAAGTTTCACAAGAAGGCCTTTTTTCCAGACTGTATCATAAGCGGCAGTTAGGTCGATAAATGCTGCAGCAGTTTTGACTCCATTTTGAAAACCATGCTCGATAAAATTTGTTAGTCCAAGTATCTGATCTGTACAATTGCGCCCTTTCCGAAATCCAGCTTGTTCTGGGGGAATTTGCTCATCAATTATTGGTTCAACTATACTAAAGAGGGCAAATTTGTGGTGGCTCTAGGTTTACAAAAAAAAACCGAGAGCCTCCGCAAATTTCCCCTCTTTGGTATCCTTACTCGGCGCCAAAGGGGAGTTTCAATATAAGACATCCTACATCTCGTTATCTGTACATTTAATATATACTCGTATAAGTACTATTTTCTGAAAAGGGTGATGTAAATACTTTGAGATAAAATGCTAATACACTTATGCCACATTGCATACACGTTGATATTAAACGGCGTTCATAAAAAAATATCCCTCGGTACGCTGTTTCTGAGTATTTTCTGATAGGTATAACTTTTTAATCCACAAAGGTAAGAATCCAAAATATTGGAATCATTAATGAAGGACACATGAGATATATTCGATTTTCCCCCTCTTCATTTTTTATTATAAATTTTCCTTTCTCGTTTGAAATAATAATTCAACAACAAAAATTAGTATTATTATTATTTTTTAAAAGTATTTTTCAATTATTTATTTTAACCTTCTTTTTTGGGACCATTTCATATATAGCCATTATTATTATCATTATTATTATTATGCTTTATTAGTTAAGAAAAAGTAAAATATATCCAGTAAAGTACAATGAAATTATAAAGAGAAAATAAATAGATTGAACAAAGAAACAAGAACAAAAAAGAGAATAAAGCTAATGTCCTAGCTAAAGAGCGGGGTTATTGCCTGTGGCAATCTCTTCCACCCAATCCTTTGCACAAAAGAATCGTCTTGACCAAAGTCCTTTGCTTTTGAAGAACATTGATCTTACAATGTCATCGGGTGGGGCGGCAAAGCAAAGAGTCGTTGGTTCAATGTCCATTGAATGAAGTTTAAGCCTCTCAAATAATTATAAAGATTAATCAGCTTTGAGCAATGACCTCGCTGAAGATATCTCTGAAACCTCTCATGAAACAGTCAATTATATTATGCAGCCCTGAGGCATCGGCAAACCTCACATGAAAGTAATTATGATAACTTTATGGGTATGCAGATATTTAAGTTAAATACCTTAGATTAATAAATGGTACCCCGTACTCACAGCTACGTATGTGCAGGTATACATAATATAATATTAGGTATATGTGTAGTATTTATATAAATATCACCGACCTCAGTAGCTTGATCGATAAGCCGGCTCATTTGTAATCTGGTGGTCGGTGGTTCAAGTCCCGGTTTCAGCGTAGATTCAGTAAAGCGAGTGTGAGTAGATGTGATATCACGTAGTTGATTAACACAAATATGATAACTTTAAACAGTTCATCCAACTCTTTTACTTCAGGTAGATCTACAAGAATACTAGCTGCATTCCCGCGCTACTCTGTCAGATCAAAAACATTACTAAATGGTCGCACAGGCGGAAACAGTAAAACCATAGCCAGAATCTTCTGTTACCAGAGAGCTGATAGTCAATTATCTAGAATTTCTAGATAAATAATAAAGACCATAGCATATTAGAATGTCTCTCCCTAGATTTCCATACTAGATATTCATACAAGATAATTTTTCAAAATCTTAATAGACAAGTAGGCACACACGGTCTTGCAAAATTACAATATAAACTCTATTTCTACATAAATAGGATACATGTACCAATTATTCGACAGTTAAAAAAGCGACCATGATTTTCGACACTGATTTTCGACTAAAAAAGCGACCATGATTTTCGACAGATATTTAAGTTAAATACCTTAGATTAATAAATGGTACCCCGTACTCACAGCTACGTATGTGCAGGTATACATAATATAATATTAGGTATATGTGTAGTATTTATATAAATATCACCGACCTCAGTAGCTTGATCGATAAGCCGGCTCATTTGTAATCTGGTGGTCGGTGGTTCAAGTCCCGGTTTCAGCGTAGATTCAGTAAAGCGAGTGTGAGTAGATGTGATATCACGTAGGTGATTAACACAAATATGATAACTTTAAACAGTTCATTCAACTCTTTTACTTCAGGTAGATCTACGAGAATACTAGCTGCATTCCCGCGCTACTCTGTCAGATCAAAAACATGACTAAAGTGAATAGTCGCAGAGGCGGAAACAGTAAAACCATAGCCCGTACCTGCTGTTACCAGAGAGCTGATAGTCAATTATCTAGATAAATAATGAATACCATAGCATATTAGAATGTCTCTCCCTAGATTTCCATACTAGATAATCTTACAAGATAATTTTTCAAAATCTTAATAGACGAGAAGTAGGCACACACGGTCTTGTAAAATTACCATATAAACTCCATTTCTACATAAATAAGATACATGTACCAATTATTCGACAGTTAAAAAAGCGACCATGACTTTCGACACTTTACAATTTTTCACCAAGAAAATACAGAGACAAGTGATTTCTGAGTCGATAGTATTCTTTTCATATCTCTTTTGATATGAGCAGAAATTGAACACCTTGCTGAAAAAACGAGTTATTTGCAATTTTTTTTCGAAATCGCGTTTTCGACGGTTTTGGGGTCACAAAAATATGCTGCTTCATTGGTGAAGAGCCGCTGGCTCTCCGATACTTATAAGTGTACAAAAACGACCATATGACATCGAATTGAATAATGAGCTGAAAATAACAATTTTGAAAAATGCAGATAGCTCTTTTTTTGGCGAGGCCTTCAATTCTAAAATTTCTCCTTGTAAAGTTTTATGAAGTTTAAAAAAAGGTTTGAAAATAATGGTTGATTTACACTGTCCAATAACTGGTACTTTAACCTCACATGTTGGAAAACCTCACGAATAAATAGCTGAGTTAGTACAAGTGACTGTTTTACATGGTTCAAATTATTCGATTATAATATTACAATAGTTTTTAAAACACAGAAATTATATCATAGATAAAAATTAGATAGTTATATGCATATAGATAACTTATCTGAGCTATTGTCAGGTGCGCTCACTGTTTATCACGGGACAGGTAGCACAGATTCGGGCGATATCGTGCAACTCATATCTCGGAAACAAGAGAACCGTGATCAGGTGACCAGCGTTGCCTCAGGCGTCACGATCCGGGATAGGAAGAACGTGTTACCCGGGCCTACAGGGTGGTACAACCAGAGGTGGTAAGGGATGGGTGGAAGAGATTTCCACACAGGCAATAACCCCGCCCTTTAGTTAGATAAAATAAGATAAGATTTTAGTTGCACACTAAACATAATACATGTGTGGTACAACTGGTACAAGGGTACAAGTTAGGAAGAAGAAAATGATACTAGTCATTTTCTTCTTTTTTTATTTATTTATTTTTCATACTATTTTGTCTGAATTTTATACTGTAAATATTGTGTCCTCCTAATAAAGATTAAAATAATAATAATAATGTTAAGTGCCGAAAATCGTGTGTGTGGTGCAATGTCACTAAACATTGTACCACATAGGACACGGATATCCAGGCTGGGTGAGGTTAATGTGGGTAGCAGGTTTGTGAGTTTCCTGCGTATGCAGGGTAACACCTCCGTCGTGATAATATATGACCATGCAGTTGAAAGCGACGTTAAACTCAAAAAAAGTTTACATAACAGATATATTAATAATAAATTGGTACTATAGAACATTACTTATACGATGGCGTCGATGGCTACTTCAGATCATTGTTTTGATTTAAAGTGTTAAAAAAACAACAACATTATAATAGGTGCATATTTATTTAATACTAGCTAAATCCCGGCACTTTTTCGCCGTTGAGGTTATTACCCGTGGCTGGCGACCTATTTGAATCATTATTCGACCTGAAAATCCCGATATCTTGAAAATGTTAATAGATATTTTACTTTTGATAATTTTCTAGGTAGTTTGCCGGAGGTAAAGGGGGGTCAATTACTCTCATGAAAATTTCAATATCTGTTACTGTTTGGGCTGTGGTATTGTAAACAGACAACCCCTATGAGGACATAGTCAGCCAGATACGCACAGATTTGAGTTTTATATTATAGAGATTGTGGGTTTCCCATCACTACGTGTTGTTTTGTTGAGGTTCATTTTTTATTTCATAGCTTGGTAGGTATGTTGAATTCTTTTTTATTCAACTGGTATAGTTTTATTAGAATTCCAAGTAAAACCATTTGGTTTGTCTATTAAAACTGTGGTAAATTCGACGCAATATGGTTTCTTCTACCCGGATATTTGGTTTAGGACTTAGGAGATAAAAAAAGTAAGCCACCTCAAGATTCAACACACCAAATTCGAACCTAGATTGCCGAATCCAGGCAATTGCAGATGTTGCAATCGTTTTAACCAATGTTGTCAGTTGTTTAGATGGAAGTATGACGAGGAAGTTTGGAGGTGGTAACTGGAGGTACAGAGCACAGAGCAGAACTCAATGGAAGAGTAAAGAGAGATATCAGCCTTAGAACTACCGACGGTTGACTTGACTCACCTGATGATTGACTCCCTCTTCCCTCACTGGTCTCTTTATAGGGGTTGGGTGGAAGAGATTGTCATAGGCAAAAACCACCGCCCTTTAGTTAAGTCTTCTATACGTCTGTGTCTGTAAACTTTTTTTTGTTGTGAAATAATTCATGTTTTATTTTGAATTATAAAATACTTCTCCTAGGGACCGTCTTTCTGGAAGGGAACGAGGATGCAAGTCTGTAAACTAATTTTGTAATAATAACTTGATGTAACACAAAGGTTTTTCTCTCTTTTTAGATAGTAAAAACAATGATCCGTGACTAGAATGGCACAAATATCCATCTCATAGTAGCAGACGGATTGTCTGGCTCTCAGATCTAATGCTTCAAGTCTTATCCTGTCGAGATACCAGAGGTCGCGGGTTCGAAACCAGCCGGGACGTGACAAGTTATCTCCCATTTGGATTTTTACCACATAATTCAATTCAATTCATTCAATTCAATATATTTATTGTGTTGTTAAACATACATTATACACAATTTACAAACATAAGATTAATTACTTAAAAACTAGCACTATCTACTTAATAATATTATACTAACTAATTACTAAGTTATATTTTTCTCAAAGCTGAGTAAGAGGCTGATAAGTCAAGTTCTTTGGAAAAAAGGTTGTAGAGACTTGCTGATTAGTTACAGGTGATAAGATTGCATATGAAGAGTTAGAAATATTGAAATAAGTAGAATGGTTAGTTGGTCTTGTTAAGTTATACGGTATTTTAAATTGCAATGCATGAACAAGATCCATACAGTCATTTTATTATTAATAATTTTAAATAAAGTAAGGAGAAGAATTTTTTTGTGTCGTTGTTGGATAGAAGGAATAATAATATGTCTTGGGCTTACTGCTGGAATAATGGGACTTAATAGTGTTTGCTGGGTGTTTGGATGTGCTGTAATAAGAAACTTTGTACAAGACAACAGCCGTGAACTGCCACAAAGTTCCAGTACTGAATTGGTATAAACATTGAAATTGACAGGGACGCGGACGTCCAAAAACTTCTCTTGCTCCGAAATTTATATTTATAAAGTAAATTTACAAATATTTTTTTTCGAGAAAGAGGAAGTAACTATTCCAACGAGTATTTAACTATTAAATAGTTGTGAAATCTCTGGACCTACAAAATCAACTTCAAGTCGTTAAATGTTCAGGTCACGTTGAAATATCCTATAGGCTGATGGAGGTAGGGAGGTAGCTGTGTATGTATATCTATTTTTTTTAGGCAAATATCTATCAAAGTTTTATTGCCAATGTCCGACGTAGTGTCGGCGTCGGTCGATGACACGTTCAATACCCCAGTTTCGTTCTGTCACTCAAGCAACATCCAGCGAGGTTAGGAATTGAATGGGTGACTATTTGAATTCGAATCCTCGTGATCCTGGTCATGCCCGGCCCCACTCAGGCTGGGTGAGGTTAATTTGAGTAACTGATGGTTTGTGAGTTTCCTGCTCATAGAGGATGAAACTCGCGTCGTGATATGATCATATGAATCATGCTGTTGAAAGCAAACTGAAGACCCAAAAAGAGTTTTCATTATGTCTTAAAAAAGAAAAAAAAAGAAGGTACCTAAATGTTTTTAATCGATCTTCCAAACATATTATCATTTAATCAAATGTTGACGAAAAAGTCACGTGTTGAAAAAAAATTCGATTCCGCTCCGGGCATCGAACCGGTCAAGGTCACTGCAGCTTACTCGAGGCTGTCCGGTTCTATAAGTCTCGTCCGATGAAATATACCGGGTGGAACAGTAGTGGGTGATAGTAGGTCTAATACAGGGTGTTGCTAGAGGGGTGTTAGACTGTTTGTCATGAAGATTTTCATGTTTATTGTATATATTGTTTCCATTTTTTTCATTGTAAAAATAATTATTTGTTTTGTACATTATGTTCATTTATATCTAATAAAGTGTAAAATAATAATAATAATAAACATGGAAATGGTGTGACAATTGTTCGGACTTTATGGGTGTAAATAAAAATCAAATATTAAATAAACATACCGACCATTATTTTTATATTCGCTAGTTATTGATTTAGGACGACCTATGGACCAAAAAATCAAAGGATAAGCCAAAGCCACCTTTTCTTGCGTTAAAATATTCGATCCAGATAATGATCTACAATCTACACTGTAAGATCAATCAGGTTAGACGAAGTCGAAAAGAAAAGGACAAGGATTGGTTTCCATCATCAGACGAATCCATTCGTTGTCACAAGTATTTTCCTGGTATTTTTTCCGACCCCACTCAGGCTGGGTATTCCCTCTCGTGCAGTGACCAATGTGACCATAGCAGTTGAAAGAGACGTTAAAACCTACATTTTACAGATTCAAATTTACAAATATTTACATTTTTTATGCTGCCGATGCCGGTGCGTAGGACTAAAACGTCTATTTTTGCCAGAAACGCCTCTTATTTGAAGAGAACTTATCAAATATGAAGCATTTCTGATAAAAATTGACTCTTTAGTATTTTTAGTATGAAAAATCACGTCTAGATTTTTCTAAAAATTTATTTAAAAAATCTCGGATGAGTCGGATTCATCCCATGTTCCCTTTTTACTTCCGAAAATTTCTAATATTAGAAATCGGAAGTATTGTGTTCGTTTTGGTAAAAAAATAAATATTTTTTTGCTGCGATTTCAATTTTTTTCATATTGCTGGACGTTTCATAACCTCCTGAGCAACTTTGGTTTTGTGTCCGTCTGTCGGTCTGTACCACAAGTAGGCGTATTGAACAATTCAATTTTTTGTGCTATTTCTCCGACCAGAAGACCACACATCTGTATCAGAGTCTGACCAGACTTGAGGGGACCATACTCACCCAGTACCTTAGGACCATAATAGCGTATGGAATACAGGTCAATACCATCGGCATGCTCGATGATATAACCAATACAACTTTAGAGACCCCTTTCAGTCCGGGACAGAAAGTGAACCGGAGATGTCGGCTCGGTACAGACTCACTTACACACCTTTCACTCTACTGGCTGTTCCGGTAGTGGTCGAAGCCTCTGACTGGTAATTCAGAAGTCGCGAGTTCGAACCCAGCTGGGACATGACAAGTTACTCTCCCATTATTTGTGATTTCGACCACAAGGTTGGGTGGAAGAGATTGCCATAGGCAATAACCACGCCTTTAGTTAGGACGTATGTTTATATTTATGTGTCTATTCTTTTTCCTTCTTATTGTTTAATATTGTTTCCTTTTTTTAATTGTTCTAATTATTATTAATTTGTATTGTACATAATGTTTTCTTAAATCTAATAAGTCATAAGAATAATAATAGGTAATACATATTTATGTATATCTTGGACTTACTGCTGGAATAATGTTGGAACTCATTATTCCTAATCGGCGACATCTAAAAAGAATAGACAGTTGACAAGCAGTCTGGCTGAGGGATGAATAGGGAATAGACAGCATGACTACTGAACAGGACCCTGCCTGCACTGTTCACTTGTCTTACAATTTACTTCCATGATTCATAGCTGTACGATTTACTTCTTTTTTTTTTTTTTTTTGGCTGACAAGGCTGGAACCGTATCTTTCTAACATCCCTGAGTGATACGAAAAGCTAAACTTATGCTGCAAAGACTAACAGTAAGTAAAATTAGGCAGGAGAAAATAGGAAGCTAATCCCTTAAGCTAATCCTCTCCGCACAACCTTCACATAATCTAAAGGGTTTGGGGAAGAGATTGCCAAAGCAATAACCCCATCTTAGTTAGGACATGTGTATATTTTTATTTATTTTTTCTTTATTTTCTCTATTTTTTTTCTAATATTGTTTCCAATTTGTATATTAATCTGTAACTATCTCTTTGTATAATAATATATATGTCCTTAAAAAGTGTAAAATAATGATAATAAAGAACCATCTCGACTGACATGTTGGATAACCAGAGATGTTCACGAAAACAGAAAAAAATGAGAATTTCAGTTGGTTGTACTTAAAATCTTATCTCTTATCCGTCTGGCGATGACTCATCAGACTCAATGTCTCAGAGATGTTACTCTACTTAGGAACTTAGGTCCAATTTGCTCTCGATGCAAGTCCGAGGGCTTATGTAAGCAAATTAGTGGCACCTATCAGGCTTGGTGATGTAGAGAATGACAAATGGGGGCGATCATTATCGGCCTGTGATTTACAAGTTGGGATTTGTGCACTGGCAGTCAAGTGGTTAACGCGCTAGTCTGGTAATCCAGGTAGCTTTGGGATCCGTTGGTTCGAATCCCACCCAGTGCATTTCTCATTCATTTGAGTTTGTGACCACGTAATAATAAGACTCAGAGGGTTAGGTGGTACAAAATGCTTTGAGCATTAACCTCGCCTGGTGGTTTCCTTCCACTGAAGAGTGTTATTATTATTAAATACTGTGTTAACTACTCGTATATCTCGTCATATAAAAATCAGTGCTATGTCGAGTTATCTGTTTGCTGTTTGTTTAAAATCGTCCTAAAATCTTGTTCACTCATATTAGAAATAGAACAAAACAGTTTGTTTATTTTTTTATGATTTGAGAGTGATCCAGCTTATGTACCTATTTACTATTTATTGTCAGTAAGGTTCTTGTTGAATCCAATCCATCTTCAGTGATAGTTAAAATTAACAAATAAAGAATATTAAACTTATAAGCTGCTGGTCCAAAGAGACTTTTAATATCTTAATCCTATTTATTAGCCCAAGGCAGGAGCTTCTTTGGTCAAATCATGAGTGTATAGCCTTGTGATGACTAAGAACTAATACCACTTCTCAATTAAAATTGTTTTAAAATAGTCAATCATGTGTTTTTTTAAAGAATCTTATCTTTAAATTCTTTAAGTACAGTCATTTAATTACAACTTCTCATTTTTCTTAAAATTGAAGATATAAGTAGATATAGATTACCTATACAACAATTCTAATATTCAATTAACTTATAAGAGTTATAATAGGTCTAGTGTATACGCAGATGGATTTTATTGTTTAACCAAGTTCTCATTAGGAACAGGCGTAGGTAGGTTTTATAAAGGGTTGGGTGGAAGAGATTACCAGAGGCAATAACCCCGCCCTTTAAAAGTAGGACTTCAGTATAGTAAAATTATGTCGTATTAATTTTTCTTTTTTTCTTGTTTTTATTATTATCCATTTTGTAATTTATTTGTTTTCATTATTTGTTTGTATTTGTCATTTTAATAAAGTATTCAATAATAATAATAATAATACAGTGGAACCTGGATATAATAGGACTTCAGGGACCGAGGAAATATTCTATTCTATATTGGTTGGACGGTAGAGATTGCCTCAGGCAATAATCCTGCAATTGGTGATTTATGTAAATAAATTTCAATAAAGAGTTTACTACTAGTAGTACTACGACCATATTATAAAGAGGTTTCTATTAAAGCCAGTTCTCTATTACACATAAACAGGTGACGCAGGACATGAGATTTTCTCTTATATTAAAAGTTTTCCATTATATCCGAGTCCAATATATCTATAGGCTCCACTGTAATATCATATTCACCCAGGTTCTCAACTTATAAAGGGATTTATTTTCATAGTAAACTCTCATTGGTTTTGTAAGAAAATTATCGTAAAGCATGAGTTACAAACATGATCGGGGCAAGGACTTCGATTGTTATAGACCTATCTTTAAATAAATGTTCATAAAAAAAACATGATTACTACCGCCATGCGGCAATATTATATTAGGATGATACTAACTTACTCAAATGTGTGTTAGTATCATCATCTTAGGTCTATTAATTCATAAAGATCTTCTTGCTTGGTAACCCTATCTCCTGTAATGTCATTTCACCAGCATTACATAAGCTCTAAGCTTATCTCTGTTAATCCCTCTTGAGTTAAGTGCTATCTATCAAAAAATCAAGATGACTAAGATGAGACCTTATTTCAACACTCATTTCCTTATTTTATGTACTCGTACGTATTGAATATTTAATTTTAAACGTTTTCTCATAGTCAATTTATCAATTTTTATTTCCCAAAAAAAAGTAGGTATACCTAGACCAAATTTGTTAATTCCAATGAAACTTTCGACACTCAATAATCAAATTTTATAAAAAAATGAAGGATTTCAGGATTTGAAATTACTATTGACGAATTGGATCTACTTCGATTGCTGAAATATGTAGATAGCTTGTAAATACCTACATACTCACATTTAAATGTTTAATAAAGTACACCGGTGATTCTGTGAACTCTAAACCTTTCTTTTAATTTCATAACATCAAACCTTGTATGATCTTTAATTTAAAACATTCTTGACAAGCATCAAAAATCGAAAAGAACATTCAAATCACCCACATTTGGTTGCGTCAATGGATTCTGTGTTTATTATCGCTATTAATCTAAATAAATTTTGCTGGTGTGTTGGTTAGTTTCCTATAATATGTAAGTATAGTAATTTTGCAGCAGTAAAATGTTCACTATGTTCAGGGTCACGAAATTGGTCATTTGTTTGTTTTCTTCTTGGAATTTGACAGTACTTGGGGAAAACCAGCGAGATTCTACGTTGAATGAACCAGTTTTAGACGCCACAGGAGGGTGAAATTTATAACCTCTATAGGTATATTAAGTGTCAATGAACTGGGGTCCATTTGATTTTGATAAGTCAAAGTTTATGTCGAATTGTACGTAAAAAAAATGGTCATTCAATCCCGAGTTTTCTAATCTGGACGTCACCGTCGCGTCGTAAATGAAGATATAACGTAGGTAGGTACATATTTTTAGTAATGTACATTACCTTCTTATAAGTACTGAGCAAGAGTAACATCAAAAAATTGCTTTGAACAAAAAATTGCCAAGATTTTTAATGTTAAATTTTAGCGTTGTTAAAAAGCAGAAAATGGGAAATATCATGTCCAATCGTCAGCTTGATCCCTGCACTTCAGAGTCTTTTGTGGGCAGATAATATCTAGTTTACAAGAACTTGGCCTTCATTAGATATCAGTTCCTTTTTAGGCAATAGTTTTCAAAGTAATTCTATTTACAAAGGATTGTTATTTTCTTGGCGTCTTTTGCACACGAAGTGTATTTTTGGGGGATATTATTTACTTTAGGTCTACAAAATTTCAGGTATAATGAATTGTAAAAATAAAAGACAGCTCGGTTTATAAAATACAATTTTTGTTTTATTATTTCAATTTGGTAAGTACATAATATTTTCTTCATACAAAATAAATTATTACTTTACCTACCGAATGACTTTTTCAATTGTACAATAATTTATAGTCAAGTCACCAAAATCATTTTTTTTTTATAATTCTGGAAATAGTATTCTTACCTTAAGTGTAGGAATTATATAAATGTATTCTTACCTAGAATTTTGAGAACAACAGGATACTTTGTAGAATTTTGAATGCAGGAATTTTGAGATCAGCAGGATACTTTGTAGAATTTTGAATGCAGGAATTTTGAGATCATCATTTTACTTTGTAGAATTTTGAATGCAGCAATTTTGAAATCAGGATACTTTGTAGAATTTTGGATGCAGGAATTTTGAGATCAGCAGGATTCTTTGTAGAATTTTGAATGCAGGAATTTTGAGATCATCATTTTACTTTGTAGAATTTTGAGTGCAGCAATTTTGAAATCAAGATACTTTGTAGAATTTTGAATGCAGGAATTTTGAGATCAGGATACTTTGTAAAGAATCACTTTTGAAATCGCAGGAACTTTTGATAGATCAATTTGAGCAGGATACTTTGTAAGGAATTTTGAATGCAGGCAAATTTTATGGATTTGAGATCAGCATTTTACTTTGTAGAATTTTGAGCAATTGCAGGCGAATTTTGCAGAATTCAGCAGGATACTTTGTAGAATTTTGAATGCAGGAATTTTGAAATCATCATTTTACTTTGTGGAATTTTGAATGCACGAATTTTGAAATCAGCAGGATACTTTGTAGAATTTTGAATGCAGGAATTTTGAGATCAGCAGGATACTTTGTAGAATTTTGAATGCAGGAATTTTGAGATCATCATTTTACTTTGTAGAATTTTGAGTGCGGCAATTTTGAAATCAGGATACTTTGTAGAATTTTGAATGCAGGAATTTTGAGATCAGGATACTTTGTAGAATTTTGAATGCAGGAATTTTGAGATCATCATTTTACTTTGTAGAATTTTGAGTGCAGCAATTTTGAGATAAGGATACTTTGTAGAATATTGAATGCAAGAATTTTGAGATCAGGTTACTTTGTAGAATTTTAGAATGCAGGAATTTTGAGATCATCAGAATACTTTGTAGAATTTTGAGTTCAGGTATTTTGAGATCAGGATACTTTGTAGAATTTTGATTGCAGCAATTTTGAAATCAGGATACTTTGTAGAATTTGGATAATGCAGGAATTTTGAGATCAGCAAGATACTTTGTAGAATTTTGATTTGAACAATTCTTGAATTTTGAATCTACCTGAAAATTTTATAACAATAATTATATTAAGAAGATGTTTAATTACAAAATGATAATTGAGTAAAATTTGTCAAAATTGTAGTCATGAACTACAATTTTACTAACATCATAAAATCATAGCAAATACATAATATGTAACTATAGTTCCATATAGATATTTAAGCAATTCTTTATTGGACCAGTAAAAAAATATTTATTACTTCCGACGAATTTCTAATATTAGAAAGTGGAAGTATTTTATATTGCTTTGAAGACAAATCTATGTACCACCAAAAATATCAAAGTTGTAAAAATGATTGAAATAAACTCACCTTTTTACTCTGTCGTTTCACAGATTGATAATTTAGTTTAAGGAATAGGTACCTAAGGAGAAAATTTTAACAGATTTTTGGTGACTTGAAAACATTACAAGGATTGAAACCGTTCTCATTGGAAACTTAAAAAGTCATTCGGTAAAATGTTGACAAAATTGGTACCGAATTCAGGACCTAATAAAATTTCGATTTCCCATTTAGGAACCTAAACTAAACCATCACATCTCTTGATGACAGCTCTTTTTGATGCATTGCAGACAGCATGTTATTTTTCTGATATAAAATTTCAAATTCGTCCATGCTAATTCCCTGATTAGAATGGTCACAGCATGCAAGTATTAACATTGACGGATCTGAAGACATTGATCTGATGAATTGCATAGTCTGCTCATCTCCATCCCAATGTTCATTTTAGGTTGATTTTTCCTGGCATTTGAGAAATGGGTTCCATTTTTGATGACAGTTCATTGATGACTAGTTGGCATGTTGGCAATAAGTTCACGATGATGGACACTCGAAATTTGAATACCGAAAGTTATTAACGAAGAAAATTAAATATGAATTTAAGTAGGAAGTTAAAAAAAAATTACTGAAAATTTAGTTGAAAAAATTAAAGTTTCTTTATTTGTTTCGTGTAACTAGTTTTCTGGCTGAAATCAAATAAAACATACGTGGTATCATTTGACTGAAAAATTCAAATATTTTTTTTCCAAAGAGCCAGATTATGATTATTGTATATCTATGTTGGCAAGTATCAGTACACTTCGCTACAATTTCAGTCTGTCATCTGTCTGGTAATCCAGAGGTCGCGGGCTCGAAAACCAGCCGAGGTATGAAACGTTGCCCTCCCATTTGACCAAATAATAATATGTATTGGGCTTACTGCGGACATAATTGGACTTATTAGTCCTAGTTGGGTAGTATAAATAAGGCAATATTATTATTCAATAGGTACCTAATATAATAATAATACTTTTTAGTGTAAGGTAACCACCAGGCGAGGTTAATGCTCAAAGCATTTTCTACCACCGAATCCTCAGAGTCTTATTATGTAGTCACAAACTCAAATAATTAATGAAGAAAAATTCATGCACTGGGTGGGATTCGAACCAACGGATCCGGACGCTACCTGGATTACCAGACTAGTGCGTTAACCACTTGACTACCAGAGTTGTTTATCTATCAACATACCAAATTTCTTTCTTCCTCTGGTGAATCTTGTTTGATAGGACGGTACAAGCGCTTGAGTATATCAGGAATATCAGAATGGCTATATTTACATTCATATCTATGTATTTGGAGAAGATGTTTTGATTTAATACCTACGCACACACTTTTGAACTTGATCGAAAATTCCTTGAACCCATCAAGGAAGTTTAAATAAAAAAAATATTAATAATTAATTACAATTATTATTATTTTATAATCATCAACGTCATTGTTGTTAATATCAAACACCAAGTTTTGACCATTTTGAATAAAATCATTTCTCTTATTTTAGTGTGTTTTTGGGTGCTTTAATTTGTATACTTTGGACAGCTTATATTTAGAATAGGTTTATTCAAACAAGAAAAAGAAGAGAAACTTTCAGTACATAATCCTGGGTTTCAAACCCGAGACCTCTGGATTACTAGAAGACCGATGGACAATAATATGTTCTTGTAGCACATTATTTTAGTGGTGATAGTAAGCATTATATGTGCCAGACTCCATGGCGTAACGGTTGTGAATACTGCCCGTAGTCCACAGATCCTGAGTTCGATTCCCGGTCAGAGCAGATTTTCCACACAGAAAATTCTGTTTTCTCCGTACATGTGAGGCTGGTATTTTCGGTCCTACCCAGGCTGGGTGAGGTTAATGTGGGTAGCTGGTACGATTTCCAGCGAATGCAGGGTAAAACCCCCGTCCTAATCCAGGACGTTAAATCAAATAGAATCGTTGGCGTTAGGAAGGGCATCCAGCTATAAAGAATGTGCCAAATCCAACCAACCTCAACCATGAGGTTGAACAACGTCGACCCTGCTGAAGCGGGATAAGACAGAGTAAAAGAAGAAGAAGAGTAAGCATTATATTTATGTACAACGTAGCATATTATTTTAGTGGTGATATAGTAAGCATTACTTGTAGCATATTAGAGTGGCGATATAGTGAGCATTACTTGTAGCATATTAGAGTGGTGATTGTCGGTGTAGTGCGGAGATGACCTAACACCCCAGGCAGATTGCGAGCTTTATGATGTGGGGTCAGCAACCCCTAGATGTGTGGGGGCCCCTTGAGAGTCTGTACGAAGTACGGACGGACTGAAATAGGTAGTGCGTCACAGGAGAGTGGATTTTTGGTACATTTAGGAATGTTACTATGAGTGTTTTGACTACATAAATGTCTGCACTGGTAGTCAAGTGATTAACGCTCTAGTCTGGTAATCCAGGTAGCGTAGGGATCCGTTGGTTTGAATCCCACCCAGTGCATGAATTTTCCCTCATTAATTTGAGTTTGTGACCACATAATAATAAGACTCTGAGGGTTAGGTGGTAGAAAATGCTTTGAGCATTAACCTCGCCTGGTGGATGCCTTCCACTAAAGAGTATTATTATTATATTTGACTATGTAATTGGGAGGTACATGGAGTTAGTCGAAGCTAGAGACAGAATCATACAGCCAGAGTAGGCTAGGATAGGAACAGAAGCAATTTCACGACGAATGCAAATACATGTTGTCTCCATTCACGGCATTGCTTCACTCAATGTCATACCCACACGTCCCTAACCAAATAGAAATTTGTGGTTAAGGACGTCTTGACTTTTTGTAAGAAGTTTTTTTTTATGGATGATAATCACTCCGCCCCAGCTGTAGCCAAGCTGGTTACAAATAAAAACAACATGTGATACCAAGTGGAGTGAGTATCAAAAATAATCTTATCTCTATATATAAAACAGAAAAAAGGACTACCTACCTACCTACCTACCTACCTACCTACCTACCTATGTTTGTTTGTCCGGAGTTGTTTAGCCAAAACGGTAAGAGATAGCGAAAAATGTCTCAGAATTGACCCCCCAAAACCATTATCGCTTTGTCCAGAAAAATTATAAAAAGTTCAAAAAGGCATTGCTGTCCAGCAGTACGGCCATGCCTTAGTAAATTTGAAATTTAGTCCCGTTGCAAAGCACGGGCAAACGGCTAGTTTGATATATAAAAATAAATTTGCTTTGTTATAGGTACAAGTACAGTGTACAGACTGTACAGTGTACACTTACATAACATATAAAACTTAGCTGTGAAAGAAACGTTTTTGTCTCTTTAACTTCTAGGTCATGCAAGACGGAAGAAATGTCTTTGAAGAAGACATAAAAAAACATTATCTTTCACTATTTGATCGGGAGAGGGTGTTGGACTGGATATCTTGAACTTTACAACACCATGAGGGAGCTGCGCTCTACATACACAATTCCTGAATCTTCGGCGCATGATTCCCTGAGTGTCGAACACTGAATGACCTACTAGTGACGTCACTGGTTTTTATATCAAATTTACAAACAAAAAAAGTTAACTATAATTTAAAAAAAAGTTATCATATTTGTGTTAATCAATTTCGTGTTATCACAAATACTGCAACTCGCTTAATAAATTTACTCTGAAACCGGGACTTGAAACACCGACCTCCAGATTACAAGTCCTGGTAATCCAGGTACGTCGGTATCCGTGGTTCAAATTCCATCCAGTGCATGAATTTTCAGTTTGTGGCCACATAATAATAAGACTGTGAGGATTAGGTGGTAGAAAATGCTTTAAGCATTAATCTCGCCTGGTTATTACTTTCCAGTAAAGAGTGTTATAATTATTATACATACATATACAGGGTGGTCCAGAAAGTTTGTACAAATGATAGGGGTAATAAAGAGACCATTCCAACAAAATTATTCCGGACATTTTCTTTTTTTTTTGTCGTTTTCAAAATGGCGCAAATGTTTTTCAAATATGTGCGTTCAGAACGTTGACAGCCTAAATGAGCATGATCATTAAAACATTGAAGGGTTAATTTAATTATTTTAATTAAATTTTTATTTTCAATTCAAATATGCAATCCGTTTTTTGTAGGTGGTACAGAAAAAAATAAAAAATAAAAAGCCAACCAGAGTCGGAATATTTGAAAAACACACGTTTTGGCCGCCATTTTGAAAACGACAAAATAAAGGAAAATGTCCGGGAATATTTCTGTTGGAAATGGTTCTTTATTACCCCTATCATTTGGTGCAAACTTTCTGACCACCCTGTATATAGCTCCATTTTACCCTTCAAACTGGAAATAGCCATCATCATGAGGGCTATACTTTGAATGGTCACCCATCCAAGACTTAACTTCGCTAGACGTTGCTAAACTTATCTCTTTGTTTACAAAAGCGAAATTCATGCCAATTTGTTTATCATATTGGCGTCTCATATCACAGAATTTCAAATGGCAAGATAAAACATTAGTAACACTTTACTTCCCTGATATCAAATAAGTTGTAAACGTTATAGGTTTGATGGCAGAGATTGCCTCAGGCAATAATCACGCCCTTTGTCAATATTATTCTTGTCAATAAAGAGTTATTATAATTATTAAAAAATAAAATAAAAACCACCAAACACTTCTTCTTCTTTTACCAAACACATTAAACACGAGTGGTCAATTCCGTGAATTCGGTCAATACCAGTGGTCGTTTGGTCATATTTGGAGATAAAGCCAGAGTGACAAAGTTCAGCGGATTCATTCATTCAGGAGATCTAGTGCGACCTATGTGGGTAAATGGTTTAGCTGCAGATACTGTGCCGTGTTGCTTTTAGTCGGGGCGGCTCAAGATATGATGTGCAATCGATAATAGTTAGCTCAGTGGTTAAGCACTTGATTGCCATGCGGAAGGTCCCGGGTTCGATCCCCGTGCCGACAAAAATTTGTATTGTTAATTGGTTACAATATTGTTTGTAAGGAATACCTTCCGGTGCGCTCGTGTTGACCCAGCACCTAATTGGGAAGTATTGTGTCACTTCTCGCCCATCAGAGGGGAGGCGTACTACGGGATGGGTAGGCTACAACATAGACCACAAGCATCTACAGTAGCTCCTGTTTCATGGCTACGAAATAAAAAATGCTGTGAAACATCATCTTTCTTTTTTTTTTAATACAAGGTTTATAATGGATAAATTTTAGAAATATTTCAAAAATTGTCAGTTTTAAGTGCATCATTTCAACACACTACACATTACACCATAAATTACACACTGGACACGGTCGGAGCCCAGAACAATGGTTCTCGGCGTCCAAAGGGTTCACCCATATCATTTTTTTTTTTTTTTTATACTAAAGGTGAGTGTTTCACAGCCTTTTTCATTTCGTAGGCATGAAACAGGAGCTACTGTATTAGACGCTTGTGGTCTGTGTTTTAGCCTGCCGATTCCGTAGTGTGCCTCCCCTCTGATGGGCGAGAAGGTATGACACAATACTTCCCATTTAGGTGCTGAGTCAACACGATCGGACCGGAAGGTATCCTTTACAAACAACTGTAACCAAATTTTGAATACAATTTTTTGTCGGACGGGGGTGTTCGAACCAGTACCTTCCGCATGGCAAGCGAGTGCTTAACCCCTGACCATTCCTTCCAACATCATGATATCACACATGGAAAGTAAGTAAGTAATGGATAATTTCCCTCAGATGTTTTTTTTATTATATACTAATATCGACTTACTGCTTGGTTAATCTTTGGTCTTTTTTTACTGAAAATAACAAATAAAGACACATAGAACTTCAAATTTGTTACGTTGGAAAATCAGGACTCATATTTCACCAGAACTATCAGGAAAACATGTCATACCCTCTTAAAGCACCGGAAGACGAAAACATTGAAGTATAATGTTCGTAAATAACAACATAAATTATTTTTTTACTCCTCCATCATCATAATGTAAACTATTATTAATATTTTCATTTATATGATTCCTGGTCATGTCTTCAATTTATTTAAACTCACAAGTTCCTTGAAGTTTTTTGGCCTGAAAATTATAGAGGAAGAGGAAAGAGGGCAGTTAAGACGTCCACAGTAATGAGGATACAAAACGGTAAAACCATAAGATATGAACGGGGAAACAAAATTATATAATAGGGGGGCAGTATTTTATTAACTTTAATCGCAAACAAGATGCTTTTTTTTTAACAATATTTGGTCATAGGTACATAGTTACATATTAAGTATACAATATAAACAATTAATAGCAGCTGAACAAGGGTATACAAACAATAGAAATATTACAAATTACTACAAATAAATGAATACTTTGCGTAACGGACAGACAAACAGACAAACAAAACCAAATCGTCCAGTACTAAAGTTAAAAAAGAACCTCACTGTGTTCGGTTAACCAGACAAGTGCCCTCACCACTTGACCACTCATACAGATACTTTCAAACTAAATAACTTTCTGAAATACAAGGAGTAGGGATGAGGCTATACATAATAGATGCATTAGGCTGTTAGTCATTCAGTGTTAGGTAACTAATGAGGTTAAATAAAATCATTTTGGGACTCGCGCGATTAGCTCAGTGGTTAAGCACTCGCTTTGCCATGCGGAATGTCCGGGTTCTATCCCCCGTGTCGACAAAAATTGTATTCTTAAATTGGTTAATACAATTGTTTGTAAGTGATACCTTCCGGTGTTGACCAGCACCTAAATGGGAAGTATTGTGTCACTTCTCGCCCATCAGAGGGGAGGCATACTACGGGATGGGCAGGCTACAACACAGACCACAAGCGTCTACAGTAGCTCCTGTTTCATGGCTATGAAATAAAAAAACGTCTGTGAAAACACTCATCTTAAAAAAAAAAATAAAAAAAAAAACTCGAACCATCTACAAGGTACTTGTCCAGTTGTCCACCAACGTCCAACCTATGGATCGAGCTATTCACTGGTCCAGATCCAGCCTCCAGTCCACATCAGCACAAGCCGCCCGGTAGCTCCGATGAACTCCACTTACCTCTGTGGAGATTGTTCTCGGCCCAGAGGGATTACATAAGTGAATCGTAAAGCACGGCACAAAACCGGACCTGAGTCTTGTGAACTAGAAACCCTGAACTGCTCGCCGGCCCCAATGAGGTTAAGCGACGCCGGGCGAGGTGAGTTTTTGGATGGGTGAGTTGGGTAACAGAAAAGGGAGTAGACTAATATGTACAGTGACAATGTACTAGAAACTATGAGTTAATCAACGGCCGCAATAGGTTAAGATATAATGGGTAAGGTGAATTTTTGGATGGGTTAAAAAAGAGAGTGATCCCGACTTTACACTCAAAAACTAGAAACCACTTAACCCTATGAGGTTTAAGCAAGGTGATTTATTGGATGAGTTAAGAAAAGAAAAAAAATGCCAAAAACAGACATCACACTTGCGTACATACCCTGAATCGCTCGCCGGTGACAATGAGGTTAGACGTTAGATGATTTTTGATCAGGATGTTAAACCGTTTTTGATGGGAAGGGAAGGGAAATAAAATTAAAGTTGGGTCCTTATTTGGGAGGGAAATAAAATTAAAGTTTGGTCCTTATTTTGAGCTCGGAAGTATGGACAATTAAACTTTAGAACATTTATCTTAATATAAATGTCAAAGTCACTGAATGACTGATGACTATTCATCACTGTTTCTCCGAACTGGTAAGTCCTAGGAAGCTGAAATTGGTAGGTAGCTTTGTTTATAGTCTAGTGTGCAATAAGACGGGATTTTTCGAAATTCCACTACAACACCTGCCATTGGCAAAAAGGACTTTGCTTTCACGGCATGCTCGCCCAAAACGGCGACAATACGCTAGTAATTTATAATTAGAACTCGACAGTAAAGTTATCATCTGTTAGTTGCAATTCAATAGTTTACAGGCAGTAAACTACAGGAGATCACTTAAAAGTAATCGATTTTATGTACAAAATCATGCATTATTCACAAAAATAAATCAAAAAAACATTTTCAACCACGTTACACAAAGAAGACATCCCATATTGCTTTTACAAGCCTGCGTCAAAAGTCATTCTGTGTATCAATAATTTTTAACACACATATTAAATTATATATTATATTATTATCAACAAGTTCACTTTATTTATTGAATAAAGGTAAGTTCATACTTACGTGGGCTTAACAAAACAATCATAATGATAAGTAGGTAAATTACAAATAGAACTATCCCTCTCGATCTTCATGTCTCAAAATTATTATTATATCAGTTACTTAGTGAATGCAGAGAAACCACTAGAAATTGTACATACATATCAGAGTCTACCGTGGAAAAAGAATTTCAATGATTTCCATCTTGAACCCAAATACGAGAACCAGTTACAACTCGGTCTTTATGAATGAGCAAGGAAAAACCAGCTTTAAATTATCATTGTGGTCAGCACTATCACTGAGCTCTGTGGCCAAAGTTGTTATATATGTGGGTCAAATTCTTTGTAGAGGGAGGTGCCTTACATGTGTGATGGTCAACTCACTTGTTGACTCTGGTTGTGATCGAGATGTCTGTAGCAGTGTTTTATTATCATCTTCATCATGTATGTCAGTATCTTCATCAGTATCATTGATGATCAATGTATTGATCAGTTATCATTGATTGTCGATGTTTGATCAGTTCATTAGTATCATTGACGGTCTGATCAGTATTGATCAGTTCATCAGTATCATATCACTGTCATGATCAGTATTGATCAGTTCATCAGTAACATTGATGGTCGATGTATTGATCAGTTCATCATTAGTATCATTAACTTTCGATTGTATTGATCAGTTCATCATTAAGTATCATTACTCGTCTAAGTTCGTAAGATCGCGATGACTATATACCATCACACCGCCTTCTGTAGCCATGCTGGTTACAACAACAATTTTTTTGAAAATTTTTCACAAAGATTTCATTTTTCTCATTCCAAAAAGATTTAGTCAGGGTGAAAACCTTTTAGTCTACAAAGTGCAGAAAATTGAGCTTTTTCACAGTAAAACTGTTACTCATAGAGATCAAATTCTCATTTCTCTTTTACAAGTATTATCTTTTTTATCAAATAAAAAATATACCTGGTTCTTGTGCTCGCTCCATACTTCTCTTATCCGTCTCTTACATCATCGTCTAACCTTCTTACTCCTAACCCAATGTTCTTAATAACACAAGATAGGTAAAGTATCTCTCTCCTCTCTCCACTAACGACCAGTTGCCAGTAGTATCAACTCTTTGGGGTATGTACACTCGAACCTATTCAGCTGTGGTCGCATTAACTGGCTTAACATGAATTATTTTTAGTGCCTTAATTATTTTTCGCACCTCCGCCTCCGCTTGAAGAAATTTGCACACCTAGTTTTCAAACTTTTACTGTATGTGCTTCTAATTTTAAACAATTATTTCTAACCGTGGTTTTTGTCTGACTTTCCAAAATTCTGCCCACTATAATGACCTGACAATCAACGTTTCGTTTCCTTGTAATACGCACCTGTGAGTTCTTTTTATAAACAATTGTTAGTTTAGAAAGTATAAACAATTTTCATAGTGTCATTTTTAATCGTTTTGTTTGTGAATTTGAACTAACTGTAAACAATTTCTAGTTGGTTCTGCCGTCGGCGTCGCTCTCACTCGGTCTAGTGAGATATCGGGTTTTAATAGCGCGGATATTTTTTCACATTTTACAAGCTTAAATTTTAGTGTATTAATTAAAGTCATTGCTGCTTTAATTAATCGGTACAGAGTGAAATATTGTTCGTGTTTTCTTGAATTCTCATTGGATTCTTTGGTTTTAAGGTGCTGAAATTTTGATTATCTCTTACAAACACCAAAAGACCTGAAATCGTTTTTTGATCATCTTATCTTTGGATAGATTTGAGATTAATAATTTTAATAGGAACAGTTAAATGTCTATCTTGGATTTAACTGTTCAAATTTGAATGCATTTGTGCAATTTTCATTTTCTTGTAGATTGTGTTTCATGACATAAATTAGAAAATATAATGGTCTAATTTAATTTTTGCTCAATTGTTATCTTCAAGTTTTTAATTTAATTGTTTGAAAACAATTTTGATTGATTTGTTTTATACGATAGTTTGATATTCATATCGTTTCGTACCTGCTCTTTTAATTTACATTATTTTAGCTTCTTTTTCATCGATAGATCCGTTACAATCCGTTTGTTAATCCTTTAATTACTGTTTGTTATTGTTACTGCCGTCACAAAGTTTTACTCGTCACCGTTTCGCCGTCTTATTGTTTTACGCGTTCAATTTTCCGCCAAATCGTTTGATCTAAGACATCCTATTTAACCGTCCAATCGTCAGTTACCAGTTGGATATTCTATGAAGTCTCCATCAATGACGTTTCTCCCTTCAGTGGTGACCCAGATTTCAGCCAAATCTCAGTCCACAGAGCTCTGCAAGTTGGTGTCAAGCTGCGGATTGAAAAGTCCATTGGAACAATGGAATTGGTAAGTTTCTGAAGACGTATTCAAAAGTAGTCAGTAATATACTTACCTGGATTTAGATAGTGTTGAAGGATAATCTGGAGGTGTGTGTGAGTTGAGAAAAGAATCGCCTCGATTTGAATTATCGCGACTTCAGGGACATCTTAACTGTCATGTTTTAAAATCCGTCCCGAAACTTTGCAAACACATAATAAATTATTGTGATGATTATAATACTCATCTCTCATTAATTTTCCTAAGTATCACCTGACTATATTCTTATCAGATAAGAAAAGTCTAATCTCATCTGATAGAGCAAGACATTACCTACATCCAACTTAAAAATAATAATCTTGGAGAGAGAAAAAAATATCTGATTTGCTTGAACATACATACGGTCTTGGAGAATGTAGGACTCCTCAACTGAATTTGCCAGAGATTACGAAATTTACTTCTCATATTTACCAAGAGATGACGTGTACATACCTACATACGAACGTATGGCTATTTATATACCTGGACACTGACATTCAAGGTGTTAATTGATAGCCAATGTACAGTAACTTACCTCAGTGGTTAATGCTCGACTTAGGGTCAGAAGATTGGCGTTCGAGTCCTATTTATGTTTAAAAATATTATACCGTGCATTGGTATAGTCCAGTCGCTAACGCGCTAGTCTGGTAATTCAAGTAGCATAAAGATACGTTGGTGCAAATCCTACCCAGTGCTTTTTTGTGACTACATAATAATAATAATAATAATAATACTCTGAGGGTTGGGTGGTAGAAAATGCTATGAGCATTAACCTCGCCTAGTAGTTACCTTCCACTGAAGAGTATTATTATTACATATGAATGAACTATTTTTCGATTGTTCATTTCTTTATTGCGGAGTATACGTATTTCAGTCAACTTGGTAGCTAATAAATGAAGTAGATGAAATCTGAATCAGTATGTTGGGGTTCGATACTTCGTGTCTAGTGTTGTCAGTGTTGTGACGACGCGACGTATCAATGAATGACGTATGATCTTTATGACTGAAATTTACTCCCTACGCCATCATGAATGAAACATTAAAACATTGAAAACAGTCATAGTCTTAGCCATCAATAACAAAATTTTAGGGCTGAATTAAGAATTACGTATTATTAAAATTAAGACGGGCGGGACTGTGCCTCAAGTCGGGCTATAGTGTGCTGTGATTGGTTGAAACTCAGACTTGAGGGAGGGTCTGGCTTATCTTAAATTTAATCCTGCTTTACAATTCGTTCCTTATGGATTTTTCGGGGAATGATTCGGATAAAACGGTTTTTTATAGTAATCATTATTTTGTAACTCTTTAATTTTTAAAGAGATCCAAATAAAAATGGCTTAGGATGGGTCCTCTGTATACAAAAAAAAAAGAAATGAAAAATAAAACAAATGATTTATTATTATTACTATGCAGACGTCAAGCACAAAACCGACCATTCTAAATTATGATTTCTTCTTATTCTAAATTAATATAATAACATTCTTTAGTGGAAGGTAACCACCAGGCGAGGATAATGCTCAAAGCATTTTCTACCACCTAACCCTCAGAGTCTTATTATTATGTGGTCACAAACTCGAATTAATGAAGAAAGTTTCATGCACTGGGTGGGATTCGAACCAACGGATCCCTACACTACCTAGATTACTAGACTAGCACGTTAACCACTTGACTACGAGCGCACGAAGTGTGTGTAAATTAACAGTGTGAAGTGTAAATAGATGTTTTAAACTTTTCAATTGCAAAATATTATTGCAAGTACTGTATGTCTAATCATAAGCTTGATATAGATTCAAGCTTCATACAGATCGATTTGCTACCTAAATAAATAGAAGTTAAGATAAGGGTTTGTTGTGCATGATACTCTAGGAGATACGGTAGATTCCTGGTAAATAGGATGATACCTAGTTATTGGAAACCTATTAGAAAATCAATATACGATAGACACTTAGACAGGGTCAAATCTGTAATATAATTGCATCAATAATAGTACCTAAAAGATAACAAGTGCATCATTGGTAGTCAAGTAGTTAACCCGTTAGTCTGGTAATTCAAATAGCGTAGAGATCTGTGGGTCGAATCCCACCCAGTGCATTAATTTTTCCTCATTAATTTGAGTTTGTGACCACATAATAATAAAACTCTGGGGATTAGGTGTTAGGGAATGCATTGAGCATTAACCTCTCCTGGTAGTTACCTTCCATTAAAGAGTATGATTATAACAAGTATCTAATGCTAATATACTACCCCAAACTAAGGGGATACAGTCCTCTTGTTTTGTGTGGGGTAGTCTTCATTTTTCGTAAATCATAATACAATATACGTATTATTTATCTGTATCCAAATTTTAGTACTCAAAGTTTGAAAAGTCTAAAGGTAATTTACTTAGCGTTGTAAAACATAATTATACGTTGTACCCACCACGTATGTCATGACGGAATTTCCTTCCATTTGGTGGAAACTCAAAAACCAGCTACTCAAATGAACCTCACCCAGCCTGAGTGGGCGCGGGAATAGCCGGCATCACGAGAGTTCGAATTTGAATGGTCACCAATCGAAGTCCCAACCTCGCTGGATGTTGCTTAACGTCAGAGACGGAACGAGAACTGGTATTCAACGTGCCATCGAGCTGGGCAATCCGTATGTCTTTTCCATTCGTGTTGTTAGTTTTTTCGTGTTAAAAATAATTTGACGGGATGTTTTTTACCCCTGTAATAATGAGAAGAAAAAAAACAACAACACCTAAAATACATTCAGAGATCGAATCCTTGTAAAGTAAACAAAGTCATTTATTTCAGAGCATGTTCAGTACGTCAAGATACTTAAAATTTATGAACAGGATCATCAAAAAACAACATTCAAACATTGTGTTTTGCGGTGAAAGTAATTCACTGTCTCCTTTATTCACACTCCCTAATGGATAAGTTATTCTAACAACGGCCCTGACTTGATCCAACTTAAAACCACATAAACAGGTGGACCACATGATGGCCGATTTCAGTGATGGTCCTAACCACTTAACAGAACCTTAATGAAAGAATAATATACTCAATTTGAGCAGGTACCTGGTACAGTCTGCTGAATCTTTGGAAGGCCATCTAACTGTGGAGACTGTACACTCGGGTGCTGTGAGGAGTAAGCGAATTCCAGTCAATCAACTTTTTGTTGAGCTAGGTCGACTTTAGCAAGGTCAAACGCTAGGTCAAAGTCCAAAAAACAAACCCAGTCGAAATTGACAAAGAAAAGAATTATCCGATCACTTCTGATCAATTATGTCAGAAAAACTTTTGCCTGTCTGCTAGGTAGGTTTTGCATGGTTTTTTACATCGAGCAGTTTTGCGAAAATAATTAACGTTTAAAATGTAGGTGCCTATGATAGCAAAAATCACTCACTCACCGAATGATTGATTGATTGATTACTTGTCTAACTCACCAATGTACTTTGGGAACGCTATTAAGAGCTTATAATTGGGGGGGGGGGTAAAATTATATACCAAGGTTCCTCTCTTAGTGTAGTGATGTAGTCCATTACAGGAGCAGTGGAATGATTTTATAAAGTCCAACAGACCTTTACTCCACGATAGGCTCTCATTATTCCTGGTTCCAGCTGCTGCTAGTAACCTCACCCGGCCTGAGTGGGACAGTGGTAGGCAAAATGGAGACTCATGCACTCTTGACACCGACTGCTTTCGGTCACAGTGGACAGCAAACTAAACCATGTCCTCGATGTTGCTTAACTATCTGGCGAAAACGAAAAAGAAACTTTAAAAAAATCCTTGATTTTTACACCAGAACCTTAATTTTTACATCAAAACCTTGATTTTTACATCGACCCCTAAATTATAATTCAGCCCCTGCCTAGGAGTCTCATTGGAACTGGTATCAGCTTCATAACCTTTAGCGGAGCTATGAGGCAACAGTAGACAAGACATGGCTCTGAAATACGTATAGTGTGTAACAAACCATCCTTGAATGGTATAATCAGTAACTATATATTTATGCACATAAACTCATATAATATACTAGCTGGTAAATCGCCCTTCGGGTCGGAGGAAGGGAACCCACTCTGATAGGTAGAGGCATGGCCGTTTTTGGTCTAAAAGTGTTGGGTGGAAGAGATTGCCATAGGCAATAACCCGCCCTTTAGTTAGGAAATATGTTTTTATATATTTTCTATTCTTTTTCATTTTTTTATTGTATATATTGTTTCCATTTTTTTCATTGTTAAAATAATTATTTGTATGCACATAATGTCCTTTTTATCTAATAAAGCGTTGTATAATAATAATAATAAATTTACAAGTGTACTTTACACTTTCGACCTTTTTTGAGGCCTATTCATACCTATGGGCTTTGGACGACGATTAAATTTGGTCAAGTTCGGTCAAGGCAATGATCTGGAAATGTAAATAAGAACATACAGATAAACAAACACTCATTTTTATAAAATAAGATAGTTTCCAACAAGAAAAGAGATTAGAAAGAAAGAACATACCTGAAGAAGACATAGCAAATAGAAGAATTTACAATCTGCGCACCAGAAGAGCCGACCCCAGAAGTCACTAGATTTATAAGGAAAAAGGCAAGGGAGATATATTATTTAAGATAGTTTCCTTTTTTAATAATGCCCCTGCTATTGTATTATAAGTAATGGTTGGGTAGAAGAAAACGCCTCATTAGTCGTGGACATTAATCACTGTCTCTTTCTAGTTGATTTTTTTTTCTAACAAGAGTAATGCCAAAACTAGCTGAACCAGCCTTACTAAAATTCTACGTAACTGTGGGACTCGAACCACCGACCTCCAGGTAGATCGACTGTCTGATCGATTGCGCGCACCGCGACTGATGTCCTATGGATGGTTTTCTAATATGCATGTATGTTAGTAACATTATTGAAAACTAAAAAAATCCCTGCACACAGTTTCAAATTCATGGCTACCATCATTTTATTTGAGTAGGTAAAATGTACTTTTTTCAATAAAAAAAGAAAAAAAATAAGATTTAAAACTAAGACAAAATAGGCCAAAATACCCATTATTATTGTTGACACTTTTCTCATTCATTGAACGGCTGTACCTACTCAAACTGAAATAGCAAATCATACATGAAATATGTTTACTAAGTAGCCATATTACTAAGCCATTTATTGAAGACATTTTGTTGGACTACTTTTGATTGGTTTTACCTATCTTACAATTAATCATTTCAAGGTATCCCATATCTCTGTATTGGGTATCTTGAAAGTACCTAGCTATCAAGTTACTTAGCATGTAAGCATATTATACATAAGTACATAATATTATGTGAAACTGCCTATGTTCAGTACATACCTATGTAATCTAATTACATAAATCTTTAGACTTCAAACATTTGATGGGTTTCATTATTTATGTACTAAAAATAGGTCTACTAAACTAGTTTCCTATGAGTGCTTAGAATTAGAATATGTACATAGTTTCGGAGGGTCGGTGGTTCGAGTCCCAAGTAGGCATGGCAAAAAAAATATTTCTACTAATTAATAATAATAATAATATCGCCTTATTTATGCTGCCCGATTAGGACAAGTAAAGTCCCATTATTCCAGCACTAAGCCCAAGACATATTATTATGTGGTAAAAATCCCGAATGGGACCATAACTTATCATGTCCCGGCTGGGTTTCGAACCCACGAACTCTGGAATCTTTGGATTCACAGAGTGCCGCCTTTACCACTGAGCTACCGGGACAGTTAAAAAAAAAATCTTCATATATTTTTACTTTCTATTACCTATGAGGTATAGAAAGTATTGCTTTTTGCCTATTTCATGGTTTATAAATAGTTTTCCTGCATTGCCTTTGAAACAGGTGGTCACAGGTTCTATTCTTGCTCTCAGCAGATATTTCTACGGGGAATCTACATAAATGAAGCATTCCCGACAAAACCAGTCTACAACATTTTCGAATAGAATGAATAGAATAGAATAGAATGAATAGAATGATATTTTTATTGCTCATTTCAAATACATTACAGTACATTTGAACAACCTGTCACTTAAATCTAATATGACAACAAAAAAAAAAATAACAATAATAATAATAATATAAAAAAAATTAATAATAAAAAAAAAAAATACAATTAATACCTATGTAAATATAATAGTAAATATCAAACTATATTGATTTTAAGGAAGTCCTCATTACAGTAGAAGGTGTTCTCTATGCATAAATCTTCTAATTTGGATTTTAATATTTTCTTTTCAAGGGTTTTATATGAGTTAGGTAGTTTCTCAAAGTATTTTATGCATTGATATTCCACATTTCTCTGTAGTTTGGAAAAGTTCAATTTAGGAGGGCAGAGTATATTATTTTCCCTATTTCTAGTATTATAATTATGATTATTTTCATCGATTGCAATCAACAACTTCTATCAGCCCTGGAATTTCCTTTTTTTTTGTCACGGATTTTAGATTCACCCTGTAATTCTCTCGTTTTCCCCAAATCTGAATTTCCCTGCTTTTCCTCAGCCCTATATGTCTTACGAAATGATGGTCAAATCGGCTTAGATGTGATGAATCCAAAGAGTAATAAAATTAGCCCTGGAATTTTCTTATTTTTGTCAAGTATTTTAGATTCACCCTGTAATTCTCTTGTTTTCCCCAAATCTGAATTTCTCTGCTTTTCCTCAGCCTCCTATGTCTTACACAATGATGGTCAAATCGGCTTAGATGTGATGAATCCAAAGAGTTATGGCGACCTGTGTGAGTGATGTGACAATTAGGTTAGATTAAGAGGAGAGAGATTATGTCAGACGTAGAGTGAAGCATCAGAGGCGGCTATGTGAGGAAAACAGTTTGTTGTTTTGCTGAAATTTCTTACTGAAGTAGGATGGATACGAGAGAAGTGAGAATATATTGAAAAGATGGTGAGAGACATCATACGTAAAAAAGAGAGAGATGGGAGGGCTTTACAACGGGATCGGTAGGCCCTATTAGAACTGCACTTGAAGTAATGAAAATATTTCGGTTCCAGGTGCAGTATGCTATCAGGAAAGTTGGGTTTTTAGTGGGTGGAAATCCCACACCCCAGGCTAAAACCTGGGTGTCTTTAAAAGATTTTTCCCCGCCCTTAAAAAAAAGTATGGATACTTCCACCAACAGAGTATCAGTATAATCAGTATAAATAGAAAAGTGAGAAGTTGTATTAGATGTACATGAATATCAGAACATACCTGGACAGCTGTTTCGAGCTTATCTGCTCTCGTCAGCAGGTAATAGTTCTGAGTATCCATGCCATCAACTAACCTCTCTATTTTAATCAGTATTATAAATAGAAAAGTGCGAGAAGTTGTATTAGAGCAGTGGATACTGAGTACTGCCAGTATACTTTCGTGTAAAAGGCATAATAAAATTGTGTTAGTTTGAACTTGGCTTGGTAAACCGACCTCAGTAGCTTTATTGATAAGGCGGTAGACTTGTAACCGGGAGGTCAGTGGTTCAAGTAACAATTTCTTTAAAAATTTAGCAGCGTGAGTTTTTTTTTTTTTTGTGGTGACATTTATTTTTTATTTTTATTTTTTTTAATTAATAGACGGGTGCTACCCATGATACATAAATTTCCCTACACAAAACAAATAAAATACTTAAACACAATATAGTAAAATAACTTAAAAATAAAGAAAAAACTTAAAAATAATTATTAAAACTAAGCATAAGCGATCAGAACACTATTGGTGCGGCGATTGGAAATCAATATCACGAAAGTGGTAACTTAGACAAGTATGATAACTTTAAAACTTTGGCCTTTGTAGTTTTCTGTGTTGTTCTAATTATTATTATTATTATACTCGGAAAGTTAGTTCTGATCCCTTTGGTTTTTCTCAAGTTAATAGTGAGTGCAAGCAGAATTATTACCCCAATTCAATCAAGTGTAAGACTCGAAACGAAAGACTAAGGCCCGAAATATAAAACAGGATTAGATTAGCTAATCCTACATTATCCCTTAATACGCTGTTTGGTGGGAATTCAAGCAAATATACATCTCATTGACATCAGCTGTTAAGTGATAGTGGCTTGGGTTAACGAATCCTAGACATTTAATCCTGTCTCATAATTCGGCCCTTCCATGTAAGACTCGAAAATTTGAGTCAATGTGCAGGAAAGAGTTTTCTTAAATAACGTCAAAAGCTCATTAATAATAATAATTTTATTTATTTGTAATATTATTTTACAATTGGATTGGCAAATATATAAATAACTTAAAGATATTATGTAAATGACAACATTATGAAATAAATTATAACAATAATAAGGTAGAGGTATGTACCAATAATAAAGTAATGAATAATAATAATAATGCCTTATTTATACTGCCCGATAAAGACTATTAAAGTCCCATTATTCTAGAAGTAAGCCCAAGACAAATTATTAAGTGGTAAAAATCCCAAATGGGAGAATAACTTGTCATGTCCCGGCTGGGTTCAAAAGCTCATTTAGCGTAACGCTGATTAGAACTCCTTAACTCTTCAGGAGACTACACACACTTAAAGAGCTTAAAATTATCTGGATTTTCTGTCCCGGTAGCTCAGTGGTAAAGGCGGTACTCTGTGAATCCATCAAAGACTCCAGAGGTCGTGGGTTCGAAACCCAGCTGGGACATGACATGTTATCCTCCCAATTGGGATTTTTACCACATAATAATATGTCTTGGGCTTACTGCTGGAATAATGGGACTTTTATAGTCCTCATCGGGCAGTATAAATAAGGCGATATTATTATTATTATTTTTTTGTCTCTGATATTCGCCACTGGAAGTTCCTCAAGTCCACGCACCAGAGAAGTCCTGGGCTTAATCCTCGTCGGGATTCTGGAAAATGGATGACGCGATGTCACGCCAGATCAGTCCGGTGATGCGATGAGGCGGTGCGAGTGACTTAATAGGAGAGGCATTGCTGCAGGCGGACGCTTTATACAGTCGAACCTGAAGATAAGATATATGAGGGTTGGGTGGAAGAGATTGCCAGGCGTGGCGAGGCGAGTGACTTAATAGGAGAGGCATTACCGCAGGCGGACGCTTTATACAGAACATGGATATACGATATATAAGGGTTGGGTGGAAGAGATTGACATAGGCAATAACCCCGCCCTTTATTTGGGAAATATGTCAGACGCTTTATACAGAACCTGGATACAAGATATATAAGGGTTGGGTGGAAGAGATTGCCATAGGCAATAACCCCGCCCTTTAGTTGGGACATATGTTTTTATATATTTTCTATTCTTTTTCATTTTTATTGTATATATTACAAGCGGGCTGTCGCCTGCTTTGCGGGCCGAGGCATGGCCGTGAAAGCAAAAAATCCTTTTTCGCCAATGGCAGGTGTTGTAGTGGGAATTTAGAAAAATCCCGTCTTATTGCACATCTAGACTATAAGACAAAGCTACCTACCAAATTTCAGCTTCCTAGTACTTACGGTTTGGGCTGTAGAGCGATGATCAGTCAGTGGTCAGTCAGTGACTTTGACATTTATATATTAAGATATTATTGTTTCCATTTTTTTCATTGTTAAAATTGTTATTTGTATGTACATAATGTCCATCTATATCTAATAAAGTGTTGTATAATAATAATGATATATGAGATGGACAGGGAATTTTTTTCTCTTATATCCAGGTTTCTCTTATAAGTAGGTTATTTTCATTTGTTAAATTTGACCTAGAAATTGTTCTCTTATATCATCGACTGTACTCTTTTTGCTCGTAGGTACCTACTCATCCAATTCGAATTATATGAGGCTAATACTTTTCTTTTTCATCATCGTTATCTCTCTCCCTCTTTCTCTTTCTCTGTCTCTCTCTCTTCATTCTCCCTCTTTCTCTCTCTCTCTCTCTCTCTCTCTCTCACACACACACACACACACACACACACACACACACACACAAACACACACACTCACACTCTTCCTCTCTTAAGTGAAAATGAACTTAGAAAATTGAATATAGTGGATGCGCCAAAACTACGTTTTTCCTACATAGAAAACTTATTGAATCCCAAACCTTATTCATAATATGATTGTGTTCGTTTCTGTAAAAAATAATATTTTTTTGCTCCGATTTCCATTTATTATCTTCTTTATATTTCTGTACGTTTCACAACCTTTTCCCTCTTTCTCTTACTCTCATTTCTTCTTCTTTTTCTCATAAAACAGATGTTTTAATCTATCAATTGTCTAGTGAGAGGCCGTTTAACTCATTCGATACATCAATGCAGCGAATTTTCTTCCATGTTCCGCTGAAGATTTAGGCTCTGGCTAATCCATCTATAATTATATAGAGTGAATTGGTCCGTCAGTCGGTCTATTATAAGTATTGTAATTTATATACCGTGCGGTCGTTCTCGAGATTATATTTATGTGGATAATGTATTGTATTTAGAGATTTGCCTGAGTGGGGCCGGAATAGCCAGCAGATTGTGGATTACCACGACGATCATGTATGGATTCGAAACCGGAACAGTCACTTATGCATGTCTTCACCACGCTGGACGTTACTTAACTTCAGTGATCTCTGCATTGAATTTAACGTGCAATGTTGCTCTGCTGTTCAAGTAGTCACTGTGGCAGAGTGAGTTAGTGCTAGGCAGCTAGGCATTGCACACATGGTGACCTGTGTTCGATCCCCAGCGGTGTAGGAATTTTTCTGCTCTATACTTTTATGTTCGGGGTCCACTCATACCTCGTGAGGAAAAATGAGTAGCTGCTTTGATGTGAAGATATTGATATTGTAAATTAAAGATATTGTAAATTAAAGTGGTAAAGTCCTATGATTCTGCACTAATCACTAAAATTGTGACATAATAACACAAAGAAAAAGCATTATTATTATTATAATTATTATATTACTCTGTTGTTCATCCTCTGTGATGACATATTTCTAAACCCCACAAAAGAGCGACAAATTTCGGATCTCTTTTCATCCATCATCGAGATTTTTACCTTAATCTAATCTAATCGATCCAACTAAAATCAATCTGAGCATTAGATTAGGTAACATTTTTGTAATTGGAATCCGATTTTTTTTTTTCCTGGAACAGATATAATATCCGTGGAATCTCACAGATGATTTTTTTTTTTTTTTTTTTTTTTATTTTTTTTAAGTGGGGTTTAACGTCGCTTTCAACTGCCATGGTCATATCACGACGGGGGTTTTACCCTCCATTCGCAGGAAACTCACAAACCTGCTACTCACATTGACCTCACCCAGCCTGAGTGGGGCCGGGAAAAGCCAGCGTCACGAGAATTAGAATTTGAATGGTCACCCATCCAAGTCTTAACCTCGCTGGATGTCGCTTAACTTCGGTGTTCTGAAGGGAACCGGTGTATTCAACATGCCATCGACGCTGGCTTCACAGATGATTGAATCCCACACAAGACACCAAGTTATGTGGCGCGAACAATGAGAAGTGGTCAGTATGGTGGCTATGTTAAATACGACGTGGCCTGACCCAGTAAACCAAATCCAAATTAAATAAGTTAATGACCAACAATAATTGAAGGTCAGAAGACAGGCGAATTCCGCTCTCAGTTATGTATGTTGACACGCGTACCACTGTACACCAACTTACTGTCCATAACATATATCATGTATGCAGTGGTCACGAATCCCGACTGGATAGGGATACCTTCCGGTGCGCGCACCTAATTGGGAAGTATTGTGTCACTTCTCGCCCATCAGAGGGGAGGCATACTACGGGATGGGTAGGCTGCAACACAGACCACAAGAGTCTACAGTAGCTCCTGTTTCATGGCTACAAAATAAAAACGGCTGTGAAACACTCATCTTTTAAAAAAAAAATGTAGAAAAAAAATCTATTCTGATTTTTGGATATCCGAGGTACAGTCATACCTCGTGAGGAAAATCGAGAAGTTTCGTATAATGAGCATTATTATTAACTTATTCTAGTAAGTTGGAATATTTGTGACAAAAAAACCGAACTTTTAGGCGGCGGAATTTTAACCTGGAGATCGGTGGTTCTAGATTTATTTAGTAAGGCGAGTTTGAGTAGTTGTGAAATCACGAAAGTGATAACACAGAAATATATTAACTTTTTTGTGACAAAAAATGGTAAATTAGGTATAGAATCTAAAAGTAATACATAGTGCAGTGCCTATGCTCTTCCTTGTGTATGGAATACCTCGCCTTCGGTGAAATTGTGTTAATAAACCATATTTTAGGTATTGTTTAGCTGAGTAAGTACTAAAAAAAATTCCCATGTAAATTAATTGATAAAAGATCCCTTATTTAGTCATCACTGGTAGTCAAGTGGTTAACGCGCTAGTCTGGTATTCCAGGTAGCGTAGGGATCTGTTGATTCGAATCCCACCCAGAGCATGACTTTTTCCTCATTAATTTGAGTTTGTGACCACAATAATAAGACTTCGAGGGTTAGGTGGTAGAAAATGCTTTAAGCATTAACCTCGCCAAGTGGTTACCTTCCACTAAAGAGTGTTATTGTTATTATCTCTAGGGAAGTTATATTGTTACCTATAAAAGTTAACAAAGCTGTGCTTGAAACTAGTATAGATAAATTATTTCTAGATACAAATATAATAATATAATAATGCTTTTTCTTTGTGTTATTATGTCACAATTTTAGTGGGTAGCGCAGAATCATAGGACTTTACCACTTTAATTTACAATATCTTGTATTATTTTTTTGCCTAAGATTCTGCCACTGGTCGCTGCTTCACATTAAAGCAGCTACTCATTTTTCCTCACGAGGTATGAGTGGACCCCGAACATCCAAGTACAGAGCAGAAAAAATCCTCCCCGCTGGGAATCGAACCCAGGTCACCATGTGTGCAATGCCAAGCGCGCTAACTCGCTCTGCCACAGTGACTACTCTAGATACAAATAATAAATAAGTTTTATAAATTTAATAAAAAATTATACCTACTTATCTTTGACGAAATCAAAAACTGACATTATTAGTGCTCGGACGTTAAAAAATTGATTTGCCTATAGATAATTATGATTTGAAGTAAAATCAGATAAAAGTAATTTAAATAGTACCAATATACGGACACAAAAAGATATTGATCTCTTAGCATAATTTTCATATTATTTTTTTATTGAAGATGGGTGTTTCATAGCCTTTTTTATTTCGTAGCTATGAAACAGGAGCTACTGTAGACGCTTGTGGTCTGTGTTGTAGCCTGCCCATTCCGTAGTATACCTGCCCTTTGATGGGCGAGAAGTGACACAATACTTCCCATTTAGGTGCTGGGTCAACACGAGCGCACCGGAAGGTATCCCTTACAAACAATTGTAACCAAATTAAGATTTCCACTGATATGTACATACCATCCCTAACTTTGATGGGACTTTTCTCAGAATAAAATTACCCACTAACACCGGGGGTCATTCTTTCAAGATTTTTTGTGGCACTACATAGAAAATACCTTCGTTATTATGATAATAACACTCTTTAGTGGAAGGTAACCACCAGGCGAGGTAAATGCTTAAATCATTTTCTACCACCTTTTCATGCATTGGGTGAGATTCGAACCAACGAATCCCTACGCTACCTGGATTACCAAACTAGCGCGTTAAGCAATTGACTACCAATAGATTAAATGATAATTAAATAAAATAAATAAACAACGAATAAAAAAATGATATTAAAATCCTATAAAATATATAAGACCTGTTTGACTGCTGGAGTAAAGGGACTTTTCAGTCTTACCTCGGCAGTATAAACAAGGTATATTTTATTCTATTCTATTAAAACTTATTGTACTACGAGGTAATAAAATTTGAAAATCTTACATTACATAATTTTATTTTTAATTTATTGTAAGTCCGCGTATTTTTTATGGCCTGGGACCAGGAAATTGCTAACATGGAACTCACTCATATTCATAGTACTCTAATCTATATCATATTTTTCCTATTCACATTTTCAATTCATATTCTCACCCCACTAACCGACCTAATTATTGAGTTCCTTAACATGCTGCTCAAAGTAATAACCGATTTGTGAAATATAGCGATGAAAAATGTTGGATTACTCTAGGTGAAACATGTTGAATAGCAGGCGCGGTCGGTGGGAAAATGTTTTGCGGGTGCTGCCACATAAACCGGACTAAAAATGGGATTTACGGAGTCGCATCTAAAGAGTTTCAGTGTCTAAAGAGTTGGAGTTTGTTTACCATGCCAATCCTTATAATTATGCATTAATTGTACTAAAAATGTGTGATGATTTTCATTGTATACGAGCTAGGACTTGAGAAAATCCTCTATTTTTTCGTCTGGGGGTGCTGCAGTTCCGCGGCTCCTTAGCACCGCCCACGCCTGTTTGACAGTATACTTAATTAGTTACCTAACACTGAATGACGAACAGCTTAATGCATCTATTAGATAGCCGCATCCCTACTCCTTGTATTTCAGAAAGTTCATTTAGTTTGAAACTATCTGTATGAGTGGTCAAGTGGTGAGGGCACTTGTCTGGTTAACCGAAC
This sequence comes from Bactericera cockerelli, assembly GCA_024516035.1. NCBI lineage: Eukaryota > Metazoa > Arthropoda > Insecta > Hemiptera > Triozidae > Bactericera > Bactericera cockerelli. The sequence goes on along the minus strand of CM044961.1, from coordinate 27,982,930 downwards.
ACAGTGAGATTTTAACTTGGATACTGGACGATTTAGATTTCGTTTGTCTGTTTGTTTGTCTGTCTGTTCCGTGATAACTCTCGACAGGACTTTTTAAAATTGTTGAAATTTAGCATACTTGTTCATTGGAATCCTTAAAATTTACCCATAGTTTTTGGGCTAAATTAGGCCACTTGGGGCCGAATGGGATCCGGTTTGGTGAAAAAATAAAATTATTTTTCTATTTTTATTCAATAAAGCTAGGCTTATGAAATTTGATAGAATGATTATTAATTATATTTCATAACAAGCAGGCTGTCGCCCGCTTTGCGGGCCGAGGCATGGCCGTTAAAGCAAAAAATCCTTTTTCGCCAATGGCAGGTGTTGTAGTGGGAATTTCGATTGCCGTCTTATTGCACATCTAGACTATAAGACAAAGCTACCTACCAAATTTCAGCTTCCTAGGACTTACGGTTTGGGCTGTAGAGCGATGATCAGTCAGTGGTCAGTGACTTTGACATTTTTATATTAAGAATAAATATAAAATTTCATGATATTTGGAGCTAAGGGGGCTGCACTGTGGCCAAAAAAGGAAAATAAGGCCGCAAAAGGGGGCCGGTTGATTTAAAAAAAATTAAAACCCATCGAGTTGGATGTTGAATGAATGGTCTCGATGTCCTGAAGCTTGATATGACAATTAAAATTCGATAAGAGAATCTGTGTGAGTTTTACAGTTCACAGAACTACTAGTAATGTTGGTTCTGATTGCAGCTTCTATTAATGTATGGATTTTTCCTCATAATACGGTAAGTACCTCTCATGTGTAGTACACTAACGTTAACAGTAATGTGCACTTCCAATGAAATGTTTACAATGTAGTTGAAGTATTGGTCTACTACATATCAACATATGTACAATAATGTACGTATATACATACGTATGTATGTAATAGTTATCATTCAGTAGCGTAGCCAGGGTTTGATTTGCAGGGGGTTCAATAATATGGAGACATGGGAATTGAGGCGTCTCATTTTAATCCGTTCTCTATATATTTCGAGTGGCTCCTTTTTTTGGCGGACCCTGTACACAAATTACAAGAGGCATTTTATTGTTCAGAAAACTTGTGCAAAATTCTAAAAACGCATATCTTATGAATCTTTAAGAATTCATATGTTTTGAAAGCACCGCACTCGACATTTTAAGAAATTGCAGAATTATAATATGTCCTTAAAAGCCCTAAATATGAACGAATCTTTTTGCGACTCGTTAAAAAAATTCAGAAAACCGTTTCAAAATATAAAATCAACATTTGTTAGCTAATAGGTACACGACTTTTATCAATGCTCATGTTTATTACTTTTGGAAAAATAATATAAAAAAATAACCTAAAAAATCCTGGTTGACTTCATCGCCCATGATGTTTAGGTAATGTGTACCAACCATTCTTATTGAAAATAGAAACATGGCATGAATAATTATTGATACAGAAACTCAATTATTGTTTTCTTTGTACATATAATTTTGATGTAAATTGTATACTATGATTTGAGTATTTGAAGGAAAAAATAAATAAAAAAATATGCACCTACGTCCTTCTTTTACCCTTTTTTAAATCGGGAGTCCAGGCCCGCAGGCCCCCCCCCCTCCATTGTCTACGCCACTAGTCTCATTATTCTCACATTTTTTATGCATTGTCAGTTTTTGTTTTATGCATTATACATTTGTCACCAGGATTTTATTACTCTTCATAAGTGTTGATTCAGTCATTTAACTATGGATTGAAAGTATAACTAATGTGTGTGTAAATATAATATACAGGGTGATCATAAAGTCTCTCCCCACCCCCTGTATGTTTTCCATCCTGTATCTCGAGAACCGTACTTAGTAGAATTGTTTGATATTGACCCCTTTCAACCAGACCTTTCAAACATATTACCACTAAATATTTTTCTTTTAATGTTAGTTTTGTTCTGGCTCTACACTCTGTACAGACTTGCCGTCGGTATCGGTAGGGAAGAGACTTTAGGCTTACCCTGAATACATAATAATTTAACTTTAATAAATAAATAAAATATATCTCTGTATACAAAGTACAACTTTTCTTTAACTTATATGCTTAACATATCTGTAAATTTGGATGTTACTCTGTATACTTTTCTTTAACTTAGTTTGTTATGCTTAACATATAAATTTGGATGTTAGAGAGGACGAACTATCAATTTAACTGTGCTTTCAACTGCATGGTCATAACACTCTCAGGGTTTAATGGCTTATAAAGAAAAACTTCAAGTTTTCACTATGGTTGATCGCGCATAGAAATATATGTACAATTCTACATATGTGGTTCAGGACGAATCAACATTTCAACTTAAATTGTCTGAAGACAGTGGAGACCCAGCTGTAGCAAAGATGGTTGCGACAACAACAACAACAACACAACTATTCAGCTAATCTCTAGGAAATTCAAACCCTGGATGTCCAATTTCAATTTCCTAGAACTTACAGTTTGGCCACTAACCTACACATTACACAAGACAGACAGGAACTGATACACATTATAAAATTATCTTCAGGTAATGATGACAAAGACACCTTGTGATTTAAACAGATAACAGTTTAGATAATTAATTATAATAAATGATAGCGAAAGAGATAGCGAAAAGATTCCTGTTAACAGGAAAATCGTTACGAAATACCTACCTACACGATGCGTTATAATCTCCAGGAAACGTATGCAAGAGCAGATTAATAAATATGTATTCTAGGATATCTGTGGTATCTAATATCTAGTTATCTAACTCGCGTCACTCCAAGATGTCAGTTTCTGAGCGATTTGAACCACAAAAAAAAATACAGGGGGGGGGGGGGGTCAATTCTATAAAAAAGGCGAAATTGCTTCATAAGGGAATGCAGCATCTAAAGGTTCTTTAAAAAAAAATCTATAATTTTGAATACGCTGTTAGAGTTATTGAAACGCGAAAACTCGACTCCCAATACAGTTTGACCTTATTTGATGTGGAAATCGAGTCATTGCATCTCATGGGCGGCACAGGAGAAAGAATATATCTCCCTAATGAAGCACTTTCCCTCTTTGTTATAGACTCATGCCCCCCCCTAAAATGTCCATATAACACGTGTTAAATAAAGGCACACTTTCTGAAACACCCTGATGAGGATCTACCGAGATATAAGAGAATTTTAAAAAAAATTATCTCTCCTCCATTCTCTCTGTTTATTTATCCATCCCCTTTATCTACATATTATCCAATCTCTCACGACTTACGAGTGCTCTGATTGGTCCAATGGTGGTTGATATGTATGTCCGACTAAGGGCCAATTACCATATCTCGTCGCAATCTTTTTTATAGTTTACTACGGGCTGTCGCCTTTTGCGCCGAGCATGCCGTGAAAGCAAAAATCCTTTTCGCCATGGCAAGTGTTATAGTGGGAGTTTCGAAAATCGTCTTATTGCACATCTAACTATAAGACAAAGCTACTACCAAATTACAGCTCGCTAGGTAATACGGTTTGGGCTGTAGAGCGATGATCATCAGTCAGTCAGGACTTTGACATTTATATATTAAGATAGTCTTATGAACGAATCATTTGATGCATTATTAAGAAAACCTCTCAAAAAAAAAAAAAATAAAAAAAAAAAAAAAACCAGCATCACAGGTATGCCGAGCATACCTGTGATGCTGGTTTTTTTTTTCACAGGGTATGCCCGAGCATACCCGATTGCCAATTCGCAGAATGGGAAACACAAAGCATTTAATCATTTGCTATCTCACTCCATCACTTATCTTATCTCCGTGTATGAATAGGTATCGTGTTAGCAATAGGTTTATCTGGTCAGAGGACAATTTAACAGATATGTCGTAGGATTCTAAAATTCTTGCACATCCGTATAAACAAAATATTATGCTCTACTTTGGAGTAAATATGTCTAATAAAACACTTTATATTACAGGGTGCCCCAGTTTTTTATAGAAAATTTTAATTTCAATTCTAAAGGTAGGATCAAACTATGTATATGGCACAGATGCCATATTTTCTATGGCGAGAAAAAAAAAAACGAATGCCACATATAATAATATTGGCACTCACACGATGCCATATAATGTGGCAAAAACTCTATGGCATTGTATGTCTTCCCCTTGCCATAGACAATTAGACAAGCTGCCAGTCGTCACCATAATTATCATATTGTAGACCATGTGTGTGATGAAGCACTCACACGAATGCCATAGATCCTGCCATACGTCTATGGCACCATAGAAAAATAGACCCAAATAGTTCCATAGACCCAAATAGTTCTATGGTCATGTAAACAAAGACCGATCACACGCTATGGCAAAGCTTATTGCCATATTATATGTCGCTCTGCCATATCGTGTGATCCTACCTTAAGGGACAAACCGCGCTGGAAACCGTGTCCCTTAGAAACAACTGTAACCTAATTTTGAATACAATTTTTATGTCACTCTGGGGTTCAAACACGGGACCTTGCGCGTGGCGATATGTTAGAATATCATCGACATTAGTACATGAAAATGATATAATTAAATAATATATAATAGTCACCTTGGCCTAGCGTAGCCTTGCTCGACTTGCACTCCAGAAGACCCGGGTTCGAATCCGGCGGGGTCGGATTTTTTCGGCTCTGTACTTTGGATCTCGGGCCTACCCTAGCCTCGTGAGGACAATTGTGGTAGTCGTAAAGTGGACAATGACCAATGGCGGCATTACGAGATTGATATTGGAATATGATGGTTGCTTGGAGAAATGATGCATAAGCAGTAGTTCTGGTAATGTCGATGCTACCAACGTGACATAATAACACAAATAACTAGCTCTTTATCTTATCTATATAATTAAATAAGTAATGTACAAGTGTATAAATAATAATGTATGTACAAGTGGTATATACGTATAATTTAAATAATGCCAATAATGTGCATGAGAAATTGATTGACAATGTTAATTTACATTTTTGGGTACAATGGTTACTGATATACTAACGGACAGCTCTTATCATATCTGCTTCTGGTTTTTAACTGACCGTGACAGACATTTCGGTGTCGAACCAATTCTGTCAAGGTCTTTCGAGTAGGCCAAATCCAGTGGTTCGGTCAACCAAGAAAGGGAATCGAATGAGGAACCCGCGGTATAGCGAATTAGGAGACTTTTTGTGATTTATTTACACATGTAGGTACCCTGTCATCTCTGTATAATGGTTGAGTTAAAACGAAGTCCATCAAATGTATACATATAGCAATCATGTGTGTGTTACTGATTCAGGTAGACTAAATGTAACTACCTACTTCCGATAAATCTCTAATATTAGAAATCGGAAGTATTGTGTTTGTTTTTGTAGAATCTAGAATGTAGGAAAAATGGTTTTCTACCACATAAAACAAATTTGAAGAGAATCGGTTGAGAACTTTTGTAAATACAAGTGATTCAGTAAAAAAAAGTCTCTGATTCTAGCGATGATAAAAGTTGAAAATTTTGATCACCATTCACGAGGATTTATTGTGTCCATAATTGGCATTGTATTTTTACTGACTTCAGAGAAAGTCTAATAACCACAGAAAGTTATATTAGTATATCTCAAGCAGAATGATACACCTTATAATATAATAATAATAATAATTACAGAGTAGATTAATAATAAATAAAAAACCTTCACTAAATTGCACCATCAAGATATTTGTGATGGTCACAAACGTGGTGTCACAGTAACTCATTACAATTACACAAAGTAATTGTAAAAATAATTTTATATTTTTTGTAAATTCAAATATAAAAATAAATTTGTACAAAATTGTAATCTACTCTTTACCAGCCAGCTTCAAAGCAGAGAACATCAAAATTGAAAGTTAATAATTCTGAATTTTAAGAAATATTTTATTCGTGAGTTTTTTTATACATAAAAAAACAATACAATACACAATACACCACACACATGACATGGAGGGAGCCCAGAAAATCGCTTCTGGGCGTCCACAGATGTTAAAAACCCATCAATCCTTCCACCACCATGACACAAGCATGGACACGGAAAGGAAAGTCAGTATCTACTCTCTAATTTTATTAGTTATAGGGTGACCAATATAGCATTGTAGAAACACTCGGACCTTGGGCCGAAGAAACAATGGGATTCATAAACAAAGTTGGCAACATTTGTAAACAACATACAGGAGAACCAAAGGCACGAGCATACCTTTTCCAAAAAATGTCACTTGTAATCCAGAGAGGAAATTGCTCAAGTATTCTGAGTACTTTGCCCTCTGCATTGCAAATGGCAGAAATATATCTGTAATAATAATAATTTAAAAAAATATACGTTAAAAAAAAAAAAAAAAAAAAGCCATGTTCCATATACCATTGTATCAAAAATCAATAAATATATCTTCTATCTATCCACGAAAATTGTCATACTTAACACTTTGTGCGCCACGTCGCTCAATATGAGCGACAGCGACTTCCCGCTGGGCCACGTCTCTCATTTTGAGAGACACTAGACCTCTCTTTGAAGATTGTGTTCAGTTGGGCCACATACTGTGTATTTTGTATGAGAATTTGAAGCGTGCCTCCTGAGGATGATCAGAGTGTGCTTGGTTTTCACTTATCTAGTTTTGAAGCATATTGAGAGACAATCCTTTGTATCGTGGCCCCAGGGGAAAATCACGATTTTGGCTTGGCACAAAGTGTTAAGGACTCGAACCATCGACCCCAGGTTACAGTCCGTCGCCTTATCGACCGAGCTACTGAGGTCAGTTGCCTGGTGCACAACTGTACATCATGTTGTTTTCGTCATGCTGGAAACCCCACACTATATCCTTTTCCGTTTGTTGTTCTCCACTATTCTCCAGCAATTTCCAGTAACTTTTATTGCTAGTAACTTTTATTGTTGTACACGAGAACTTGTAGATTCAGTTTCCTATTTGTCTTGGTCCCTTCCTTGTTTGCCGTCTCCCCGATGTACAAAACACAAAATGTCTTCGTCATGCTCTGAGCGAATCGGAATATTTATTTAAATTCCAGATTTCCGTTCCATTTTCTCCAGTAATAACTAGACTTTTCCGAGTACCATTTGGATGTTGTTATAGTTGTCTGAGTTTGTCGACTCTTGACCTATCTACATGAGAATTTCCGAGACAAGTTTCAAGCTGATCTTTTTTATTCAAACATCTGATTTCCGTTTGTTTTTCTCCAATAGCTTCCAGAACATTTCCAGTTATGACTTTGTGTTTGTGTGATGTTTTCAACATCCTCAAAGCTGATGAGAATAAGTTCATTTCCCGTGGGGTGTTCTCCAGAAGTTTTCATCATGTTTTCAGTATTTTTATTTCAAAAAAACTTGACGCGTTATCTTGATTCAAGACAACGCTTTAACTCTCCATTTGCTGTGCAAGCTACCTACATTAACCTCACCTAGCCTGGGTTGAGACGGAAATGCCAGCCTCATGTGTTTGGAGGTAACAGAATTTTTCGTCCGAAAATTCTGCCTAACCCGGGATAGAACCCAGGATATCCAGATCCTGGGCAGTTGTCACAACCGTTACACCACGGAGACTGGCTTATTTCAGTGATACAAAAATATAACAACTAATTTAATATTTAAGAAATAAGAATATCATTACCATAAGGGTTGGGTGGAAGAAATTTCCAAAGGCAATAATTCCGCCCTTTAGTTAGGACATATTGTGTATATTTTTTTTTGTTTCATTTTTTTTTTTCTTATATTGTTTCCAATTACCTAATAACAATATTTATAATAATTTCTATGAAGCACGTGGGTGTTTCTTCTTCTCATACATCGACAGTACAAAACTAGAATTTTCTATGACATCATAGCTGAAAGATCACAAGTCACGTCTGGCTATCATATGTATAATCTGACATCAAATTGATTTTTTTTCTTTTTATTATTTTCAGTAAATATGCCTTATCAAACATATCCCGCACCTTATGAGTTCAGTCTCATGACGTACAACAGGTGCTACACCAAGTTGCCTATAGGTCTGCTTGGTGTATTGAATTATTCTTAGTTGTTTTGACGTTGTAGTTGGATCTTCGTTCCGTATGTTTAAAATATAATTATAAAGGTATGAATAAGTTTAGAATTATGAGTGGGCCTTCTAAATTCGTTCACTTTGCCTTTACCTAAACCACATTTAAAAATTGTTCAAGCTCTTACACACTGTTAAGATTTTGAGGTTGTGTTGGTTCTGTCACTCCAACCTCCGCATTTACAGCTGGATGCCTTTCCTAACGCCAACCCTATTAAGAGTTGGGGTTTGTCTTCTGTTTTGACATAGTTGGTATCGTATCTGACGACCCCGAGCGAGACCTATCTAAAAGTGAGTTCTATCTACAGACCTATCTACAGCGCGAACGACCTGCTCCAGCAGATGTCAAAGCGCCTAAAAGGAGAAAAAAATGAGTACTATGTGAAAATCTGACATCTTTTTTCACTTTGCTATTACCCAAACCTACTTAGGATATTCATTGTTGGTTTCAAGATGGTTGCCTTTTTGGTTAATTAAAATTTATCATATTTGTGTCAATCAACTTCGTGATATCACATCTACTCTAACTCGCTTTACTAAATCTACGCTGAAACCGGCACTTGAACCACTGACCTCCAGGTTAAAAGTCCGCCGCCTTATCGATAAAGCTACTGAGTCGGTGGTTTAAAAGATATATTTACTAAGGTACACGTGTATAACTGTACAGATTTGCTTAATAATAAGAATTTTATAAGTCCCTTGAATGAATAAATAACCAAACACCCTGTATACTATTTACAATGACGAATTTCAGACTGCAAATTATTTTGTTTTGATAATATCTCGACATCTGCTGAGACCTTAGAGTCTGGAGCAATGAACCACTACGTGACGGATCTGAAGTTTTCGGAGGAAAAAATAAACCCTCTGACGGTATGAGAGACAATATGCGCATAGTAAATGTTGTGATTCTTAATAAATGTGTAAATAAAGACTTAGCTCATTGTAAAATAGGAAGCTAGAAACACTAATGTCTGCTCCACTCCTGCCAGATATAAAACGATTTGATGAAGAAGCAGAGGATGAGAAGAAAGATTCCTTTTCCTGTGGTACTTTATCAGCATCAGCATGGAAAAGGACTGAGATAATGTACCTGTATTCCGTTCCAGAAACACTCTCCACTCTCAAAATTCCCGAATCTTCGTTTCAACGGTCACACAACGCACTCTGATTGGTGCGTCCTCGGTTAGGACTGAAAAGTCCCACTGTCCTAGCAGACTGGATAGTCAGAAAAGTACCCCTTAGTAACCATCTAGTACCCACTTTATCAACACCTCCCCAGATATCAATATCAAAATCAGCCCTGACAAAGTTGTAAGTTCAAAAGTACCCTCTCTGCTAACCTTGTGGCCAGACCAAGATGCTAACCTGTTGCAAGCTCTTGACACTCTTCGATCCTTACTCACCGAATCAAGTAAGGTCTAAAGGAAATACAGTCTGTATAGAGGGTACATTGCGTTGTGCCCATCTGAGCTTTATTTGAAGTGTTGGACTGTAGTGTTTAATTTTATAGACTCTTGTTTTGAAGTGTTTGATTCAGAAGAAGTGACAATTTTATTTTCATAAATTAACGGGGTTAACCCATGTTTAAACTCTGAGTTTTCATTGACTGAGTAACTTGCTGATAAAATTCATCAAACTCAAGAACTCTCATCCAGTGTCCAACTCTTAATTCAAAACACCACTTGATGGGTTCAAAGGTTCATGCAGTCCACACCGACATCAGTAGCTTGATCGATAAGGCGGCGGACTTGTAACCTGGAGGTCGGTGGTTCAAGTCCCGGTTTCAGCGTAGATTTAGTCAAGCGAGTTTGAGTAGTTGTGATATCACGAAAGTGATTAACACAAGTATGATCTAGTACAACTTCTCACTTTTCTGTTTATACTGATTAAAATAGAGAGGTTAGTTGATGACATGGATATTCAGAACTATTACCTGCTGATGAGAGCAAATAAGCTCGAAACAGCTGTCCAGGTATGTTCTGATATTCATGTACATCTAGTACAACTTCTCACTTTTCTGTTTATACTGATACTGATACTGTTTATACTGATGAGAACAGTCCCATGGTGACTGAATAGACCACATCGCGCAAACAGCCTAGAGCAATGCACTGTCCAATAAATTACCTATTGCACCACAGCTCTTCGCGTACCTACCTCCACCACTGCGGTAATCCGCGAGGTAGGATCACCTACACGTCAGGAATCAATTGGATTCTGATAGCCATACCAACAAAGTGGTAGGGCCATACTTATGGGGAGGGAGGAGAATCAGAGGAGGGGAGTAGGTTTGGGGATGAAAATCTTTGCGACACTCCTATAGACGCTGAAATCAATTAGTTATTTAATTATCATATTATTTGTGTTCATGACTTTCGTGATATCACAACTACTCAAACTCGCTTGACTAAATTTACGCTGAAATCGGGACTTGAACCGTCGACCTGCAGATTACAAGTACGCTCGCCTTATCGATCAAGCGACTGAGGTCAGTATTAGAAATCAATTGGCTATACTAGACGGAAGTAGATTTAGGGGGATGGAGGTATAAACATTCATAGATGAAACGAAAGGTTTCACACTTTTTTCAAACGATCAAATCTTTTATTAATGTATTTTTTATATTTTAAATTTTCATTTATGTCATGTACTTGTAGCATACATACAAGAATGTATATTGAAATGCCAAAATATAATAAAACCTTATCAAGTTGTTGGAATATGAACTCATATTTGATCTCCCAAAATCAATGGCTGAAAAAGTCATCATTGCAGCAATTCGTGGATTATACAAAATTATCCACCACCACCTGTATAAAAATCATTAAAAAAAGATATAATTCTACAATTGTTTGAAAATATTACTGTGTCGCCTGGCAAGCATCACTGAGATGTCAGTTAAATAAATATACGAGTATATTGCCTATTATCCATGTATGGATTATTTTAGATTAAAAGGATGTTATGTTGACATAAGATGGCAGATGAAATGCCATGAGTAAACAGTACCAGCGAACTCACCTAACAGTATCGAATCTATACCTACTAAAAAAGAAGAGAAATTTTAAACCCTTATGAACAAGAAAAGACAAAGAACATTACATGAGCAGGGACTACGGATAGAAGTATGGGCAAAAAGCAAATATTTTTAGGATATTCAAGGAAAAAGAAAAAGTTCTATAATACTCCGTTACCCACTCAAATTGTGATAATAATAATAATTCCGTGTCCGTGAGATAGGTATAGATACCTAAATCACGGTGGTGAGAGGATTATATGGACGCCCAGATCCAATGTCTAGGCTCCTTTCATGTCCATTGATTCTATTTGGTTTTAACGTCCTGACTTGAGGTAGACAGGACGGGGGTTTCACCCTCCATTCGCTGGGAATCGTACCAGCTACCCACATTAACCTCACCCAGCCTGGGTGGGGCCGGAATAGCCAGCCTCACATGTTCAGAGGGGACAGAATTTTCTGTGCGAAAGTTCTGTGCGAAAAAAGAAACACATTTATTTAAAGAAACACATTAATATGAACATGATGATGGCGACGGCACTGACTGTCTAAACATAATACAATGTGTAGAATAGGTAGATGATGGTGATCAGGATGGTGTTGATGATGATGATGATGATGACTATGAACGTGCTAATAAAGTAGAAAACGTTGTACCTATAATTTTATTGATTCCTTCTTAGTCTGCCAACCAAGCACTGAGAACAGAAATCTGCAGCTAATTGGGCTGGAGAACTGTCTGGAGAATCTCACGTTTCTGCATCACGGTAGTTTATTCACTGGAGTCTAAAAATATGGTAGGTAATTACAAAAAAATCCTTTATCCATTAAATCGAAATACCTCATCCAAATAGAAAAAACCATAGAAAAAACATCAAAGTATCCAATCCTATGTCATTTGAGAAGCTGTTCACCTTCAAAATCTCCCAGGTCCGGTTGCTGTGTGTTTCAATTAATCTTAGTTTTATCTCGACGATAAATTAGAATTTACTCCCAAGAAAAAGTATATGTTTGCAGGGAAAAATACATATTCATTTTATTACAATGTATAAGTATAAACATAGGTATGTATATCATGAGTGTACATATCTATGTTATTATTGATTTTTGGAACTCTGCCTCGGAGTTGCTTAGTTGGACGAGTTGAATATCTTCCTGGTGTGGGGAAATTCTTGATATCCTCGCCCGGTTGTTGCCAGATCAGGTGATAAAGGGTCAGGAATCGATGACCGCGGTGTGATGAGTTTGGTTTTGATAGTTCCGGATCTGAAGCGGATTTGGTTCCGGTCAGAATGTCAAGTTTCTGATGCTACTGGTTATGGGTCATTTTTTTTCTTTTCTTTTTATTTTTAAATTCTTCTCATTCATTTAGTTGCTGATACCTGAATGAGCTAATAGTATTTCTGGTTGTGACTTGAAGACTTTAGTCTATTGAAATCCAAAAAGTTGCTTACATACTTGATGTGATGTGGAATATTTTATTAAACTAGGAAAATTGTTTTATTGAAAAATAAAATATGACAGACAAGATTGGGTTCAAAATCTATCCGTCAGACTAAATATAATATTAGAGGAAATAAACAAATTTAAAAAAAAAAATAGAGAATATTTCATTGAAAATTTTGAGAAATTAAAAAATAGAAACCGAAGTGTTCCTGGTATGGTGTCTTGAATTTTTTACGTGCTGAATAAATTTAAAAAAAAAAATTGACTGGAATAAGTCAACATGATTACAAGTGACCATTATTATTATTTTTTTTCTGTAGCATATTGAGACCTTTAAACTTCATAGATTTGAGTGCATTTGAGTCATAACAAAACTTTTGACATCTGGTGGTCGCCATTTAATATGTGTTGGCCAAAATTTGTAACTTGATACATTTGATTTGAGCCTATTACAAAAAAAAACCAACAAAAAATAGGTGGTCATTCCAATAAAATATGTGTTCTTCAAAGTGGCAATTTTTTATCTAAGGCCGAACACTAATATTAATTAATGAGAAATTCTTCTTAGTATTTACATGAGATGTGATCTCTTACATTGCATATCAGGAAATTCTGTTGCAAAATGAAGCTAAATAGAAAAACATCTAAATTTCCCCAAGAGTATGAAAAACTCCATGACATATCCGTCATTAATTTATTATCCAAGTCGCAAAACAATAGAATAGGTCCGGCACCCTTGTCATCAGCGACTTCGCTATGTTTTATATCATGAAACTCACCTAATTTGACACAAACATACTTGCTATTGCGCCATTCAATGATATGCACGTTCACAGAAGTCTCTGAAACACAAGATGCATATTACGATAACAACAACAGACCTTTAAGAATTAGAAGATCAAGTGGAGATAAATCACCAAGTACTAATAAGAAGTACAACTCTACTTAGTGTTATAACAGAAAGAAATAGGAACCCAACCGACTACTTACCTACCTACTTGAATGAATAAAATATGTATCTGCGTGATCCATCATAAGTCACCTACTTAAACCAAACACCTTCAGAGGACAAAAATCTTATTCAAGATATAAATATCTTACAAGATACAAAACTCACCACAAAGTCACATCTTCGAAGATAGATAATAATTGGCTAAAATAAATTATATTCTTGTGTTGAAAAGCGGAACTTGTCACGGAGTTTCCGCGGAAGTGGTTATGAAAATTGCAGCCAGCTCACTGGTGAGCAATAAAATTTGATTCGAGCATGCGAGCAATGTACGCAATGTTCTTCCTCGTTTGAAAAATGTATTAATAGAAAAAATAGGAGCTAAAAAAAGAACATGAGTTGCAAACTTTTGAGCGATGAAGGATTGGGAGAAAAACAGTCAACAGTCTTGAAAATTTATGACCAACACAAGGTTAGCAACCGTCCTACAATTTTTTGCTTCTTGCAAAAAAAAATTGAGTCAAAAGTTCTATGAACTTTATAACTGGTTTGTGTCAATGTTGGTTTATTGTACGACTGTTGCTTGTCCGATATCTCTCAGTGAGATTTGTTTTTGAAATTGGAATAATATTTTTTAGATTATTGCTGAATGAGGAAGAGATATGGTATAAAGTTTCCACCCTTGTTGATGATATTTGTGTCATTAGGAATTTCCAGAAACGTTACATGAAGGTAAAGTTATGTTTATGTGCTTCTAGAAGGATTTATGTGTGCTTCTAGAAGGATTTCATGGGAATCCAGAAAATGATGACGTCACCTATTTGCTTTTCCTTAGACCGTTTTCAAGAACTTTTTTACTCTTGGTAAAATTCCATGTGTGCTCTGTGTCAATTGTTTCTTTTTCTCCAATCTCTCTTCAACTGAAAACCGTTTACCTAGTATGATTTTTCCAGCTTTGAAAAGTATTACCAAAAGAATTATCCATATACCACATAATATGGATACATTTTATATCCTCGATTGAGTTGTTTACTGATAACCTCATTAACTTTTATTTTATGTAAGTAAATTTGGTACGTCACAAGCAAGTACGTTTTTTCATCAGTATATCAGTATAAACAGAAAACTGAGAAGTTGTACTAGATGTACATGAATATCAGAACATACCTGGACAGCTGATTCGAGCTTATTGGCTCTCTTCAGCAGGTAATAGTTCTGAATATCCATGCCATCACTAACCTCTCTATTTTAATCAGTATAAACAGAAAACTGAGAAGTTGTCTTCACTCAAAATAATAAGACATTGCTTTCTAACAATCCATAATTTCAAACATATCGTCAAAGGTTTCTTTACATAACATAACAACCAACTCATGAGCTCAGCACAAAGATCTACGTCTTACAATTATGCAATGAAAACAAAACCAAATTCAAAACCAGTTGTTCTCCGCATTGGGGTTTAAATTTGCGATCTATTAAGACCAAATTTGATTGATGACATCAATCCAGACCACGTCAAAACAATCTTAAATCACCTTATGACGTCATAAAAAGTATTTCACAGGTCAACACAATCATTGATGTAGAGATAAAATTATAATACACTGAACTTCAAAGAAAATGGGACAAGTTATCATTTTTACAAAGCTTTTTTTGATGTTGTGTTTTTTTTCCTAATCTCTTTTTGTTACAATTTTAGCCAATATAATATCATTGAATTAAGAATTACTTTGAATTTTTCCAATATCTCAAAAAAAATTGACATATCCAAACGTCCTTTCGTGGGTTGTTTTTGTTTGACTTTAGAGTTTTTTGGACTGTTTTCAACACATAAACTACAATCCCAACATTTTTGAAATAGGAGCAAAAACTAACAATGGCCAAAAAAGAAGTTTTATCACATTTTATTCTTGTAGAGAAGACATAAGTCATAGATTGACTTGATAATGAATAGCCTTCTTGTCACTTTTCATGATGCTCAGTGTAACTCATACGTGATCATTTAACGATTTTGATGAACTTCGCAATGAAAACATGATAGAAAACACCAATAACACCATAGTACCGGTCTGGGTAGATCTACACATAGATCTCGATTTCCTTATTGATTGGGAAAACAACTATAGTCTGTCCAACTGAACAGTTGAAGAAAGGTCTATACTGTAAAACGATCCGTGCTATCCATTTTGTACTTGATCACGAAGTATCTGGGTTCTATTTGGAACAAATTTCTATATGCTTTGCTGACAAGAACAATGAGATGTTCAATTTTGAGAACCCTTGGATCGAGGTTATATTTAGACTGTCGATCCAAGACGGCCCATTTTGCTTATGGGGATTACTCTGCTGATATTACTTGGTATGGATCAAATATACAACCTTCAATAGATGTGTTATTCTTGGGGATTCTCATCTTAAATTTCTTTTAAAGCTTTGAACATATTGTGCAGAGTTGTGTTGTTCCAGAGTTTTGTCGTCATGGGAGGATTCCGACCTGGTTTGATCGTTCAGGAGGTATTTTACCACTTCCTGAAATTTACCAGCTACCCAAATTAAACTCACTCACTTGGTTGGGCCTGAGTTTGCCCAAATTGTATCAAAGCTTTCTTTTGTTACTGGACAGGGCTGTACAGACTATAGCTTACGATTCATAGTGAGATCTTTGTGACGGCGACCAAACTGGTTTTGACCAAATCAACAAGATGACGGATCAACTCGTCTTTTAGTTAGATCACCACCTTGATCCATATATTTTCCGAGAACCGTACGGACGTGTGTTGTCACCCGTGCGCATGCGTAATGTCGCCTTTAGTGGAGAGTTTTTTTTTTCAATTGATGATCTAATTTACATTTTTTCTCAGTAAAATTTCAACGTCTGCATTTGACGCCATTATTATGAAACAGGCCATTTTGTTAGAGGCAACCTATTTCTTTGTTTATGGCGGTGATATTTTTCTTTCTTTTTTTACTGGAACATTTATTTAGACGTGTGACGTTGATATTATGAAAAGTTTTTTTACTTGTGACGTCATTTTCAACGAAAATACTGCGCATTACTTGAATTTCATTAATTTCTTCCAAGAAATAGGTAGCAGATAACAGATTAAGCAAGATTCACAAGATTGTAAAATTCTCCGCAGTCAAGAACAAAGTAGAAACTACACTCAAAATTACTATAATGATCCAGTGCTCAGTATCTTCTACATCAGAGCGGTATTGATAAAAATATTTCTATTTTTAATCAATTTTTTTTTTTTTTTTTTTATGTAGGTACAGACAAAGGTCTGAGCAATCCAAATGATCCTTGTAGGTGAAAAGGGACTTTTCTAATACAAAGTTAACTTCAAATTGCCGCTCTTCACTGTGATGATACGAAGTTTGTTGCTAATTTGCCATCATCTATACAAAGCGTCATAATCACGGCTCGTTCATTAGCTGGTACAGAAGTTTGTAATCCATAGGTTCCGTTCCAGCTAAATACTGCGAGTCAGCGATCCACAACCTTATAAGTCTCGAATAATTCAATAGAAGGGACGTCCATATGTTTCCTATAGTCCTTGGTTCGAACTCCTTTTCTAAAAATCTACTTACTCTCATGTTTCATACCTACCGAACGGTTCAGAATAGCTGTCAAGTAGCTTAAATTTCATGATGGTGTAAACATACGCAACGAATAAGCACCACAAGAATAAGATACCTAATGATTGATATTTACAGTCAAACCTCGATATAAAAAAAAACATGGATACAAGAAATTTACCTCTACATATACATAATTATATGTACTTGTACATATAAGGGAAAATAAACATTTTATAAGAGACTTATTCAACAATTTAGATCTATCTTTATTTACATTTTTTATATTATACAGGTGCAATCAAAAGGTATAATTAATTAAAGATAAACAAAGTTTGATCAAGGGTGGTGCATAATGCCTTTGGCATTCTCTTACTATGAGAAACTTGGGTATGAGAGAAAAAAAGTCCGTTTCCTTGAGTTCCTTGTATCCTGTTTCGACTGTATCTTAATAGTCTAGTAAGTTTCCCATGGTTCGGCCGAATCTGCCAAGAGGTCCACTTTCTACGACGGACCAAACCAAACCAACACTTTTACGACGGCGCACTTTATGAGAAGAAAGACGGCACTTTCTTCTCATAAGTGCCTTTTATCTTCTGAGTGTTCTGAGAATGATCCGAGTCTTGTGCATGATTCGAGTCATGTACGCCCAGATCCCAGTAAAAGTGATTCGAGTATATAATTATGTATGTAATGATGTATGTACTCGAATCACTTCGTAAGTGAGTGTGGTGTCGTACCCGACATTTATCAGTCATTAAAAGACTACGTTTTTTTACTATTGCTTTTTTTACTTTTCTTATCCTATAAGAATAAGTAATAGAGGCAGAGATTGCCACAGGCAATAATCACGCCCTTTTACATTTATTGTAATTTTTTACTTTGATGTCAAATAAAGAGTCTTATTATTATTATTATAATAATAAAATTCCGGTTGGGTGGAAGAGCTTACAGTGTAAGAATCCTGCCGTCAAAGCTCTAAAAAATAAAATAAAGAAAGTAATAGAATCACCCTAAAAAAAGTTCAAGGAATATCAAAACTGGAACAAAAAAAAACCCAAGTTTCGTTAGTTGTAGGCCTTATCAGAAACTGTAATTCACATTATGAAATGTTGTTATGACAAAATGGTGAAAATAATAAAATTAGGTATTTTCTTTCTAAGAAATTTCAAGTAAAATTCCGTCATTTTTTTATTATTAGAATAAACACAAAGTGTCCAAAATTTTCAAGGACTTTTCAAAATGAAAAAATATTTTTACTGGAGTTCCGGTTGCAAATATTTTGATTTGCAGAAAAGCAATAAAATTTACTCAATTTTACACCTTACCATATCAAATTCATACAATCTATGAATATTAATCAATTAGATAATTTCGTATGGATCATTAAACTTAAAAAATGAACTTACCTGTCCTGAAAATCGTTTATCCATTATTAACACGACACTACTAAACTGAGTTATCGATTTTTTTTTTGCCATACCTAATTGTTTTCTTTGACGAGATACCAGATCATACCAAATTTTGTGACTCACCTTGATTGAAATTCACATTATTTTCGCGGATCGTTACATTCATTACATCGATTGATTAAGTCAAAGCTTCCAGGTATTATGATCAAGGTTAGATTGATAACTATAATTATATATCCATGTATAAACCCGTTAACTATCTGTAATATCTGGGTAAATAAATACATAAACCTTTATTTCGAACAGAAAATATTACATATCAAAATTAATACTTATATCAGAACAACTGGTTCAAATTCAGCTTTTTTGCTGAGGTACTAGGTAATATATACGTACTTGCAAAAAAGTAGGGGTACTTGAAAAAAATGACCTTTAATTAAGGTCCACAATGACCACAATAAATAAATAAGTTGTCATTATGGTTAAAACAGGTAGAAGAAAATCGTTTGAGATTTTTGGAGATATCTTCCTATAACTATATCGTACAACCTAAGTAGCTTGCAAAAAATCTCAGAATAAATCATTGGAAATTCGATAATTTTTTAACTGCCCAATGTTTACAAAGAGATTGCCATAGGCAATAACCCCGCCCTTTAGTTAGGACATATGTTTTTTATTTTTACTTTTTTATGATTAATGTTTCCATTTTTTAATTGTTATAATAATTATTTGTATGTATCATATGTTTTTTTATATCTAATAAAGTGTTAATAATAATAATAAATGAAATATACGAGGAAGTGCTGTGTCCATGGTTATGTGTATTTTTCACTGTGTGTGACTGTACTATCCGTTAATGATCACTGCCGCACAGTTGGACACGTAAAACTCAATTACAGGTAACCAAGGAAAACAGTTGAGAATCAGCCAGTGTGTCTCTCAGAAACAGTTTAGAGTGACTTTACTGCCTCTTTTCCATTTGTCTATTATTAGACGGTAATTATAACATAAGAAAACCGAGAGAGGTATTAAAAAACGTTCATCTAATGGAGTTTTGTGAAGAACAAGGGAGAATTAATGGGTTGGTTTACTGCTTCCATCTTTTAAGGTCCTGACTTAATGGGGCAATTGTTCGCGTCGGCTTTTACAACTCCTGGAATTAGCCAGCACGATTAGGAAGGCGTCTTCAAGATTTTCCATCAATAACTGCGTAATTTGTACCACTGATGCAACGCATACCAATCTAAATAGGCATCTATGTGTTTTTAAGTACATAATGTGTATTTAAATAGTCAAGTTACTTATCTCATTTACCCATTGATTTCCTATGGTACCTAACCCTTTAGCCCCAGAATAATTCCGTGTCGATGAGAGACAGAATATCTATTTTATGGATGTAGTGGAAGATTTTTTTTTTTACAAGGAGGCTAATAATTGACAAGGGCCCCCAGAACCAAGCCAATGCTGGTCTACTCCTGTTTATAGTCCCCCAGCCGGACTGCTGATCTACTCCTGTTTATAGTCCCCCAGCAGACTGCTGTCTACTCCTCTGTTTAAGTGCCCCAGGCCAGCTTTTTTTTCAACACCTTTTAACATAAGAGATCATCCGCAAAGAGGGTTTTACTTTCATAGGATGGAAACTTACAAACAGGTACAGGCGAACTTGGATATAAGATAAACTTTTTATACATTAAATATAAGGTTTAGAAAGTATTGTTTCTCTTATATCCAGGTTTCTCTTATAGACAGGTTATTAACAACACCCGGTTTCTCTTGTACAATGGTAAATTGTTCTCAAATGTAAACGTTTCTCTTATATCCAGTTTCTCATATTAGTTTTATTTTTATATCCAGTTCTCTTATATCCAGGTTTCTCTTTATGTCCTTAATTCTCTTATATCCATCTACATGGTTTCTTTATCCGTTCTCTATAAACCAGGTTCAACGTTAGACTAATTTACTCACTAACCTGTGTTGGTCAGGCATCACCAGGGTTCAAACCTAGATAGTCAGTGTGACAGTGTCGCCTGTCACCCTTCAAGTGCTAACATTGCTGGATGTTGCTTAATTTCAGCGATCTTACAATAACTAGTCTACTCATCGATTGTATAAATACTCGTGTTTCAGCTGCTACCCACATTAACCTCGCCCAGCCTGAGTTGGGCCAGAATGCCTTCATCTCGTAGGACGTTGCTTAGCTTCGGTGAACATACGACGGTGTATTCAACGCACCATCGACGCTCGAAAAAAAAGAGAGTCTTCATAATAATATGTATCCTGGTTTTCCTGCGGGTTCAAATGTGCCGTCTTCGGAAACCGCCCACTTTCCGCTGTCGAAAGAGGCTGAGTTCTCAGAACGACCGCTGACGAGGCCAATCTATTATTAGCACGCCTGCGCAGATACGTGGCAGGTTTCACTCCTACACGTGGGAAAAATACGGTTTTGATCAGGAAAGAAAAGAGGAAAATCATCGCTCAAGAAAAACAAAGTATTTAATTATTCCCTATCATACCTGCTGATAATGTGCAAGTCCTCGCTAATGTGCTGATGATAGAGACATAAAAATAAAGATCAGTATTAGAAACATATCGGTAATCGGAATCCCAGTGGTTGGGCCGCGGGATTCCCTCCCGTGTGCTGCCAGCCTACCACATACATACGCGAGTCCTAATGGACCTGTCAAATTGGCGCACATACGCACATACTGGCAATTTTTCCAGAGAATCCAGAAGGGTATATTTATTCTAATGATCCTTTAGACAGGCACTCGCACGTCAGCGCTCTTCCTCTTGACCGTCGCCTGGCGATTGGCTACCAGCTTTGGACAAAGGACCTTGACAGACCACTTGTCGTGAGTTGGCTCAGGTACGGTCCGGTCGAGCTTTTAGTATGTGTCCGACACCAATTCGAACCACTAGGGACTTGATGGGACTGAACTATTAGAACCAATTTAGTGCTTTTATTTTTCATAAATAAACTTTCGTTTTTCTTACTTTTCGAATTCTTACGTTTTTCTTACTTTTGATTTTCGTTTCGTGTATATTTCTCGATTTTTTTTTTCTCTGAAATGTGAAGAATTTGATTAGAAACCCAATATCCATTAATTTCGTTCGATTTTTTTATGCTTTTAACAAACAGTTTGACCGTTTTGGCCTTTGAGCATGTGATTCGCAACATCGTGTGAACCGACCTTTTTCGTTCTTTTGAAGAGAATTAGTAAAAGATCTTAAATATAAACAGTCTCTTAACCAATAGATTAGCTTTGGATCTTTTTTTAACACCTTGCGAACCTTTGAAAGTTCGCGCGGACTTTCGTGGACCGCGATCTTTCCTAAAATATGTGATTCTACTTACAAATAATTTAATAAATTTATTCTAATAAATTTAAATATATCGTGAAAACTTTAATAGCCCTGATAACAGAGAGGTTACTAGGCTAAGCCAGTTAAATACTTAAAAAAACAATGGATTGTTAATCGACAAACTAAGATTTACTTTAGCCAAGCACCGATAACTGGAGTTATCGGTCCATAATCTGAACAGATTTCTGTTCAATTTAACTTTCAAAATTTGTAACATTTTTCTCAAAATGTTTTGCAGAACGTTTTTAGTGAGTTGAATCCGTTGTATCTTGTCAAAACCAATTGGTAAGTTATAAAAATTTATAAATAATGTTTTCTTACCCCTAAAGATTTTCTTTGTCAATTTTTACACAAATCAATTAATTTAATTTTTACACAAATAAGTCAATAAATTTCTATACAGGGATTAATCGACAAGATGACCGAAAAGTTAATCTTAAAAAATAAATAATCGAATCCTAATCCCTTACAAATATTGACCACTTTCTTTATAATAATTATAAAACAGACCTCGGTAGCTTGATCGAAAGGGCGACAGACTCGTAACCTGGAGGTCAGTGGTTCGAATCCCTTGAATGTCAAAGAATTGGTGAGTTTGAATAGTTCTGATATTGATATCACTGTTGTGATTTAGCCAGATTTATTGAATATTGAGTACCCAAATTACAATTCCTGTTATGATAGAATCACAGTACAAAAGCCTCATCGAGCCCTTGGTTGACTATTGTGATGCACAATACAACAGACATTATGATAAAACTATACCTATTTTATTTTAATAGACAAATTTCCGTGACACGTGAAATGAATGACCAGTCTAAAAGGAAAAAAGAAAAAATAAATAAATTGGAAGTGGAAAAATGATCATAGGCTTGAATTAAAAAGTAATCATATTTTATTATTCGAATCATTTTCATGACACAATATCTTCAGTTGAGTGTAAGCTTGTAAACAAAATCAAGAAGTTACATCTAGAAAATGCCATAAGAAATGACCTAGACAGCTTTCCATATACGCATATGTATTTGTATATGTATTGTATACGTACGAGTATGTATATGTGTATTGTGACCACGCGCTACAAATAGACATCAAATGTAGGTATGTAAATACATAATTACATTGGTACCTATGTATGTGGTTTTCCTTATGTGACCGATATGTTATCACCGCTGCAACAATGACCAATGTAGTTAATGTATATTCTCAACACTGTAGTAACATTACTAACAACTGCCGATCAGCATATAAGCTCTTTGTACCTACAATACCT
Organism: Bactericera cockerelli; assembly: GCA_024516035.1. Lineage (NCBI taxonomy): Eukaryota > Metazoa > Arthropoda > Insecta > Hemiptera > Triozidae > Bactericera > Bactericera cockerelli. The sequence continues at coordinate 27,959,832 of CM044961.1, read as the reverse complement.
ACATACATATGTTAGATAGAATATTTATATAAAATCTTAATATGTACATAAAATCGATTTACATTAATTGATTCATAATCCGAAGAGGCTGGGCCAAATGGCTTCATATTTAGCATAGATTCTACTTTTCGCATGGCGTACCTACTAATACTAATGAACTAAGAAAAGATTTAAATGTTCAAAAAAGGACTCCTACAGAAAGGCAACAAATTGCCGGGTTTTAGCTAGCATTAATATAAAATATTTCATACCAAAAAATTAAAACTCGCACACTTTCAGAAATTCCAATATTTGAAGAAAAAAATAATGAAACTAGTTAACATATTTGTGCTAATCACTAGAGTGATGTCACTATTACTCAAACCATCCTTACTAAAATTAGCCATACTAGGACTCGAAACCCCCGACCTCTGCCTTAACAATTGTGCTACAGAAATCGGACTGTCCCAAGAACAGCTTACTACTAAACATTTACGTTGGGTTGGATAATTTGTTTCATGATGGGTATAGTGAACCCACAAAAGCCAAATAGCTATTTAAAAAATACTAGACATAAAACCACTAGAGAGAGAAAGAAAGTAAAATTTATTCACAAACAACTGACATCACTATCGATGCTTGCCATAAGACACAGTACTCTAGTTACTTGTGTTTTGAAGTAGACAATGACGATGGTTATTTTCAGGATGGTTTGTACAGGTGGTTATGAATTATGCGACAAGAACCACGAATAGCTGTGAACAATGTCATTAATCATAGATTTCGGGAGATTGAATGTTTTTCGAAAGTCTTTTTGTGAACTGTCACTAGACCTCATTTGGTTTCCTTAATCTAATTACCTATACTTGTATCTTGACAACATGACTTTTCATTCAATACCCCACTCGATGGAATTCAAAAACATCTTTTTTATCGGCCCATTTTTGGGACCGTTCGGTTCTGGGTTGACGAATTCGGCCCAAACACTACACAGATAATTTCGGGCTATCAATAAAAATACCTACAAGATTTCATCAAAATTCAAGCATCTGTTAAAGAGTTATTCTGTCACAAACAAACAGACAAAAACACAAACTATATGCAAAATCGCGTCAATGAAACTAGGCTTGAAAATTTGCAAACAAACTAAAAAGTTATTATTATTTTATTTATTTTTTCTTGGTAAAGCACTTTAACAAGGAATTACACCTGTCGTTCGTGCTGAACTAAAAAGTTAGTCACTTCGTTTGGTGAAATACTTTGTTCAGTGACCGACCTCAGTAGCTTGATCGATAAGGCGGCGGACTTGTAACCTGGAGGACGGTGGTTCAAGCCCGGTTTCAGCGTAGATTTAGTAAAAGCAAGTTTGAGTAGTCGTGATATCACGAAAGTGATTAACACAAATATGATAACTTTTTAACTTTTACTTTGTCCAGTGTCCACTAAAATGGTAAATAATCAGTATGAATGGATTATTCATAGATAAGTACTTGGTTTGATATTTACTGTCTCACCTCAAATGGATCTCTGTACAACTTCTCACTTTTTTGTTTATACTGATACTCATGTACAATTGTACATAGATATCTCAAACTAGCCACGAGACTACAAAAGTACAACAATGACATAACTGACATACATCTAGCGCGCACAAAGGATATCAAGCGTTGGCGAGATCTCAACTCCCGTCTATTGTATGGATCGTCATACAATAGGCACTTGAGCAGTAGCTTATTGTCTTCTAGGTGCAGGTTATGTCAACTAATAACTCATTGGCCACAAGTTAGAACTGGACTTTTATCTATAAGCTGACAATCGGATTTATACGTACTTTCAGTGTCCAACTGTCCATGTACCATGGTTGTGGAAAGATTGATGTGGGTATTGAACCCCTCGGAGTTCAAACACACAGAACCAGTGTTTTGGGCTCCTTCTGTGTCCTTTGTGTTGAGATTATGCATACAAAATTGAGTATACTAGAAATATTACTTCAAATTTAGTATTGACAAAGTCAGAGAACTTTCAATTTTGATGAGTACATAAATTATGAGGTTGTAGCAAAGATAGGGTAAGCCCTTATCTGAGATTATGGTGCGCTCTGATTGGTGGAAAGTCCGAATTAAGGTATATTTGTTATAATCATTATGAATTTGTCTGTTAGGGTCGAGTACATCAGGGTGCACGGTGGTCCCTAGGCCTTTAGGACGTTGTATTTCGTCATTTCTAGCTGTTATTGTGCATTTGAAAGCTATCTAGACATCGTAATTTGAAAGCTGTCTAGCTGTCTAGACTCTGAAGTGTCAGTATTGTTTAAAAAGTTATCATATTTGTGGTAATCACAATTGTAAACTCTTGCCGTTCATGCGACTCGAACCACCTGTTTGTTGTGCTGCCTCATTGATCAAGCTACAGAGGTCGGTGTTATGTTTTATTTTGAACTCTCACATGACAAATGTTTATTCAACATTTAAATTGTTGTAATGTACAAAATTGTTGTATACCCCTCATACCATCCATTTACCTATGTTGTATAATGTACCTAATACCTAGTACAAAATATCTTTTTAATTTTTTTCCATCTATTAAAAACCTAGACATTTCTAACAACTCTTTTCTTCTCTTCTGTTGCAGATAGTCCCTGGTCACCAATACGCCGTTAGCATCAATCTCTTCCAGAAAGATATGTTCGATCTTCTCAAGATAAAGAAAAAAACTCCTATACGACTAACAAACAAACAATAAAAATCTCTCCCTAACCCCCAGTGCTAAAGTTACCCCATTTTACTGTACTAACTTTTTGTTACACTTTTACATTGTCCTTCTATTACATGTGATATAATTTAGTTAAAGTTGAAATTTAATTTATTACTTTTTCAATATCATTTATTTCAAGTTAGATTTTTTAACTGTGAGTCTTCTGTGATTAACCTTTTAAAAACCTTTGACCCTTTTAACACCCAAAAATAAACAAATTTTCTGCAGGATTATTTCCAATTACTTCCATGGTTTTCAAAACACTTCCTGGAATCAGTATCTTTCCTCGGTTCTTTCTTACCCATTCTAATTATTTCTCTAATCCACATAATATAAATACATTGTTTGCACCTACATAAAATTGACGATAAACCATTCGTGTCTACATAAAATACACGAGGTAGTGTTTTACCTCTGTGAAATAATCGATCGTGCGTCACCAAAAATCGATATCCAAGTATCGATAGGTGTGTAACGAGAAATCGATTTCCATAACTCCTACCAAAAATCCATATCCAAGTATCGATAGGTGTGTAACGAGAAATCGATTTCCATAACTCCTGTCTAATCGATACCGTTCGTACCCAGCCACAATGGGCTTACAAAAGCAGTACCTGAAGGTGGGCCAGTCCGCCAAGAACCGCCTGTTCGGGATCCAGCCCAATGCGCCTGCGCGCAAAACCACCACCACCTCCTCCTCGGGGTCCCGGGGGCGGCGGGCGGACACGCGACCCCTCCAGATGATGGTGTCCGACCAGAACAAAATTAGCAATAGTAAGTCAATTTTTTGCTTTTCTAGTACTTTTCCGTCTTGTTTGAACAGTTGAACTTGTATGAGTAACGACCAGTGGCGGCATTACCAGAGTAAAAAGAAATGAATGTAATAGAATAATTCGAAAAGTAAACGACGCTCTTAGTAATGCTGCGCTACCCAAAAATTGTGAAGAGGCCAGTTGAACTTAAAAAAAACCAGTTGAACTTGGATGCAAGACAAACCTTGATATACGAGGAAATATTTCCCGGTCAATTACCTCTCGCTAAAGGAAACTGGAGGGACTGTAACAGGAGTAGACCAGCAGTCCAGCTGGGACTGTAAACAGGGAGTAACACAGTCTGCTGAGGATATAACAGTGAGTAGACCACAGTCTGGCTGGGGATATAAACAGGGAGTAGACCAGCATTGGCTTGGTTCTGGGCCTTGTCAATTATTAGCCTCCTTGAAAACAGTGGCAGAAGTGCTGAGTATTCACACTCTGCGCTACCATCGTTCACGATGAGCACCTATGATGATGAGATGAGTAACTCCTTCAAACAGTTGAACTTGGATGCGAGACAAACCTTGATATACGAGGAAATATTTCCCGGTCAAATTTACCTCTCGCTAAAGGAAACTGGGAGGGACTGTAAACAGGGAGTAGACCAGCAGTCCAGCTGGGGGACTGTAAACAGGGAGTAGACCAGCAGTCTGGCTGAGGGACTATAAACAGTGAGTAGACCAGCAGTCTGGCTGGGGGACTATAAACAGGGAGTAGACCAGCATTGGCTTGGTTCTGGGGGCCCTTGTCAATTATTAGCCTCCTTGTAAAGACAGTGGCAGAAGTGCTGAGTCATTCCACCACTCTCTGGCTACCATCGTTCACGATGACGCCACCCTATGATGATGATGATGAGTACTACTCCGTCTCAAACAGTTGAACTTGGATGCGAGACAAACCTTGATATATGAGAAATATTTCCTGGTCAAATTTACCTCTCGCTAAAGGAAAATAACCTCTTTATAAGAGAATCATGAATATTAAAGAAAAAAATTCCGCTCCCTTGAATTCACTGATATCCAGGATTGACTGTACTGCCCCATTAGGACTATTGAGTCTTATTACTCCAGCATGCAGTAAGCCTAAGAGCGAAAAAAATGGCGATCACAAGTTCGAGTCAAAACTTACATTTCCCCATTCAGAACAATAAGCAAAATCTAGACTTAAGTCGACAGAGGTATAGCAAAATGTCTATTAATTTCGCTCTGATACGTATTGTTATATTGTGGTCCAAAACCAAGATGGGAGGATAATTGGGCCGTATTCATAATTATTTGGGTGATTCCATTACTTTCCTTATTATAGGATAAGGAAAGTAAAAAGAAGCAATTGCTCGTGAGGCTAAGGAAAGTAAAAATGAAAAAGTAAAAACAAAAGATCTGAAGGAAATGGTAGAAGTAGAGCAATAAATTGCTCTTTTTTCTATTCAACCAATTCAATTTGCTAGCAAACATTTGCTTTTGCTCACAAGTCACAAGCAATTGCTCAAAATTTTAGGGTAGAAGAGCTTTTTTAAAAGGAGAAGCTATTTTTTTACGTCGAAAGAATTAAAAGATTTTGCTTTTAATTTAAAGGAAAAGCAATTGCTCTCAAAACTTAACGAATAAAACTGAAGCAATTCCTCCAAATTTCGCAAGGAAAAGTTTTTCCTTTTTTTCTGAATACAGCCAGATGAAATTGGATAACAGCAAAAGATTAGTGACTTCTCTTGTCCCTCAAGTCGGAATTTTAAGGCACATTAAATTGGTGGTTGAAACTCCAACTCTAGTAACGGCCTGTATTTTCTTTGTTGTATTCCTATTTTATAATCCAGCCTTTAGGTTTCAAAAGTTCAATTGTTAATACAGCGGACTCTTGACCTAGAGAACGGTGGTTCAAGTCCTAATCATCAGGAATATAAATGCGGATATGAGGAATTGTGTTACCGCTCTTGTGATGCAGATACACAAAATTATGATAACCCAAGTTGGAAATCCAATGAATTGCGCTTTAACTACAAGAATCAAGCAATTATTCCATTTTAATTTCGCATGACAGATCAAAAATTAGTCTCATTTTTCATCAGAACTCTGCATTGCAAGTCTTTTGACCTTATCCTCCCAACCTTGGTCTTACTGCTCATTAGTCTCTCTTAAACTTGAACTTAAGTATCCGATCCATCTTAAGTAGGTATCTGTCCCATCATTAGGAAATTCAACACTAACCATCTTACTAACTTGGGATTTAGAGACTCCTAACTTGGATCCTTCTTGCTTGAGGCTTAAGAACTTGGATGATTCTTTCTTGAATCAAGAAAATAAGCTTTTGATTTCATATTTTAGCGTCATTTGAGACTCATGAACTTAGGGCACTCGAACTTGGAACTTCAATTAATTATGACTCTCGCGTTGCATCATGACGTCAAAGGAGTAATTTATTGAACTTGAGATTCATTGTAGGTTAGCCTTTAATAGCAGCAATATAATTATGCATCAAGTTTCTTCAGACTTTGAGATTGAAATTTGCCATGACGTCACAAAATAACTGAACTTTAGATTGATTGCTGTAATGACGTCAGAGCTTTGACGAAGGTACCTATTTACTCATCAGACATAACGAATAGCTTGGTCGATTAGCGTGCAGAGTTTCAGGCCTTCAGCGTTTTGTCCTGGGCTCTCCTTAATTAAGTGTTTGCAGTTTTTATAGAAGAACCATGCTCTGAAACGCTGGAACTGACGGTTGGTTGGAAGAGCTGCCTGTTTGAAGACGTCTAAAATTTTGAAAATCATTTGAAAGCATGCAAACTTGAATTAGTTAAAACAATTTCATGTCTTAACCTTATGTATGAAAGTCATCAGCCCGACCCTGCTGATATCCAGATCTTAGTAGATTCTCAAACATATTTTGAATTCCTATGCCTCCAATTTGATAGGTAGACCCATTGTGTCTTGATCCCATTGTGTCTTATTCAGTGATATATTCAAAATATATATATTCTCCTTGCCTTTATCCCATATTAGCTTATGTTGCTTTGGGGTCGGCATTGTTCAACCTCATGGTTGAGGTTGGTAGAGTGGAGCACGTTTTTTTTATGGCTGGATGCCCTTCCTAACGCCAACATTCTATTTGATTTAACGTCCTGGATTAGGACGGGGGTTTTACCTCCATTCGCTGGGAATCGTACCAGCTACCCACATTAACCTCACCCAGCCTGGGTAGGGCCGAGTGATATATTCAAAATGTCTTTTATTTATTTTATTTACACTTTATTTAATTGTCCTGTATTCCGGGCGAAGATAATGCCTTAAGCATTCTTTGCCACATAACCCCGATAGTGTCTTATTCAGTGGTATTATTCAAAATGTCTTCAATTTATTCTTTCACGTTTCATTTTTGGTGACTTTGTAAAAATTGATGAATGAAAAGACTAGATTTAGTTTCTACTAAAATCACAGATATAAAAACTTATCTGTGAAGTTAATAAAACATTAATCCACCAGCAGTTTTTTCGTGCATCTCTGTTCGATTATAACACCTCAAGTTGAGGCAGCTTGAAATGTGCAATTAACTTTATAACCCTCATGTTAGGAAAATATTGTACCAAGATAGAGGCCCTAATGTGAATGTAGATAGATGAGTAACTTAAACTCTTTGCTGTCTTGGAATGATTCATTTTACTTCAAACTGAATACACTTGACTACCAATTGTGCACTGGGGTAGTCCACTAGTTAACGCGATAGTCTGGTAATTCAGATAGCGTAGGGATCCGTTGGTTCGAATTCCACCTAGTGCATGAATTTTTCTTCAATAATTTGAGTTTGTGACCAAATAATAATAAAACTCTGAGGGTTAGGTGGTAGAAAATGCTTTGAGCACTAACCTCTCCTGGTGGTTACCTTCTACTAAAGAGTGTTATTATTATTATATGAATATTATATCTACTAGGTAATTAATTAGTTATCTTCATGATCTGAGTCAAAGTTAACAAACATGAAATTTAAATTTAGTCTAAAAAGGTTATTCTTTTGTATTGACAATTAGAATGTTCCCAGAGAAGAGAAAAATTATGAAATTTCCAAGGGAAAGATATTTCTAGTTTTTCCTTATTATCGTCTATTATATTAGAGTTATTGAGGAAGCCTAGACACTTCCTGTGTTACTCTCTTAAGAAGCCTATAGGCTTTAGGCTACCTAGGCACTTACCCACCATACATCATTCTCCTCAGCAGAATTTCCCAGCATTGCTTGTGTTTAATTAACTGCATTTGATTTATTGAGTTTTAGTCCTCTACGAGTCTTGTTGAGTTTTATTCCGTTCCTCGTGCGCGCAGGTCTAGACATTTAGACAGGTCGTCCATTTACTGGAAGCATGGATCGATTGCATGGAAAATTCCAGGCTTGGTCAAAACAAGAATATAGTAATGACAAAAAAATAATACAAAGAGGAAATGTGGCATCCGTAATGAGCACACTGAAGAAAGAAGACGTTTTTAATGAAATATATTATATCATTTGAAAATATTAAAAAAAGTGTATAATGTATGATAATATCGCCTTATTTGTACTGCCCGATAAGGACTAATGAGTTCCATTATTCCAGCAGTGTTAAGTCCAGCAAGACTTATTCCCTATTAAGTGGTAGAAATCCAAAATGGGAGGATAAGTTGACATGTCCCGGCTAGGTTTCGAACTTACGACTTCTGGTCTACCAGGTTGACCACTGAGGTAATACCAAGACAGCATAACATGAAAATAATTATACCATAGATATTTTTACATATTAATTTATAGTTAGACATGATAGGCGCCTAGACATTAGATCTAGGCTCCCTGGCAGGGTGTAAAACTGGCCTGAGTTAGAAGCGATATTGAACACAACTATAGAACATTCACAGGAGTTAGAAGCGATATTGAACACAACTATAGAACATTCACAGGAGTTAGGAGCAATATTGAACACAACTATTGAACGTTCACAGGAGTTAGAAGCAATATTGAACACAACTATTGAACGTTCACAGGAGTTAGAAGCAATATTGAACACAACTATAGAACGTTCACAGGAGTTAGAAGCAATATTGAACACAACTATAGAACGTTCACAGTACTTAGAAGCAGTATTGAACACAACTATAGAACGTTCACAGGAGTTAGAAGCAATAGGGAACACATACCTGTAATAATATTAATTTGCTTCGTAAAAATAGATAGAAGAAGGAAATAAAGAGATAGAAGGAGGTAAGAAAGAGTTATATAGAGAGGCAGAAAATCATAGAGACGGTGCTGAATGATATACGCAGAGAAGAAAACATGACAAAATAACTATGATGAATGACTGAAAAAAAATTTCCTTAGCATTCAATCATTTAATTTTGGAAACAAATAGCTGTAATTAATTCTTAGAGTTTCAAATTCTCTATTTTTAGAACTTGAAATCCTCGCACCACAACACGCTACCTGCTCAATCAAGTTTAATGGCGTCTCTGACGTCACAAGGCAGATTTCATGCGGGTGAATATTTCACATGTCCAACTTTTTTTTCGACACATTTGTGACGTCATGACGTGAGAGATTTTTCTGTCATTAATCTGTGAGATGGATTAGAAATTTTACTATGGAACTAATTTTGCAGGCATCTATACAGGGTGTCACATGTGGCAATGGAAAAAAAATGATCATGACGTTGACGTCATGAAATCATGAAAATTAGTTCCAAAGTCAAATTTCTAACAAAACGATAAGCCATATTTCGTTAGCCTCAGAATAAAGCGACCTACAGCATTGGCGAGAAATCGACAACGCTTAAAATCACGGGTCCATTAAGGTATGTACTAATTGTCTTAGATTGTTTACAAGATTTCAAAAAAGAAAAGAAAAAAAAGATGAGTGTTTCACAACCTTTTTTATTTCGTAGCCAAGAAACAGGAGCTGCTGAAGTGTCATCTATGTTGTAGTCTGGCCATCACGAAGTATGCCTCCCCTCTAATGAGGAGGCTGGGGCGATGGGGAGGGCGAGATCAAGATTTTCTTTTTTCGAACCAGGAATATAGATCCACCCTGTATAGCCATCATGTGCCTCATCAACATGGAGGCAAAGCTGATTGGTTTTTAATGACGTCAGTCCTGGAGTCTTAATTTTTTTATACGAAACTGGAATTATCCAGTAATATATTTTTCCATCACTTTTATGTTAATTACTATTAGTTTTACAATTAGAAAGGTAAAAGGTTTAGTTAGTAATGGGTCCGTTCGTATTTAGTTGAATAAATAAATAATGGCATATTCCTTTTATTTTTCAACCTCTTTGGATTAAAGACTTGAATTTGCATACGATTTTAAATGAAAAAAAAAATGGTATAAAAAAATGACTTGAACTTGTGAATCCATTGTTGTTTGTTGTTTATTAATTTCGTCCTGCTGATTAGATCAAAGAATGGTTGTTGGCAGCTTCCTGTCTATAAACCTGCAAGTAGCGATTCACGGCAGCAACATTACTGAAACAATAAATTTTTGTCTAGTTCTCTGAAATCTTTTGTGTGTCTGTCTGTCGTTCTATTTTAGCTTTGGTGTGTTCAAGTTACGCCAGTCAAAGTAAAGCTCTTGCAGAAAATTGGAATAAGGGAGAAATGAATTTGAGAAAAACTTGGTTGAAAAATGAAATGTGATTTTTTGCAAAAATTAGATATTAATATTCGTTTTCTAAAAGAATCATAAAGAAAGATAATTTTTTCATCCAAATAAATCACAATAACTAGCCATTTCTGGAGAAAAAAAACTTAAGGATAATTATAAAATCTATTTTGTGTGAGAGAAAAAAAAATAATGTGAGAAAAATGGGTGTTTTTATACGGCAAGAAAATTCTAATAGTTATGCAATAGTCCTCAATTATAAATGAGGTACTAATGAAGTTTTCAAAATGTTATGTAATACTTCCTCGGGATAAGAGGTGAAGGAACTGAAATAGTCAATAAGTGTGAAAAATATGATCACAGTATGAAATATCTACTGTAGGTAGTAATTACTATAAAAAAATGACAAAGGTGACACAAGGAACCAATGTCTTCATGGGAACTGATACTTAAGTACGACTTGGGAACACAAAATCCAAAGCATTTTACTGGAATTGGAAAATCCTAATTACCTCACAAGACCCCTGCCGATCACGCTCATCAGTTAATCACACATTAACGGGTTAAACCCACACCTTGGTAGGTGACCATAGGAAGGACTAAAAGATTGTCGATGTCAAAAAATTCCCAAATTAGAGAAAACTTTCCACGACAAAATTGAAACATTAAATGAAATTACTATGCAGATATAATATCCATTATATATAGGTATGTTGATATATGCAAACTTTAATGAATAGATTCAGGAAGATGACCGACTTTGTCCTTGAGGATCTTAGTAGAACTGCCAAATTTTACATTTTTTTGTTAATTATTAAGTTAGTACCTAACGAATTCGTTAAAATGTTTTGCTTTCAAGTTTAGGTATGATGATTTTAAAATGGACGTTTGGGCATAGCACGTCGAGTATGAATTTGAATGGTCACCTATCCAAGTCGTAATCTCGCTGGACATTGCTTAACTTCATGATGGAACGAGAACTGGTGTATTCAACATGCATCGCCGCTGGACTAGGGAGGCTTTTCTTTAAAATTAAAGAGGAGAAGGCATATCAGTGAGAGGTGACTTTTTTCTATTTAGGTTCTGATTTAACGTAGAGACGTAATTGTAAAAAAATTGTAGAAATTGAAAAATATAACAAAATCTCTTGGAAAAGTTTCGCCTCATGTTGGCATCGAATTGACGACTCAACCTTTGCAATGGCTGAATAGCACATGAGAAATAAGCTGAGCTTTTCCTCATTCCTAACAAACGTTATAAGGTCATGGAAGTCCGGTGATTGTCCACTGTACTTTTCAGAAGGTTCCATATATTATGCAATATCAACCTTGCAGATTTCCATGTTTAATTAGAAATGCCGACTTATGTAAACTTTTTACAATTTCAAATTATGGCAGAAAAGATAAGGTGGTTTAGGAATGGCACTCTTAAAGCTAAAATAATTTTGTTTGGTATGTCCAAGAAAATAGTATGCCTATTCGTAAAAGCATGCCTTTTTTTTCATAGGCATTCCTATGGCTAAAAGGTGATACCTATAGATCGCTAATACCAAAACACCGGCTAATTTAAATATTTCACACTTCAACCGATTGAAAGGTTAATGGAGGAAAGACTTATCCATGGGAAAATATCAGTATAGTATGTCAATACTTTCAAATGCGCAGGAACTACTACCTGTATTGTTAATGTTTAAAAAATGAACAAATTAAATATAAATAGCCTGATAGTGTGAATAATGCATATACTTACACAGGTATCAATAGCTAAGAAGACTTCAATAACAACAATAATAATAGACCCTCAGTAAAAGTTACCACCAGACGAGGTTTAACCACCAGTTAACAAAAGTTAACCACCAGCTCAAAAAGCATTTTCTACCATCTTACTTTAGAGCTCAGTGTGTTATGAATGCTGTGAGTATGTGGTCACAACATACCTACTGAAATAAATGAGGAAAATTAAGTACATATTATTGGTTGTTAGTTATTTACTTATTTAAGACTTATAAAAGTTTTTTTTATAGTTATCATATTTGTGTTCATCTCTTTCGTGATATCACAATACTCAAACTCGCTTACTAAATCTACGCTGAAACCGGGACTTGAACCACCGACCTACAGGTTACAAGTCCGCCTCCTTATCGATCAAGCTACTGAGGTCGGTTTAAAGATATATTTACTAAAGTACACGTGTTAATAACTGTACAGATTCGCTCAGTAATAAGAATTTTATAAATAGCTAGCCATTCCGCATTCGCACATTCTAGTGGTCGCACAGGTGACGGCATTCCTCTGAGCCATGACTCTGCATAGTTCTGGAGAAGCATTCGCATTGGCATTCTCAATATTTTCATTCCATTTTCCAAGCGTCACCCGCATGTGAGGATTTCCCGCCTCACTGGAAAACAGGGTCAGGGGCGAAGCTAAGTCTTCAAATTGTTCCTCTCACCAAGTGCTCGTTGAGATCGATGTTGCTAAGTTTGAGAGATTGTGGATCCACAACCACTAAACCCGCCCTTCAGTTAGTGCATCTGTATATGTTTTTTCTATGTTGTTCATCTTTTCTTTTCTTGTTTATATTGTTCTAAATTTTGTATTATAATTTTTATTATTAATTGTTTGTACATAATTATGTCCTAGTAATAAAGAGTTACATACATAATAATAATAAGTTTGGCGGTTGTTTTATTTTGTTTTTTCTGCCGCTGCTGCTTTTGTTATGGAAGTTTAAGGGTCATTACAAAACAGGATTAGGGACAAAATTAATGGATATTTTTGTTCATACCTCTGTGGACTTAAGTCTAGATTTTACGTATTGTTTTAAATTGGGAAATATAAGTTCTGACTCAACTTGGGATTTCGTCATTTCGATACTGTCAACTAATTTCCCCTAATTTAAGATAAGCGAGACTGTCCCTCGAGTCGGGCTATAGTTCGCTTTGATTGGTTGAAACTCCGACTTGAGGGAGGGTCTGGGTTATCATAAATTTAATCCTGCTTTATAATTCGGCCCTAATTTACGCCAAATCTTTTTGATGGTCACGCACAGAATTTGTAGGAAATTGTTTCAATATGTTATGTTCCATGATGGTATTTCATGAAATTATTAAAACTTCTCTTTTAAGACATACAGTTCTGGAAAAACTTCTCAGTTATTCATCTCTTGTTTTTTCATTGCAAATTCCAATTATATGGACACCCAGATCCAGAAGACATTGGATCTGGGCGTCCATATAATCCTCTCACCACCGCGAGAGGATTATATGGACACGGAATTATTATTATTATAATATTTACTACGTAGCCAATTAAGTACATGTTAGAAAATCTCCTGGAATTTTCAGGAGGTTTTCTTAACATGTAATTGACTAAATTTAAGTATTCACTATGACGTTGTACAGTGATGACGAAGATTTCCATAAACCTCCGCCACCCTTGACCATTAGTTAGACCAATGACGATTATAGTGATCACCTATAATACTCCCCTGTAATTCCAATGAATGGGATTTGCACATCTTTTCCGTATGATATTGTCACAAGAGTAATTTCCTAAAGAGCTCTTAATTTATGATTCAGCATGTCATTGTGAACATTAGGAAGAACTTTGTGAATAACATGGAAATTGCATGTAAATACAAATGGCATGATAATATCGTGGAAAGACCATGTGACTATCATGTAGATGCCATGTAAGAGTTAAAGTACCAATACTGCCAAGAGATTTGCATTATCAATGAATGGTATCTTTTTGTGATCGTATATTTCTATGTATCATCAAAGTGGGATTCATTTATGTCAAGTATCCTTGATTCTATTCATGTCAAATAGGATGGCCAGCGGAAAATATGACTTATTTCATTAGATCACTGAAGTTATGAAACGTCAAGTATAAAAAGGAGATGAATTGACGACTCCGCGCGCCGCGACGGACGTATACATTAGACACGATTTTGTTTCAACCTAATTTCTGCATCTCAGTGATCAAAAAAGTAGATTGGGATTTCAACCATGTCGACTACGTTTCGAGATAAGGAATAATGAAATAATTAGCTTAAGTGCGGACTAAGATGCACAAGGAAAACGAATTGCCAAGATAAGTCAAGCTGCGACTAAGACACAAGAAAATCAAATTTGAAGGACCTAATCACACTGCAAACTCTATCCGAACCGTCAAAGCAAGTTCATTTCTCAAGACAATCAGAAAAAACTGCAGGACTCTTCTTCTGGTAAAGTACAATATAAAATTTAAATCCATTTACCTACCCTATTAAAAAAATTGACTCAAAATTGCCCCCGATGCAATGTTCCAAAATTATTTTTCCTCTTTTTTCGTTTACATAAACATTTTCTCATGTTCCTATAAGAGGGCTATCACTGATCAGAAAATTCTCCAGGTTATCATTCTTGGAAAAAAAATCATTTTATCCTAGGAGGAAAATTGTCAGTCAGCGGAATTGACGCTTGAGGTACACCAGGTAAAATAATTTTGATGAATCCAAGTATACTTGGTAGAAAGAACATGTATTGTGTACATGGCTAATTGGCAGTTATATTGCTTCTATCTTTGAATCTAGGTATGGCGTTCTTTTTACGGCCAAAGCATCGTTTCCAGAGTCCAACAGGCATCGTTTTTAGATCTGGCTGATCATTCTTATTGCAATGATCACCGTTTTCTTCTATATGTAGAATGGTAAGGTGATAGAAAACTTACCTAGCTATAATTGAAGATGGATTTACTAAGTGAAGACAATCCCGAAAATCAAAATATTAGGGAGACAATCCAGACCTGTTCCAGCTACGTTGCTGAATCTAATGATCTGAGGGGAACTGGTATACTCCGGATATTAAACGTGTATTGTATTCAATCTGTACTTTTCCATTCATAGAAAATGCTAACCTGCACATTGGTATACATCTCTTGAGATAATTAAATCTTTAATAACATTATGTACCTGTTCATCTAACTGATTCCACATTAAATCACATAATCGCAAACAGGTGCCAACTTAGCGGATTTACAATTCAAAAATCTCAGCCCAAGTCTTAAACAAACAACCAGAGGCGATTTTAATTATTTTCCATCTCATCACTCTTCGCCAAACGTGAAACATGTGGTACCATCCATACTTGAGGATCTCTAGAGAAGATATTTTATCCGGAATTAAGAGGCTCCTGCATAAATAAAATTTTATTGTCATATTGACGCATGTGCGGAAAACGGAGGAATCAAATTATTTTTATGACCTATTGGCAATCAAGAAAATTCTTGGAATATAAATGTCAAGATTTCCCTCATCCTCCCGCCTCTATCTCTCTTTTTCTCTCTCTATCTCTTTTCTTTCTCTCTCTCTCTCTTTTTCTCTCTCTCTATCTCTCTCGATCTCTTCCCACGTACAGGTCACAAATGTCGGAGGAATTTGAATAAATACGAGACCATGCCAAAAACTTGTCATATCGTGCTTTACATTTACCTCAATCATCAATCCTTTTTTGTTGAAAAGTGAGTATGATGCCGATGACTAAATCATAGACGGTTTATCAGGCTTCCATGGAAAGAATCCATGGGTGTCCCCCCTGGAACGAACCAATTCATTTTTGGTTTCTGCTGGTGGCTTAGTTCCAGTATGAAGTACATATTTATAATGCATATCCTCTTAATTTGATTAGCTGGAGACAGCAAATAAAGGGTAAAACCCTTGTCTTGATTAGAACATAATCTATCTATCTTTCATTAAATTATAGTGGTGAATGTCAACATCTATGGTCATTAGTGTGGCCCTTAGCTATAGAGGAGGATTTTTTTCCTCCGATTTTTTCCGCTCCATCGGCAAAATATGGTTCCAATTAATATTAAAAAAATCTGGAAAAAGTTTCAGCTCGATCAAAGGTCGTTAACACGTGCCGCCGGGACCTTTAAGTTTAGATCTGCAATCGGAAGGGGCAATATACGTTTTTAAGCATAATGTTGATCCTATCTTGAAGAAACTTCATCTCACAGAAAAAAATATAGAATGTAAATTGTACAGAAGGGTTTTCTTTTTATTATTTGGTACATAATAATTTTAGTGGGTAGCACAGCATTATCGAGACACCTGATAATAGCATTTGTCTAAGTAATTCACTACTGTTTTTTCGTAATACTAAGTAGAAAATTAGAAAACTATCGTATATTAGATTTTTTTTATTTGAAGTTGAAGAAAAGAACATTGAACATAATTATTGTAATAATATTAATTTATCCATACTATTAAAATAAATAAACTCTTTTTTCTGCTGTATCGTTTACTACTTTTAAGAATTTAATCTCGTTATACGCGTCTTGGAAATTTTCATTTCCCCACCAGTCACTAGGATCTAAACAGAGAAAAGATTTGTTTATTTGAAACCTCTCAAAGAAAACCTGCGTCTCCTCTGACACAAAAAAGTCCAACTTCTTGCTAAGCAAGTTTATAACATCTTTAGTCTTACAACCATACTTCTATTTATTTTGTTTCTTCCTCTCTTTAGTGAGGGACTTAACCATGTTAGATTTTACAACATTTGAGATATCTCTATCATAAAACCCCAACCCTACTGCCTTTTCACTCAAATACCAGAGATGGTCTACAATTTTTTTGATGCCACACTAGATACTCGTACTTCAGTGTCCATTTTTTGATACGCAAGAAGTTTCTTAATAAATGAGAGAACTAGTCTTGGCGCTGTTATACCTACAGGTGCAGTATACCAAACCTCGATATAAAGGAAAGATAGTCTGGCTGGGGGAAGTTAAACAGGGAGAAGACAAGTAGTGTCCCGCTAGAGGACTAAAAACAGAGAACAGACTAGCCAACAATTACAAGCCAGGCTAGCTTGCAGTTTCCTAAGGGTTTAATGGCTTATAAAGAAAAGTACAAGTCCTCATGATGGTTGATCGCACATAGAAATATGTGGTTCAGGACGAGCCAACTTTGAAATAAAGTTGGCTGGAGACCATCACTCACCCCTCCAGCTGTAGCCAAGCTGGCTACAACAACAACAACAACAAAGGAAAGTTACAAACAAACAAATATCAAGGATGGTCTTGAGTTCTTCAGCAGTCATTAAGAACTCTTTTTTAAACTCTGGTATTTGATTAAAGAGACAGTTATGAACCATCATGAGGACTTGGACTTTTCTTTATAAGCCATTAAACCCTTAGGAAACTGCAAGCTAGCCTGGCTTGTAAGGGTGGGCTAGTCTGTTCTCTGTTTTTAGTCCTCTATTGGGACACTTGTCTTCTCCCTGTTTAACTTCCCCCAGCCAGACTAACTTTCCTTTATATTGAGGCTTGGTATACTGCACTAGTAGGTATTACAGCGATAAGACTAGATCTCTCATTTATTAAGAAACTTCTTGCGTATCAAAAAATGGACACTGAAGTACGAGTATCTAGTGTGGCATCAAAAAAAATTGTAGACCATCTCTGGTATTTGAGTGAAGAGGCAGTAGGGTTGGGGTTTTTTGATAGAGATATCTCAAATGTTGTAAAATCTAACATGGTTAAGTCCCTCACTAAAGAGAGGAAGAAACAAAATAAATAGAAGTATGGTTGTAAGACCAAAGATCTTATAAACTTGCTTAGCAAGGAGCTGGACTTTTTTGTGTCAGAGGAGACGCAGGTTTTCTTTGAGAGGTTTCAAATAAACAAATCTTTTCTCTGTTTAGATCCTAGTGACTGGTGGGAAAATGAAAATTTCCAAGACGCGTATAACGAGATTAAATTCTTAAAAGTAGTAAACGATACAGCAGAAAGAGGAGTTGAATTGATGGGCGAATACAATAATAAGCTAACAAAGATTGAAAACCAAAAACAATTCGTCATTCAAGTTGTCAAAGATCACAAAAGTCAGTATCCTAAGCCAACAAAAGCGTATCTCTTGAAAACTCATAGCAAGTAGGATAGCAGGATTTACTTATTTGTGAATATCGCATTTATTTTAATAGTATGGATAAATTAATATTATTACAATAATTATGTTTAATGTTCTTTTCTTCAACTTCAAATAAAAAAAATCTAATATACGATAGTTTTCTAATTTTCTACTTAGTATTACGAAAAAACAGTAGTGAGTTACTTAGAAAAATGCTATTATCAGGTGTCTCGATAATGCTGTGCTACCCACTAAAATTATTATGTACCAAATAATAAAAAGAAAACCCTTCTGTACATTTTACATTCTATATTTTTTTCTGTGAGATCAAGTTTCTTCAAGATAGGATCAATATTATGCTTAAAAACGTATATTGCCCCTTCCGATTGCAGATCTAAACTTAAAGGTCCCGGCGGCACGTGTTAACGACCTTTGATCGAGCTGAAACTTTTTCCAGATTTTTTTAATATTAATTGGAACCATATTTTGCCGATGGAGCGAGAAAATTCCGACTTTCGAAAATAAGGGCCACCCTAATGGTCATACACACCACAAATTAGACCATACTAGTTCGATGTGAAACCCCAAAAGCAGGCTACTTCTGTAGGCAGATAGTTTGCCATCTGAATATGTTACACACGATCAAGTTCATGGATAAACTACATGATGCTAGTGCGTGAGCGATCATAAATTAATATGTAGTTGTAAGCCATATGCTATTGCATAATTGTTGAAGGCCAGGCCATCATAACGAGCATTGCTGAATAAAATAGTCAACCATAAAACGTCCCATAGATTTGTAAATATTCATACGAGCATGATCCGATTCTTTTGGTCTGTGTGAATCTGGCGGAATTGATGTCCAATGTAAAAACAAGAAATCTATTTATTGATACTCTCTGACTGGTAAGGAGCCCACACGATAAAGACTTAAAAAAATTGAAATAGAACTGTACGTAATGCAATTTCTAAAAAATAAATGTACTATGAGGGTACCTAGAAAAAAATATAAGAAGAAATAAAATTCCAAACATTCCGAAATCACAACCATGCCTTTGTTTATTTTTCGTCCTTAGCAAAGTACGGACAGGTGGCTTGTCATGTTTAAACATCATTCGATTCTCTTTGTGTATGCAAAAACGACAGATTGTTTATTGTAATGTCATAAAACCTGTAATAATAAAGCTAAAACCTCGTTCCTCTGGTAAAGTTGACAATGTTGAATTGTAGGTAATGACAGTACATGGTCTATTGATTTTCTGTCGTTGCCTCGTTGGACTACCTGATTATAATGTTTAGTATGATTTAGTATGTTTTGCTGGGATTCTGTGTATAGTTAGTATGTTTATATTGTTTAATACATTGTATGTTCCACATGCCATCTTGTTATGTACTCAGGATGTCTGTCACGCTTGTCCAATTAAAATTTGATTGTAGCAAGTCTCGTAGTTTTGGGCACTTCTTTGCTACATGTCTCTTTAACAAAATATAATCATTCCGGAAAAGGCTTTATATAAAATTTATATAGAAGTATCTTCTTTATATAAATCGGATTTTACAGACCTAAGAATTGTATTTCTCTATCCAATTATGTTGAATAATATCAGTTTTTTCTTAAAAACCGTCTGTTTTACAAATGAAAATGGAAAAATGTCAGATTGCCACAGGAAAGCATAGTTGTAAATAACTATTCTCTGTGGAAACTGAAACTACATGTGTGGTGGGAACGTCATTTAAAATTGTATTTAAAAGATATTTATTCAGTAAAAGGTACTTTCAAGGTAGGAATTTTCGCCTTTGTATGCAGAGAACGAATCAGAACGTTTTCTTCACCTAAACGTAATTGCTTTTATCAACAAACTAGCTTAAAACCGGCACTTTGTCGCCGTTAAGGTTTTTTCCCGTGGCTGGTGTCCTTCCTATATGGATTTTTAAAATCCTTTCTTGGGATTTTTCAAAGCTGCGTTGATTATGAATGAATGTAAATGGATTTTATATATCTGAATAACACAATATACTCTATTTATTATTTATTAATTTCTTTCTCTGATCCAATATGCCATTGGAGTTTTCCATACATTTCCCATCGTTCCACTAAGATCTTGACTTGGCTGTTGATATTCATGGCTATTCTCTCTTCCTTGTTTTCATTTGCTCTGTTTCTTCCTCATTCTCACTCAATGTCTGAGAGCGGTATTGTTACTCACTAAACCTGTTTCATACATTTTTTCTATCTCTTTCATACGAATGGCTTTTTATTGATTTTTTCACTATCTGTATTTTTAAATCCACACATTTTAATTGCTATTTTTTGTTAATTTTTTTCTCTTCTAATGAATAATCTTGATTTTTATGGCCATTGGTGTGGTTTTACTCGCAAATCTTTTGATTTCGCTCTGACAAACAGAAGTTGAGCTGTGGAAGGATTAAAAGACATACTTGTAGCAGTTCATGAATAATATAAGAAACGGAGTAGGAGTCTGACTACCACAAAAAGGGAATTAAATCACAAACCCAAAAGGCCACCTAGACTTTGAGTTCAAAAGCAACCATAACAAATGTCAGTCTCTCAATAATCAAGTAAAGTTGACTCTGTATATTGGTGAAGGTCATCATTCAGCATACATTAAAGAACACAGACACCGGTTCAAGGTGAAATAAAAGGAAAATTTGAAAGGCTCTAGAGAGTTTGACCAAGACTAAATGAATTATTACCAAGGAAATGTCTCGCATGTGTTTGGACTTAACGATTTTGCATTAAGTCTGCAAGACTAGATTCTTCTTTTTAGATGCATTGAACGGACTATGTATGCGCTAATGCACTTTGCACTTTGGATATTGCATCATGTTTTGTACTGTGGGTTTTAGTAATCTTTCAAACTGATTTTTTTTTTTTTTTTTACTTTCTTGTAAAATGTACACAATTAAATCATCTTGTAAACTGATTTTAAGTAGGTCATTAAAAATGTATGCAAAATTGATAGTAAGCCTTAATATGCTGCAAATATGTTTGTATACTCTACAAGGACAAGTCATGGTCGTTTAAATAACCAAATTGGATTTTTTTCCTCTTTAGATCATACCTGTATAAAAAATGAAACTGTGTTCCAAGTTTCCAACAACGAGCATTTTCTGTTAAAATGGAGGGAAAGCTACCTTTTAAAAAATATATACATGTAATAATATTCTATTACAATGTATGTATAATTAAATGTAATAATGAAATTTAATGTAAATCAATATTGATTTTTTCTTATATAAATTCAGAGTTTATGATAAAATTAATGTCACAGCTCCCAATTTGCTATCTATCTTCTATCCTCTTTTTCTTTTCACCTTCATTTTGCACTGATACGACAGAAGGACTCTGTACTTCTAGGTGACAAAAAAAGCGAAAATTATCTTTAAAATGTGACTACCTGTCTTCGATTGACAGTATCGGTAATGTGGTCTGAATAACTAAATTTTCCTTGGGCTGTCTATTGTAGTGTCTTATACTGCCCGAGCTGACATCAGGGTCATGTGGTTTAGGGGTGATAAGAGTTACGCTAACCTTGACCATAAATTTTAATATATCTTGTACACAAATAGGTGATTTTGTATTGTGTCTTTGCAAATATAGTTCATTATGCATTTCAAGTGTGCAACTGAGTGTTTTTTTTTTTTTTTTTTTTTTTTTTTTATAATACAACATAATATCTTCTTTTATGCTGTTCATGTAAATTAGGTTGATGTCTCTTTCTCTTTTAGGATTTTTCTCCAGTTGATCCATTGGTCATATATATCTGTTGCCACTTGTTCTTTTGTAAAACTTATCCTTTACTTGAAGTGTTTGTAAAAAATAGCAACCAATACATTAAATATACCTTCAGTTCATGGAAGAGAGAGTAGAACTAAACTAAAAGACGTTACCTATGTGTATTATCTCACCTAGCTTTGGTACAATGGCGAGGCATTTGAAAACTGATATAAACCTAAATAAGCGAATAAAATCTACTTGATACCTTAATAATAATTGAGCAAAATAGTGCACAGCATGTGAAAATAAACAACGAATAATGTTAAATGTCCGTTATCACACGTCCGCTTTTTACCACCCTCCGGTCAAACAAATTATCATCCCATTTGAACAACCAATGTCAAGAACAAATTCCTCAATAAATACACAATGAATACCCAGTGAAACCTATTGGATAGAGTTCAGCATCAAATCTTGTCGTTTGTTTATGAGAAAACACAATCTGATATCGATTAGTCGAGTGAAAATATCTTTTTACATTTATCCCCAGGAGGAATATTATGCCTATGTGACCAAACGCACACGGGACCGTAGTATTTCCTTAGGACATTGATGAGATTAGAGAAAAGGTGGATAGCACCTGAGAAATATTCAATTAAGAAATTAGTTCAATTGAAGACACCCAAGAGGTCGGTCTCACCGGGAGAATTACTAAGAATTTTCTTGGAGGTGCTGTATTGAGCTGGGGTGAGCCTTTGTCCCTGTTCAACAGCATTAAAATGAAAAAAATCGCGATTGTGTAGTGCTTACATAGCAATACATAGCATAAGAAGAAATAATTGTGATCTTTTTAAACTTTCGAGGTGATATCGAGAGATTCCAATAGAATCAAGCCGCGAGTTTTGTTTATATTTTTACGGTCGTGGAAATATGTAACCGGTATATAACATTACAAATCGGACATTCATCTTCCTCAAATATCCATCGCGCGTGAGAATTTCAATGTCAAAGACATCTCAAGTAGAGCCTTTGAAACAAGTGAAGAACCTGCTTTTTCTGTGTGGCATTTTAAAACGAACCTCCTCATCTAATTCGAACGTTAAATTTATGTAGGTAGGCGACCTTTCGGAGGTTGTGACAATTTTTTGGAGGCCGTCAATTAAAACAAGTGATTTCTCCACGTTTAAACCTCGTGACGAAGAAGTTTCAGTCACAACAACCATGTTCCTATTAGTCAACTTCAAAGTAATGTCTACAGTGGCAAGCAGAAGTAAGTAGTCTGCAGTTTCAGTCCAAGCTGGTCTAAAGTGCATGAGGTATTTTTGTTCCTGAATTTCCTGATAGATCAAGTATGTAGTTTGTTCTGAGTCTAGTTGAGTGGACCTAATGTAAGAAGCTAATTTTCATTCATTTTATTCATCGTGTCAAAAACGATCTGCAATTGTACCTAACAGATCAACACTATCACCTTGCAGGCCACCCTTGAACTATTGTCACTTATAATCCTTAGCACTCCACTCTACCAGGCCTCATCAGAATACCTCTGAAACCACAGGGGGCTACACACTCACCATTCATTAGAGAACCATTGATAAAATTGATAAACAAATTCGGCTGAAGATCATCTGAAACCATTCATAAATCAATTCTTGGTTTTACTCTCACAAGTTTAAAACATCACAGTATTGATACTATAATCACAATTATTATTATCTTTATTAATACCAATTTGATACCTACCAAATCAACTCTTTCATCTATTATTGTTAGCACCATCATCAACAGTTCAACAGATTAATCACTACTATTATTGTTGCATAATGATTTGGGTCATTGTTACAAGAGATGAAAATCAAGGTGAGATGAAGTTTGCTGAATACCCGGTCGGAACTCTGTTAAAGATTCTCCTTTACCTACAGGGTGTTGTAAAATGTCGGATGTTCAATGGAAATAGATTTGTACATTTCATTACACATTTAAAGTTCATGCTTACATTTTCGTCACAATTCTAATGAGTTCTAGAGTATGATGACCTTACTAAACCTCTTTAATATAGAATCAATTGATACTAAATGTACTAAATTTAGATATCAAGGCATTGATTTCAATGCGTATTTTTTTATGGGTTCGAAGACATCAATAGATCCACATTTTGAGCCTTTATGCTGCTTCTCTAATTTATTGATTTTTTCATACATACATACCTACTGATATACTTTCGCAAAATGAATGCATTGACATAATTATTCTGTAACGAGAGTCGGTGAAACGATGAAAATCTTAAAAAAGGGCCATCACTAAGGATTCAACAAATTACTGTTGTTTTTAGTGGCACTGCCCTCTTACAACACTGAAAACTCTTGCTGCTAATGTTCTCTCAGCACTTTCATGCTGACATGTCAAATGTCAATAGACATACTCAAAGATGATAGATACTTAAGTATTTATAAGTCCACTGAGAAGACTATGCAAAAGACTAGCCCTGTAGAGGATATGCTCAGGTACTCTTGCTTCATAAGGATAATATACTATAGAACCATAGGACGATACTCATCAGAGGTTACTCTATGAAGACGCAGATATTGATCGGGAGGTTATATTGTTAAGACATAGAGATCACTATCAGGAGGTTACACAAAGATAACATGGAGGCTAACTAACAGCAGCATCCTCTTGAAAGATGTTTGCAAAGAACAAGTCATAAATATAAAGTTTAAAATTAATTTTATTCTTTAAACATACTAGGTATCATTTTTCATATCTTATGTTACACCAAAAGCAAAGCTAAGATTTATTCACGAGTTTAGAGGTAATTCGAATCTCTTGTTTTTTGAATGACATTGAAAATTTACAATAATTACTATACCGATAGCTACTAGGTGTAATATTTTGAGGAAAAATATTTTGAACGCTCACCAAAATGAAGACTCAATCAAATTCTTGAAAATATAAATGCATAAGCTAATACAAATAGGTTTTATAAAGAGATATACAAAGGTTTGAAGTTATGTAAATTTTATGTAATGGCTAGATTAGATTTACAAATATCATAATATTTCCATACATCTTCAATTATTGATGTGAGCAATATCTCATCATACTTCTGTTATGGGTATAGGTGTTTTATAGTTCCATTATATCTGATCCATTACGCAAAAGGTGTTGGATAATAACAGGAGTTTCCACTCTCAACCAAACCAATCTTAATGTTCAAGACATAATAGCGTTTTTTTCTATTTAACCAAGACTATCTTCATGATCCAGCCAAACAGCATCGTCTTTGTCTATCCATCTATTAGTTTTTCAGTTCTGAACGATCTTGAAAATTCACAGATGCTTAAAGAGGATTACAATCAGTATTTTACCTGGTATATAATTAATATGAATGATTGAGCAAGACATAGGCAATTTGCCTCTTGGCAAGACTAAAGACACAGGTAGTTATTTACTCCATCCTAGTGCAGGCGAGAATATGCAGATTTTTCCTATCATTTTATCAGTTTGAATAAATTAAAGATTTTTCTTTCGGTAGACTCAGATTTTGTCCCGATTAAGTTACAAAATTTGTATTTCAACAAACTAATTTAAGTTTGCACAGAGTGTTGAGAAAAATTCTGACATGATTCCTTGTCAATTATTAAACTTTTTGTGTCACATAGGTTTCTCGCAGGAGTAGTCATTGTAAAAAGCCTTGTTCAACCATGAACTTTTTGTCAGTTCTATAATTTAACTAGACATTTTTTCATTGCCATCTATCTCACCCGAATAGACTAGCAATCTTAGGGACTAAAAATATGGAGAATACCACTTAGGTATGCACAACATCTATACGACAAAGTATTGGATAGACAGCTTTGTTTTTCTATCAACCACACCACTAGTTCCACTAGGCCTTGGTACTTGGTCGGCAAAGTCTCGTTGAGCAGGCAAGTTCAGTGTGTGCGCTCTAGCCTAAATGTTCAGTCAACATGACACAGTGTTGCGATAGCACTGGTCTTTGCCTGCCTCTACTGACATTCGATGAAGTACTACTATCTATAGGTTTTTCTTACCTAGTGATATCCCTGGTTTAAAGTTTTGTAGACAAGCCACCATATTCAAATGGCACACAAATTCAATCCACAACCTGCCTTTGTGCTTTCATTCACTGAGGTAAAATTCGACTGAAATTTGAGACTTTTCATTCGTATCTAATGATAATACACAGTGCACTGGTATGCAAGTGGTTAACGCGCTAGTCTGGTAATCCAGGTAGCGTAGGGATCCGTTGGTTTGAATCCCACACAGTGCATGGATTTTTCCTCATTTATTTGAGTTTGTGACCTCATAAGAATAAGACTGAGAGTAAGGTGGTAGAAAATGCTTTAAGCATTAACTTCGCCTGGTGGTTACCTTCCATAAAGAGGGTTAATATTATTATATTATAATACATTCCCTAGACTCTACCACTCCATCCTTTTAAAATTGTTCCAACTAACTGCCATAATCAAATAACACAGAAAGAGTACAGATACCGTTCAAAGACTTTTAAGTTGTTAGTCCATTCTTCCTATAGCTTGTTGACATTTTTTAATACTGCCAATAAGTGGAGTTTATGGTTTCCTATCTTATGAATTAAAGTTGTGAAGACAAACTATCTAGTATTATCACGTGCCAGCTTGATAATACCCCATGGTCATTCTAGAAGTAATGCCTTTGTGTTGCAATTAACTGAAGAACAATAATTCGACTAATTTTTTGAGTATTATTAGTTGGTGTATTATAACTATCTATTACAAGTTGGTGTTAAATTTATACTTCCTGTACCTGACTAGTTGGACTAAACCTCCCCAAGATGTTAACATTGTTCATTAATCTTTGGAATAGTTTTTTGAAGCCTTCAGCATTAGCAAAACCAAGTTTTTTTATGTATTATAATAGAAACCCTTTTCATTTATACTTATAGATGGATTGGCAAAACAATTTTAGCACAGTAGGCTCTGGTAGTAAAATATCTTTTGTACATTCTCGTTTAATGTCGTATATCAGTTGTGTCCATAATAACAGAAAACCCACAGCCTCGAGAAGTTTACAATATAAACCGGGTCAGCGCAAATGTCTCGTAGTATTGCAAAACCGAGCAGACATAAATGTTTTGCAAATCTGTCTTTGCAAACAATTTGCCTAGACTATCATCCATGTATCTATTAGCTATTAGGATCTCAATAGGTAATTGCCTTGCTAATGGCAAAATATCTTCTTCATCTTCTACAATTGCAAGTCATCCTCGTACGTCAAACATTGCACAAATGCACACTCATAATTCTAAGAAAATGTCAAATTATGATGAATTTCTCTATTATTTGACCAAAAACCCCTAGTGAGTTTATTAATCGAATGATAGTTATTACCAGTAAACCAAAAGATTTTCATTTGATCGTACATAAAATTTGATTGTCTATAAAAATGACTATCACAGGTTTTATCATTAAGAATGGTCGTATGTATTGTCACTTGTTTTCTGTAATTAACTTACTTCTATCTAATGACAGTTCCATGAGTAGAAAACCCCACGCTTGGAGTATTGTGATTTGTGTCACCAAGTTGGTCCTGTGGTTGTTTATTTTTTAATTGTTTGTTTGTGTTGAATTAACTGTCAATTCATGGATATCATAAAAATCGCAACATGGTTCTCTTCATGTCGAATTGTTTATTTTGTAATCAGGACATACTAATCCAGGGCATGCTCTGGTGCTATGAATATGTCTTTTTGTCAGTTTGGTGCAGATGTCTTTTGATATTGTCGAAACAAAATAATAGACATGATACCTACACTTTTTGGTACATTAATTTGGAAAAAATAAAACTACACATTTTTTCATTCAAAAGCTTTGTTTTGATGAATACTCATACATAATTGTTGGATGTTGGATAGTTGAATTTAAAATTTGATAATACATAAATAACATATTTAAACTTCTTCAACTAGGTATTATTTTTAAAACTTGGTATTTCATTACTCTTCCAAGCCACGCGAGCTTTACAAGGTTCTTCATTCATATTTACATTCGCATTGATTTTGTCCATGTAGATAATTATTTCTATATTTTCTTAATTTTTAAATAAATATCTGAATGCCACCTCCGTAATTTATTCTTTGGGAATCCCTGCAAATTGTTACTTTGTGAGCTTTTGTGACATAATATTACTTGGACTTCCTAGCTCAAGTTAAACTGATAGAGTAAACACATTTTCAATACTGGTAACAGTTATAGTGCTTGTGATAATAATGGATCTGTCCTCTGCCAAGTTTAAAAGCTCTCCGCTGTACAAACCGGTCGACCGTCAAGCGTTTACTGCCAGTTAAGGTGAATAGATTCGAAGGAAAGAGTCTGATTCGTTCCGTTTCACAAAATTGGGATCTAAGAGATAGTAGTAATCAGAGGTTTTTTTTGTGATGCTAAGTTTTTTTAATCAATATGGCAAAAGTAATGGAAAAGGTTCAATGACAAAAAAAAATTGAAAAATAAAAATTAGTAGGTACAATAATTATTAACGGTTTTTTTCATTTATTTAAGTCTTATTTTTTGGCAAAGTATAAACCAGATAAATTAATTGATGAAAACTACCGGGAAAAAAATCGGACTGGTACAACTTATAGTACACGTCTGGCCTATATCCATTAAAAAAAATTACGACTCTTTCAAAGAATCCAAAATAATTGCCAAGGGTCCCCACTTTATCCATACTACCCTTATCACTATTCATCCATGTGTGCTCTCATTGGCCTTTCCGAACTGATGGCGTGATACAAGTTGGCACCCAACCACAGCCTAGGGCGGGCGAGGAAAATAACTTCCGACAACTGATTCCGGGCCGCCCAGCTATGCACAATAAAATTGACCGAGGAAAACCACATTGTGGGATAAAGTTACTGATTCGGATGTAAAGAAACTTCACACTCTATACTTGACTCATAGTAAATTCATTCATACTATGGATTTTCTTGACTTTGAATGTACTGACCGTGGACTTTGTTTTTGCTTCTACTCCCAAGATCAGACTTTCATTGCCACTAGACTTCATTGTGAAAATAGTGATGGGAATTAATTGTTTAGACAATAACACAAATCGTTGCCGCTCTTAACATGGTTGGCGCTGGGAAAAGCATTTAACTATAAAATGTGGAAGTAGGAATGCCAGAACTAACTAAACGTATCCATGAGGAAGAGATTGAACAATGCCAACTTACAAGTAGGTTTGAGAAAGGCAAAGTGAAAGAAAAAGTGATGGGAGTATAGTTTTTACTTAATATCACAATTTGCCATTGAGAAAAATTGAGTACTGGTGAGAAAGAAAAAATAAAGGCAAAGACCAGTATTATAATATGTACTTTCTATATATCTTTTTATTTAATTTTCATGTATGATATTTGTGTTGAAGTGTTTGTGAATTGAATAGGCATGCGCTAAACTAAAAGGCGATTTTGCAGGTTGAACAAATAAAGTCTGGGAAAAATATGAATATCTTTACAATATTGTTCGGAACACTTTGATGAATTAATGGCTTCAATAAATTTATTTTCATGACTTGGAAAAAATTCAAGATTTCCCGTATGAAACTGCTACCGAATGGACCGAGAGAAATAATATATTATGAAGTTATTTATTTTAAAACCAGTTTGTCATCAAAACGTTCAAGAAAAATGATTTTTACGCCAATAAATTAATACTAACGTGCTAAACCAATATTAAAAGCGTTACTTATACCGCCCTCAGTAGCTTGATTGTTAGGGCAGCGGAATTGGAACTTGGAGGTCGCTGGTTCAAGTCCCAAGCTTGGAAAATTTCTTAGTTGGATTAGACCTGTTGTGGCATGACTCTTGTAAATAACATATTAAATATGTGTCGTTCAATATAAGTGCAAAGCAGTGCAACAACACTGACCCAAATGATAGACCCCAATAATCCATACTGACCACTAACTAACAGACCTACCCTAACATCAGTCATTGTCCATTTATGTCGAGCCGCAAGGCAAAACTAAATGGATGCAGATGTTTATAAAAAAATGTAATTTCAGCATGTTTTAATAAAACTTCTAATTTTGTAAGTTTTTTAATGGCTCTATAGAACTAATATTACACACACACTGTCCCAACGAGCCCCAGAGTAACGCATGTTAGGCACCGCTTCTTTAAGATTTGCTCATCTATAAAGTCTGCCCCGGTAGCTCAGTGGTAAAGGCGGCATTCTGTGAATCCAGAGGTTCCAGAGGTCGCGGGTTCGAAACCTAGCCGGTACATGACATGTTTTCCTCCCATTTGGGATTTTTACCACATAATAATACGTCTTGGGCTTACTGCTGGAATAATGGGACTTAATAATCCTAATCAGACAGTATAATTAAGGCGATATTATTATTATTACATGAGGATGTATATTCCGTTCTGGTGGGCTGTTAACTTAACGCAGTTATGTATCAATTTATTATCATCGTCAGCGTCGCCGTCGTCTGCCAGAGAGGTTAGCAAGTCAGTCTCCAAATCTTTCTTTATCTTTTACAGTTTCAATTTGGTCTGCATTTACCGGTCTCCTCATAGGTTGCTTAGGGAGAATCTCAAATTATATATGTAGCTTTAATTTACATTCTAGTAATGAAAAAAAATCTAGGAAGTAAAATCTCTATATTGTTCAAGTAGATATGTTTTTGGATTGGCCAGCTAGTTACAATACTTTCTTTTGTATGTTTAACTTTTCTTTATTCTTCACTTTGGGATTAAAGTTAACCATGATCTCCCAGTCGAAAATTCCTCTCATGTAAGAGCAATACACTTGCTAGTATAACCCTGTACTCGGGTATTGGAATCGCATTGTACGTCTCAGCATGACTTATGACTGTTTGATAGACATATCAACCAAGTCTGTGAAGTGGTACGTGCTAGGAAAGTTGTGCAATTTTGAAATCATAATCCGGCAAGGACATTGGCAATGCAATAAGTACTATTCATTACTCCTGAGCTTGGGACACTTGAAGTCATTAACTTCGACATCTTCTTAGCTATTTTGCTCTTTAGCTAGCTCCTGCTCTATTCTGTAGGCAAGATGATATTTCAATGAGTTTTTCAAAACTCCCATTTCCTAGAATCTCAGAAGATTTTTGATCTATTTAAATACTCATAGGAATATGACAAAGTAGTAAGAGTGATGGCACGAGACGAAGATAAAGAAGAGTTATCACAGAGATTTTTTTTTTTTTCAAGAGTTACTTTTGTTTAAATTTGTATTTCAAATACACTTTCAAGAGTTCAACTACTATGGTCATAGCATGCAGAAAATATTATACATACATTCAAAAGTATTATACCTCACTTGTATCCAAGCTATTTTCTAATACAATATATTGTTTTCTCTGTTCACAGGTAGACTTGCAGTCATAGTTTTAGGATTATTAACTTTAGCAATTGGTGTAGTTTTATCTTCAATACCATGGTTAGATTATATCATTTTAAAAGTAAGTATTACAAATTTATTTCATTATTATACGTCTATTAATTTTGATCTTTCCCTTGTTTTAGAACAAAATAATGCTTCTTTTTCTCACTTTTTACACATTATAATTTAAATTTAACCTTTGGTTGGTCAGTTATGTTGGTCGAAATCATGAGATTTTTTTAAATATAAAAACACATTATTTAGCATATAAGAATTTATTAATAGGTATTGCACACAATATAGCCCAACCATGATTTGGCCTAATATTACAAAACTAGTTGAAACTAAAAAAGAACACTCCAAATAAAATTTAGAGATATTAGCAGGATAAGCACAGTGCATTCTTCACCTAAGGCAGACACTGTTCAAATTCATCAGAAATACAGCGATAAATCTAGACACCTATACTTGTGAAAAAAGAGAATACAATGTTAACAAAATTAAAGTCCCTACAATTCGGGAAATTATATTCATTTAAGCGGTACCTCCAAGAAGCAAGTCATTCTTGAGGCATTCTTCCTGAAAATTTTCTAGTGAATCGTTTAAAACGTGAAATGGCTTCAAGAACGGACGAAAACATAACAAATCACTTTTCAATTCGAGACATGTAGCAGGAGCAATCAGGTCGATGCAATCAGAAACCAGTCAAAATAATACGTTGAGGACTATTACAAAATACAACAAATTTTCCCTACCTCAAATACGTATTATACAACCACAATCAATGAGGTTCCAACTAAGGCCGATCATACCTTGGTCACCTATTACTGGTCGACAAGTGGTGAAAGACTGGTGAAATTGTAGTAAGAGTTACTCGTACCAGACGCACAACTATGTTTACTAACGCGAGGTACGGCAGGATTTGATAACCATAGACTGTTGTGATTAACACCTGAAGAAACCAAGTTCTGATAAATTGAGCAGGACGACATTGCTCACACAGCATTGACCACACCACTTTAGCAGAAATTGATGCTATCCACTAATAGTATGTTTATTAGGTTAAGACAAGTAGTTCATGAGGCGAATATCACAAAAAAAGTTGGTAGTCAAATGAAAAAAAATCTATATGATGAATAGAAATAGACATTTTATCAGGTTATCTTTGCAATGACTTTCAGAACGAGGATGAGTAAGCTTAAAGCTATCGGAGTCAATACTGCCGACCTGCCCTTGGCTAAACTTCATTTTCTTGTGATAGGTATGTAAATGTGCCTCATTAATCCTCATTGTAAAAATTATTCATGTAAATAGAGTCGGTTGAACTTCATTAATGGAAACTATGTCATCCTGATAAAACAGAAGTAGGAAATCAGTGAATTCTAATGCACTTGAAATTTTGAAGGTGATCTATTCCTAAGCATATCTAATGAAAATATCTCCAAATGCATATTTATACATTTTATAAATATGCCTAATATCTTGTCTAGTATTGAGAATATTACTCTAATGCTAATATTCAAACTGTTCAGTGAGCTTAATTTCATACTGTGCTCTTCTTTTCCTAGTCATAATTATGGGAAAATTTCTCACGGATATAACACGTTTAATAGTTATCTTATTACAAGTATGCAATTAGTTTTATCTAAACCAGAAGTTCTGCTTGTGTGAAATTAAATTGATAAAATGGTAATATCCTGAGTGCTTGGTTGTTTACAGATCATTAGTCTTCCAAGCAATGAACTGTCTCCTATAGAGGCTATATGTAGATAATCTAAATATCATGGAGACAAGATTTACATCGAACTTAGAAGCACCTTTTTAGCGTATTTACTCTGTCTCAAGTAGGTTAGTATTTTTAGGTTAATCTTAAATAAATGGCGGTTTTAAAAACAGCATTTACACGTTTTCAAACGGCAAAACTCCAAAACTTTGCTTTTGGAGCTACAAATATTATTCGTTCAATACTGAACTCTTTTAAATACTTTGAGAGTTGTACCATAGTCTGTTTATAAAACAACACTGATCAAACTGGAAGTTGTAAATCAACTTGTTTAAACTTGACACAGATTTAAGTGTTACGTGAAGCACACAAGATCTACTATGGATTCTGAAACCAGCCTGAACTGAATGGAACCAAGCTGAATAGGTAGAAAGAGAAAGTGAATCAGGAGCAGCAATGTGCAAGTGATCTTGAACTTGACTGCCTGATCAAAAAGAGAGTGAGCACAATAGTAAACAAAGAAAGTAAAAGTGGAATAGATGGTATGGAGGAGCGTGTTGATGCCCTAGTGATCAAGTTGGCAGTTGATGTAGTTGTAGATACTATGAGAATTATATACACAATATTTACCTCAATGAAATGGTCAAGATAAATGGATGAGTTTCTCGAAGATAATAAGAATTGGACCATTTTAACGTATACTGTTTAAAAAGTAAGAGAAAAAAAAACTAAATACACAAATAGATATAAAATGCTGAGGCACTCTTCAATAGTAATTATTATGATTATTACACCAGGAACACTTCATTTGAGTAATTGAAAAACAGTTAATAATATTTGTTTTTGGTTGGGTTTGTGTCTTTTTAAGAAATCCTTCAAACTTTCTCCCAATGCCAGTGTGAATCATGTACCGATCTCTTAAGAATCTCAAATTTGAAGTGATAGGAGATAAAATAAACACAAGGTAAAATTCCACACAGGACTCGTAAAAATATTAGTCATTACTTACAACAATTTTATCGCTGACATTCAGTAACAAATCAAAACTCAATGTTTTCTTTTCAATTAAGTTTAAGTACCTTTTCCACACATGAAAGCTCGTTAGAACAGCACTTAGGTTACATCATCGAGAGCTTAAATTGTTGATGTGTGACCTTTCGTCGACATTAAAATCAATGTAAGTGCTCATTACTAGTGTATTAGACCAATATTAAGTTCTGGTACTGTTCATGCTACTCATAACATTGAAATTAATTGAAGGAACACATTACATTTCATGTGGAAGAGACACGGTGTGCAGAGCTGATCTGATTTCAAGTACTGATCACTGGCAAATGTGCACTGTGCAGTTAGTTGATTCTAAGAACATATCAACATGAAAGCTCTAAGTTTGCACTGTTGCGAAATTTTCATTAAACTTGGTAGTATAAAGTTATGCAGTATACACTGAGCGCGGTAATAGTAACAAGGGCGGGTTTATCTGCAAGGTTACTATCACAAGTTTTCTGAACTCTGAAATGTTCTAGATAACATAATTCATTTTGCAAACAACTTTATCAGTGGGTATTTATGTGAAAATGCATGCGGTATGTTAATGTTTGTTGAAAATTTGAAAACTTTGAAAACGATTGCGACACCTTTCCAGGATTTAATGAGCTGAGATAAGATACTTTTATATGTGTAAGAAAAAGTAAAGTTTTTGAATAGAAGGTTATTATTTACTGGTATAAAAAATTAATAGGTGGATCATGTTTTAGATATTCATATAACGGTTCATAAATGAATAGAGTGGATGACAAAAGATGATCTTAGCCTTAGGGTTGACCATTGGATAACAAAGAAATTAGAGAAAATCAGGCATGGTGTGGACACACTTCTCAGTATTGAAATGCATAAGGCTAATCTAGTTTTAATGCTAATGATATCCACACTAATAAAACATTAGCAAAATATGCAAGCGCTTCTTTTCCAAAAATAGTAATAGATGAGATCTTCTTTGAAAATTGAAATCACCCTTCAATTAAATCATCTATTTTTCCAAGTACCTAATTATCTTTCATGCTCTATTTAGCCTTAAGATAAACTTTGTTTAAAGAATATAGATTTTTTAAAAACTACCATAATCTCTTTAATAAGTATTCAGTCTATCTTGAATCTGCCATAATATACCTATGTAAACTATTTAAATGTGTTTGAGAGGTCATTGTAGTCTCACATGAAAGTGTACCAAGTACCAAATAGGATTTTACTTGAAATGACCTAACAAGGTCGTCTTGTTCTAACCAAGACTCTTTCCATTCCAAGTCTTTCGGAGTATCATCATGTAGAACAAGCTATTAAGATTATAATAGAGTTTTGATTCAAGGAAACTTGACCATGTAGGTTGCGTTTGGATCTTAGTCCACTAAATTTCGAACTTCAGACCATCAAATTCCCCACACTGATTATGAGAAGCTAATGAAGTTTGTTTTATTTTATTCGAGGATAACCATAACTACTTTAAATCTAAAATTCAAAGGTCACATAAAAAGGTCAGAGATTGTATCAGTTCAAGTCTAAAGCACCAGCTTTCGATTTAAGTTTCCATCCAGAATAGTTCGTGTTGTATTTTTGCCACCTTTGTCGTCGTCTAGAAGTGTTTCCAGCGTTTTCCTTAGCTCTGGTGAAAGGGTCTTGGGATATTCGATGGAGAGATTAATGACTAGATCCCCACGCCGGTGTGGTGTCTCCACTAGGGGCATTCCCTCTGACTTGATCACTTTCACACTCTGGTGGCAAGTGGTCAGATCTGTGATGGGAATATGAAGGATTCTACCATCCAGAGTGGTGACTGTGAATGAGAAACCTGTCAGAGCTTGCTTCAGTGTTGCTGTCTTCTTCATGTGCAAATCTGGGCCCTCTCGCCAGAACACCTCATGTGGTTTATCTTTGGTAACCACCAGGACATCCGTTGCTGTGGTCTTATGTTCGTTTGGTCCTGGTGAAAATCTGAACGCCGTGTTCTCTGGCAAGCCCGGCTTTATTTGGACATGAACGGTTCTGCTCGTGTCTATAATTGTCAGCTCGTCGCTGCATGGGTCAATCTCCTTTACAGGGACACTTACAAGTTTGAGACATCCCGTGTAGATCTCCTCCAAAGATATTAGAACAATATTCACCTGGAGATTGGCATTGAATTCTTCATTGGACCTAGACTCATGTTGGCAAGGCATTTTTTCGCATGTATCCTGTTTGTATTTATACTCATCAAAGAGATTTTTACATTCTTCATCTATTCTATTGCCGCCTGAATGTTCCTTCGGAGGACGGTATGCATTCAGAAGATCTGCATAAGGACTGTCTGTACCAAAGAAGTTGCGAAATGTTCGCTTTGTATCTCCATCATAGTGATAAGGCGGGACGTGTCCTAGTGGCGTGTCAACTCCACTCTTTAGACCCTGTTCACCATATTGATCGTAAATCGCTTTTCTAAACTTGTCACTCAAGACTTCGTAGGCTTCACAGATCAAAGTAAACATGGGTTCACAGTCTTCGCTATTGTTTCTCTCTGGGTTGTAATGAACCGCTTTTCTTCTGAAAGCCATTTTTATGTCATAGTCACACGCACTTCTTGTGATTCCCAAAACTGCATAGTAATTCAGACCCATCGTGTTATCAATTTTTTAACGAGAATGCTTGTGATTTGAAATTTTCAGACTATACTTTCCCAGTGATTTGAAACTCAAAATATAATTCCGATACAGCCAATAACGATTAGTTTCATGCTTGCAAGGAGACTGGTAGGCCTGTGAACGTCAAGAGTTTTACTCTAACACGCGCAACTTACTATTGCATCCATAGTTACTATGAAAGGTTATACATACACTTAAATTTACACACTGCATTCACTACGCGTATTCACTACGCGTAGATCGTAACGATGTGATGGTTCGTCTGGAAATGTCAGCGACAATTCAGCAAGGACACAGAACAAAAAGATGCAGTGACTGAGAGGACTGCTTGCGGCACTATCTAGCAAAAATACAAGGAATGTATGAACCAAACCTGCTGCGGCAAGAACCTTTGTCCTTGCGTGCGATAGAAATGTTCACCATCCATCTCTAAACAGCTGTGAAGATCTCTTATGTACATAGGAGAGATACCTGTAGATAATGCTTTACCTAGTTTATGTACGAAGATAATGTGCTGAGTCAATTCAATTTCAAGGTATTTTGTATAAAAATCTTCAAATTGGGGTCAATTTAGGAAAGGGTAGTTATGTCGTGCTACTAGGTATGGTATACTCTCGTGTGACTAGTGGCTTTGACCTAGCGAACTGCTAAAACCACTCTTATTAACGGTCTTGCAATGGAATGACTTTGTCCATCTCTATCGGTTGAAGGAAAGGAGGATAAAATGAATGAAAAAAAAATGTTTAAATCATAGGTTGTTCCCTTGGATATTGATCAACGTCCTGTAATTATTGGCTAACATTCAGTTCTTTTTGAAAGGTGTAGAATTGTGCATTTGATCCACATGCAGATCTACAGACAGTGAAGAATTCACATGTGCATGGTTGGGGTGAAGGACAAGACTGCATTTTAATAAGGATCATCTTACTATAAATATCTCGTTAGATTTTCCTCATACATAGATAACTCATCTTGCCCTCTTGATCTTGTCTAGAAATACAAACTGGGTCTCTAGGATCAAGTTACTTTCCTTATTACTTACTTTCCGTGTCCCAAGGAACAACAGAAAAGAAATAACACCTTCTTCGTTGATATAAATTGTAGCTGTAAACAGAACTGCTCAACAATGTTTTCCAATTATGCTAGGCTTGTTTCGGACCAGGTATGTTTTGATATTTTGGTATGTTTGAGTGATTCAAGTCTTCAAAGTCTATGTCTACATGAAAGTTGCTAAGGTGCTTGCAATTTTTACGTAATAATGATCTATTCCTAACCAAAATTTTAGGATAGGTTATGGATCCAACGGGAATAAAATAATGAAATATTATAAACCTCGCAGATGACAAAGTCCCCAAAATTTTTGCTCAAAGGAATCTAAGGTTTCATCCTAAATATGGCGCAAGGTCGTTGATAGAATTAATTTATTGAGCTCTAGTGTAGCCTTGCGTTACCTTTGTTATAATTAGGAGATGAAATATAATCTTGGATTTATCAGATACATAATCTACAGGGTGTGCAAGTTTCATTTTTAGATATATTCACCGTGTATAAAAGTGGCTTAAGACGAGATGGAAATACCCTGTTCTCAGGGTATGTTTATCAATAGTGAATACAAATGACATATTTTGATCTTTTGAAAATATAGATTAAAAATTCCTATGCAACATCAAATAATGCAAGACGGTCAATAATATTTTTATAAAAATATTATTGACCTATTTATGTTGGAAAAATAATACCGCACGTACGATTTTTTATGGTCTGGGAATATTTTAATCCTATCTCCACCTTTCACATGTGTGAAAATATAAAACCACCCTGTATTAGCTTGCGGTTTAATGAATATTAGACTCGACACAAGTTTTATGAGCGTGAAAAATCCGGTCCGCGGATTTCAATGGGTTTTAATTGTGAATGAATCGAATAAATTGGATCAGAGAATTAGACGCATGCATAACTCATTTATGTATTACAAGACGGAGCAGGAATGGACTATGCACCGAATTAGCAGGAATGGACTATGCAGTGAATCAGCAGGAATGGACTATTCACCGAATTAGCAGACATGGTTTATGCACCGAATTAGCAGACATGGACTGTGCACCGAAATAGCAGGCATGGACTTTGCACCGAATTAGCAGGAATGGACTGTGCACTGAATTAGCAGGAAGTATGAAACAGGTATGGACCACTTTTATCCAGTAGGCTTGGAAAGACCTAGGAATGCCCCAACATAGGAGGTATGAAAGTCTAGGCACAGACTTTGCAGACTTCTAACTAACTGGGCTGCTTTGACGAACTTGGGGCTGGCATGAACCCACTGGACCTACTGGAACAGGAGGACCATGCCTATTTGTAATGTTGGGCTGTCTTACATGGCCGAGTTTATTCCGTTCATATGGTATCAAAGTTGTCTTCAATTGGAAGCGGACAACTAGCGACAAATCATCACAAATTTTCTCCTTTTATGTAATCATTAACTTCTTAAAATTTGATAATTTTGGGTATTTTTTATATAAAATGTATAGTTCACTGGGTTTGAATGTTTTTTATGAACAACTTTTAATTTCACACTAAATATGTCAGAACCGTACTATGTCTGCGCTTCCTTTCATTATTTGATCAAGTGCAAATCCGTCTAGGGAATATTACAGTTCCCTCCTAAAATCTTCTCCAATAATTTGAATTTGAACCTCTCACTTAATAAGTGGATATTTAAACTTATCTCATTTATCTAGTTTATTTAGCAGAATTCAGATATTAAATGACATAACAGTCATTCAGTAGGTGCTAATTCTGAATAGAGTTGGAACTTGGAATCTTGAGGTCGCCTTATTACAGCAAATACAGCTGAATACCTTATACCTGATAAAGTGGTTTAGGTGAGGTTTAACTATTTGTGGTTTGTTCAAAACGTTTAGTGGTATTAAAATAAACTGGTGAGTTTGAATGTAAACCACACTAATTTATTCAAATCACTAGAATAGGGGATATTAATTATGTCTAGTTGATTTTAGGGCCAAGTTTATTAAGACCATACTTCTTTATCTAGTTCACAGAAACAATTTAGGCAACAATATTGTATTTCTTCTATTTTGATTAATTATAACTATTATTAATTATAACTATAGTTTGAATTTTTTGCAATAAAGAAGGAGATCATTATACTTAAAAGCACTGTGGCCTTTGGCTGTCTGACTGCATACTTTCTTTGTTTTTTTACTCGTTAGCTATAGTGGACCAATAACAAACCAACTATCAAATTGCCTAAGGAAGTATACTCCTCTACTTTCATGTAAATTATCTTTCTTTAAATTAATAAACTGAACATCACCGTCCTCATCGTTGCCATAAGTTTGAAAATTCCCCACTGAGAACTGCTTTTATGACACTTGAAATGAATCGACTCCGGAAACAAAAACTCAATGAACTAGACACGAGAGACATTATAATGCGCTCGTATTTTCCAAACAGAATAAAGATCAAGAACAATTATCAGATTATCATAACAATAGAAGTAGTAATGATGATGAAATTAATAATAACGACAACATCGAAAACACTAATAATAATAATGAGATTGAATTAATAATGCAGGAAAAGGTCAGAACGATGAATATGATACAAGAGGTGGAAAGAAATTTAGCGAAGCCAATAAATTGCAAGAGAGAAAAATCTGAGCCTGACAGAGGACAGACCAGGAAGTGAGAATATGGGTGGGGCAATGGACTGCTGGTAGACCGGTCAAAATATTGAGCGGGACAAAGAGAATGAATCACAAGTAGTAAATTGTTGAAGATTCTTCCGGGATGTCGCCTGGTGGTCAAGTGGTCAAGACACTCATCTGGTGATCCATGTAGCATCGGGTTCTGTTGGTTCGGATCCCACCCTGCATGAAGTTGGTTCGGATCCCACCCTGCATGAATTCGAACACACTGTAATGGCACCCTGCTATCGCCTACCTCCAGGTTTTCCCTAACAATATTGACCTAGGTCGTGAAACCACCCCAATTTGAATAAATCAGCCAAATGAAGCAATCTGGTTGATTGGCCGGAGTAGTTATCTTGCCAGGTGGTTAGTCTAACCGTAGTTGTTGTGGAGTTACCAAGTTTACAGTCGTCTCGCCTGAGTAAATCTACTAACGCTCTGAGTGCTTGGAGGTCCAATATGGTACCATCAATCTCAAAATATATATTATAAGAGCAAGTAATTGGAGTTCGCAAACAGAATTTGTCAGAGGCAATGTTAATGTATAAGTCTAAATAAGACTTGAATTTTGAATTCCTTTGTTCTAGTTCTTGTAGGCACCATCAAAATGTCTTGTCTTGAACATTGTGAGTTCAATTCTACGGATTAGTTGTGATTTGAACCCTTGTAATAATGCGACTTCAGATAAGCAAACAAATTACATCATCCATAAATGAACTAGACGTAAGGAACAAAATTTATGAAAAAACTAGTTATCATATTTGTGTTAATCACTTTCGTGATATCACAACTACTCAAACTCGCTTTACTAAATATCAATAAACCGGGAAACCGGGACTTGAACCACCGACCTCCTGGTTGCAAGTCCGCCGCCTTATCTATCAAGCTACTTCCACCCGACCATACACTTAACAGGGGTTCATGGAGAAATAGATGAACATATTATGTAGATGTTACCTTCTTTACAAGGAACGCTTGTCTGAAACAGGTTAAACAAAAGAATGTGATCATTGGAAGTGGTTTTGATTCATACGAAACCAGCGAGCCAAACAAGAGGTCAAATACATTAGCGTAACTAGTGGAAGTACGATTCGTAACGGACCTGGTCGGAGAAAATTGTCAGGAATTTTCCTCTTTGGCGGACACAACCAATTTGTAGGTGTCGTTAGGATACTCAGGGAGAGTAATTGGGGGGAAATGTTATGACATTGCTCTTGTCTTTCGTTGTAGATCTGTCTGTGTAATCTACATAATTGTTGTTCCGTTTTAGATATCTGCATAAAGAAATTCATAATATCATTAAACATGTTGATAAAGCATTTTGACAAAGAATTATCCAAATCATTTAAGGAAGTGATGCATGGAACTGTCACAGAAACAACGGTGTTGAGAACGTTATCAGTAATATTATTTCTTACATTTCACCAGACATTGTTTACTCATAAGTTAAGAACTGAATCTTCTGATTTACGTATACGACTGAAGCTTACTGTCCCTTTTAAGACTTGAGTACTTAAAGTTATTACATACTAAACTGGAGGTAAGGCCGCTGCCGGATGCAAATAAATTGTTACATTAATAAATTTGACTTTTTGGCTGTATCAAATATATCCCCAAATTTTCAACATACGAGTTTTAGTTTTGTTAAAACTTTTGTCTCTTGTCCATCCTAGTCTTCTGGCACCATAACTTGTTTTGGGTGACCTTCAGTTCAGTCGTCCCTGAGTAAACGACAAAGATGGCCTGTGATATATGACATTTGATTTCGGTGAAGCTTCAAAAGTCAAGTCAGTTGAGTCGATCAATGCACTAATATATTTGTAATCGAAGGAATTATTAATTTTTATCAAAGGAATAACATTCAGATGATTTGCGATCACTAGAGCCACAGAAGCTAAAAGCTGACCTTGCATTTGACCATAGTGTTTGGTGTCCAATACATTCTCCTAAATATAAAATTAAGACAGACTTGAGAGGAAATATTTTATTCACAAAAATTTTTTTTTTTTTTTTTAAGACATACTAGGCTTAATAACAATAATAAACACGGTTATATCAAGCGCTGAGGACTTATTTATGTAGTTTCTAGGTTTTTATATCTGTAAGTATGTTTTACTGTTGATCTTGTTTTGATTTAATGAAATTGCTTGTATAATCGCTCTTGACAGTATAATCACTGTTTCTGCTGTAATAATAATTACTTTAATAACATGAGCTCTATAGCTGCCATCCGTAGTATGCCTCCCTCTGATGGCGAGAGTGACACAATACTTGCATTTAGGTGCTCGTCAACATCAGATCATTCTGAATAATCAGAATGATCCATCCAATATTGACGGAACTCTTAACAACTAGAAACTCGAAGAATCTTGAAGATGCAAGTCGAAATCTTAGAAGTAAAAGTAGACAAGACGGTAGAGAGGTTTGTAACCTTGATCTTGCATAAGTTGCTCAATGGGTTCGTAATGGACTGCTAATGTCTGATTGCTGATTGCTGAGTTCATCGCCTCATGTGTTGACATCGAGATGAGAGACTTGTGGTTTGAATCGGGCATGCATTTAGGTGACGGGTGAGAGAGTAACAAGATTGATGAGGCTTAGATAGGAAGCCAGACTGATTGTCAGTGATGGCAGTTGCTTGTCATGCGACAGACGGGTTCGAAACCAGAGAGAAGCAAAAATTTGTTTAACTACAATATTTTTATTTTTTTTTTTTCAACCAACAACTAACTGGGATCCTTATGTCTCTTCTTGTGCATCAGGCAAACACATCCAAGGGTCTTGAGTCTGTGTTATTTTATGGCTACAAAAAAATGTCATTTAACCTTCTTATGTTAACATTTGCAAGTGATCACTGAGAGACTGCCATTTGGTTTTTGCAGGCATTTTTAGATTTTTGGTCTGACTATCTGTCCAAATTGTTCATTCTAATATTTAAATGAAATATATCCACCTGGTAAATTTACATGTTTGAGTTGTATGACCCAATTTGATTCCGTCCTGTTTGGTCCAATGGCTGCGTGGTTCATGGCATGTATGCTCGTGCAGCAGTTGAATCATCTTGATTGGGATCAAAATGCATTCTAAAGCCAATGCACCTCGAATCACAAACCTGTTTGTTTAATTCTTCGCTCTTGTGAAATATTTCTGGGGATTTTCGATTTGATTCGGGAATTTGGTCAGAAGGCTCCACGTGTTTGTTTTCTTGGGCTCCGACTTTGTGGCAGCCTTCTGTCTGGCCTTGATGTGATTGATAGCCAAGTTTATGAACTTGAAAGGAGCTACTTGGGTCCCTGTTGGAAGTCATCAAGATGAGATAGCTTACATAATCTTCGTTTTATAGGTCCTAAAAAAAATAGTATAGCTATACTCTGTAGTCATGCTTGCCGATAGAAACGATAGATAAACGCTCGTAAGGCGTAGTTTACTAGACGGCCAGAGGTATTGACATGATTTGGACAAGTTATAGACAAAAAAAATTAAAATCAGATTAAGAAAATGAAGATCATGAGGGAAAATTTTGGTCAATTGAATTCTCGGAATCATTTTAAAAGAAATTATTTTATGACAGCAGGGTATCCGCTTCCTTAACGCTTCCAACAACGTTCTTAATGTTGTTGCACCAATTTATAAATGATTGTTTGTGAATACCTTTACAGAATCATTCAAAATACCTACTTAACTTTATAAAAAATACATTTAATGATTAATTATTTCTACAATGATAGAAAACAATGAACCTACTTAGCCTCATCAGTACTCTTACGTCACCTGTTCAAAACCCACCCTGGACCACTTTTTCAACAGTTTATTTGTTCCCTTTGCTTTTTCATCCTCCTCAACTTATCATTTTTAACCTCATTGTCTGTTTCAGAATTTAAGACTATGGAATGGGACGCTCAGTTACCATTACTGGCAGAAGCCCGGTGTTCTAAGACTGACTAAAGTGTTTATTTTCAATGTAACCAATCCCGATGGGTTCATGCACAATGGAGAGAAGCCTCGTCTCAACGAGGTTGGACCCTTTGTGTATCGGTAAGTGAGACTTTTGTACTTAACCTTTTTTTTTTACATAGCTTACGAAGGACCGGATTTGTCACATGACATTACTCCAGGGTAAATTGGCTTTTGTACTTAAACTAACCTAACTTCTAACCTGGGTTTTTGGAGAGGTTTTGTAATCTGTTGACTTTTACTAGATTTTACACTAGAGAACATTGTGGGAGCTATGGTGTGGACAACGGTGAACTATAGCCAATAAAAACCACCCTCTGGGTTGGATAGTAAATATTCCTGCGGGTAATAATACAATAAAAAAATCAAGAAGGTGTTTAACTACTTCTTCTTGTTTTTTTTT
This sequence comes from Bactericera cockerelli, assembly GCA_024516035.1. Taxonomy (NCBI): domain Eukaryota; kingdom Metazoa; phylum Arthropoda; class Insecta; order Hemiptera; family Triozidae; genus Bactericera; species Bactericera cockerelli. Next base: position 27,915,169 of record CM044961.1, on the reverse strand, counting down.
TTTTTTTTTTTTCTTTTCTTTTTTTTCTTTATTTAAATAGTATTAGATTAATGATATGTTAACGCTTCATACTTAGTAGAGATTCCATTACTTCACCACAATAACAAAATCGGTACATCTCTTTGGCCATTGGTATGAATAGGTTAAAGACCTAAATATAAGAAAAGTCTAGTAATACAAGTCACATCCCTCATAATTTAAAATTATAGTGGATACAACAGAAAAACAAACTATTAATTTAATACCTAATTTTGAGTTTTAACTTCGTTTTGGGCTGTTATTATCTCTTGATATCGATGGATTTTCTTTATCATTTGCTCGAATATTTCTAGAAAATACCAGATTCACGCCTGTGAATTTTATTTCTACGAATTCTCCTGCAAGAAAAAATTCTTTATCAGATCCCTCATAAATTCAAATTGTTTTCCCAAGTGCACCATAAACCTGAAGTGTTTTTCATGTTCTTCTTAGTGTTTTCCTCAGTTGACTAGCCACTGGGCTGTCAGCTGATTCTGTTTGATTTCAATATTATGATGTTACAGCAAAGTGCATGGCTAATAACTACAATTAAACTTCTAATAGGCCACTTGAAGTGTTTGCGTGTAATTACCTACCGTTCTTGTGCATGCCTTCTTACAGGCATGTAACTAGAAAATATCCGTTTTTTCTTCCAAAATTTATTCATCATTTTAATATTCACATGAAGTACTTACTTAAGCATTCATTCACTGATATACATGCGGAATGCTATGTCTAATGTCTATCTTTAGAGTTACACTTAGAGTGTAAATTAATGTGAATGGACACAAAAACTTAATTATGTGCATACGTATACTTAATCACAATCACCAAGATATAGGTATTGGTGATTGGATTAGCTATGATGGCGTTTTGGATCCTCAGTGCAATTTCTTCATCTGTATACTGAATGAGAGATTGGCTGACAAATGGAGTAAAGCAATCAGAACCATATTAGGATGGGTGAGAGCAAGACTAGCTGTGGCTAATACAGCGTGCAGCTAGTCTGTGTGTCAGAGGAGCGAAAGAAATGGAAGACATGGGATGGATTGCTGGGCTATGAAGGATGGAATAGATGCGTGGAAAAGAATAATAATCATTTTATTTTATAATTTTTAAGATATTATTAATAAATGCATTTCTATATCAATTTATTAGAACCAAGATATAGGTATCTAATGTCAACGATGGATTGTCTTCTATTATGTAAGGCTCAAACTTTCCACCCAGAAAAATCCTTAGATTCTTCATTGAACATAAAATTTAGTTTCTTTTTGTGATTTTATCACAGCTTATTGGATAAAACGCCTTATGCACTCGTCGTGATATGACCATGCAGTTGTAAGTGACGTTGAACCTAAATTGAGAAAAAAAAACGACTCAACACAATACTTATTATTATTATTTAAAACTTTATTGGTCAACTACATGATACATTCAACAAAATATAACATGAAAAAAAAGATCACAATAGAATATGTAGTGAACCAAGGGGCGAGGTTAAACAATAAAATTAAATAATACTAGGGTATTATCTATCTTTTCTGATGGGCCGTTGTTCTGAACCCTCTTTCTCACCTCTTACATTAGGGAACCTGCGTATGCATATTATTTTTATTTCATATGGATATTTTGTATGCATATCTTTAGAGTTTATACTATCATACACCATATTATTAGAATTCTTACACAATTTGCTTCTCGCATCATTAATGCAGATGATTGCCGCCTGGACAACAGCAGCGCACGTGCTAGCCGTCGTGTTTTCCGGAAAGGGGTCGTTTAGCATTTCGAGGACAGATGAGGAGTTTGATCTTATTCCTGTGGACCTTTTTTTTTTTTTTTTTTTTTTTTTTTTTTTTTCGACAATTTTTTAGATGTTTATTATACAACAAAGGTTTATAACATCTGTTAAAAAAACTATCAAAAATTACAGAAAATACAAGAAAAAAATATTAATTATTACATTGATAAGTTCAAAATTGAAAAATATAAACATTGAAATTCAAATCTGTGACCTTTAAATGAGGGTTCATTTCAATTAATTGGAAAACATCATAAGTGATAACGAAATATTTCAGTTACTTATCAATAGAAATCGGCACGAACGAGCCATATAATAATTGGTTAAAGTGCCTTATTGAAAAATAAGAGAAGATAGTACCAGAGGAGAATCAAACTGTTTCAATGCTTTGTGTTGGTGGTCAAAGTTGTTAAGGTGCTGCCGCTGGTCTTGTAATTCATGTAGCGTGTGTATCTGTTCATTCAGATTTCCCAATTCAAGATTTTTTCACACCAGAAACCCAATCAAATGGAAATGCCTACCATTAAATTGGATGTAATATACCACAAGAGAACGTAGCTGAAAATCCGGACAAACCATGGACAAAACGATGGGAGACAACGTCAATAGCTCATTGAATACATTAGTTTTCATAAGATCACTCATGTTCAACCAAAGTTTAGCAAGGTTTGGACTTTCTGGATGACCCCTCATAATCCCTCTGCTCCTGTGGTAACTCTTAACCGATGTAAAAACTTTGGAACCTTTGTATTATTTCCAGCTTAAAACAGCCCTGTTCAGGTGACGTAAGTGTAGGTAACTGTTTAATTTCCAGCAACTGGAAGGTAAACCCCCCGGATCGGATAACCTTCGACATTGAAGAGACGCAATGCAAAAAGTTCCATTCGGGTAGTTATAAATAAAGTCTATGATTATTTCAACCACTTAATTCCCACCGACATTCATCCGACTTCCCCGTATCAGCACACATCAGGTAATTATCGGTCCGCCGATTTTCAATTGACATCCTACATAGTCATCAGCCATTTGGAGGCTGATATTGCTGATAATCGTGATGATAATGACGAAGTAAGCTATTTGATTACAGAATATTTTTCATTACCATCGAGGATCAACCTTGATCTTCAGAACCAGCTCTTCCTGTGATCAGGAGTTGATGATGATAATTTTCAACACAGAGACCTGAATATTATCTCCTTGTTGATAATTTTGTTATTGTTGTTGTGGTGATTATTGTTGTTGTTCTTACTGTCGGTGATGTCTAGATAATGCTGCTGCTTCCATAGGTGATGTTGTTTTTCATCATGACTATAGTTGTTGTTGTCGTTGCTCTTATTAACGTAATCTAGATCGTTATCCGTGTGAGCTGACAATTAGTACTTTCTGGTTAATTTCAGCTGTCCGATCGGAGATTCGATTCCGCGATTAAAATAAAATTGGTATAATCACCATAATTAATACTAAGACTACCGAGGTATTAATAACAGCTATGGATTAATTCTGTTCCATGAGCTTGAGTGTACCAGTCTAGTTTGAAGTGATTTTCATCTGTCTAGGATGCCAGGAGTCCATACTCGGCTAACATGACGTAGACTGGCACACTCCATGGTAATCAGGTGTGGTTAGGGATACGTTAGTTCAGAATTTCGGATGCCTAACAATACAGGTACTTAGGCTCCAGTTATCAGATAATTTATCTGGATAATATTGGTAGGTATTAAAAGTAGGTATTAATACACTTGCTGTATTAAAAGAATTTTAATTTGTCATTTATCTAAAATGGATCAAATTAGCTTTTCATTTCCAAAATCGTTCAACTAACCAAGATTGTCAAAATAAACTAAGGAAACATCATCTCTGATTCAAAGATAAGTGATGATGTCAGCGTGACTTTTATTTTTAAACCAAACATATTTCACAAACGTGATTATGGTTTATGGGACCCGAAAATATTGAAGAAAACCTTCAACTTGTGATGAAATCGTCCATATAAATCAATTTTTTCGTACCGATGATATTGGCATAACCTAGAGGGGAAGCTATCGACCTGTTGGTGGAATTTTTACTTTCTATTGTTTGTTGTTGTTGGCGTTGTTGCTCTTACAATTTTTTGTTGCTTATTAAATTGAAGTTTAGAATTAATTATCATTTTCTTTTTACCCTTTCCGCTTATGATTAGTTAGGATAGAATAATTAAAAGCAATTAATTGTCCACAATCGTCCAATGGCCTTAACACTAGCATGAATACCTTCTTTAATATTATTCTTGGTATCATGATGGTGTCGAACATAGAAATTATGACATCGTCATCTAGCTAAGCAGCAGCAAATTAAACAGGGTATTCCAGAAGGAGATGTTTTCAATTCATTTTGATTAAAGTTGTTGCCTCAGTACTAAAGATACGTTCAAAATATATTACTCTATTGGTAAAAATGGTTATTTCAATGGCCCAACCTTTAAAGATACCTTCCCTTAAATATTCTTTGAGATTAAATTTCATTGATGTCATTGGATCAGAAGATGTCCATGTTTAGGAGTTATTAATGACGTATTATGTTCATTAATATATTATTGATTAATTAAGGCTTCTAGAGTTTAATTGAAGAAGAGAAAAAGGTGTGGTAAGTTAACTTTTCTGATTGGTCTTACGTAATACCCTGTAGAAAAACTACTTAAATTGTCTACAATGATTGCTGATCTAATGATATCTTTACCTATTTGGTGCCCTCATCGCAATTTTCATGGAATTTTCTGTAGTTTTCTCCTCGTGTATGCACCAAAAATACCACACACAGTGAACAGACGCATACTTTAAAAATCGCTAATACCATTAGTTAGATACATTAGATTCTCAGTGAAAATATCATGAAAAATTCTATACCCTCCATCATCTCATACATGGAGTCTAGTTGCAAGTGAATAGTTGAATACAGATGAAAATGGAAAGAAAAAAACCCCGACATTGCGAATGTTTATTGATCTTTTTGATTGATTTATATTTGCTTTGTAGTAACAGTACTAGATGTACTAGTTGTACTAGATGTAATTGATTATCAGAACATACCTGCACAGCTGTTTCGAGATTATTTGATCTCATCAGCAGGTAAGAGTTCTGAAGATCCATGCCATCTACTAACCTCTCTCTTTTAATCAGTATAAACAAAAAAGTGAGAAGTTGTACTTGATGTAAATGAATATCAGAACAATTTAACAAAAGAAGACAGCCGCAATTGTGTATTTTAAATATACATATTAACAATTTGTTTCTATCTCTCTAGTATTATATTTGAAGAATCAATAGACTTTATGTATGGCGTTTTTGTACTCATCTCATTGCACCAGATTTTTCTGGTGAACAATGTTTACAATTCACAAATGACGTCACCCGGATATCGACTTCGCCAAAAGTCTCAGCATAGATTAAAACCTGACTGGCTAAAAACCGTGGCAAGTCATCAGCCACTTCTTGGTCACTCTGGCTGTTCAGGAAATTGACCAGAAACTAGCCACACTCTGCTGTGTCATTTGCTCATTCGAATCTCATTAATGATTTTTCAAAAGATTCGTAATAACAGCAAGGATTCAACAAAACGTCATTAGTGGTTACTCAGCAGACAACACAAGGATTATCCAGGATGTCATTAGCAATATTTGAAGAAAATAAATAATAATAACAATAATAAGGAAACATCAGAATTGTTTGACCTTCGTTGTAAGTGTTAGATTTTTCTTAAATTTAAATTTTTCGTCGCTATGACCTGTGAATGACACATTGCACATTGAATAAACATACTAGGCCTTCAGTTGCATAGTAGCTAATGGAAGATTTAAATGTAAAACTTTATGAACAAATTTGTACACGATCAAATTTGTTAACGGTCAATTAAGTCCATGGTATAAATGCGACAGTTCCGTTAAACGTTGGACTTGTTGACCAGTTATCATATTTGTATTAATCACTTTCGTGATGTCACAACTACTCAAACTCGCTTTACTAAATCTTTGCTGAACTTGGGACTTGAACCACCGACCTCCAGGCTACAAGTGCGCCACCTTATCGATCTAGCAACTGAGGACTTGTTGACCACCTACCACTACTAGACCGACTGGCAGGAGCACAATGTCCCCCTGTCACTCACTATTTCGCCATGTGCTCTAGCTGGATCATTACTATCTTTACTTTTATATTTATTATTATTTTTTTTATCATTACTAATGTGTGATTGTAATGATAGACACGTTCCAAATGAAATGGTATTAAATTTCAATATGTTTTAACACTTTCACTGCCGCCTCAGCAACTGAATTCTAGTCGAAAAAAATTGAAGATAAAAAAAACACGTGGCTTTTTTTTTTTTACTTAATTATTTATTTTCAGATGCCCATTTCGCCAGTTACGGCATCGTCAGTGAACTATAAAGACTAAATTTCAAACTAATCTTAGAGGTAACTTATTAGCTAACTAAGTTTTTCCTGAGAACTTATACATAATTATATTTCACGTTGCCTCACAGTAAAACTAACCTAGGCTGGAATAAATAATTTTGGGTAGTTGGATTTTAAGTTTCAGCCACTTCTTGAAAGACTGGTTATGACAAAAACAACAACCAAAGGTTTTCTAAATGTTCTTCATTACTGAGCTGGGTCGGGAATAGACGGCATTAGAACCTTTGGTGCTTCCTCACCAAGAGTCCAACACTGAACCTGGTTGGACGTTGCTTAACCTCGGCTATCTTACGAGAACCAAGTACTTATTAACACGAGTTCTACACACGCTTCCATGCACCCGGCAGTGAAGGTGTTGACCGGGTATACTATTGACATACGGTCTTGTATTAAATACCCTCCGATGTGTTTGGCCACTCGGTCCGGTGACCGACATACGTAGAACAGACTGTGCAATACATTCTACAGAGTGTTACAATCAGCTGTGTAAAAAATTAAGTTATGCTTAAGTAAGCATAGCATAATATTTTAGTAGGCAGTACAAGATTCCGGACGTTGTGAACACAAGTTTAAGTTTTGGGCGGATCACTGAAGCTACATTGAGGTCGGAGATAACATGAATTGGTTTGGTTTTGAGTCGAACTCACAAATCCCTTTTTTTGTGGTATCAGTGGAGATTTTTTTGCAACACCTTATTTTCATCCCTCCATACACCTCTGTTGGGCGGTAATTGAATGGGGGCACCTACTGGCATTAGCTTCAAAGTATAGCTACTCTAGCATTTCTGGTAGGTCCAAAATTTAGTACCTTAGAGGCATAGCTGAAAAGTCTAAGAGTAATAGACCTATTATTCATAAACCAATGTTGATGTATGAAATCTGTAAATATTGAAGAGCCTTTTTTAAAAAAAAATCTAGCCACAGCGCCTGCAACTTACTACTACTTGTAATGCTGGATTTTCAGAAATTTCAGAGAACATACAGATCTCCTAATATTTCTGCAATGTCCTAATTATGACACCTACAAGGAATAGTTCAAACGTTGTACCGACCTCAGTAGCTTGATCGATAAGGCGGCGGACTTGTAACCTCGAGAGGTCGGTGGTTCAAGTCCCGGTTTCAGCGTAGATTTAGTAAAGTGAGTTTGAGTAGATGTGATATCACGAAAGTGATTAACACAAATATGATAACTTAGCTCAAAAATTGTTTTGACCTGAGAAAGTTGAGAATGAATTTGACACCCTGTTATTTCATGATCACAACTGAACTGAGTGATTCATTCAAATTTTGCTTGGGCTGGGTCAGTGTCGCCCAGGATAGATCGAGCCAATATTGGTGTCTGCCAATGTTAACTGTTTGGTAGTGTTTCATCTGTTATGCAAGACCACGTGTGTAGCAACAGGTGGCTTCGCTGAGAATCGAACCGGAGAATCGTAGTGCTAGTGTCGACTGTCGAATCTAGACAAGTAGTTCCATTACGTCAATATATTATAACACCTTCTTATTGTTGACAAGCATTATGGTTTTCATGTATATGTTACTCATAGCTTTTCCCAGGTGTCTGACACAATCCATAGATTTTTATTATGTTGTCTATGTTATGTTTTGTATTTTTACGTCTCTTTCAACTGCAAAAGTTTGGGGCGTGGGGTTTTTTTTGTTGATTTTTTAATTTTTAACTGTTGGAGAGTTCGAGTACGTAATAATGCCATCTTAAAGAACTGTTGTAAATAAGAAACTTTTAAAACAGAATCGATCAGTATAACTAAAAACAAGTTTATCAATTCTGAGATTTTTAGATGATCAAAATGCACCAATATGCACCATGGATGCAGAATGGACCATACAGCCGAATTGTAAAATAGGATTACAGCACAGATTATCCAGACCATCTCTCCTCCTACACCATGCAAATTAGCATGGACCATGCAGCCGAATTGTAAAATAGGATTACAGCAAAGATTATCCAGACCATCTTTCCTCCTCACGAGGTAATAGTGCACTGTGATTGGTTAAAACTCCGATTTTTTTAAATTTACTGTAAATATTTGCGTTAATCACTTTCGTGATATCACAACTACTCAAACTCGCTTTACTAAATTTACGCTGATATTAAATCTACGCTGACTTGAAACACCAACTTCCAGGTTACAAGTACGCCGCCTTATTGCTTATTGATTAAGCTACTGAGATCGGTTTAAAACTCTGACTTGAAGGGATGGTGATGCTAATCCTTTTTGTAATCCTACTTTATAATTCGGCCCTATGTGAACCTTACACTTAATTCAGCAGAATCAACCATCGAATTTCTCACCATTCTCAGTCACTCTTAACTTGATCGATTACGAACTCAAAGGCATTGTCTCACATCAATTATTAAATGATACTATACCACCTGTTGACATAACCGCAAAACCAGTTGCTATGGAAACCGGTAACCTGGACTCATATGGGTTTTCCTCGGTCCACAATGAAATGCATACACGTGACAAAACATGTGACTTCGTGTCTTATTGTTAGGCCGTGTTTACATCATTTGGGTGACAAACGACACATGAAAAGGCAGGGCCTCATTGTTCATAATGATGATTGGCGATTGGACTTGCGCACTTGTTCAGTCAATATTGTCGCCATAGATTCGCGTCTGAGCAGATGGGTATATTAATTTCCTGGTCCTGGGTCTTCTGATTAGAGATAATCTGGTAGTTGGTAGTTGCTCAGTTGGAATCATCCAATAGGAGAATTCATACAGTTGGAATGCTCCAATCCGAATAGGCAATATTTACTTTTGGTTTATCTTAATGAGTTCCAGGAAAATCTCACGAGTCGTTGAAATGGAAACGTATACAGGGTGGACCAAAAAAACGTTTACACCCGTTAATGGTAGATTACTGACGACATTTCCAGCCCGGATCTGCAATCCGTTTTTTCGGATTCGCCTTTGTAACTGCACAAAGTGATTTTTTGCAACTTTCTGAAAAAGTCCGACTTTGGCTTATTCTTCAAGTCAGTACTTTTTTCCTGTTTAAGATGAGTTGATTCTGAACAATTCTACAGAAAGCCAACAAAATTTCGATGTTTCTAGCTACACTACTTTGTTTTTTACGGTTTGGTTTGGCATCTTTTTTGACACCTGAATAGAAAAAAAATTCTCATGTAAGATTTTTACATTTTGAAACACTCAAGATTTGCCCGAACAAATTTCGGCACAGACACGGGCAAGTTTGATAAAAGTTGGCGGCCAACCCAAGGATGCTAAAAAATAATTTTACGATTTTTTATCACGTGATTTTCTGGGAAAACGAACCAGGTAAGTCTCAAAAAATGATGTTCAAAATCTTAAAAGTGTTGACCGTGTAGGGTCGTCTTGTACTCAGAGAGTAATTAGCTATTTATGTCTGATAATTATTTTCCTTGGAATTAATTAAAGGCCAGTCAAATGAATGATTGTTTGTTTCTCGATGATAGTTTTCAAGCATATTTTTCTGCATTCTATGAAATATTATCTTTAAACTTCTTGAGTTTTTTTTAGTACAAGTTACATAATTATTATTATTCGGATGCTAAAATGGCAGATATGCATTTAGCATATGAAGCTGCCATCAGGAACATTTGGGATCACGTGAAAAACATAGTTTACGAAATGCCAGTGGAGACACAAGAGTAGCAGAATCTGGTAGCAAGAATCCTGTTGGCATTCCACGACCTGACAGAAAAACCTGGAATCTTCCGCAACATTCGACGGAACATGATGAAGAGGTTCAACCTTTGCATCCAGGAAGGTGGATGACACTTCCAACAGTTCCTCTGAGGGAATTGAGAAGGGAGAGAGAGAGAGGCAAGAAGGTAGAGGGTACTATGGCTAAATAAAAAATGGCAACAGTCTTTTTTATTTTGTAGTCATGATTTTTTTGCTGGCTCTGGCGTTCGGACCGGGGTGGGATCTTCCACACTGAGCTAATCGTGCGCTTCTAATCGTTTTTCATTGAACATACTAACACAAAATGTTTTTTTAAAATACCTTTTTGTTTATATCAAAATAGTATAAAACATAATAAAGACTGCAAAAGTTTATTAATTTTACAAAATATTATCATGTTTTTTTTCAAGATTTCTATTAAGAGTTGGAAATCGGTATGTATTTGTTATTTAATTAGGATTGTTTATGATAGAAGAACCTACCTACATATTTACCTGGCTTCATTTCATAAAGTCTATTATCGTTAGGAAAATTCGCTAGTTTTTTTTTTTTTTTTTTTTTTTTTTTTTTCTCGTAGGGAAGCATAAGAAGAACCATCCATACATTATCAAGGCAGTCTCTCAGGGTCTTACATGAAAAATAATTATGTGTATTGTGATACCAATAGTATCTGATATAACTCAATTTTCGGATGGTATTACCCCCAAAAAAACCATAAGTTGTTAGTAAAAAAACCATACAACAGGTCAGATACAGGTATGAATAAAATATTCCATCAGATTTTTTTGATAATTAAAAAATTATTGACCGCCGAGAATTGAACCTCGGTTGGGCGACTAACACTCTTAGCACTGACACATCTAGCTAACACCACTGACAAACTAAGCACGAAAATTATCATTTGAATTTTTCTAAACAGGCTGATGAAGGTATGTGAGACCGCGGTATTCAAAAAAAGCAATGTAAACAATTATTGTAAACAATACAAGACGCCCTTACACAATCTACAACTAGAAAACTCTCAGGATTTTTGAAGAGTTTTTGGCAAACATCTAATAATTTTTCCCAGAAGATCACGTGATAAAAAATCGTAAAATTATTTTTTAGCATCCTCGGGGTGGCCGCCAACTTTTATCAAACTTGCCCGTGTCTGTGCCAAAATTTGTTCGGACAAATGTCGAGTGTTTTATTTAGTAAAAAAGTTTTTTTCGAGTGTTTTTTTCCGTTCAGGTGTAAAAAAATATGACAAACCAAACCGTAAAAAACAAAGTAGTGTGACTAGAAACATCGAAATTTTGTTAGCTTTCTGGAGAATTGTTCAGAATCAACTCATCTTAAACAGGAAAAAAGTACTGACCTGAAGAATAAGCCAAAGTCGGACTTTTTTGGAAAGTTGCAAAAAATCACTTTGTGCAGTTACAAAGGCGAATCCGAAAAAAAGGATTGCAGATCCGGCCTGGAAATGTCGTCAGTAATCTACCATTAACGGGTGTAAACGTTTTTTTGGTCCACCCTGTATTTGCAATCAGTAGTAATTCTATTTAGAAAGGAATTTTAACTGTCCTACAATGCGATGGTAGCCATATTTTCGTAGTTCCATGATGATTATTCACCCGAGCTCTGCTAAATATAGTTAATTATTAAACTCATTTATGAAATATTAACAGAAAAATGAGTAAAATTTTAAGCTCAACTATTTGTGAAAAAATAGGACAGGCTGTGAAAAAATTAATGAAAATACTTCTAGTTTTCTTGAATTATGGATATTCTCACAGAAAGTGTCCCTAATTACTTAATTGGGTCTTATTCTGATTATTATTAACTGACAGTGTAAAACGATGCTAGTAAAATCACGTATGTATAACTGCTAATTATGGCTAGTTTTTTATGTAGTTAATATTGCATAACGTGAATGAAAGATATTGCTCTTTTTTCCTAGTTCCTATTATTTGATACACTTCCATTCTATGTTGTTGAATATGAAATATTAATAAATATATATTGGACAGATAGGTATTTAGATTGTAAAAAAGACATTGAAATTTTGAAACACATTTTGATAGACATCATGCATATTACTATACGATAATATAGATTATATTAAAATATGATTATCGTATATGCGATTATCTATACTTTGATGAATGCACATTAAAAGTTTTACACAGGTTTTTTTTCCTTCCGTGTTTTATGTATTCGTGTATGTTTTTATGGTTGGTTGTGGGATTTGACGCCCCAACAAATAGTTTTCGAGACTCCCCTGAATTGTTTTTATTTGTCTTGTACCATGTTGTAACGAGTCTTAAGTATCCTGTAAGTTCTAGTCGATACATATCTGGCCATGACTATGATTCGTAGTCCGTCTAATGATCTGTCTGGAGGGTAGTTCTCTAGGCACAAGGTCGCGAGTTCAAGCACCTACTTCAGACGAAAATTTCTTCCTGGTTTGTGATCCTGGAAAATTTCTCGTATAATTTATTTAGACTCAAAGTGCAACCACCTACGTTACACTAAATAAATAAATTTGAGAAGAACTTTTATTAAACGTAATTAGTCATAATAAATAATGTATGAAGGTCCATAATTAATTTGTATAAATTTCAGGAACAGACGAAGTACAATTCAGTGCAGGTCAAAGTTCTGATTTATATGTTCCACATTGCATATACAATTAAATTACCAGGCGCGCATACAAAATAGAAAATATATCTAAGAACAACTAGCTTTTTGGTCCGCCGTAAATAGCACTTATGTATCACTAGTGTTGAGTTTCTCCGTAATAGCACAACCCATCTGGCTTTTGGCCTGAATTACTACTGCTAGTTTGTATGTATGTATTTTGATTATTTGTTACCTCAACATGCCTGATATACTTAGGTACATACTTACTGATCCAGAGGTCGCGGTTTCGTCCTCTCTTTTCAAAATTTTGACCACACAATAATACATCTTTGGTTTTTTTTTTCAATTGGGTTTAACGTAGCTTTTAACTGCATGGTCATATCACATATCTTGGGTTTACTTCTGGAATAATGGCACTCATGCCGTTCGCCTAGTTGTACACAATGAGAAATTTTACAACCACAACAACTGAGCACTTAACTTGCGGATTCTGAATCAACACTCGGTACTGGTGTTGTTGACTTTGCCGATAATTGTTGATGTCAACAAAGATCCGTTTCTCCTCGGGTTATTTTGTTTGTGTTGCAACTGTTCGCATACAGGGTGTATTTTTGTCTCTAATATTGCAATGTACCAGAAAACTGGTATCTCGAAATTTTCACCGCAGTTATCTCAAAATTTCAGGGTAAAATATCTCCAGGTTTTAGAATCAAATTTATTGGTTTTTAACTGGATCTGAAGTATTGACCTACTGTTTTCCACTCCGAGTCTTCTAGCAGATAATACACATGCAGACTGATATACTCCCAGTATATCAATCTGCATGTGTCAATACGAGAGTTAAAAATAGCCTTCTTCATGTCAAACGCTTGGTTTGAACTCCTAGAGTTAGCCATAAAAAATATGAGAAGAATAGACTTTCTTTTATTTACAAACCAACCCCAGTAGCCGAGTGGTTGGCGTGATGTACTTGAAGCCGAGAAGTTCGAGTTCGAGTCCTAGCCTTGTAAAAAAAAATTGCAGAGGACAAAATATATTCTTTGAAACAGTTAAATACCTATTAATGAGTAGGTATCTTGAAAAACTAACTTCAAATAAATTATTTATCATCATGACAGGAGTAGTAAAATTACAGCAAATTAACTTTATTTACATTATTATTAAATTCTTTATTAGATATAAAAGACATAATTATGTACACTGCAAATAATTATTACAAATTTAAAAAATGGAAACAGTATGGAAACAATGTAAAGGGAAAAACAATAAAAAGGGAAAAATAAATAAATATACATATTATACGCACCTAAATAAATATACATATACGGGGTTATTGCGTATGGCAATCTCCTCCACCCAACCCATGCATTCTTCCTTTAGACTTAACAGTTTTGTCTGTGCTACATATGAATTATCACTCTTATCCATCATTAAATGTTGCATTTAAACAGACTCGTACCTGCTCCTAGGTTACTTGGTGTGATAAATGATGTTACTAGGATGCTAGATAACTAAAGCATATCCTCACCATGCGCTAGTTAGGAGTATGTAGTTACCAATATAAATTATACTAAATTAAACGTACTAAATTGTATTAAATATACGTAAATTGTACGCTCCTAGCTTACAATTTCCATCTCTTCACTTCAAAGAAAATGTCTGAGCCATAATTATCTCGCGTCACCTCCTCCGGCACAACATTTGCATAAATCTGGGTGGGGCATGTTGCTTACACGACACAAACACTTTGTGGTAACTTCTGATTAATAGTATAATGCCATTATGATTATTATAATGTAATATCTGGGCAGTCCCTAGCCCCTAGACTGAATCGACAGAAGAGGATTTCTGTCGATTCAGTTCTGCATTTGCTGCAATCCACCACATACTGAAAAGTACATTGGATTGCAGTAACTATTAAATATTAAATGAAGGATATGTATGAATATTAAAATAAAATATAATAAAGTTATTGAAAAAAAAGGATATGTCTCGTATATCATCTCCTTGATTTTTCCTCTTTTTTATGCTTTATCAGGTAAGACAGAATATATACAGTAAAATACAATGAAATGATAAAGAAAAAATTAATAGATTGAACAAAAGAACAAGAACAAAAAAGAGAATAAAGCTAATGTCCTACCTAAAGGGCGGGGTTATTGTCTGTGGCAATCTCTTCTATCCAACCCTTTTTGATTTTGATCTATTCGATAAAGAAAATAGCGACCTCAGTAGCTAGATTTATAAGGCGGCGGACTTGTAACGTGGAGTTCGAGTCCCTAGAATGGCAATTATTTAATAAAATGGCTACCAAACCACAGATGTGATAACTTTTTTTAATAATATGGCTACCAAAACACAGATATGATAACTTGAAAAAAATAATGCCAAACACATGCCAGGCGAACTGTGATAGACGAAATGGCTGAGTAGGTGAACAACTATACCAAAAAGTCAAAAAAAAGGTGAGGATAAGACCCGAATCATAAATAGAATTACAAAGGGATAAGCCAGACTGTCCCTCAAGTCAATCTATCGGTAGTGTGCTGTAATTGGTTGAAACTCTGACGGTATTATCTTTGTTGTAATCCTTTTTATAATTCGGCTTTAATTGCTAAAGTTTTGACAAAACTGACCCTCAGAGTGATATTATTATCCGGTTACATACTCAAATTAATAAGGAAAAATTTATGTATTGGGTGGGATGCGAACCGTAGATCCACGCGCTAGCTTGTTCACATTAAGTCCAGCACCTGGACCACCTCTACTGGTAAGTTTGGTAGCCAAGATAACATCGACATTAGATCGATTAGAAAAGTTAAGTAAATAAGTTAGTTAAAGTTATCATATTGGTGTTAATCACTTTCGTGATATCACAACTACTCAAACTCGCTTTAAAAAATATATGCTGAAACCGGGACTTGAACTACCGACCTCCAGGTTACAAGTCTGCCGCCTTATCAATCAAGCTACTGAGGTCAGTAGACAAATAAAGTAACAATAATTACTCCCCTGTGACCTTTCGAAGAGCATAAAAAAGCATCCGAATTGATTAGACATTAACAAGAAGGAAGTTGCGAGATTATAATGCACATCAAAGCCAAAACTTCAATTGTAGAAAAGAAAATAAAGCAGCAATGCAATAATGCGAACTGCACACGGAAGTCTTGTGTGCAATTATTTCGCCATATCATGAGCAATGTGCATACATGACGACTTCAAGTTCATGGCAAAATAGAGGGACATGTGATTTGCAAAAAAAATTGCACGCCCTTAAGACTGGTAATTTTCTCTTTGATACTTCTTAATGGCGAGTTGGTTATTAAACACACAAACATGTGGATTGCGAGAGCCGCCCCCTTTTTATATTGCAATTTTCTGTTCTCTCAAGTTCATTGCGAACCAGACGCGGCCACACGTGATGGGCGAAGTCGCAACGCCTTCATAGACAATGTATGATGTGACTTTGACTCGCTCAATTTTACTTCCTATCAAATCAAAAGTTATCGGAAGTATAGTATAGTAGTGCTTTATTTAGACTGTCGGCTCGAGACAGGGAGTCCCATTATGCTAACAGTTTAATATAGCACCTCAATATTTATTGTATATTAAATTTATTGGAAGTATTGTGGTTTTGAATTTTATTTTTAATTGTTTATAACAATATCTAGTTGTTTTTTTTAGTTGTTTATAACAATTGGCTTAGTTCTGGGGCCCTTGTCAATTATTGGCCTCCTTGTAAAGACAGTGGTAGAAGTGCTGAGTCATTCCTCACTGTCTGGTTACCATCGTTCACGATGACGTCACCCTATGATGATAACAATATCGCCAAAATATTTATACTGTCCGACCTATTGTTGTGATTTCAAAATCCCTAATGGGAGGATAACTTGGCATGTTCCGTTTGAATTTCGAACCCGGGACCTCTGGATTACCAGACCACTGAGCTACTGGGAGAGTATGAATTATTAGGCTTTTTTCTTTCCTTTTTTGAGGAGGGAAAGCAAGCTCATACCGAAAAGTGTGGGACTCAGACATGGACTGCCCGGTGTCCATGGCTGTCTACCCTAACTAAAACCCGCGGCTCCTCATCAATACTGAACCATACCATTGTGGTACTGTTAAATATTACTTCAACAAGCGTAGATATAGGAAGTTAGGCTTAGAGGTAAAAAAAAAGTTTACATTAGTATTACAGTATAATTTTGCCTGTTCTTAAAATAAATATATTATCACTAAGAAATGTCTATAATTATTCAAAGTAGGTACACACTTTTAGATACTAACTATTCGTTTAATAAGTGTTACATAATTCTAACAGAAACTTACATAAATATGTATTCTGACCCATGTATGAAAAACTTTAGATTAAAAAGAAATTATAGGTAATCGGTAGGAATGTTAAAAGCGACCTTTAACATAAATATCATGTACTTCTGCAATTTACGTACGTTGCACATTCATACATAGGAATGTCGTGTCGTGTCGTTTCATACACAGACGTCGTTTTAGTAGTCTTATCTATCGATAAGACTATTGGCGGACTTGTAACCTGGAGGTCGATGGTTTGAGTCCCAAGCATGGCAAATATTTAGTACCCAAAGCGATTTTGAGCATTTGCGTTATCACAATTATTGTACATGACTAACATAAATATGATAACTTTAAACTTACATTCATGCATAGGTATATGTACTGTGTGACACTTTCTTTGTGTGGCTATTTAAAAAACACATCCTACTCTTATTATCTCATTCGTCGAAAAAAAAATTTATATCACTTTGATCTAAGGCGAGAAGAGATTTAATAGCAAATATAGTAAAGTGAGTTTGAGTATTGTGATCATTACAAAAATGATAACTTAAAAAATGCATTGCCCGGCACGGTCGTCATGGAAACAATTAACCACCACACATTGACGCAGATACTTACTTGCGCATGTGTATTACCAGCGGTAAGTTCCCAGTTCTTGGAATCACTCGTGGCAGAATCACCGGGTATCGAATCCCACATACATTTTAACTCCTGGGGTACCCATTGATCACCAGGCCTAATTAGCTGCCATCAATTATACATGACATATACATTGTAAATATACAGTGTGTTCGAGTTTTTTTTTTATTTTTTTTTTTTTTTTTTTTTTTTTTTTTTTTGGCGGTGAATTTAAATATTTTATTAGACATAATACATCTCTTCCAAATCTTCGGAAATGGGGCAAGCAACAATAACGCTTGCCGCATTTCCCCACTGAATTTTAATTGAGATTATTTGAATAAAATAAGTTGCTACAGTTTTTGAAAATTAAAATAACAACTCAGTTTTGAATGCAAATAAGTACAAAATGTTAGGTTTTAGAGCTGTTTCCTTGGGAAATTTACTCAATAGTCTCAATGCACAATGTCATGAGAAGCATTTTTACTTCTTTTCGCAACAAGTTCAAGTTTATTTTTCAGGTGAAAACTTTTTATTTCTAGTGATTTTTTAAAAATCACCAAGATTATTTTAGTCTCAGAATATCTCCTGGGGTTGATTCTGAAATTTTCTCAAAATAAAGCTTGGACACCCTGTATAATAATATATAACTACATAATAAGTACATAGGTATTTACTACATAATAAGTACATAGGTATTTATTACTTTTATGTCTCCTGGGTGCCAAGGCTTCAATTATATCCGCTGGGGCCTCAGTTAGCCAATCGAACAATAATTGGTGACCATCGCTAGTTTTCCTGTGATTGCTTTGATCCGATTTCAAGTTGATGGATACTTGATTGCAGTTCTCCATAACTACTGAGAGTCTACTTCTAAAGTACTGCTTGGATTTAATATAATTATTCTTAGATACTAAGTGGACATTAAAGGTATCCCAATTATGTTCTCGTAGGCTGGTAATCTTAAGTATTAGTGGTTAAAAAACACATAAGATTTCATTGAATCTAATGAGCATTAAGTTAGAGGCCACTATGGAGCCATTAACCTTCTTTGATTTGAATGGACAAACAATTTTACCCTAGTAAACCACCACCACCATCCAACCTCAACCATGAGGTTGAACAATGCCGATCCCAAGTAGGATTGGGAAAAGGCAAAGTGAATGGTAACGGTGTTGTGATGGTACAGTGTTGTGATAGTACAGTGAAAGCGGATCATATCACGAAGAGAAACACTAAAAGAAGGTCAAAATTGACTAAAAAATTTCAGGTCACAAATGCTTTAAAATTGTGTATGATAATAATTAATCTAGTGATCTTCATTTTGATCAGGAAAGCCTTTTTCTATTTTCAATTTAATGGGTCGCTAACCTCAGGCAGAAATCTATGGCGCGTCAAAGTAAGGGATTTACCTTAGTATTAAATTATATGTTATAATCACGCCTCCATACATCAACCACTGGATAAGTTGCCAATGGGCGCATGTTTTTACTAGCAATATTATCTCGACCAATGCGTTCAATGTTCAACGTTTAAACTATCTATTTATTTATAAGGAGAATATTATGGTAATCAGTCTATATGTTTCTATTTCTCTCATTCAGACGGAAAAACTCAAGTTAAATTTAAATTCAACCAACCGCCTTCTTCTCGGAAAATGGCGGAAAAATGTTGTGAGCAAATGATCAATCGATACACGCGTGGAAATATTTTTTAGCTATCAGTGGCGCAATTATAGGTAGTATAAAAGATAAGATATTTTCTGTTTTGACCAACCGGAAAGTCCTGTCCATTTGTGCTCCCACTAAAGTTATGATCAGTGCCGGATTACCCATATGGCGGATTTGGCAGATGCCAAGGGCCCGCGCTTTAGGGGGCCCGCGCTTGAGCAGCTTACACTAGATATTATGAGTTGTTTTAAAAGCTTACACTAGGTATTATGGATTTTTTAAAAGCTTACACTAGGTACTTTTGAATAATGAGTAAGAAGAAGAAGAAATAAAAGTGAAAAAAACACACTGACAAAAGCGCGGGGCTCCCTATTATTATCTATTCCTTGAATAAACAATGATCAACCACATAGAAATTAGCGGATTACCTACCAATATGTCAGATTTGTTAGATGCCAAGTTCCCCGCGATTTTGGGGGCCCCACCTTTCGGGCAGCTTACATAAATTATAAGTGTTTGAATGACCTTTAAAAAAATAAAATCACAGCCAGTTGAGCAAAATGTTAAAGAAAAACCACGGGACCCCTTAAAATTGACCACATATATGAAAATAGGAAGATCTTTAGATACCTATTACCTGCGGCTCTTTATACATATAATATAATATATTACTCGTATTTGAAAAGAATATATTGACAAAGGACGTGATTATCGCCTTAGGTAATCTCTGCCATCAAACTTTTGATCGGCTTTATCGACATCTTAACCAATGATCTTCATTATAGCCGCCTGCGGCGCTTTTAATGAATTTTTCAAGATATCTTTTCTATCTATTTTCCGAGTACTTTCCCATAACTTTGCAAAAATTTCGCCTGCGGCACCGTCAAATTTACTTATCTTGATGGTTTGGATTGTTTTTCAAGACGTGCAATTCTGTACCATTAAATGAAAAAAAAAAACGCTTGCATACGAGTCTGCAACATTGGGACATTTTCATCTTTACTATTCAAGGTCTAAAACTTAACTGACCAAATTTCGTATTGTGCGCATGACACATACTTTTTCTCTTCTCTCTTTTTATAATTTAATATTTCGTTATTGTGCGCATGACACATACTTTTTCTTTCTCTCTTTTTATAATTTAATATTTCGTCACATAATTTCGTTACATAATTTTGGTTATGTGCCAGAGCAAAGACTGAAAATCAGTATCAGTATCAGTATAAACAGAAAAGTGAGAAGTTGTACTAGATGTACATGATATCAGAACATACCTGGACAGCTGTTTCGAGCTTATTTGCTCTCATCAGCAGGTAATAGTTCTGAATATCCATGTCATCAACTAACCTCTCTATTTTAATCAGTATAAACAGAAAAGTGAGAAGTTGTACTAGATGTACATGAATATCAGAACATACCTGGACAGCTGTCAATGTCAATTTAATATTTCGTTACATAATTTTGGTTATGTGCCAGAGCAAAGACATGAAAATGTCAATTTAAAATTTCGTTACATAATTTCGTCACATAATTTCGTTACATAATTTCGTTACATAATTTCGTCACTTAATTTCGTTACATAATTTTGGTTATGTGCCAGAGCAAAGACATGAAAATGTCAAAAAATCTTTGCTCATTTAAAAGTGCCTTTTGATTGTTGGAATTCATTTGGAAAGTTACCTTTAAAAAAAATTAGCATTCAATACTAGCGATAAAATTTTCATAGTAATCGATGATCTACTTTCTACACATCTTACCTAATTCTTTTTCTTATTCTATATTCTTTTTATAATACATATTTAGATATTTCTACTATTATTCGGAAAAAATGTTGCCTTTGGTGTTATAAACGTCGTTTTGGATACTATATGAATTGGTGCTCAGGACACTTTTCTTCGATTTCAAGGTTCTGAAATAGTATTTAGAATAAACTCAGTACAATTTTGGGGCCCCGCGCCTTGAAATTGCAAGGGCCCCCGCAGCCTTAATCGGCACTGGTTATGATATTTTAACAGAAAGAAATTTAATAATATTTCATATATGGCTTGAAAAAAATTGTTAGTAAACCTTTGTGTGAGGATAATCTCGCTCTTATTTATATCCTGTGACTCGAATACTGGAGGCTAAATTATAAATTAAAATTACAAAAAAGGCCTTCCATCGAGTTTTATTCAGTCATCTTAGTCACCTATAATATGTATAGTCCACTGTGATTGGTAGAAAGGTTTGACCATTACCTATGTCCGGAGTATTAACCTTTCGACAGGGGCCATTTAATATGGTTATATACTAACGCCTAAAGTCGTTAGCCATTGGAAGGTGTTTTCAAAAGCAAAATAAAGTATTTTGCTAGTTAGAATAGATCGTTCATCAGAAGATAAAATATACTGTGTAGTTCAAATGTACGATACATAAATTCGTTAGCTAGTCACAGTAGTTCTACTTAAGAGATGAAGCAAAAAGCTTGGTGAACGTGTTGGGGTCAAGGCTAGTTGAAAAATCAGGTGATGGTAGAGCAAGTTTCTATATCTATCACAAAAATAAGTCTAGCAATTCAAAGAGGAAATGCGGCGGCAATTGTGGGCTGTGCGCCCCAGGGAGATGATTTGGTTGACTTGTTTTATATATAGGAAAATACATATATTCAAACTTAAAAGATGATGTGTTGATTGTCTCTGAAGTACTGGTGATTTACGCTAAAGTTCTAGTCATCTAACATGGGAAGTTCTTACTCACGTACTGCGAAAATTAACTTGAAGATTACCTCTTAATTCAAGTGGTTATTCAAGTGCAAATCAAGTGGTTATTCAAGTGAAGACGTCACAAAGAAGGAATTCAGGCACAAAGAATTTCTCGAGTCATCTCATGTTGACATTGTTACAAGAATAAATATAGTTGAGAGGACAACGCTCCTGACTAATAGATAATAATATGGACTAATAGATAATAATATGTATTATATAAATAAATGTGTGTTCTTTTGGTGTTAATATATCACAATTTTAGTGGGTAGCGCAGAATTACAGGACTTTTCCATATCTTTAATATCCCAATATTTTATTTTTGCCTATAATTCCACCACTAGTCGCTGCTAACATTAAAGCAGCTACTCATTTTTCCTCACGAGGTACGAGGTATGAGTGAATAATATGTATTAATAAAACTCTTCAGTGGAAGGTAACCACCAGGCAAGGTTAATGCTCAAAGCATTTTCTATCATCTAACCCTTAGAGTCTTACAAACACATACTCAAAATAATGAGGAAAAAACTCATACACTGGGTGGAATTCGAACCAACGTATCCCTACGCTACCTGGATTGCCAGCCTAGCGCGTTAACCACTTGACCACAATAGATGTGAATACGATTCCAGCCAGGAGCAATTTTTTGTAGAAACAACTTCTTCATTTTGCTGCTAGTTGAGGACTATGGTTTCCAAATCTAAACTCAGATTTCCAAAGAACACATGATCAAAAAAAAAAAAAAACAAACCTTCCTTTATCTATAAATAAGTTTTGTATAAAAGTAGTTTTGTATGTATTAGTAGTGTATATGAATTGTATACTATACCTCGAAGTAATATTGAGGAACTTGCAAATCCGATTTGAATTTTATTTAGGGACACCCTCAGCAATAAAGACTTAATTGTGTTCCGAGAACAGCCGTAAGGGTTCCACTAATTTTTCGCAAAACCAATCAACTAGGAAATTCATGAGTCACAGTTCGTCAAGAGTTGAAGTGATTTCCGTCACTTTTTTATAAGATCTTGTCTGTCAAAAATCAAATTCAAATTGAATATTAATTTTAAAAATAAACACCTCATTGTGACCTCATATAAAATTAATATACATATGTAGGTACATTTGTACATATATAGTTATATACGTCCACCTATGTATGAATAAAAACTTGATACAGTTTGATTTATCCAATACCAAAGTTCCCGAGTTATTTATTTTGGAGTGGACTACCTAGCAATCCTAGCATCATAAATATTTGCTATTTCCTCAATGGAAAAGATAGTTTAATATCTGACAGGTTAATAATAGCCCTCATCAGGGGATTACATTCTTCTTACACATACATAAATGCTTCCTTATTTTGGAACTATTGATCATATTAATATTTTTCGTATTCCTGATCCTTATCCAACCATTGATTAATTTTTATTACATAAATATCATCACATAAGATCGATAGGTATGTATTTTGTTATTCTCCTTCTATTTGTTTTTTCTTCTTTTTCTTTCACTTTATACCAATTCTTCTTGGGATCCTGCACTTTGTCAATTAAACATTTCAAAGAAGAATGAACTTTGATAAAGATGAAAATAGTTCAGCAGCATCTTTGGGGACAGCTTTTTAGGATTACATAAATATGTCGGTGGATAATATAGTCGAGTTAGAGAGATAGGTACAATGTAGTCAAGTAAAATCACAAAGATGGTATATAACATGGGCGTACGCAAGGGGGGGCCGGGGGGGGGCAGCTACACCCCCTAGAACTTACACTATGAGTTCTTACACTATACAACATACACTATGAGTTCTCGGCGTACTTACACTAGATATTATGATTTTATACTTGGCTGTAAACCGATAAATTGTCAATTTGTCAACAGCCCAGGGCGAAGTTAGACGTTCTCTGCCACTTAGCCACAGCGTCAAATCCGACCTTGAGCTTACCGGCAATTGCTCACCAAGGTCAGCCCAAGTCAACACAGAAGCGTTCGCACATCAAATTTGTCCAAATTTGTTTATCGATGAACTTTGTTTAGAGGCACGCGGAAATTGCGGAAAGAGAATTTTGATTGGTGTCTTCAATCAAGAGGTGTTTGACTTCCGCATTCGACCACTTCATAATTATTCGCGGCTACGTGGATCGCTAGGAACATTCATAGATTTAACAACAAGAAGTCGTTAAACTTACAAAACATATGTATGTCCAGTAAAAATTCAATGAAACAGGTTGGTCTTGGTGTAAAATTAAGGATTGGTTAATTATTGGTTGGTTGTTTTGGACGCATTATTATTTGGTTGATGACCACTTGACCATACTTATGTATACTTACCTACATATAGCTCAGTGGTTAAGCACTCGCTTGCCATGCGGAAGGAATCGGGATCGAACCCCCGCGCCGACAAAAAAGTTGTATTCAAAATTTGGTTACAGGTGTTTGTAAGGGATTCCTTCCGGTGCGCTCGTGTTGACACAGCACCTAAATGGGAAGTATTGTGTCACTTCTCGCCCACCAGAGGGGAGGCATACTACGGGATGGGCAGGCTACAACACAAACCCCAAGCGTCTACAGTAGCTCCTGTTTCATAGCTACGAAATAAAAAAAAGGCTATGACACACTCATCTTAAATAAATAAATTTTAATACAAACACTAGTCTCATAAAAGTTCGTAAGTGTAACGGTAGTGACTACTCCTCAAGATGCAAGGTTGTGGGTTCAATCCTCGGTTCGGGCAGCGTTTTTTACAAGAATATTTTCGCAGTAAGATATTTACTTACAATGTGCTACGTAAATCAGAATACTGAGACACATGGAATGACTTAATTATAGGTTAGTGATAATTAGGTGTTTTTTACATTGTATCTGCTATGTAATTAAAATCAATTAGCGAACACGAGCCTTACTGTGCCTGTCCTCTTCATATAATTTCGTTTTCTTCTGCATCACGATATTCTAATATTACAGAGTTTATAGAATCCAACTCCTAACTCATCTAAGCATTCATCTAATCTAACTCAACATGTCTCTAATTTAAATCATCATGTCTGCAATCTAACACATCATTCCTTTAATCAAATCAATAATGTATCTAATCTAACGCATCATTACTCTAATCTAATTCATCATGATGTCTCTAATCTAATTAATCATGTCTCAAATTTAACTCAACATGTCTGTAATCGAATTAATCATTCCTCAAATCTAGCTCATCCTGTCTCTAATCAAATTCATCATGTCCAATCTAACTCATTCTGTCTCTAATCTAACCCATTCTGTCTCTAATCTAACCCATCCGGTCTCTAATCTAACCCATCCGGTCTCTAATCTAACCCATTCTGTCTCTAATCTAACCCATCCTGCCTCTAATGTAACCCATCCTGCCTGTAATCTAACCCATCCTGCCTCTAATCTAACCCATCCGGCCTCTAATCTAACCCATCCTGTCTCTAATCTAACCCACCCTGTCTCTAATCTAACATGTTTATTTAAAATGTACAAATGAAATGTTTTTTTAAAAGAAAAATAGTCGATCTCGCTTTGCATGCTTTTTACTCTGAGGCATGGTTTACTCTAATCTAACTCTAATTTACTCTAATCTAACTAATCTATTCTCCGCTTTCGGTTGCAGAGAGGACATGAAGAAGGTGAACATCAAGTTCCACGACAACGGAACTGTCACCTTCCAGCACTACAAGATCCTGGAGTTTGTGCCGGAGATGTCCGTGGCTGGCAACAACACGAGGTTCACCCTGCCCAACATACCCCTGCTGGTGAGTGGATGGTCTCTGCTAGCCGCTAGCTCAGGGAGTAGATGATTTTTAAATGACGAGATATATTAGCAAAGAATTCGTTATAACTCGGACCTCGTTTATCCGAGGCTCAACATATTATACTCAAAAGATCTGGTCGATCTGGTATTCCAGAGGTCGCGGGTTCAAAAGCACTCGGTCGTGACATTTTTTTTTTTTTTTTTTTGGTATTTATTTAGGTACCTACCTACCTATTCACATTTTTTCAACAATAAACATCAAAAAGAATTGAACTTTAACAACCTTTTCAGCATAATGCTGGTGGAGTTTGTTGCGAAATATATGTATAATTTTAGAAAATTGTCCTCTCATTTGGTGTTTAGATCACATACTCGTATTATGTCTTCGACTTAGGTACGGCTGGAATAATGATACTTATCAGTCGTATTCGGGCAGTATAAATAATGCGATATGAGGTATAAGATGATAATTTTGTTATTGCATTAGCTGCGTAAGGTACGCCAAATTTTGTATGGTGGTCTGCCATTTTGTAGAACTGCAACCATTTGCAACACAGATAATCCGGACTAGGAGTGCTATTATTTACTATTCAGCCATGCAGTGTGAAGAATTTTGGCTTTTTCAACCCCTGACAATCGGTCTGTGAGCTAGGCTGGTTTATTACAAGTTTAATGTTACCCACCTAGACGATAATGATTTTATTAATAAAGACATAACAGAGTATGAAAGAATAGCTGTGAGAAAAGACAAGAAAATGGCACAATCGTTAGAACTTATTTATGAAATGGGGGTTACAGGTCAGACATGTGAGATAAATATCAAATTGTATGCTAAGAATTAACAAATAAAAAACAGAGTCTACTGAAAAAATATCTATAATGTTGAGACGGTGAAATAATACAAAAAAACCATATTTTTGATCGTTATTATGTAGTATAATACCCACATATAATTATTATTCGTATTAAAATAATAATTTTAACAATTTTATTCCATATAGTGGGATTTGCATTGTGAGTATCAAGGGGTCAGGTGAGACATTATCTGTCCTTGACCTTACAGTGGGGAAATTTTTCACTCGGGTGACGAACAGGGTCCTCCTTTAACTTGGGTTTCAATAGAACTACTTACATATGTGTAAGAACGTAGTAAGTGCTTTTGTTGGTACTGAGTGGACTTTTGCAGGTGATGACAAATCCAAAATGGTAATAATACAAAAATCTAGAAGCATTTGAAGTGCTGAATTGCTTAGAATAATATTACTTCAAAAAGTCCCTTTGGCTTATAATAAAAAATATTATTTATTTTTTGGACATTTTATATCAGTAGATTTGTGTGTCCTGTGGCAAATAATTATGAATAATAGCCACAAAACACACAAATCTACTGAAATTTGTCATTTTCAATAGACTGAACTTAAACTCTGGAGGCTAGGTCCAGTTCTGGTCACGTCCAAAATAATCAGCAAATTAGAAATGGGGTAAATGACTCAATTTGTTTTCACCATATTCATCTACATTATGTGGAAAAGAAACTTGAAAGAAAAAAAAAATATTATGTATGATACATTGGTACAATTTGTAAGAAAACGAAAAAGACCCCGTATTTTATTCTGTACGTAAAAGGACATTGTTATATTCTTGGATTCAGCAAGTCATGATTCTTACAATGCTTCTCACTGAGATGTGCTTATGTTTCCTCTATCAAATTTAAATCTCCAAGCACCAAGAAGAATCAAGAATCTTCAGTGATGCCTACTTAGATAAAATTTAAAAAAACCCAAACGGATATTTTCAACAGACAGATAAGAAATAGGTAGTGAATATATAAAATATAAAGTAAATAAGATAAAAATACAAAAAAGCATGCGAAATCATATCTTACCTGAACACCGTGCCAATTAAAATACATATTGCACCTGTGGGAACAATTCGCATAGACGATCCAAAATGGCATAGACAATCCGCCTGGGGTTTTTTTAGCAACGAGGAAAATGAAAAATGCAAATTTTCAGAATCACTTTATCACCTTCAAGATTTTAAATCTCTGAGATTGATGTGACAGATAGAGATATAAATAGCTTCCTAATAAATAAGATTCCAGCTAAATGTGGAAAATGGAAAAATGTTTCTGTGTGTGTTCATGAAAATATAAACATAGAGAAGGCTAGCCTTGTAGTGATGGATTGATGAACGTTCCTATCTATTTTTAGCTTGTCCAGTCACCACAACATTTCTACCAAATTAGGCGACCATCACACTATTTTGGAAAATTCAAAATTTGGAATAACGGGATAAATGATGCAGCGAGGAAAATAATTCATTACTCAACATTTGCGAAGAAATTGATTGTTAAATTTAGGTTTATCAGTGAAATATTTAAATTAAATTACCTACATAGATTAAATAAATAAATGACATTTTTCGAGTCTGCTGTGTTCCATAAGTTTGGAATGTATTGTATCATGATTGTGTCTCATAGGACGAGTTAAGTTTCCTGTTGAACTTAGACTTGGATCAAGGATTTTGTTCGTCTATTAATAGTGCTTTAAGTTCTGAATCAAGTACTTATACTTATATTTAAATACGTCATTATTACGCTGTACCTACCTGTATGTGTATACAGGTGACATTAAAATATTACCCGTGTTTATATTATTAATTTTTCTTGTAAAAAATCTATTCATAGTAGATATTATACCTAGCGCGTGCTATACTTAAGCCGCATATTCTCTTAATATTTATATTTAAGGCATATTCTGATATTCTCTTAATATTTATATTTAAATAACACTTGTAAGTTAAAACGTCCAGTATTCAAGTTAAAACAGATGCAAGTTAAACTTGGATCCGGGGGTCTTTCTTAAACTTTTTGTAAATTCGCATGTGATTTATCTCCTAGACTTATCCACCTCAGGAGCTTGTAACCTGGAGGTCGGTGCGGTGGTTCGAGTCAGAGCTCAGAAGAATCGGGGATAAAAATAATAATACGTTCGAGAACAATACGTTTATGTTCAACCCTCTAAAGTTAAAGTTCTCATATTTGTGTGAATCACTTTCGTGATATCACAACTACTCAAACTCGCTTTACTAAATCTATGCTGACACCGGGACTTGAACCACCGACCTCCAGGTTACAAGTCCGCCGACATATCGATCAAACCACTGAGGTCGGCGTTCAACCATCTAATGTTGTGTGCGATTTAGAAAAAATCCCTGTCTTATTGTAAGTCACTGTTGTCGGAAATCGAGCTGATGACATTTCTTTTTTTTTCAATATGTTTTATACTTTATTTTGTACAATATAAACTTAACGCAACAAATTAACATATATACCCCTCGTCGAAAGTTTTAGACACCTGGTCTAAAACTTGTGTTGACTGAGGGGGATAATTGACTGAGGGGGATTTTGATTTCTGGCTCTCTTCCTCCCCCCAGACCCTGACATCGCAAGCGAACGCCCTCAAGCCCCTCATGAAGACAGGGGTGTCCCTGGCCCTCCGGATGACCTCTATGAAACCCTTCGTCAGCATAACGGCCGAGGAGCTGGTGTTTGGCTACGACGATACGCTCACGTCCCTGGCCAATCGGTTCTTTCCCAAGGGCAAACGGCCGCCAAGGAAGATGGGACTTTTTTGGGCGTAAGTTTTTTTTTTTTTTTTTTTTTTTTTTTTTTTTTTTTTATAAAGAAAGAGAGAATTGAGTCAAACAAGGAATGCAATTATAAGTATAAGTAGTAGTGCTTTATTTAGACTGTCAGTGCAAGACAGGTAGTCCCATTATGCCAACAGTTTAATAAAGCACCTCTTTATTTATTTGAGTATAAATACAATGTAAGTATCATGTATCGAACCCAGCTTACTTTTCTCTATGTGTCATACTTTCGAAAAATGTATCCATCACTAAATTATCTAGGTACATTTATCTAGAGAAATTTAGATGCATATTATTTTTGCTACAAAAGGTTTACATTCGTAGTTAGGTACATTTGAATTATTGACATGACTTTATTATCGAAGCCAAGTTTGAAGTTTAACCATAAATACTTATAGTTATTAGCTATTTCCTGGTACATTATATATTAATATGAGAGAATTTCAGAGGATGGTACTTTTCCTGTGGGGGAAAATTTGACTTCACAGAAGTATTGAAAAAAAAATGTGTTCCTGAAAGTTCATTGCAAGTTAGGGCCTGATCATTGGAGCTTTATTTTTTCTAAAATGTACTAGATGGTAGTTGAATTTTATTTAAATAATACCCATGTACATAATCATCTTAGAAGCCAAATAAAAATGGCTAAGAATGGGTACTCTGTAAAAAAAAAAATAATATGAAAAATAAAACAAATGATTTTATTATTATGTTTTATTTCTCATGTAATACATGGTAACAATCAACATCATCTATGGGCTAGGATGTAGCAAACATAGAAGGATTACAATGTTGTTAAGGAGATTTGAGGAGATGAGATATTATGAAGAGTATGAGTGAGAGAGGAATCTTCTGAGCAGGCGACAGTTTTCCAGGAGGACGGATTTCTGGATTTTGTATATTCTTTTATTATTATTACATTGTACCTATCTGATATTTTATTGCTTTGCATTGTATCTGCTAATAGTATGGCACCATGGCCTGCTAATTGTGACGTATTATTGCTTGAAATTTCCAGAGGAATGGCACGATCAGCGAGGTGCAGACCATATACACAGGACACGGGGGGATGGAGAACTTTGGCTACATGGACAAACTGAACGGGTTGGACCACCTACCCTACTGGGACGAAGCCCCTTGCAACGCCATACGAGCCTCGGAAGGTGAGGGTTTTTCGTTTTTTTGTTTTTTATTTATTGTTTTTTTATTGTTTCGTTTATTGTTCCTTTTAATTTTCTTCTTTTTTTTGTGTTACCCTTATATTTTACTAGCCGTTTGCCCGTGCTTTGCAACGGGACTAAATTTCAAATTTACTAAGGCATGGCCGTACTGCTGGACAGCAATGCCTTTTTGAACTTTTTATAATTTTTCTGGACAAAGCGATAATGGTTTTGGGGGGGTCAATTCTGAGACATTTTTCGATATCTCTTACCGTTTTGGCTAAACAACTCCGGACAAACAAACAAACAACAAACAAACAAACAAACATAGGTAGGTAGGTAGGTAGGTAGTCCTTTTTTCTGTTTTATATATAGAGATTTTCATTTTTTTTTTATATATCAAGGGTGGTGTGGAAGAGAATGCCGTAGGCATTAGCATGGCCCTTGATCAAGTTTTGTTTAATAATATCAACTTTGTTTCTTGTAAATTGTATATACTATATTTTGTAAATAAAACTTGATTAAATCTGTTTAATAATAATAATAAGGGTCTTTGAGACTCTTAGGGTCAAACTGTAAGACAGGTTTAGATTTAATATAAGTGGACACTGGACACTCTCCCTTAACACACCCTCAACTCCCTCAAGTCGGAGTTTCAACCAATCACGGCGCATTATAATCCGAGTTGAGGGACATAATATGGCCCTTGGTCTTGTTTCATAATATGGCCCTTGGTCTTGTTTCATAATATGGCCCTTGGTTAGAGATATATACTGAAACAATTGAACCTGGATAAACAAGAGCTCAAGGGACAAGCAATATTTTCCTTCTGAATAAAAATAATCTTTAGTGGAAGGTAGGCAGCAGGTTCTACCACCTAACCCTCATTGTATTATTATTATTGTGTGTTCATAAACTCAAATTAAATAAAGAAAATCCAAGAATTTGGTAGGATCCTATCTTGGGATCACGAATCCATGCGCTAGGACTTTTACATTTTCCAAGTCCAGCGCCGTAACGACATCCACTAACAATAGTTGCTGATACTCGTTCTTTTTCTAGCTCTGTCCTGGTAGCTCAGTGGCAAAGGCGGCACTCTGTGAATCCAAAGATTCTAGAGGTCGTAGGTTCGAAACCCAGCCAGGACATGACATGTTATCCTCCCATTTGGGATTTTTACCACATAATAATACGTCTAGTCTAGTTGGGGGACTATAAACAGGGAGTAGACCAGCATTGGCTTGGTTCTGGCGGCCCTTGTCAATTATTAGCCTCCTTGTAAAGACAGTGGTAGAAGTGCTAAGTCATTACTCCACTGTCTGGCTACCATCGTTCACGGTGATGAAACCCTATGGTGATGAATACGTCTTGGGCTCACTGCTGGAATAATGGGACTTATGAGTCCGAATCGGGCAGTTAAAATAAGGCGATATTATTATTATTCTAATGACATTCTCCCCTTTCACCCCAGGCTCTTTCTTTCCGCCGCGTGAGATGACGAAATCCGACCTGGTGCACGTGTATGACAAGGACCTGTGTCGGATCTGGCCCCTCCGCTACCGCTACGACATAGAGAAGGACGGGCTGAAGGCCGGCTACTACACTCCTGACGACGAGATCTTCACCCCGGGGGAGAGCAACGCGGAGAACAAGTGCTACTGCCCCGGCCAGGAGAAGTGCCCGCCCCAGGGCCTCCAGAACATAGCGCCCTGTCAGTTCGGTGAGTATTTGTGGAAAAGACCAATACTAATAACAATAATAATGCCTGTTAAACAGGTATATATTTACGGGCCAAGCCCTATAGAAACATATAACAAGATTGCAAATTCAAAGTATTAGTACAAAATAAAAGCAAGATAAAATTATCTATCAAAATTCCAATATCTAAATGTATCACAGATCACAGGCAAAAAGAAATTAGTTCATAAACGAAAAAAAAATATAGGGAATGAAGTAAGTTGAATAAAATACTGTCCATTCTTCTTCTTCTTCTTCTTCTTCTTCTTCTTTTACTCTGTCTTATCCCGCTCAAGCAGGTCGATGTTGTTCAACCTCATCATGGTACCTAACTTCCACTAAAGATGGTAGAAAATCCTTTGAGCATTAACCTCGTCTGGTGGTTAACTTCCACTAAAGAGTATTATTATTATAACCTCGACTATTGCCTTCTTCCAGACGCCCCCGTGTTCCTCTCGTTCCCTCACTTCTACAAGGCCGACCCTGAACTTTTGGACGCCGTGGAGGGACTCGAACCCAAGCAAGAGCAGCACGAGACCTTCTTCAAAATTCAACCGGTGAGTTATCTTATCAAACACCTCGGCCGAGGTGTGAAGAACGCCTATACAAAGAAAGGGACAGCCCGGCAGAGTGTAAGGTTACGGAAAACATAGTTCCCATGCATTTCATGTACTTTGAGCCAGCGAAAAGTTCAACAAGAATTTCAAAAATTGCGATTTTTATTTGCAAAATACGTCGAAAAATAAATTGATTTGATTTTTTGTTTGACTTCCTAGGTCAACGGGAACCCTATTTTCGAGATGATTGATTCTCAAGTTGAAATTGCGTAATAATAGGTATAAAAATAATAATATCGCCTTATGTATAATGCCCGATTAGGACTAATGAGTCACATTATTCCAGCAGTAAGCCCGAGACGTATTATTATGTGGCCAAAATCCCAAATGAGTGGATAACATGTCATGTCCCAGCTGGTGTCGAACCCACGACCCCTGTATTACTAGTCAGACGCCTTGACCACTGAGCTACCGGGAGACTTGGCGAAAGCTCTTTTGTCACTGCGACCTCTATAGACCTTTCGTGAGAACGATGATTCTCAAGTTAGTAAGTTATACCATGAGTTTTATCACAATCGTCATATCATAATAACTTATTACCCAAAACTCGAACTAGTCCTACTAAATTTTTGCCAGACTTGGGACTCGAAACCCTGACTTCCAGTATAAGAGTCTGACAGATCGAGTTACTGAGGTTGATCATATCAATGTATAATGAACATTATGTAAATTGAAGTAGTATGTATATTAATTGTATAATGAACATTATGTAAATTGCAGTAGTATGTAAAATGAACATTATGTAAATTCAAGTAGTATTTATAATAAACATTATGTAAATTGCAGTAGTATGTATAATGAACATCATGTAAATTGCAGTAGTTCACGATAGACCTATGTAAAAGGTCACGTAGGTATACCTACTGTATACAGTTGATCCATAGGTAAGAGAGAGGAGCCTATTTTTTTCTCTCATATCAAGGTTTCTCTTATAAAGAGGTTATATTCCACTATTAAGAGCTAAATTCGACCTCTTTTTTTAACAATTTTTTATGGATGTATTTTACTACAAGGTTTATAACAGGGAAAATTCGAACTCAAAATCCTTCTCTTACATCTAGGTTTGACTTTCTCTTACATCTAGGTTTGACTGTGTAATGATTTTTCACCTCTGTCCACTTTTCAGAAACTGGGAGTGCCTCTGGAGGCGGCTGTGAGGGTTCAACTGAACCTGGCTGTGGAGGAGTCCAGCATCCACGTGGTGAGAGGCTTCCCCTCCATCACCTTCCCCATCATGTGGGTCGAGGAGGTGAGAGCTTTCATTCTTGTGCCTCCTTTTTTTTTTACTTTCATCATCATAGGGTGTTGAAAGATTTTCTTTTTTTCATCATCATCACAGGTTGTCCTCATCGTGAACGATGGTAGCCAGACAGTGGAGGAATGACTCAGTACTCCTACCACTGTCTTTTCAAGGAGGCTAATAATTGACAAGGGCTCCCAGAACCAAGCCAATGCTGGTCTACTCCCTGTTTATAGTCCCCTAGCCAGACTTTTTTTTTACTTTCCTTATATTATAATGAGGAAAGTATTGTATTTCTTCCTCTGTTTCCCAGAAGTTTAAGCTTCAGGAATGTTATCTTCATGATATGTAAAATCCATTTACATTCATTATTTCTATCATAATTGTACCAACGAACGAAGATATTCGCTACCCATATAATAATAATAACTAGACACTTGTTTATCCTGCAAGATTAGGACTAAAAAGTCCCATTGTTTCAACAGTTGTTAGAAGCCATTTTTCACAAATTAGAGAGTGGTCAAATTCTTAAATTAAAGAGCAAAAAAGTTATGCATAGTGTGGAGTTTGAACCCACGGATCACTACGCCACCTAAATCACCAGACCAGCACCTCAACTACTAGACCACCAGAGCACCTTCGCTTAATATCCCCACCTTCAGCACAAGATTTTTTATCTTGTGAAGGTGGGTATACCCTCATTGTTTGTTGAAGATGTTATCTTAATATATAAATGTCAAAGGCACTGACTGACTGACTGATCATCACTGTTTCTCCGAACTGGTATGTCCTAGGAAGCTGAAATTTGGTAGGTAGCTTTGTCTTATAGTCTAGATGATGTGCAATAAGACGGGTTTTTTTCGAAATTCCCACCTGCCATTGGCGAAAAAGGAGTTTTTGCTTGCACGGCCATGCCTCGGCCCGCAAAGCGGGCGACAGCCCGCTAGTTGTGAAATATAATTACATGGAATTTATGATGTTATCCTTTTAGAAATACTGTAATTTTCAACCAACTTTGGTTTGTATCACATTTACAATATCACTATATCACATTTACAAAATTCCCTTTTTTATAGTTAGAGGGGCAAGGACTTCGATTGTTATAGACCTCTCTTTAAATAAATGTTCATTAAATACAAAAAAAATTACATGGAAACTTAAAATAATAATAATAACGCCCCCCACTAACTCCCCTCCCCTCCTCCCCAACAGGGTATCGGTGACCTGCCCCCCAACATCCACCGCTGGATCTACCTGGCCACCTCCTTCGCCCCCACCCTCGCCCCCCTGCTCGAGTACGGGTTCATCGCGTTCGGCTCCCTCGTTCTGGTCGTCGTGTTTGTTCGGGCCTACAAGTCGCTCGTGTTCACGCAGGAGAATCTCGAGCGGGGCCGAGAGAAGCTTCGGCGAGGTTCGTCCTTCATCGTGAACGGCCAGCATCGGCTGATGATCATCCGCGACAGCTACTCGTTGCTAGGCAACCACAGTCCCGAGTCCGAGGAGCAGGGATCGTCGGATTGACGACCACCGAGGCGGAGAAGAAAGAAACGCTGATGTTTTCCAAGCGAAAGGTCAGCTGGACGCTGATAGTTTCCAAGCGAAAGGTCAGCTGGACGCTGATGTTTTCCAAGCGAAGGGTCAGCTGGACGCTGATGTTTTCCAAGCGAAAGGTCAGCCGGACGCTGATAGTTTCCAAGCGAAAGGTCAGCTGGACGCTGATGTTTTCCAAGCGAAGGGTCAGCTGGACGCTGATGTTTTCCAAGCGAAAGGTCAGCTGGACGCTGATTTCATGTTGATTTGAAGAGAAATATCGCGGAGCTGATTTTGTCAAGTAAACCGTCAGCTGACTGGCGGTCTATTTGCGTCTTTAGGAAGCGAACGTCTGCTGAAATTGACATTGGTTTGTCTTGATTTCAACTAAAAGCTGACTTCGTTCCGTGCTGTCAAATAAATATTTTGTGTTAAAAACAAACAAAATAACTGCTATAGTTTTCAGCTTCCCGGACAGAAGGGATTAGCTGATCTGAGCTTGAGATACAGCTGTGTAGCGGGTGATATAACTACTTTCTTGTGATTTGTAAATAACCTGTGCGTGTATAGGGAAACCACTGGGGTTCTAAACATGACGGTCTTTCTTGACGTGCCATGGAGGGCTAACGCATGTACTAGGGTTGTGAAAGTGTTGACTTATTTATTCCAACCCCATCTTACACCATCATTCTATCATCTCAAAAATCATCGTATTCCTGTATACTAGTTGTACAATTTTATTTATATATTTCTAACAAATAAAAAACTTCGTCCTACTTGCTTTCGTCGGGGATGGACCCTATAATGCTGACGGCATTCTCTTTTTGTATTGCCAGACTCAATATCAAATTGTACAACTAGTATTCCACTAAATCTTTAGATGAAGAAACATGTAGATGAAGAAATAATATTAAGGATGTAGATACTTTGTAGCTGTACCTAAATTTAAAAATATTTTTTATTGATTAAATGTGACTGGGTAACTTCCTCTGTCTGAATAGGAACACTTAAAGAATTCCTAAGACCATTTCCTAACTATTCCTAAAACCTCCTGTTATACAATTTATTCCTTAAAACCAAATCATGTTTTACAATTCTGGAAAGTTAATTCTGTTTTTGAATTCCTAAAACCTGATTTGGTTTTACAATTCCTGAAACCTATTCCTGTTTTAAATTCCTAAAACTTAATCTTGTAATAATTCCTAAAATCTGATTTTTTTCTAAAATGCCTAAAGCCAAGTCCTGTTTTAACAATAATTGTATTATTCCTAAAAACCTGATTCTATTTTACGACTTTTGCCTTTAGCCCCATTCCATATTGGCCTTTGTGCAATACTATATACTTAACATATAAAATATAACTATATAAAAATCGTAGATAAATATTATTTATTTAAACAAAAATCTTGGCCTTCAGTAGAAGGAGAGTTTAGTACTCACAGAATGGTTCTTACTAGATCATTAAATTTCTGCACATACATAATTGCCTCTTCCCTATTTTATGTTTAAATTTAAGAACCTGTAATCTGTATAGTAATTTAAGACTTTAACCAAAATAACGCAGCATATCAATGTACTGTACATATTAACGAATTTAATATATTAGTCTAGAATTTAAGTCATTGCAATAATGAAATTCTGCAAGTTACCAGCCAAAGCAATCGAACTGTAGCCGAGAGAGTGAGGGATTGAGGGAAAGAGTTATCGATGTTCAATACAAAGCTCATATGGTGAAATTTCACATCAGATTGCCTAGGCTCATTGCATTATGCCTGATTTTAAAATGGCTACAGTTCGACCGGGTTGAAACCATTTTTATTTTTAAGTCCATATTAGATTTACAGAAGATGTACTTGTTGCCTATCCTTGAGGAGTTCAGTGGCTGTCAAGCTCACCAGTTGGCCATACCCTGTGCTAAGTTACAATAAACGAATTAAAATGAAAATGTTTCCTCAACTCCTGAACAACTTGAAGTTAAAATATTTTCCTAAACAAAGATCTTCCATTATGGGTACAATAATGTTTTGTAAGTAAATACAGAAAAAATAAAATTGAACCTTGAAATTACAACAGTGGGTGCCAAGTTCAGAACATTTCCGAGTCAATTAATGAAATTACGTTTCTTAAAAAAGTTACTTTTTTGACCATTCAAATCAGTAATCCATAAAGAGTTCTCAATCATTCCAGACCGCCACTTTCCTCCTCTAGGCTTCCAAAGGTTGAACTTGCTCAATTTTACATCATAATTATGTTCAACATGGACCGTATTTTTGTAGCCTTGTAGCATAGGATTGCCCATTTGAGCCTCATTTCTGTACAAAATTCGTACTCAAAGCCAAATATTATCAAGACACACTGCTATGCTAGGAGGAAAAAATAGAGGTTTTCTTTTTTTTACGGCATTCGCCGAAATGACTGCCTTTGTTCTAGAACTTACACAGAAGAGAGATACACATTTGAAATAATGAAATAAATTACTTGGCCTTGCTAGTAAAGAAAACTTGTGTCAACATCATCAAAAGTTATAGGAAAAAAAACTTTATGTAGCAGAGTGAAGACTGACAAATCCTTGTCTAAACGTGAAGTCTCGATTTCTGAAAAGAAGAAATTGAGCTATCATGTTTGTTTTAATCATATTGATTATGCCTCTTATTAAAATTATCCACTCTTGGGACTCGAACCATTGAACTCAAGGTTACGAGTCCGCTACAATAGTCAAGTTTCTGAAGTCGTCTAGGACGAAATATTTTTCCTCCTACGCTAGTGTCTTTTCATTCCTTGTGATTTGTAAATAAATTAGCATTAATATGTGTAATTAGAATTTATCCTATACCAGTAGGGGAAATCATCTTAGAATTGTGAATATTTAGTTTAGAAATGTAAATATTTACTTGTAAACCATTTGGAAAAGAGTCATAAGGGTTCCACCGAAAACTCAAGGTGGCCTGTAAATAGAAAAATGGGTGGGAAGCCGTAACATTTTGCCGTAGTTTAGATTTTTCAAAAATGAACCCATTGGATCTAAAGCCTGAGTCTTGGATCCCTCATTGATATCTTAGGAACACTTCATTTATTATTAACTTAAGGTTTACCATCACTTTTAAAGGGTTTTCATTGTTTTAGGTTTAAAATAATTTATTTTCTACTGTGCAATATTAATTTTGACATAATTCTTTGACCTTCTCATGCTACTTTTGTTATAGAAACGGCGTATTGGACACCTGATGATGTTCTGTAGCTAGATTGACTAATAAGTATTATTATTGTGTGAATATGAACTGGCCTACTTTGGAAGGTCTACTTTAGAATTAGACTCGATGTCTACCACAGTATTAGAGTCTACTCTCTGTTGTAAAATGTTCCTGACCGCACCGCACTGTCTTATGATGTGATGGGCGTGGCTATTAATTTTTTTCTTCGCATTATATGGCCCACAGATTGACAGTCATATATTTATGATTTAAATATCGACTCTTCAACCACACTTCACAATGGTCTGACTCAATGACATAAAAGTGAATGACCTTATTCAATTAAATCAATGATATCAGATTATCTCACGCTTTAAACATGAGTAAACATCGTCGTTCATTTGTTAAAATAATAATAATAATAATAAAAAAAAAACAAAAAAACTGCGTTTAAGAATGAAACGATTATTTTTTTAGTAAACAGGGCTGTCGGTCTGTGGGTTACAATCAAATTTTAGACGACTTCGTTTATTTAGGTGTAAAATTACACTGAAGAATTTTGAAAAAAGACTTTATCAACAAGAATGCTTTGCAAAACGAAGATTTTGTGGTGAAAACCCCACTGAGCAATAATACTCTATTATGTTTGTTGCTACCAAATTTTCTTGCCCTCTTTAAAAAAATCAATTTGAGTAATGTATGCATAGTATGTATTCACTAAGGACCAAATCAAATAACATTACAACAAAGATAAAAAAAAACAAGGCCCTTACTTAAGTCAGACTCTACACCAATCATAGCACCTTATCTTGAATTTAGAACGGTCTTTTCTCTTTGTAATCTTATTTAATAATTTTGGCCCTAAAAAGTATAGGAAACTTATATCACAGTCGAAATATAAAAGCGGTGCTCAATTTTCATTCCAAATTTAATCTAAATTTATTAACGCTCAATTATTTAATTAATTCCATCTTATCTGTTCTGAAATTTGCTAGTCAAATTCTTGAGACTGCCGAGATTTTGACATGTAGCTTTCAATAAATTATTTTCTTCTCAACTTCCCAGGGATTTAAGGGCGAAATAAATAGATATCATTGTAATACCTCTGCGGCTAAGTCTTGATATGCGCACTGTCTTAGATGGGAAAACCATTACTAAGGGCGGAATTAATAGTCATTTTTGTAATACCTCTGTGGCGCTAAGTCACGGATTACGTACTGTGAAAGATAGGGAAAACCGACGCTTAGCAATGACTTGAGTTATAAAATTTGTCTATTAATTTGTCCTTGGGCATGACTTAAGAAATCGATTTTATCCATTAATTTCGCCCTAAGATTCGCCAGTGAATCTTCAAGTCAAAAGAAAAATGTATTAGATAATATCCATAGTAAGAGATTTCATATTAACGCATTTCTAAAATTGATTTTTTCGATACGTTTTAAATTGTTAAGGTACCTATTAGATATTGTAAACTTTAGTTCCGGTAGACATTTCATTTTCTTTGTATATTTTTAATTTTATTTATTCCTTTCCCCAAAAAATAACTCAAGGTGCGTATTATATTGTATTTAGTTTTTGAGTAAAATCATTATACCTTCTTATTTTCATATTATTACCTACGTTTCGAAGTTGTTATTTTCCATTGATATAGAGATTTCAAAAAATTCAGGTAGTTAAGTATTTTACGCAGTCTAAAGCCGTGGTGTTTTTCTTTTGGATAAAATAAATTCCAGGTTAGTCATTTCCAAATATTCCCATTTTCTTCCAAGTTTAGCTTCCCCACTATTCGTGAAAGAAAAATAAGTTTCTGTACTTTTAAAGATAAACAATGGATTAAATTGTAATTAACTCAGAGCTCCGTAATTCTAGCAGTTGTTTGAGTGTAGGTATTTGTATACATATACTCGTAATACGAGTATGTGTTTAGTTTCCTAAGTGCATGATGAAAAATCTATGCATTGTAGGAGATTGATCTTCATTTTACGGGATGCGAATATTAATTTTGGCCACTAGGTAGTATTAAAAAAAACAGTTTTCGAAATGCTATTTTTTGGCCACATAAAAATGCAACATCAATAATTCCCTGAACTTATTTTAAAAGTACCAATTTAAAATTTGTTGTATCAAACCCCAAGACTAAATTTCTAGTACAAAATTTCAAGTATGATGCCAATACCTCTGGAAGTTCTGGGATCAATATTAGCAGACACAAGTGTGACACTGAATGGTGGTAAGGTGGTCAAGTTGTCTTCTAAGATGCACTCTTGGACTGCAGGTAGTATTATAATACAATTTTATTATTGGAAAGTTTCTTTGCTTCTAGTAAATCTATTTTTTTCCAAGTCAAAGCTTTTAACACGTTCGTTACCGAACGGCCATATGTGGATGTTTTTGTGTTTTTCTTTGGGACCGAAAACACACATGTGGTTGTTATCAAAAATTTAACGAGGGACCGGACATCCATATATGGCCTTTTTGAGGTAGCTCCATTTTGTCACATTTTGACCTCTTTCCCATGGTTGTTGGTATTAGAACCGATATAGGATCAAATCTTGTACAAATACGATGCATATTTGGATGCAAAAAAAAAAAAAAAATTTGGTCCCCAGGATGCAACAGCGACTTTACCGCCTGGTCCCTACGTAAAACTTGAAAAAATTGGCTTGGTAACGAACGTGTTAAGTGGCTTTGTAACTGACCTGAGTAGCTCCATCGATAAAGCGGCGGTCTCGTAACCTGGAGGATGGTGGTTTGAATCTCTAGTGTAACAAATATTTAGAAGATGCGAGTTTTAGTAGGTGTGACATCACCATTGATATTTAAAAAATAGGAGAATTTCACAGTCTTTTTATTTTATAGCCAAGAAAGAACAGGTAGAATCTAGCTATAGCGAGTTGGAAGAGATACACAC
Source organism: Bactericera cockerelli (assembly GCA_024516035.1). Classification (NCBI taxonomy): domain Eukaryota; kingdom Metazoa; phylum Arthropoda; class Insecta; order Hemiptera; family Triozidae; genus Bactericera; species Bactericera cockerelli. The sequence goes on along the minus strand of CM044961.1, from coordinate 27,873,430 downwards.
GATAGAATAAATTTGAAGAACATAAAAGATATTTACACATCATCTGTGAAATTTTAATTTATTTTTTTTAAAGAAGGCTGACTCACAGTCTTTTTTTCGTGGCCTTATCAAACAGCAGCTAAAATAGACGTTTTTGCTCTATGTTGTAACGAGCCCATTCCGTAGTATGTCTCCCCTTTTTGATGAGCGAAAAATGACACACTACTTCCCTTTAACACGTTCGTTACCGAACGGCCATATGTGGATGTTTTTGTGTTTTTTCTGTGGGACCGAAAACACAATGTGGCCGTTATCAAAATTTTAACGAGGGACCGGACATCCATATATGGCCTTTTTGAGGTAGGTTGTTAGTATTAGAACAGATATAGGATCGATTCTTGTACAAATACGATGCCAAATATGCAAAAAAAAATCATTTTGGTACCCAGGATGCAACAGCGACTTTACCGCCTGGTCCCTACGTAAAACTTGAAAAAAATAGCTTGGTAACGAACGTGTTAATGTGCTAGGTCAACGAGCTCACCGCCCGAAGGTGTGAAACAAATATAACGCGATTAGCTCAGTGGTTAAGCACTCGCTTGCCATGCGGAAGGTCCCGGGTTCGAACCCCCGCACCGACAAAAATTTGTATTCAAAATTTGGTTACAGTTGTTTGTAAGGGATACCTTCCGGTGCGCTCGTGTTGACCCAGCACCTAAATGGGAAGTATTGTGTCACTTCTCGCCCATCAGAGGGTAGGCATACTCTGCATACTACGGGATGGGCAGGCTACAACACAGACCACAAGCGTCTACAGTAGCTCCTGTTTCATGGCTCCGAAACAAAAAAGGCTGTGAAACACTCATCTTTTTTTTTTTCTTTTAAGAAAATGTGATAACTTAGTTCTAGTAGTCGCATGGCTACCATGCAACTTCAGGCGTTACAAGGCCCACTCATACATAGGTCCACTCATACTCATACTGCCTGGGCGTTGCTTTACTTCAGTGATCTGATAAGAACTGGTGTAGCATCAACGCTGACTGGTCGCTCATTAAATGTGTCCTTTTTATTTTGATTTCTAGCTGATGTCTTATTGAGAGATGTTCAGGATCCTGGATTGGTTACTCAAAAGGAAATTATGATTTATGGTGAAGAATATAAAATTTACTCTTTTCTTCTTTGAATAATTGAACAATGAAGAAACTTGTGGTGGTGGAGAAGGAGAAGAAAAAGGAGAAGAAAAAAGAGAAGGAGAGAAGATTTTGTAATTCCTGATGTCAACGATCTGATTTAAAAAGCAAACTTTTAGTTTTTAACTCTTTTACTTTTTAAAACAAAAAGTCACCATACTCTGAGCCCTTTCTATACTTATTTATCCTAACTTAAATTAAATTGCAGAAATAAAAACAAAAAGTAAGTATTACGTATTTTAAGTTAGAATTTCTATCCGATAATTAGGCATTTCATATTCTTGAACGAACTTTTGACACTGTAGGTTAAGATGATAATATATGTATTTTTTCAAATTGTAATGTAAATGAGAGTGATGAAAAAATATAAATAGATATAGATAAATTTTATTTGTAAAAAAATCAGATTTTGTTACAATGATGAAAAATATTGTGAGCTGACAGATTACAAATCAATGTTGTTTTAATAAAATGTATTATTATAAAATCAAAATTTATATTGTTATTGATAATGCTGCATTTGTTTACTTGCAGGTTATGAATCAAAATTAAAAAAGGTATCTCCAAATCTACAAGTATTCGTCCAAATTGAAAGTTATCATCCAAATTGATAGTCTCCAAATCAAAAGTATCCGTCCAAATTGAAAGTCTCGAAATCTACAAGTTATCATCCAAATTGAAAGTCTCCAAATCTACAAGTATTCGTCCAAATTGAAAGTCTCCAAATCTAAACGTTATCATCCAAATTGAAAGTCTCCAAATCTACAAGTATTCGTCCAAATTGAAAGTCTCAAAATCTAAAAGTTATCATCCAAATTGAAAGTCTCCAAATCTACAAGTTATCATCCAAATTGAAAGTCTCCAAATCTACAAGTATTCGTCCAAATTGAAAGCCTCCAAATCTAAAAGTTATCGTCCAAATTGAAAGTCTCCAAATCTACAAGTATTCGTCCAAATTGAAAGTTATCATCCAAATTGAAAGTCTAAAAATCTAAAAGTTATCATCCAAATTGAAAGTCTTGAAATCTAAAAGTTATCATCCAAATTGAAAGTCTCCAAATCTACAAGTATTCGTCCAAATTGAAAGTTATCATCCAAATTGAAAGTCTAAAAATCTACAAGTATTCGTCCAAATTGAAAGTTATCATCGAAATTGAAAGTCTCCAAATCTAAAAGTTATCATCCAAATTGAAAGTCTGCAAATCTACACGTTATCATCCAAATTGAAAGTCTCCAAATCTACAAGTATTCGTCCAAATTGAAAGTCTCAAAATCTAAAAGTTATCATCCAAATTGAAAGTCTCCAAATCTACAAGTTATCATCCAAATTGAAAGTCTCCAAATCTACAAGTATTCGTCCAAATTGAAAGCCTCCAAATCTAAAAGTTATCGTCCAAATTGAAAGTCTCCAAATCTACAAGTATTCGTCCAAATTGAAAGTTATCATCCAAATTGAAAGTCTAAAAATTTACAAGTATTCGTCCAAATTGAAGTTATCATCGAAATTGAAAGTCTCCAAATCTAGAAGTTATCATCCAAATTGAAAGTCTGCAAATCTAAACGTTATCATCCAAATTGAAAGTCTCCAAATCTACAAGTATTCGTCCAAATTCAAAGTCTCCAAATCTACAAGTATTCGTCCAAATTAAAGGTGAGTGAAACCATTTTGCAACCTATCATTATTGCTTTGTATGGTGACTTTTTATGTACAAATAAAATGAAAATTGTAAATTCTGTCAGATCAGTTGACTCAGGAAAATCAATAAGCTGGACTATGTAGAGGAAACTAACAAAAATATTGTACAATAAATATTATATATTCTTATCTATTAAATCACGTGAATTTTGATTATTTCTAATATGTCTCTTCATTCAGCTGGACACCTAATCTTTGATAATTATCAAAGATTAGGCGTTCGAACCAAAAATGATAATAAATTGTTGGTAAAAAATCTTAAACATGGGTACTATTAGAAGTGTACTATTAATATAATAGCGCACGAATAGCTCAGTGGTTAAGCACTCGCTTGCCATGCGGAAGGTCCCGGGTTCGAACCCCCGCGCCGACAAAAATTTGTATTCAAAATTTGGTTACAGTTGTTTGTAAGGGATACCTTCCGGTGCACTCGTGTTGACCCAGCACCTAAATGGGAAGTATTGTGTCACTTCTCGCCCATCAGAGGGGAGGCATACTACGGGATGGGCAGGCTACAACACAGACCACAAGCGTCTACAGTAGCTCCTGTTTCATGGCTACGAAACAAAAAAAAAAAAAATATATATACAGGGTGTCCCACCAAACTTGGACACCTCGAATTACTCGGCCCCTGAAAGAGTTTTTGAAAAATAAAAAAATCTAGGGTACATGTGCTAATTATGCGGTTTCAGTCATGAAATTTTTTTTTATACAGGGTGGTTCAAAAGTCAGAAATTGAGGTGTCATTTTTCGATTTTTAAATGGATTGACCTGAATTTTATTTGATAATTTTACTTCTAAATGGTTCCTGAGTACATTTTAAAACAAAAATTTTACATACAGGGTGGTTTTTTTTCGACCAATTTTTTTTCTTTATCTCGAATAACTCAAGTTCGTTTAATTTTTTCGATAACAAGAATAGAATGTGTTTGTGTAATGAATACACGCACTTTTAATTGGCATCAAAAATTTTTATACAGGGTGGTTCACAAGTGAAATAATTACTTGATTTTTTTTAAAACCGTGTTTTTTGGATTTTTTATTTAGGATTAATAATTCTCGTCTAATTTTACACATTTTTCGTTGGTCATATCGAAAAACAAAACTGGACCCCACGACGATCGGTTCTCCGCACCGGGTCTACTCGGGATTCAAGGACAACACCAAGGATCTCGACCAAGGATCGTCAACCACAACAGCCAAATTCAACATTCGTCATGCAACCCCCACCCCTCGTTTTTTGGACTGAGGAGCATCTATCAGCCGGACTGCTCCTACTCCTACTTCAAATGGCTGGCATTGAGAGAAACCCTGGACCACAAAACACATGGATTTGTTCTGTATGTAACCAACCAATTAACAATAATGCTATCTCAGTAAAATGTAACGGATGTTCAAATTGGTGTCATCTAAGAAGATGCACCAACCTACCCTCACATAGAAATTGGTCCACTAGCTTCAAAGCCAATTGTTGTACAAACATAAATTTTTCAATGACCAATAGTACAAATACTAGTCAATCTCTGAGACTGAACCCCCTAAGCAATAGCTCTAGTCAAACTGTAAATAATGTAAATATTACAGAGTTTAAAATACTGCAATTCAATTGCAATGGTTTAAACCAAAAGCTAGATGAGATCCTAAACTACATGAGTAACAACAACATTCACATAGCTGCAATACAAGAGACAAGGCTCTCAAGTAATTCTAACCTACATTCAAAAGACAACTACACAATACTGAGGAAAGATAGAGGAAAGAATACTGGCGGAGGATTAGCATTCATTATCCACAACTCTGTCAAATACCAAACTATCTCTCTGCCTATTCCAGGAAGCCAAGCTCATTTCTTAGAACAACATGGAATCATAATCAAATCTGGATTGACACAGATAACCTTGCTGAACATTTACATCCCTCCACCCAGCAGCTGTGAATCTGGGTACAAAGCCAACATAGATCACCTTCTAAACATAGAAGATTGCATTCTCCTTGGTGACTTCAATGCACACCATGACCTCTGGGATCCTCATCTTAACAATGATCAGAGAGGTGAAGACTTGGTTGACCAAATTGACACCACAGATTTTGGTATCCTCAACGAGCTTGTGCCCACACGAATAGCAACAAATGTTAGATCCTCACCAGATATCACCTTGGCGACAACAAGCCTCATGTCATCAATACACTGGTCTACAGAAGTAGCACTCTCATCAGATCATCTTCCTATCACTGTGACAGTCAGTCGAAGACTTGAAAAAACCGATGCTGACACAAGAACATTCATAAACTTCAACAAGGCAAACTGGCAAGGTTTTCTAGAATATACAGAAACCTGTTTTGAAGAAACTGAAATTCCAACTTCAGTATTAGCAGCTGAAAACAAATTCAGGAAAATATTGAATAACGCCAAATCAAAATTTATCCCATGTGGTAGAATCCCAAAAGTTTATCCAAACTACCCCACTGCAGCTGCTGAATTAACAGATAAAAGAGATGAAATGAGGTCCAATGATCCAAATGATCCAAGAATCAAAGAGCTCAATGCACGCATCCTAAAACTAGTTAATAAACATAGATCAAACAAGTGGCATGAGCATATCAAAGAATGCAACTTCACAAACAAAGGTCACAATAATCTTTGGAAAGTCATCAAAAATATTGTAAATCCATCCAAAACTAAGAGTAACAACACAATTCATTTCAACAATGTACCTGTTGATGACTCAAAGAAATGTGCAAACAACTTTAACAGACAATACACTGAACATCCCCCAAAGAAAGAAAAAGCAGGCAGATGCATAAAGAGACACTTTCAATACTGCAAAAGAGGCACATTTGAAGAAGAAAACTGCCAAATACCTCAATCAGAAGTGGACCATGCCATAAGAAAAGCTAAATCGTCTAAAGCTCTTGGACCTGACGGCATTTCCACCATCATGCTGAAGCACTTGGGCATAAAAGGAATAGCTTATCTAACAAAATTGTACAACATGTCACTTACCTCTCTCACCATTCCCAATATCTGGAAAACTGCTAGGATAATACCTCTTTTGAAGCCGAGCAAAGATGCAAGTGATGGGAAATCATACCGCCCAATTTCCTTGCTATCGCCTGTTGTAAAAATCATGGAAGCAGTTCTCTTACCATGTATAAATGAGAATATTCAACTCGCACCACACCAACACGGGTTTAGGAAAAACTTCAGTACCACCACCGCTCTTCACACCGTGCAAGATCAGATATGCAGAGGTCTAAATCAGGATGCTCCATGCTCTAGATCCATCATGGTGGCCCTAGATTTGTCAAAAGCATTCGACTCCATCTCAATTGAACAACTCCTTCAAGACCTATTTGAGACTGATATCCCATGTACAATCAAGAGATGGCTCTACAACTATATGAATGGGCGACAAACATATGTTGATTTCCGCAACTGCACATCAAAATATCGAAGGGTTAAGCAAGGTGTTCCTCAAGGTGGAGTACTCTCCCCAACACTTTTCAACCTCTACATGAGCAAAATACCTGCGCCACCAGAAGACATAACACTAGTCACATATGCGGATGACTGCACAATCTTAGCCACAGGACAGGACATCGATGAACTATGTGCAAAAATTAACAATTATCTTGCCACATTATCAGCATGGATGAATGACAGGAAACTCCAACTATCCTCCGAGAAGTCATCAGCTACCCTCTTCACCACATGGACAAAACAAGTAAACATGCAGCTCAACATAAAAATCAATGGTCAAAGAATCCCTACAGTAAAGAACCCCAAAATCCTGGGTGTCACATTTGACCCAATGATAACATTTCACAACCATGCAACCATACTTAAATCTAAACTGAGATCCAGAAATAATATGCTCAAGGCCCTAACTGGAAACACATGGGGGAAAAATAAGGAAATTCTTACCACCACATACAAAGCCATTGGTCGATCCATCTTAAACTATGCGGCACCAATCTGGTCACCACAGCTTGCAGAAAGTCATTGGAGAAGCATCCAAGCATGTCAGAACACGTCACTAAGGATCACAACTGGCTGCCACAAGATGAGCAGTGAGGACCATCTTCACCAGGAAACAAAGATCTTACCTGTAAAACCTCATAACTCCATGCTAAGTCAACAATACCTGGTATCCTGTCATCAAGCTAACCACCCCTGCAATACCTTAGTGACAAGAGATCTCCCACCACGCAGCATACGAAGAACAATCCTGTGTGAACGAGAGCATATAGCTAACCTTCTTCCTGCTCCCAACATTGACTCGATGATCGCAAAAGCCGTCAACCAGGCAGTACACACAAAAGTAGTTGAAAATACATTGAATGCATACCAGCCCAAACAGGGTCCTCAAGAGTAAACCACCAGAGATTTCTCCAGATGAAAAACAGCTCCCACGATGCACCAGGGCCACTCTCGCTCAGTTAAGATCTGGTTGGTCCAGGCGCCTCAATGCATACATGAACCGCATTGACCCCAACATCGTAGACAAATGCCCGGAATGTGGAGGTAGTCCGCACGACACATCCCACTTATTCTCCTGTCCATCAAAACCCACGCCATTGACACCCATAGACCTTTGGCTTCATCCCATCCAGGTGGCAACCTTCCTTCAGCTTCCATTAGAGGATGATGAGTCTGCATGACAATGTTGAGTCCACCGCTGCTGCTACTACAACAACAAAAACAAAACTAAAGTGTTGTACAGGGTGAGACATATTTTTCTTGTAACACCCTGTATATGGGCAGTCAAAGAGACGCAAAATTAAATATAAAGACTAAATATGCAAGAAAAACTTTGATTTTTAATTAAACTAAAAAGTTATGGTGTTTTAACTAATATTGTCGCATGGACCACCCTGTAGATATTTTCTTAAACCATCATATGGGTAGTCGAAACTGTCTAAAATTCAACGAAGACTTCGAATCATGGGGGAAAAACAAATAAAAAACACGAATTTGAAGCCATTTTCATTTTTGTGTCTACACCTACCTAATTTCAGTGTGGACACCAAATTGAAAATGGCTTCAATTCGTGTTTTTTATTTGTTTTTCCCAAATGATTCGAAGTCTTCGTTGAATTTTAGACAGTTTCGACTACCCATATGATGGTTTAAGAAAATATCTACAGGGTGGTCCATGCGACAATATTAGTTAAAACACCATAACTTTTTAGTTTAATTAAAAATCAAAGTTTTTCTTGCATATTTAGTCTTTATATTTAATTTTGCGTCTCTTTGACTGCCCATATACAGGGTGTTACAAGAAAAATATGTCTCACCCTGTACAACACTTTAGTTTTGTTTTTCGATATGACCAACGAAAAATGTGTAAAATTAGACGAGAATTATTAATCCTAAATAAAAAATCCAAAGAACACGGTTTTAAAAAAAATCAAGTAATTATTTCACTTGTGAACCACCCTGTATAAAAAATTTTGATGCCAATTAAAAGTGCGTGTATTCATTACACAAACACATTCTATTCTTGTTATCGAAAAAATTAAACGAACTTGAGTTATTCGAGATAAAGAAAAAAAATTGGTCGAAAAAAAACCACCCTGTATGTAAAATTTTTTGTTTTAAAATGTACTCAGGAACCATTTAGAAGTAAAATTATCAAATAAAATTCAGGTCAATCCATTTAAAAATCGAAAAATGACACCTCAATTTCTGACTTTTGAACCACCCTGTATAAAAAAAATTTCATGACTGAAACCGCATAATTAGCACATGTACCCTAGATTTTTTTATTTTTCAAAAACTCTTTCAGGGGCCGAGTAATTCGAGGTGTCCAAGTTTGGTGGGACACCCTGTATATTTAACAGGTATTGTGTATCCCTTGGTTGGTAACTTCCTTTATTATCTCTTTCTTCCTCTCCATAACTTTTTCTCTTCCCTAGATCACTGGTTAATTTCATCAAAATCGGGTGTACCGTTCACGAGATATAAGCGTTTAAGTAAAAAGTTAGTGGTCAGGCGCATGGTCTCTTTCACCCAGAACCGCTAGTACGAATTTGATGAATTTGATTAAAATGGGACCATCTACAGAACGTCTCCAATATGTGTGCAAAATTTCATCAAAATCCGTTGAGTACTTTCCGAGATTTGCGCGTTACAAGGAATATTTTTGACGGACCGACAGACGAACACAAAACCAAAGTTGCTCAGGAGGTTATGAAACGTCCAGAAATGTGAAATCGGATCGGAGCAAAAAAATATTTTTTTTTTTTTACAAAAACGAACACATTACTTCCGATTTCTAATATTAGAAATTTCTCGGAAGTAAAACCTAACCCCGGCCTGACGGAAAATGGAAATGAGGACAATAGAGAAATTTCTTCTTTTTTTTTGCTGAACGTCTCATTAATATTGAGGCCATTTGAGGAAGATGTTTTAAAAGAGAATATTCTCTGCAATCGGCCTAACCCGCTGCTCACATTAACCTCACTCGGCCTTGGTTGGGTCGCGAAAAGCCAGCATTATGATGGTTAGAGCCCTGGGATCACCCACAAAATCCTAATCTTGCTTGAAGTTGCGATCTTACTGGTATGTTTTGACGCTAGCTTTCTCTTAACTTACTCATCACGGCTTTAAATCTGTGAATCCAGAAATTTCAGAGGTCGTGGGTTCGAAACCCAACCGGGACATGACAAGTTATTCTACCATTTGGGATTGTATAACAATAATAATATGTCTTGGGCTTACAGCTGGAATAATGGGACTTTAAAAATCCTAATCGGGAAATATAAATAAGGCGATATTATTATTATTTGTTTTGTTTGATTCACTATAATAAAATAAAATTTGAATTTGAATTAATAATAAATCACCACCCGATGTTTTTTCTATGGAACCCAAAACAAAGTGTTGAATATAAATAAATTATGAATAATATATTTTTGTACTATTTTTCTACAATAATTTAATCGAGCTTTATTTTATGAATGCTAACAATAACATAATAATATTATACAGCAAATTGTCAACACTTTTATTTAAAGTTATTTTTTAACACTTAGACGACCGGCATGGTTTTTCGTGAATTCTCTTGTGGGACCGGCGATACTACGGCTCTCCGACATTGTGTACCACCGGTGGTACACCCGGTCCATTCCGTACGAACGTGCGTGTACCACCGGTGGTACACCCGGTCGTCTAAGTGTTAAACATCATCGAGGGTAACATATTTTCGAAGAAAACCGTAACCTAAAGCACTTAACACAATAAATTCAATGCGCACGCATATACATATAATATTTTTAAAATAGACTTTCAATCAGTTACACTGTGATAGATTTAATTATTGACACTATCGATAAGAACTTCTTTTTTCGTGAACATTTATTTAAAGACAGGTCTATACCTAACAATCAAAGTCCTTGCCCCACTTCTTTTTCTTTAAATTCGGTTTAACGTCGCTTTCAACTGCAAAGGTCATATCACAAGGGGGTGTTACCCTTCATTCGCAGAAAACTCACAAACCTGCTACCCACATGAACCTCACCCAGCCTGGGTTGGGCTGGAATGGCAGCATCACGAAGTCTTCATCTCGCTGGACGTTGCTTAACTTCGGTGATCCTCCGAGAACCGGCGCATTCAACGCGCCATCCACGCTGGGCGAGAAAAACATCTAATGGCATCATAACATTGAGGTTCTACATTGGCTTGCTAGTGTCGGACGATTCAAATCATGGGTCTTTGACTGAGTCGTCATATAAAGGCGCAAGGCGCCATTCCAATAAGGCCACATTGAAGCAGACGGCTTCTGAGCACGGGTTAAGTTATCATATTTACGTTTATCACTATCGTGATGTCACAACTACTGAAACTCGCTTTAATAAATCTACTAGCGGGACTTGAAGCACCGACCTCCAGGTTACAAGTCCGCCGCCTTATCGATCAAGCTACTGAGGTCGGTTAGTTTAGTTAACATATTTGTGATGATTACTATCGTGACATCACAACAGATACTCAATGGATAGCGCTTCATAAAATGTTGTCATAACATAGCTATAGTTTTAAAACATCAAAATACAGTAAATATTATTGTAATTATAACAAAGAAAAAGTCTGTTACAGAAATACACCATAGGTTATCGTAGCATTATATGTTGATAAAAAAATATGTTTGTCATCGCAATGGCATATTATGTATGTCAATAAATTAAATAGGATATTGTAGATATGTATATACTAGCTAAAACCCGGCACTTTGTCGTTAAGGTTTTTCCCGTGGCTGGTGTCCTACTTGAAAATGGTAATAGATATTTTAATTTTGATAATTTTCTAGGTAGTTTGACGGTGGTTTAGGGGGGTCAACTCTCATGAAAATTTCAATATCTGTTACCGTTTAGGCTGTGGTATTGTAAACAGACACCCCCTAAGAGGATATAGTCAGCCAGACACGGACAGATTTGAGTTCTATACATAAAGATGTTATACAATTGTGAGAACACATACCATTATGTATACGACTCGTTCGTTAATATAACAACCGACGCTATAGAAACATATCATAGACTACTGTACAATTGTATGTTATTATTATTGCTATATCGTAACATTACATGATATTATATCATGAACAATGCTATGGTATAAATCACATTTGATAACAACATTATTTATTTTTATTTGTAACATTTAGGTTTATTTAGCCAGCGTCATACACAGGAATGTTTAAAGGGTCATGGAATTTATAAATCAACAGACATTTCCAACAATCTTTTAGAATTAAAAAGACCAAAAGCAGGAACATTGTTTGATCTTCATCCACATTTGAGCATAAATTTCAATAATTACATTGAATAACATACTGAGCATTAGCACAACTAAGGAAGAGTAACTTTGTTCATAAGTCAAAATGAAATAAAATCAGTGTACTGGTAGTCAAGTAGTTAACGCGCTGGTAATCATCATTGGTGGGTATACCCTCATTATTTGTTGAAGATGTTTTATTTTTTTTAATTAAATACCTACATGGAAACTTAATAAATAAAAAAATCCAGGTATCGCAGGGATCCGTTAGATACCACCCAGTGCATGAATTTTTCCTCATTCATTTGAGTTAGTGTAGTGACCACATAATAATAAGACTCTGATGGTTAGGTGGTGGAAAATACCTGGAGCATTAACCTCGCCTGGTGGTTCCACTAAAGAGTGTTATTATTATTATTAAAATCAAATAATATTAAATGAAAACAATGAGAATACATATATAGATGTTATCACCAAAATTTATTTTCCCACCATTAGTCATAAATGTCATAATATTTAATGTTCATTCACTAGTAGTGTGTAACTGCTTACATAGATACGATTTCTAAAAATTACACAAATAAAGCATTGCTGAGATAAATAAGAGAGAACGCCTAGGGCGCGAAACGTCGTACATGGCGAATAGATTTGATTTGTAGGGCGGCATCAATAAACAAAATCAGAAACTCAGGTTCAACAGGAGTTGAATGATATTAAATAAATTAATTTTAAATTTCATGGGTTGCAAATTACAACTAATAATATTAGAGGAGCAAGGACTCTGATTGCTAATTCTCCTCTGTAAATAAACATATTAAACATAAATTAAAAAAAAAAAAAAAATTAATTCGAAACATATAATATATGACACAGAAAAATAATGCCTTTTTGATTTTCGAAACTGAAAACAGTGCGTCTTGTTACAGATGAAATTCATTTTTACACTAATTGTGTAAAAAAATAGTTGGGTATACAGTTGGGTGCATAATTGGTCCAGTAGTGTAATTTAATGGTTTATCCTAAACATTGTAATGAAATGATGTACAAATAAAGCACAATTCTTGTTTTTTAAAAAAAATATTTATTTTCTTTATAAAGAAATATTTATACAAAGGTACTTCTCCTAAGCTTTGAAGGGCTTCTAAGAGAAGTGGGTTGCTTCATATCAAAATCTTATTGTTTCTTAGGAATTGATACTTAAAATTCAAAGTGTAACTTGTTTTTAATGAACTGGAATCAATATTTAATAAACACACATACAATGTCATTTTGTATAAATGAACACGAAGTCCGCAAAATTAAAAAAAAAAAAAAAAAAATAGACCAGAAAAAAAATAATGGAAAATATTTTTAAACAAAATATCACTACTGGGTCTAATTTTGCACCTAACTGGAGGTTATCTGCTCAGGGGAGACTAAAAAGTTCCTTGAATTCAGCTGCCACATGTAGCAGGAATTGCTATTAATCTTAGTTATACTTCCTGAAGAGGACTTGAAACACCCTTCTATAAAACACGTTTTCAACCTATCAAAGTCTCAAATAAAGGAGGAAAATGCATAAAAATAGTTTTGAAAAACACCTAAATAGGAAATAAGATCACTCGACAACTAGTATTCATTCCAGCATTTCTAACTAAATCACAAAAAAAAAACTCCCACTAGAATATTATTATTATTTTTTTTTTTTGTCGAGTTGTTTAGGTGCTCCTAGTAATCCAGGTAATGGGCTTTGAACCAATTCAAAGCTCACACCATGTACTAAATTATCATTATTCACTTGAGACTTTGATCATATACAATATCACCAAAACAATAGCTGAAATATCAGGACGTTTTAGTCCTAATCGGGAAGTATAAATATTCTTTTATTTTTTATGGTCATTTCGGACAGTCAAATTATTTATTTGAACAAACAAATCTCACAACCCTCCAATAAGAGCTAAGCAGCTATCAGTTTAGAATAATATTGCTTACAAATATAAACGAGTAAATAATGCGAACGGATTTTTTGGGGTGATTGAAAAGGGGTTGGGTGGAGTGAAAATGCCATATTCACGAGCCAAATATTGGTTTATAATAGTATCGCCTTATTTATACTGCTCGATAAGGACTAATGAGTCCCATTATTTCAGCAGTAAGCCCAAGACGTATTATGTGGTCAAAATCCAGAATGGGAGGATAACTCGTCATGTCCCGGCTGAGTTTCGAACCCGCAACCTCTGGATCACCAGATCGGCGCCTTGACCATTGTGCTACCGGAACTGGTTTAGGCAGTTCTGTGCATCTTGTAATTTTTTATTATTTTTTTATCACAGTGAACTATATAGCCCGACTGGAGGAACAGTCTGGCTAATATACAAATAATTAATGTATTTATACAAATTACAGAATATAAAACAGCTCATTCAGAGGAGAAGAATGAGGCACCGTGCCCAAGACACATGCTGCATTCGACTTCTCGAGGGCTATGCTGATCCGTTGTTTGAGATATTCAAACGATCATGTAATAGTATCATTGGAAAAGACATCAATAAGTTCCAAATTAGAGAATAAGATTTCAACAAAGCTAAGGCAGACTACTGTTCCTGAAGTTGGACTTAGCACCAATCACAGAACACTATATCTCAGATCAGGAAAATATCTACCTTTGTGTTCGTTGTAATCTCATTTTATAATTAAGCTTCAAGTCTTAATAAAAGTTATCATATCTGTGTTAATCATTTCCGTGATATCACAACTACTCAGACTCGCTTTACTAAATCAACGCTGAAACCGGGACTTGAACCACCGACCTCCAGGTTACAAGTCCGCCGCATAGCGCCTTATCGACCAAGCTACTGAGGTCGGTTCAATTCTTCATATGCAATATTTAGGACCTAAATATGGCAAAGAGACTCGATTGGGACTTTTGGACATACATGTAAATTGTCAATCGCATACCTTACTTATTCTAAGTAAAGAAAATTTATAGTGAGCCAGCGTCGATGGCATGTTGAATACACCGTTTCCCTTCAGAACACCGAAGTTAAGCGACATCCAGCGAGGTTAAGACTTGGATGGGTGACCATTCAAATTCTAATTCTCGTGACGCTGGCTTTTCCCGGCCCCACTCAGGCTGGATGAGGTCAATGTGAGTAGCAGATTTGTGAGTTTTCTGCGAATGGAGGGTAAAACCCCCGTCGTGATATGACCATGGCAGTTGAAAGCGACGTTAAATCCCACTTAAAAAAAAAAAAAAATTATAGTCACTTTTCTATTACAGCGATTTCAGTGTAAAGTTCTAATTAATATTGTAATAAATATTTCCGTATAAGAATCAGTTCCTTGAAACTTTCCGGATGTCAAGTATACCAGAAAGCCCTAATAATTCAGCACAGTCTCCAACTGATTCTTTTGGGGTTCCAAATGTTTAGGGTTCCAGCATCTATCACCTCACAGTAGGGTTCCAGCTGATTGGTGGTGAACATATTGACCCCTGTGCTGTGCATAGCGTCTATCATCTCACTCATAATAATTATTTAGGGTTCTCATGGGTTAGGGTTCTCATGAGTTAGGGTTCCAGCTGATTGGTGGTGAACATATTGACCCCTGTGCTGTGCATAGCGTCTATCATCTCACTCATAATAATTATTTAGGGTTCTCATGGGTTAGGGTTCTCATGAGTTAGGGTTCCAGCTGATTGGTGGTGAACATATTGACCCCTGTGCTGTGCATAGCGTCTATCATCTCACTCATAATAATTATTTAGGGTTCTCATGAGTTAGGGTTCTCATGAGTTAGGGTTCCAGCTGATTGGTGGTGAACATATTGACCCCTGTGCTGTGCATAGCGTCTATCATCTCACTCATAATAATTATTTAGGGTTCTCATGAGTTAGGGTTCTCAAGAGTTAGGGTTCCAGCTGATTGGTGGTGAACATATTGACCCCTGTGCTGTGCATAGCGTCTATCATCTCACTCATAATAATTATTGAGGGTTCTCATGAGTTAGGGTTCTCATGAGTTAGGGTTCCAGCTGATTGGTGGTGAACATATTGACCCCTGTGCTGTGCATAGCGTCTATCATCTCACTCATAATAATTATTTAGGGTTCTCATGGAGTTAGGGTTCTCATGAGTTAGGGTTCCAGCTGATTGGTGGTGAACATATTGACCCCTGTGCTGTGCATAGCGTCTATCATCTCACTCATGTACTTCCCATGTCCACATCCTCTTCATCCGACTGACGGATGAACTGGTGCTGCAGTAGGGCGCTGTACTTGGGCCTATCCTTCTCCTCCTTGATCAGACTGAAACAAACAAATAGCTCGGTAGTAATAAGATCGCCATGCGGAGGGTCCCGGGTTCGAACCAAAGAGCTGACAAAATTGTATTCAAAACTTGGATAAAGTTTCGAGAAGATTGTAAAGCAGACTTTTCGGTGCGCCCGTATTGACCTAAGGAGTGTGTCACTTCTGGCCCATCACAGGGGAGGCATACTACGGGATGGGCAACTGCCCTACGCCTACTGCCCGTAGTCCAGAGATCCTGAGTTCGATCCCCGGTCGGAGCAGATTTTTCACACAGAACATGTGAGGCTGGCATTTCCGGCCCTACTTAGGCTGGGTGAGGTTAATGTGGGTAGCTGGTACGATTCCCAGCGAATGGAGGTAAAACCCCCGTCCTAATCAACACGTTCAATCAAATAGAATCGTTATCGTTAGGAAGGGCATCCAGCCGTAAAAAAAAATGTGCCACAACCAACCAACCTCAACCATGAGCTTGTACAATGCCGACCCAAAGTAGGTTTGGGAAAAAGGCAAAGTGAAAGAAGAAGAAGATCACTAAGGCAGTTTTTGTTCCATGGTTACAGTATTAACTGAGAAACACCCGTATTGAGAAAAAAAAGTGTGACACATGTCAATATTTGAGTTCATCTCAATAATGAAGTCACAAGTACTCAACCACCACCAAGCCACCTTACTAAAAATTCGCCTACTCAGACTCGAACCACCGGCCCCGGAGGTAGCGAGTCCACTCCTCTAACCATCAAGCTCCTGGGAATGGTGTAGTGGTGTATTAATCGCGCGGCCCTGCAAACTGAGCCGGTCATTTCACTTACCAAGTATTCACAAACTCGATGAACTCTCGAGAGAAAATTGTGCTGGAGCTGTTTGATAGTCGGGGCGGATCTCCTTGCACAACCTGGGGAAGCAATAAATTAAATGATAAGAATAAAACAACAATTAACTAATTGCGTAGTTGCTTAAGTAAAAAGAAATGGCTGACAACGGCATATGGCATAATTAAAGCACTATAATGGTAATAATCTAATAAAGCACTACTACTGAATTATATTCAATGTAAAAAAAGAAAAGAAAAAAAAACAACACGGACCAATGGCTGAAACAACTTTTTTTGGTATCCTGAGGCTATGATTCTTCTACAAATATGAAAAACTGAGTAGGTCAAATTTTCGACGAATACAATACTTTTCGTCTGTCCCGGTAGCTCAGT
Organism: Bactericera cockerelli; assembly: GCA_024516035.1. NCBI lineage: Eukaryota > Metazoa > Arthropoda > Insecta > Hemiptera > Triozidae > Bactericera > Bactericera cockerelli. The sequence continues at coordinate 27,856,296 of CM044961.1, read as the reverse complement.
GGTAAAAGCGGCACTTTGTGAATCCAGAAGTTCTAGAGGTCGTGGGTTCGAAACCCAGCCGGGACATGACGAGTTATCCTCCCATTTGGGATTTTTACCACACAATAATATGTCTTGGGCTTACTGCTGGAATAATGGGACTTTAATAGTCCTTATCGGGGCAGTATAAAAAAAAGGCGATATTATTATTAAAACTAACAAACTAACTCACCTGACAGAGCTGTAAAAACTAACAACTCACCTGACAGAGCTGTAAAAACTAGCAACTCACCTGACAGAGCTGCTCAAACACGGAGTTCCACCTCGGGTAGGGGAACCGTCCAGTGGCCACCTCCACCAGGGTGATGCCCAGGGACCAAACATCGGACCTCACGTCATACCCGCGGGCCCTCTGCGGGTCTATGCGTTCTGGCTGTGCGGGAGAGAGAGAAATAAATAAATCATTTTATTGTACATAAAATATTCGTGGTCGAATGTGTACAACGTCATCTTATGGACTAATAAAATTATATACTAGCTTAAAACTAAACTAAACTAAATAATTATAAAAATTAATTATTAAAAAAAAAAATCAGAATGGGGGGGATTGACAAACAAGTTGAGATGATGGAATTTGTTGGTTAATGAAATGATGGATGGAGAGAGAAGAGGAGAGAAAGAAGGAATGAAAGAGAGAGAGAGAGAGAGAGAGAGAGAGAGAGGGAGAGAGAAAGAGAGAGAGAGAAAGAGAGAGAGAAAGAGAGAGAGAAAGAGAGAGAGAGGGAGACAGAGAGAGAGAGAGAAAAATAGAGTAAAATAAAAATCACGATCATAGAGTGGCCTCATCGTGAACGATGGTAGCCAGACAGTGGAGGAACCTTATTGCGCTTATTGGATAAGAAATCGTTAGTCTGAAAGTACTAGCATTCCGACGGATAGTCTATTGGCAAGTAAGGACAGTGGAGATTGGGATTAAGGACTTGTTTGGATCCGAGGCTAAGGACTCTTGGGAACACGATGGTTTGAGAGTGGACGACGTTAATTAAAAGGATCAAGACAGTGATGGTTGTGCAACGCCAAGAAAATAAAAAGAGAGAAAATGCATAGAAAGATACTTTAGGCCGCTTTATAAATCATCATCATAGGGTGGCGTCATCGTGAACGATAGTAGCCAGACAGTGGAGGAATGACTCAGCACTTCTACCACTGTCTCTACAAGGAGGCTAATAATATAATTGACAAGGGCCCTCAGAACCAAGCCAATGCTGGTCTGCTCCTAGTTTATAAATCATAAAAAAAAGCCCAAAACGCAAAAACTCCCTCTAGAGACTCAAAAAACGAATGGAGGGATTTTTCCCTCCATTCACTGGAAACTCACAAACCAGCTACTCAGATTAACCTCACTCAGGTTGAGTGGGGCCGGGAATAGTACGAGGGTTCGGACCATCCAAGTCCTAACCTCACTGGATGTTATTATTATTATTCAACACTTTATTAGATATGAATGGACATGTGTACAATACAAATAATTATTTTAACAATGAAAAATATGGAAATAATATGTACAATAAAAATGAAAAAGAATAGAAAAATGTATGATTGATTTTCATGTACATCTAGTTAATCTAGTACAACTTCTCACTTTTCTGTTGATACTGATATAGAAACATGTCTAAAGGGCGCGGTTATTGCCTATGGTAATCTCTTACACCCAACCCTTTTGTTTCACTTGAGTGACAGAACGAGAACTAGTGCATTCAAAGTGCTCCCGACGCAACACCAACACTGACTTCATCGGGTTTCAACTCACCGCCATGTAGGGCCGACACCCCGCGTCCCCGGGTC
>CM044961.1:27642975-27854372 GCA_024516035.1 Bactericera cockerelli | reverse complement strand
CGAAAATGCTTTGAGCATTAACCTCGCCTGGTGGTTAACTTGCACGAAAAATGTTAGAAAATGCTTTGAGCACTAACCTCGCCTGGTGGTTAACTTCCACTAAAGATGGTCGAAAATGCTTTGAGCATTAACCTCGCCTGGTGGTTAACTTCCACTAAAGAGTATTATCATAATAACCTCGACTATTGTCTTCTTCCAGACGCCCCCGTGTTCCTCTCGTTCCCTCACTTCTACAAGGCCGACCCTGAACTTTTGGACGCCGTAGAGGGACTCGAACCCAAACAAGAGCAGCACGAAACTTTCTTCAAAATTCAACCGGTGAGTTATCTTATCAAACACCTCGGCCACCTAACAACACCTTTGTATAGGTGTGAATAACACCTATACAAAGAAAGGGACAGCCCGGCAGAGTGTAAGGTAACGGAAAACATAGTTCCCATGCATTTCATGCACTTTGAGCCAGCGAAAAGTTCAACAAGAATTTCAAAAATTGCGATTTTTATTGCAGAAATGGACTCTACGTCGAAAAATAAATTGATTTGATTTTTTGTTTGACTTCCTAGGTCAACGGGAACCCTATTTTCGAGATTATTGATTCTCAAGTTGGAATTGCGTAATAATATGTAGGTATAAAATAATAATAACGCAATATGTATACTGCCGGATTAGGACTAATGAGTCCCATTATTCCAGTAGTTAGCCCAAGACGTATTAATTTGTGGCCAAAATCCCAAACAAGTAGATAATCTGTCATGTCCCAGCTGGGTTTCGAACCGACAACCTCTGGATTACTAGTCAGACGCCTTGACCACTGAGCTACCGGGTGGCTTGGTTAGGCTGCGAAAGCTCTTTTGTCATTGCGACCTCTTTAGACCTTTCGTGAGAACGATGATTCTCAAGTTAGTAAGTTATTCCATGAGTGTTAATTACCCAAAACTCGAACTCGTCCTACTAAATTTTTGCCAGACTTGGAACTCGAACCACTGACTTCCAGGATAAGAGTCTGAGCTACTGAGGTACATCGTATCAATGTATAATGAGCATTATGTAAATTGCAGTAGTATGTATAATGAACATCATGTAAATTGCAGTAGTTCACGATAGACCTATGTAAAAGGTCACTTAAGTAGGTACAGTTGATCCATAGATAAAAGAGAGGAGCCTATTTTTTTCTCTCATATCAAGGTTTCTCTTATAAAGAGGTTATATTCCACTATTAAGAGCTAAATTTGACCTCTTTTTTTAACAATTTTTTATGGATATATTTTACTACAAGGTTTATAACAGGGAAAATTCAAACTCAAAATCCTTCTCTTACATCTAGTTTTGACTGTATAGTGATTTTCACCTCTGTCTACTTTTCAGAAACTGGGAGTGCCTCTGGAGGCGGCTGTGAGGGTTCAACTGAACCTGGCTGTGGAGGAGTCCAGCATCCACGTGGTGAGAGGCTTCCCCTCCATCACCTTCCCCATCATGTGGGTCGAGGAGGTGAGAGCTTTTTCATGTGCCTCCTTTTTTTTACTTTCATCATCATAGGGAGGCGTCATCGTGAACGATGGTAGCCAGACAGTGGAGGAATGACTCAGTACTCCTACCACTGACTTTACAAGGAGGCTAATAATTGACAAGGGCCCCCAGAACCAAGCCAATGCTGGTCTACTCCCTGTTTATAGTCCCCTAGCCAGACTTTTTTTTTACTTTCCTTATATTATAATGAGGAAAGTATAGTATTTCTCCCTCTGTTTCCCAGAAGTTTAAGCTTTAGGAGTGTTATTTTCATAATATGTAAAATCCATTTACATTCATTATTTCTATCATAATTGGGGCGCATTACGATTCGGCCCAAAAAGGTTTATGAAAAAGGTTTTCGATTACAGGTAAAAAAGGTCACCGAACGATTCGGCCCAGTGCAACATTCTAAGTACCGTACATATTGAGGGATTTTTTATTATTCAACATTAAATTACGGAATTACCTTCTATGTATATCAGGCTTTGGCCTTCTATGTATTAGGCATGGCCTACTATGTATTTTACCTAACCCTACTATATTCTTGAGGCATGGCCTTCTATGTATTTTACCTAACCCAACTATATTCTTAAGGCATGGCCTTCTATGCATTTTAACTAACCCTACTATAAACCTGAGGCATTGCCTTATATTATGTATTAACCCTAACCCTACAGGCTTTGGCCTTCTATGTATTAGGCATGGCCTACTATGTATTTTACCTAACCCTACTATATTCTTGAGGCATGGCCTTCTATCTATTTTACCTAACCCAACTATATTCTTCAGGCATGGCCTTCTATGTATTTTACCTAACCCTACTATATTCTTGAGGCATGGCCTTCTATGTATTTTACCTAACCCTACTATATTCTTGAGGCATGGCCTTCTATGTATTTTACCTAACCCTACTATATTCTTGAGGCATGGCCTTCTATCTAATCCTACTGTCAAACACTCAAATAAACACTGATAGCAAAGATGACTGTTATTAGTTCAAAACAATAACATCGTGAACATCGCCATTGTTCTCAGTTCTTTCAGGGCAACGTTTCCATACTATTTTATAGGGATTTTTTGGTGGAATGAAAGTGGGACTTTTTGTTAGAATGAAAGTGGGACTTTTTGTGTGGGATCAAAACTTGATAGTGTGTTTTGGGACGAATCATGCTATGGAAAAGGTCTCCTCAGGTAATTTGGGCCGAATCGTGAAATTCCCCATAATTGTACCTACCGAACGAAGATATTCGCTACCCATATAATAATAATAATAACTAGACCTGTAAGATTTATCCTGTAAGATTAGGACTGAAAAGTCCCCTTGTTTCAACAGTTGTTAGAAGCCATTTTTTTTCAAAATAGAGAGTGGTCAAATTCTCAAATTAAAGAGAAAAAGGGTTATGCATAGTGTGGAATTTGAACCCACGGATCCCTAGGCCACCTACATCACCAGACCAGCACCTCAACCACTAGACCACCAGTGCACCTTCGCTTAATATCCCCACCTTCAGAACAAGATTTTCTATCTTTTGAAGGTGGGTATACCCTCATTGATTGTTGAAGATGTTGTTGTGAAATATAATTACATGGAAACTTAAAATAGTAATCAGTATAATCAATATAAACAGAAAAGTGAGAAGTTGTACTAGATGTACATGAATATCAGAACATACTTGGACAGCTGTTTCGAGCTTATTTGCTCTCATCAGCAGGTAATAGATCACAATATTATTGCCATCAACTAACCTCTCTATTTTAATCAGTATAAACAGAAAAGTGAGAAGTTGTACTAGATGTACATGAATATCAGAACATACCTGGACATACCTCAGTATATAGACTGAATCAGTATAAACAGAAAAGTGAGAAGTTGTATTAGATGTACATTGTACATGAATAATAGAACATACCTGGACAGCTGTTTCGAGCTTATTTGCTCTCATCAGCAGTAATAGTTCTGATTATCCATGTCATCAACGGCATCAACTAACCTCTCTATTTTAATCAGTATAAACATAAAAGTGAGATAATAATAATAACGCCCCCCACTAACTCCCTCCCCTCCTCCCCGCAGGGTATCGGTGACCTGCCCCCCAACATCCACCGCTGGATCTACCTGGCCACCTCCTTCGCCCCCACCCTCGCCCCCCTGCTCGAGTACGGGTTCATCGCGTTCGGCTCCCTGGTCCTAGTAGTCGTGTTTGTTCGGGCCTACAAGTCGCTCGTGTTCACGCAGGAGAATCTCGAGCGGGGCCGAGAGAAGCTTCGGCGAGGTTCGTCCTTCATCGTGAACGGCCAGCATCGGCTGATGATCATCCGCGACAGCTACTCGTTGCTAGGCAACCACAGTCCCGAGTCCGAGGAGCAGGGATCGTCGGATTGACGACCACCGAGGCGGAGAAGAAAGAAACGCTGATGTTTTCCAAGCGAAGGGTCAGCTGGACGGTAATAGTTTCCAAGCGAAAGGTCAGCTGGACGCTGATATTTTCCAAGCGATTTCGTGTTGATTTGAAGAGAAATATCGCTGAGCTGATTTTGTCAAGTAAACCGTCAGCTGACTGGCCGTCTATTTGCGTCTTTAGGAAGTGAAAGTCTGCTGAAATTGACATTGGTTTGTCTTGATTTCAAGTGAAAGCTGACTTCGTTCCGTGCTGTCAAATAAATATTTTGTGTTAAAAACAAACAAAATAACTGCTATAGTTTTCAGCCTCCCCAACAGAAGGGATTAGCTGATCTGAGCTTGAGATACAGCTGTGTAGCGGGTGATATAACTACTTTCTTGTGATTTGTAAATAACCTGTGCGTGTATAGGGAAACCACTGGGGTTCTAAACATGACGGTCTTTCTTGACGTGCCATGGAGGGCTAACACACATGTACCAGGGTTGTGAAAATGTTGACATATTCATTCCAACCCCATCTTATCATCATTCTATCATCTCAAAAATCATCGTATTCCTGTATACTAGTTGTACAATTTTATTTATATATTTTTTACAAAAAAAACTTCGTCCATCTTCCTGTCATCGGGGATAGACCCCATAATGCTGACGGCATTCCCTTTTTGTATTGCCAGACTCAATATCAAGTTGTACAACTAGTATTCCACTAAATCTTTAGATGAAGAAACATGTAGATGAAGAAATAATATTAAAGATGTAGATACTTTGTAGCTGTACCTAAATTTAAAAATATTTTTTTTAATTAAATGTGACTGGGTAACTTCCTCTGTCTGAATAGGAACACTTAAAGAATTCCTAAGACCATTTCCTAACTATTCCTAAAACCTCCTGTTTGACAATTTATTCCTTAAAACCAAATCCTGTTTTCCAATTCTGAAAAGTTAATTCTGTTTTTGAATTCCTGAAACTTGATTTGGTTTTACAATTCCTGAACCCTATTCCTGTTTTCAATTCCTAAAACTTAATCTTGTAATATTTCCTAAAATCCGATCCTTTTCTGAAATGCCTAAAGCCAAGTCCTGTTTTACAATTCCTAAAAACCTCTGTCTGAAAGAATTCCTAAGACCATTTCCTAACTATTCCTAAAACCTCCTGTGCCAGCGTCGATGGCATGTTGAATACACCGGTTCCCTTCAGAACACCGAAGTTAAGCGACATCCAGCGAGGTTAAGACTTGGATGGGTGACCATTCAAATTCTAACTCTCGTGACGCTGGCTTTTCCCGGCCCCACTCAGGCTGGGTGAGGTCAATGTGAGTAGCAGGTTTGTGAGTTTCCTGCGAATGGAGGGTAAAACCCCCGTCGTGATATGACCATGGCAGTTGAAAGCGACGTTAAACCCCACTTAAAAAAAAAAAAAAATAAAATAAAACCTCCTGTTTGACAATTTATTCCTTAAAACCAAATCCTGTTTTCCAATTCTGAAAAGTTAATTCTGTTTTTGAATTCCTGAAACTTGATTTGGTTTTACAATTCCTGAACCCTATTCCTGTTTTCAATTCCTAAAACTTAATCTTGTAATATTTCCTAAAATCTGATCCTTTTCTGAAATGCCTAAAGCCAAGTCCTGTTTTACAATTCCTAAAAACCTGATTCTATTTTACGACTTTTGCCTTTAGCCCCATTCCATATTGGCCTTTGTGCAATACTATATACTTAACATATAAAATATAACTATATAAAAATCGTAGATAAATATTATTTATTTAAACAAAAAATCTTGGCCTTCAGTAGAAGGAGAGTTTAGTACTCACAGAATGGTTCTTACTAGATCATTTCTGCACATACATAATTGCCTCTTCCCTATTTTATGTTTAAATTTAAGAACCTGTAATCTGTATAGTAATTTAAGACTTTAACCAAAATAACGCAGCATATCAATGTACTGTACATATTAACGAATTTAATATATTAGTCTAGAATTTAAGTCATTGCAATAATGGAATTCTGCAAGTTACCAGCTAAAGCAATCGAACTGTAGCCGAGAGAGTGAGGGACTGAGAGAAAGAGGTATCGATGTTCAAAACAAAGCTCATACGAGTATGGTGAATTTTCACATCAGATTGCCTAGACTCATTGCATTATGCCTGATTTTAAAATGGCTACAGTTCGACCGGGTTGAGACCATTTTTATTTTTAAGTCCATATTAGATTTACAGAAGATGTACTTGTTGCCTATCCTTGAGGAGTTCAGTGGCTGTTGTCTTGTCAAGCTCACCAGTTGGCCATACCCTGTGCTAAATTACAATAATCGAATTAAAAAGAAAAATGTTTCCTCAACTCCTTAACAACTTGAAGTTACAATAATATTTCTTAAACAAAGATCTTCCATTATGGGTACAATAATGTTTTGTAAGTAAATACAGAAAAAATAAAATTGAACCTTGAAATTACAACAGTCTGCGTTGTGGGTGCCGAGTTCAGAACATTTCCGAGTCAATTGAATGGGTGAGTAGAAGAACCAGGAATGTCAGAAATCGATTTTTTTTTTTTCGTAGAATTAGAAGGAATATACTCTTTTCTATCATCTCTGTGAATATGAAGGAGAAATACCCCTTAAAAGTATATTTTTTTCGATTTTAAAGTGGGGGAAGCGGAAAAAAAATCTGATGTAAAACAATGAATGTAACAAAATCACTGACCACTTTTGCTAGCGGTATTAGTACCTGGTTGTGAGAATCTTGTCGAATAACAAGGAATGTAAATTTAATTTTATTATACTCATTAGCATCAGGAAAGCAAAAATAAGACAAATCTTATTTTCGCTTTCCTGAAAAGTCGATTTTTGACATTCCTGGTTCTTCTACTCACCCATTCAATTAATGAAATTACATTTCTTAAAAAAGTAAACGCCTCTCGAGCCAGCGTCGATGGCATGTTGAATACACCGGTTCCCTTCAGAACACCGAAGTTAAGCGACATCCAGCGAGGTTAAGACTTGGATGGGTGACCATTCAAATTCTAATTCTCGTGACGCTGGCTTTTCCCGGCCCCACTCAGGCTGGGTGAGGTCAATGTGAGTAGCAGGTTTGTGAGTTTCCTGCGAATGGAGGGTAAAACCCCCGTCGTGATATGACCATGGCAGTTGAAAGCGACGTTAAACCCCACTTAAAAAAAAAAAAAAAAAAAAAAAAAAAAAACTCCTCTCGAGTTGACCATTTAAATCAGTAATCCATAAAGAGTTCTCAATCATTCCAGACCGCCACTGTCCTCCTCTAGACTTCCAAAGGTTGAACTTGCTCAATTTTACATCATATGTTCAACATGGACCGTATTTTTGTAGCCTTGTAGCATAGGATTGCCCATTTGAGCCTCATTTCTGTACAAAATTCGTACTCAAAGCCAAATATTATCAAGACACACTGCTATGCTAGGAGGAAAAAATAGAGGTTTTCTTTTTTTTAGGGCATTCGCCGAAATGACTGCCTTTGTTCTAGACCTTACACAGAAGAGAGATGCATATTTGAAATAATGAAATAAATTACTTGGCCTTGCTAGTAAAGAAAACTTTTGTCAACATCATCAAAAGTTATAGGAAAAAAAACTTTATGTAGCAGAGTGAAGACTGACAAATCCTTGTCTAAACGTGAAGTCTCGATTTCTGGAAAGAAGAAATTGAGCTATCATGTTTGTTTTAATCATATTGATTATGCCTCTTATTAAAATTATCCACTCTTGGGACTCGAACCATTGAACTCAAGGTTACGAGTCCGCTACAATGGTCAAGCTTCTGAAGTCGTCTAGGACGAAATATTTTTCCTCCTAATACCCTAGTGTCTTTTCATTCCTTGTGATTTGTAAATAAATTAGCATTAATTTATCCTATACCAGTAGGGGAAATCATCTTAGAATTGTGAATATTTAGTTTAGAAATGTAAATATTTACTTGTAAACCATTATTTTGGAAAAGAGTCATAAGGGTTCCACCGAAAACTCAAGGTGGCCTGTAAATATAAAATGGGTGGGAAGCCGTTACATTTTGCCGTAGTTTAGATTTTTCAAAAATGAACCCATTGGATCTAAAGCCTGAGTCTTGGATCCCTCATTGATATCTTAGGAACACTTCATTTATTATTAACTTAAGGTTTACCATCACTTTTAAAGGGTTTTCATTGTTTTAGGTTTAAAATAATTTATTTTCTACTGTGCAATATTAATTTTGACATAATTCTTTGACCTTCTCATGCTACTTTTGTTATAGAAAACGGCGTATTGGACACCTGATGATGTTCTGTAGCTAGATTGACTAATAAGTATTATTATTGTGTGAATATGAACTGGCCTACTTTGGAAGGTCTACTTTAGAATTAGACTCGATGTCTACCACAGTATTAGAGTCTACTCTCTGTTGTAAAATGTTCCTGACCGCACCGCACTGTCTGATGTGATGGGCGTGGCTCTTAATTATTTTCTTCGCATTATATGGCCCACAGATTGACAGTCATATATTTATGATTTAAATATCGACTCTTCAACCACACTTCACAATGGTCTGACTCGATGAAATAAAAGTGAATGACCTTATTCAATTAAATTCAAAGATATCAGATTACCTCACGCTTTAAACATGAGTAAACATCGTCGTTCATTTGTTAAAAAAATAATAATAATAAAAAAAAACTGCGTTTAAGAATGAAACGATTATTTTTTTTAGTAAACAGGGCTGTCGGTCTGTGGGTTACAATCAAATTTTAGACGACTTCGTTTATTTAGGTGTAAAATTACACTGAAGAATTTTGAAAAAAGTCTTTATCAACAAGAATGCTTTTGCAAAACGAAGATTTTGTGGTGAAAACCCCACTGAGCAATAATACTCTATTATGTTTGTTGCTACCAAATTTTCTTGCCCTCTTTAAAAAAATCAATTTGAGTAATGTATGCATAGTATGTATTCACTAAGGACCAAATCAAATAACATTACAACAAAGATAAAAAAAAAACAAGGCCCTTACTTAAGTCAGACTCTACACCAATCATAGCACCTTATCTTGAATTTAGAACGGTCTTTTCTCTTTGTAATCTTATTTAATAATTTTGGCCCTAAAAAGTATAGGAAACTTATATCACAGTCGAAATATAAAAGCGGTGCTCAATTTTCATTCCAAATTTAATCTAAATTTATTAACGCTCAATTATTTAATTAATTCCATCTTATCTGTTCTGAAATTTGCTAGTCAAATTCTTGAGACTGCCGAGATTTTGACATGTAGCTTTCAATAAATTATTTTCTTCTCAACTTCCCAGGGATTTAAGGGCGAAATAAATAGATATCATTGTAATACCTCTGCGGCTAAGTCTTGATATGCGCACTGTCTTAGATGGGAAAACCAGTACTAAGGGCGGAATTAATAGTCATTTTTGTAATACCTCTGTGGCGCTAAGTCACGGATTACGTACTGTGAAAGATAGGGAAAACCGACGCTTAGCAATGACTTGAGTTATAAAATTTGTCTATTAATTTGTCCTTGGGCATGACTTAAGAAATCGATTTTATCCATTAATTTCGCCCTAAGAGTTGCCAGTGAATCTTCAAGTCAAAACAAAAATGTATTAGATAATATCCATAGTAAGAGATTTCATATTAACGCATTTCTAAAATTGATTTTTTCGATACGTTTAAATTGTTAAGGTACCTATTAGATATTGTAAACTTTAGTCCCGGTAGACATTTCATTTTCTTTGTATATTTTTAATTTTATTTATTCCTTTCCCCAAAAAATAACTCAAGGTGCGTATTATATTGTATTTAGTTTTTGAGTAAAATCATTATACCTTCTTATTTTCATATTATTACCTACGTTTCGAAGTTGTTATTTTCCATTGATATAGAGATTTCAAAAAATTCAGGTAGTTAAGTATTTTACGCAGTCTAAAGCCGTGGTGTTTTTCTTTTGGATAAAATAAATTCCAGGTTAGTCATTTCCAAATATTCCCATTTTCTTCCAAGTTTTTTTTTTTTTTTTAAGTGGGTTTAACGTCGCTTTCAACTGCCATGGTCATATCACGACGGGGTTTACCCTCCATTCGCAGGAAACTCACAAACCTGCTACTCACATTGACCTCACCCAGCCTGAGTGGGGCCGGAAAAGCCAGCGTTACGAGAATTAGAATTTGAATGGTCACCCATCCAAGTCTTAACCTCGCTGGATGTCGCTTAACTTCGTGTTCTGAAGGAACCGGTGTATTCAACATGCCATCGACGCTGGCTTCTTCCAAGTTTAGCTTCCCCACTATTCGTGAAAGAAAAATAAGTTTCTGTACTTTAAAGATAAACAATGGACTAAATTGTAATTAACTCAGAGCTCCGTAATTCTAGCAGTTGTTTGAGTGTAGGTATTTGTATACATATACTCGTAATACGAGTATGTGTTTAGTTTCCTAAGTGCATGATGAAAAATCTATGCATTGTAGGAGATTGATCTTCATTTTACGGGATGCGAATATTAATTTTGGCCACTAGGTAGTATTAAAAAAAAACAGTTTTCGAAATGCTATTTTTTGGCCACATAAAAATGCAACATCAATAATTCCCTGAACTTATTTTAAAAGTACCAATTTAAAATTTGTTGTATCAAACCCCAAGACTAAATTTCTAGTACAAAATTTCAAGTATGATGCCAATACCTCTGGAAGTTCTGGGATCAATATTAGCAGACACAAGTGTGACACTGAATGGTGGTAAGGTGGTCAAGTTGTCTTCTAAGATGCATTCTTGGACTGCAGGTAGTATTATAATACAATTTTATTATTGGAAAGTTTCTTTGCTTCTAGTAAATCTATTTTTTTCCAAGTCAAAGCTTTTAACACGTTCGTTACCGAACGGCCATATGTGGATGTTTTTGTGTTTTTCTTTGGGACCGAAAACACACATGTGGTTGTTATCAAAATTTTAACGAGGGACCGGACATCCATATATGGCCTTTTTGAGGTAGCTCCATTTTGTCACATTTTGACCTCTTTCCCATGGTTGTTGGTATTAGAACCGATATAGGATCAAATCTTGTACAAATACGATGCATATTTGGATGCAAACAAAAAAAAATTTGGTCCCCAGGATGCAACAGCGAATTTACCGCCTGGTCCCTACGTAAAACTTGAAAAAATTGGCTTGGTAACGAACGTGTTAAGTCGCGTTGTAACTGACCTGAGTAGCTCCATCGATAAAGCGGCGGTCTCGTAACCTGGAGGATGGTGGTTTGAATCTCTAGTGTAACAAATATTTAGAAGATGCGAGTTTTAGTAGGTGTGACATCACCATTGATATTTAAAAAATAGGAGAATTTCACAGTCTTTTTATTTTATAGCCAAGAAAGAACAGGTAAATCTAGCTATCTAGCTATAGCGAGTTGGAAGAGATACACACGATAGAATAAATTTTAAGAACATAAAAGATATTTTACACATCATCTGTGAAATTTTAATTTATTTTTTTTAAAGAAGGCTGACTCACAGTCTTTTTTTCGTGGCCTTATCAAACAGCAGCTAAAATAGACGTTTTTGCTCTATGTTGTAACGAGCCCATTCCGTAGTATGTCTCCCCTTTTTGATGAGCGAAAAATGACACACTACTTCCCTTTAATGTGCTAGGTCAACGAGCTCACCGCCCGAAGGTGTGAAACAAATATAACGCGATTAGCTCAGTGGTTAAGCACTCGCTTGCCATGCGGAAGGTCCCGGATTCGAACCCCCGCACCGACAAAAATTTGTATTCAAAATTTGGTTACAGTTGTTTGTAAGGGATACCTTCCGGTGCGCTCGTGTTGACCCAGCACCTAAATGGGAAGTATTGTGTCACTTCTCGCCCATCAGAGGGTAGGCATACTCTGCATACTACGGGATGGGCAGGCTACAACACAGACCACAAGCGTCTACAGTAGCTCCTGTTTCATGGCTCCGAAACAAAAAAGGCTGTGAAACACTCATCTTTTTTTTTCTTTTAAGAAAATGTGATAACTTAGTTCTAGTAGTCGCATGGCTACCATGCAACTTCAGGCGTTACAAGGCCCACTCATACATAGGTCCACTCATACTCATACTGCCTGGGCGTTGCTTTACTTCAGTGATCTGATAAGAACTGGTGTAGCATCAACGCTGACTGGTTGCTAATTAAATGTGTCCTTTTTATTTTGATTTCTAGCTGATGTCTTATTGAGAGATGTTCAAGATCCTGGATTGGTTATTCAAAAGGAAATTATGATTTATGGTGCAGAATATAAAATTTACTCTTTTCTTCTTTGAATAACTGAACAATGAAGAAACTTGTGGTGGTGGAGAAGGAGAAGAAAAAAGAGAAGGAGAGAAGATTTTGTAATTCCTGATGTCAACGATCTGATTTAAAAAGCAAACTTTTAGTTTTTAACTCTTTTACTTTTTAAAACAAAAAGTCACCATACTCTGAGCCCTTTCTATACTTATTTATCCTAACTTAAATTAAATTGCAGAAATAAAAACAAAAAGTAAGTATTACGTATTTTAAGTTAGAATTTTCTATCCGATAATTAGGCATTTCATATTCTTGAACGAACTTTTGACACTGTAGGTTAAGATGATAATATATGTATTTTTTCAAATTGTAATGTAAATGAGAGTGATGAAAAAATATAAATAGATATAGATAAATTTTATTTGTAAAAAAATCAGATTTTGTTACAATGATGAAAAAATATTGTGAGCTGACAGATTACAAATCAATGTTGTTTTAATAAAATGTATTATTATAAAATCAAAATTTATATTGTTATTGATAATGCTGCATTTGTTTACTTGCAGGTTATGAATCAAAATGAAAAAAGGCATCTCCAAATCTACAAGTATTCGTCCAAATTGAAAGTCTCCAAAATACTACAAAGTATTCTTCTAAATTGAAATCTCAAATCTACAATAGTATTCGTCCAAATTGAAAGTCTCCAAATCAAAGTATTCCAAATTGAATAAGTCTCCAAATCTAACAAGTATCCATCCAAATCTGAAAGTCTCGAAATCTACAAGTTATCATCCAAATTGAAAGTCTCCAAATCTACAAGTATCTCAAATTGAAAGTCCAAATCTAAAGTTATCATCCAAATTGAAAGTCTCAAATCTAGCCAAATCTAAAGTATCTCCAAATTGAAAGTTATCATCCAAATTGAAGTCTAAATCTACAAGTATTCGTCCAAATTGAAAGTCTCCAAATCTAAAAGTTATCATCCAAATTGAAAGTCTGCAAATCTAAGCGTTATCATCCAAATTGAAAGTCTCCAAATCTACAAGTATTCGTCCAAATTGAAAGTCTCAAATCTAAAAGTTATCATCCAAATTGAAAGTCTCCAAATCTACAAGTATTCGTCCAAATTAAAGTCTCCAAATCTAAAAGTTATCATCCAAATTGAAAGTCTCAAATCTAAAGTTATCATCCAAATTGAAAGTCTCCAAATCTACAAGTATTCGTCCAAATTGAAAGTCTCCAAATCTACAAGTATTCGTCCAAATTGAAAGTCCTCCAAATCTAAAAGTTATCATCCAAATTGAAAGTCTCCAAATCTACAAGTATTCGTCCAAATTGAAAGTCTTCAAATCTAAAAGTTATCATCCAAATTGAAAGTCTGCAAATCTAAACGTTATCATCCAAATTGAAAGTCTCCAAATCTTACAAGTATTCGTCCAAATTAAAAGTTATCATCCAAATTAAAGTCTCCAAATCTACAAGTATTCGTCCAAATTGAAATATCCAAATCTAAAGTATTCGTCCAAATTGAAAGTATCCAAATCTACAAGTTATCTCCAAATTGAAAGTCTCCAAATCTACAAGTATTCGTCCAAATTCAAAGTCTGAAAATCTACAATTATTCGTCCAAATTGAAAGTCTCCAAATCTACAAGTATTCGTCAAATTAAAGGTGAGTGAAACCATTTTGAAACCTTTCATTATTGCTTTGTATGGTGACTTTTTATGTACAAATAAAATGAAAATTGTAAATTGTGTCAGATCAGTTGACTCAGGAAAATCAATGAGCTGGAATATGTAGAGGAAACTAACAAAAATATTGTACAATAAAATATATTAACTATTCTATCTATTAAATCACGTGAGTTTTGATTATTTCTAATATGTCTCTTCATTCAGCTGGACACTTAATTATCAAAGATTAGGCGTTCGAACCAAAAATGATAATAAATTGTTGGTAAAAAATTTAAACATGGATACTATGAGAAATGTTTTAATATGTATATTTAACAGGTATTGTGTATCCCTTGGTTGGTAACTTCCTTTATTATCTCTTTCTTCCCTCCATACCTTTTTCTCTTCCTCTAGATCACTGGTTAATTTAATCAAAATCGGGTGTACCGTTCACGAGAACTTAAGTAAAAAGTTAGTGGTCAGGCGCATGGTCTCTTTACCCAGAACCCTAGTACGAATTTGATGAATTTAAAATGGGACCATCTACAGAACGTTGTGCAAAATTTCATCAAAATCCGTTGAGTATTTCGGAGATTTGCGGTTACAAGGAATATTTTTAACAGACCGACAGACGGACACACAAAACCAAAGTTGCTCATGAGGTTATGAAACGTCCAGAAATATGAAAAAAAATCGGAGCAAAAACAATATTTTTTTTTACAAAAACGAACACAATTACTTCCGATTTCTAATATTAGAAATTTCTCAGAAGTAAAACCTAACCCCGGCCTGACGGAAAATGGAAATGAGGACAAATAGAAAATTTCTTTTTTTTTGCTGAACGTCTCATTAATATTGAGACCATTTGAGGAAGATGTTTTAAAAGAGAATATTCTCTGCGATCTCCCTAACCCGCTGCTCACATTAACCTCACTCGGCCTTGGTTGGTCGCGAATAGCCTGGGATCACCCACAAAATCCTTATCTCGCTTGAAGTTGCGATCTTACTGGTATGTTTTGACGCTGGCTTTCTCTTAACTTACTCATCACGGCTTTAAATCTGTGAATCCAGAGATTTCAGAGGTCGTGGGTTCGAAACCCAGCGGGACATGACAAGTTATTCTCCCATGTGGGATTTTACCACATAATAGTATGTCTTGGGCTTATGCTGGAATAATGACTTTTTTTTTTTATGATATTTATTTCAGGAGATTAACAATCAGTCTTGCTCTAATGGGACTTTAAAAATCCTAATCGGGCAATATTATTATTTGTTTTGTTGATTCACTATAATAAAATAAAATTTGAATTAATAATAAATCACCACCCGATGTTTTTCTATGGAACCCAAAACAGAGTGTTGAATTTAAATAAACTATGAATAATATATTTTTGTACTATTTTTCTACAATAATTTAATCGAGCTTTATTTTATGAATGCTAACAATAACATAATAATATTATACAGCAAATTGTCAACACTTTTATTTAAAGTTATTTTTTAAACATCATCGAGGGTAACATATTTTCCGAAGAAAACCGTATACCTAAAGCACTTAACACAATAAATTCAATGCGCACGCATATACAATATTTTTAAAGACTTTCAATCAGTTACACTGTGATAAATTTAATTATTGCCACTATCGAGAAGAAATTCTTTTTTTTATGAACATTTATTTTAAAGAGAGGTCTATAACAATCGAAGTCCTTGCCCCACTTCTTTTTCTTTAAATTCGGTTTAACGTCGCTTTCAACTGCAAAGGTCATATCACAAGGGGGTGTTACCCTCCATTCGCAGGAAACTCACAAAACCTGCTATCCACATGAACCTCACCCAGCCTGGGTTGGGCTGGAATGCCAGCATCACGAAGTCTTCATCTCGCTGGACGTTGCTTAACTTCGGTGATCCTACGAGAACCGGCGCATTCAACGTGCCATCCACGCTGGGCGAGAAGAACTTCTAATGGCATCATAACATTCAGGTTCTACATTCGCTTGCTAGTGTCGGACGATTCAAATCATGGGTCCTTGACTGAGTCGTCATATAAAGGCGCAAGGCGCCGTTCCAATAAGGCCACATTGAAGCAGACGGCTTCTGAGCACGAGTTTTGTTTTTTTGTAATTTTTATTTATTTTTTCAGGTTTGTACAATTTTTCCTTAATGCTAATATAATAACAGACAGTTATATTTAGTCATAATTATTAAATGAACAACAAAAAATGTATGGGTATGGTAATTTATACATCAAAAGTCTATTCTATTCTCACTAAGATCTTCCATAAGGAAGATCTTGTATTGAGAATAGAACTAGGTTTCATACATACTATATTTTTTTCTTTCTCTCTCTCTCTCTCTCTCTTTAAGTTATCATATTTACGTTTATCACTATCGTGATGTCACAACTACTGAAACTCACTTTAATAAATCTACGCTGATAGCGGGACTTGAAGCACCGACCTCCGGGTTACAAGTCCGCCACCTTATCGATCAAGCTCCTGAGGTCGGTTAGTTTAGTTAACATATTTGTGATGATTACTATCGTGACATCATAACAGATACTCAATGGATAGCGCTTCATAAAATGTTGTCATAACATAGCTATAGTTTTAAAACATCAAAATACAGTAAATATTATTGTTATTATAACAAAGAAAAAGTCTGTTACAGAAATACACCATAGGTTATCGTAGCATTATAATTATGTTGATAAAAAAATATGTTTGTCATCGCAATGGCATATTATGTATGTCAATAAATTAAATAGGATATTGTAGATATGTATATACTAGCTTAAACCCGGCACTTTGTCACCGTTAAGTTTTACTTCCGAGAAATTTCTAATATTAGAAATCGGAAGTATTGTGTTCGTTTTTGTAAAAAAAAAAAAATTTTTTGCTCCGATTTCATTTTTTTTCATATTTCTGGACGTTTCATAACCTCCTGAGCAAATTTGGTTTTGTGTCCGTCTGTCGGTCTGTCGGTCTGTCTGTCTGTTAAAACGATTCCTTGTAACGCGCAAATCTCGGAAACTACTGGACCGATTTTGATGAAATTTTGTAAACATCTAGGAGACATTCTGTAGATGGTCCCATTTTAAATTCATCGAATTCGTACTAGCGGCTCTGGGTGAAAGAGACCATGCGCCTGACCACTAACTTTTTACTTAAATGCTTATATCTCGTGAACGGTACACCCGATTTTGATGAAATTTTGTATGTATATGCATATTAATGTTCTACACAGGCTTTTTATATTTTCTTTTTAATTAATTATAATTTGACTCTGATATTTAAGAAAATCCGAAATTTTGGACAATAAAGTCAAAAAATAAGAACCACTACTTGCCGATACAGAATTTTTTGTAGAATCTAGAATGTAGAAAAAACGGTTTTCTACCATATAAAACAAATTTGAAGAAAATCGGTTGAGCCGTTTTGGAGATACAAGTAATTTAGTATAAAAACTCAAAATTCGCACGTGTACACAATGTGAAACAATCACGAGGAAGTATTGTGTCCATAATTGGCAGTGTTTTTTTTCCCGTGGCTGGTGTCCTACTTGAAAATGCTAATAGATATTTTAATTTTGATAATTTTCTAGGTAGTTTGACGGTGGTTTAGGGGGAGTCAACTCTCATGAAAATTTCAATACCTGTTACCGTTTGGGCTGTGGTACTGTAAACAGACAACCCCTACGAGGACATAGTCAGCCAGCCAGACACGCACAGATTTGAGTTCTATACATAAAAATGTTATACAATAAATTGTGAGAACACATACCCTTATATATACGACTCGTTCGTTAATATAACAACACACGCTATAGAAACATAGCATAGAATTGTTTGTTATTATCATTGCTATATCGTAACATTTATATGGTATTATATCATGAACAATGCTATGGTATAATCACATATGATAACAACATAATTTATTTTTATTTGTAACATTTAGTTTTATTTAGCCAGCGTCATACAAAGGAATGTTTAAAGGGTCATTGAATTTATAAATCAACAAACATTTCCAACAATCTTTTAGAATTAAAAAGACCAAAAGCGGGAACATTGTTTGATCTTCATCCACACTTGAGCATAAATTTCAATGATTTCATTGAATAACATACTGAGCATTAGCACAACTAAGGAAGAGTAAAATGAAATAAAATCAATGCACTGGTAGTCAAGTGGTTAACGCGCTGGTAATCCTCATTAAGGTGGGTATACCCTCATTATTTGTTGAAGGTGTTTATTTGTAAAATTAAATACATGGAAACTTAATAAAAAAAAATTCAGGTAGCGTAGGGATCCGTTAGTTCGCATCCCACCCAGTGCATGAATTTCTCCTCATTCATTTGAGTTAGTGACCACATAATAATAAGACTCTGAGGGTTAGGTGGTGGAAAATGCTTTGAGCATTAACCTCGCCTGGTAGTTCCACTAATCAGTGTTATTGTTATTAAAATAAAATAATATTAAATGAAAACAATGAGAGAATACATATAATCGCCTCTGACAATACAAAGAGGCGTAAACCACAAATTTTTGAAATCGTTTTTATTGCTTAGATTGAGTCTACTTGTGCTATATTTTGTTCTCACAAATAGACGTAACCCAATTATAATATAAAAAAAAAAGATACAACAAAAATTAAAATCAGGCGTATCCCTTATTTTCTCTTTTTCAGACAAATCAAATAGGCGTAAATCGATATTCACAGTTAAATAATCAAATTTGGCAACAGAAAAAGTTCGTATGGTCATTCACGGGTACAGGGAAGTGATAATGTTCCTACCGTGAAGAGAAAATTTATGCACAAGAAAACTCATTTTGGCTCTCCTGTAAAATTTCGAAAATGTGGTTTACGCCTCTTTGTGTTGTCAGAGGCGAATTGATGTTATCACCAAAATTTATTTTCCCACCACTAGTCATAAATGTCATAATATTTAATTTTCATTCACTAGTGTATAACTGCTTACATAGATACGATTTCTAAAAATTACACAAATAAAGCATTGCTGAGATAAATAAGAGAGAACGCCTAGGGCGCGAAACGTCGTACATGGCGAATAGATTTGATTTGTAGGGCGGCATCAATAAACAAAATCAGAAACTCAGGTTCAACAGGAGTTGAATGATATTAAATAAATTAATTTTAAATTTCATGGGTTGCAAATTGCAACTAATAATATTAGAGGAGCAAGGACTCTGATTGCTAAGTCTCCTCTGTAAATAAACATAAAAAAATAAAAAAAAAAAAATCGAAACATATAAAATATGACACAGAAAAATAATGCCTTTTTGATTTTCGATACCGAAATCAGTGCGTCTTGTTACAAATGAAATTCATTTTTACACTAATTGTGTAAAAAAAATAGTTGGGTATTCAGTTGGGTGCATAATTGGTCCAGTAATGTAATTTAATGGTTTATTTATTTTATTTATTTATTTTCTTTATAAAGAAACATTTATACAAAGGTACTTAAGGGCTTCTAAGAGAAGTGGGTTGCTTCATATCAAAATCTTATTGTTTCTTAGGAATTGATACTTAATATTCAAAGTGTAACTTGTTTTTAATGAACTGGAATCAATATTTAAAAAAACACATATAAAATGGCGTTTTGTATAGATGAACACGAAGTCCGCAAAATTAAAAAAAAAAAAAAAAAAAAAAATAGACCAGAAAAAAAATAATGGAAAATATTTTTAAACAAAATACCTATCACTACTGGGTCTAATTTTGCACCTAACTGGAGGTTATCTGCTCAGGGGAGACTAAAAAGTTCCTTGAATTCAGCTGCCACATGTAGCAGGAATTGCTAATCTTAGTTATACTTCCTGAAGAGGACTTGAAATACCCTTCTATAAAACACGCTTTCAACCTATCAAAGTCTCAAATAAAGGAGGAAAAATACATAAAAATAGTTTTGAAAAACACCTAGATAGGAAATAAGTGTTTGGTGTTTACCTCCCAATCACAAATAATGTTAATGATACTCATGAAACCCGTCACTGGGAAAACACAATTTTCTATTTAGGTCTTTTCAACACTTATTTGAGGTGTTTAAAAAAAAAAAAAAAAAAAAAAATATATTATAAAAAAATCCATTATTATGCTTGAAACGATTCCCTATGTTAGTTCTGGGATTAATAGCTTTACCTATAAAGCTTTGCCCTTATAAAATTTATTATTATTATTACATTTAAAGTCGACCACTCGACAACTAGTATCCATTCCAGCATTTTTAACTAAATCACAAAAAAACTCCCACTAAAATATTATTTTTATTTTTTGTCCGAGTTGTTTAGGTGCTCCTGGTAATCCAGGTAGCGTAGGGACCCGTTGGTTCAAAGCCCACATCATGTACTAATTTATCATCATTCACTTGAGACGTTGATCACATATAATATCACCAGAACAAGTGCTGGAATATCAGGACGTTTTAGTCCTAATCGGGAAGTATAAATATTTTTTTTAGATTTTCTGGTCATTTCGGACAGTCAAATTATTTTTCTGAATGTACAAACCTTACAACACTCCAATACGAGCTAAGCAGCTATCAGTTTAGAATAATATTGCTTACAAATATAAACGAGTAAATAATGCGAACGGGTTTTTTTGGGTGATTGAAAAGGGGTTGGGTGGAGTGAAAATGCCATATTCACGAGCCAAATATTGGTTTATAATAATATCGCCTTATTTATACTGCTCGATCAGGACTAAAATGAGTCCCATTATTCTAGCAGTAAGCCCAAGACGTATTATTATGTGGTCAAAATCCAGAATGGGAGGATAACTTGTCATGTCCTGGCTGAGTTTCGAACCCGCAACCTCTGGATCACCAGATCAGCGCCTTTACCATTGTGCTACCGGAACTGGTTTAAGCAGTTCTGTGCATCTTGTTATGGTTTTTTTTTTTATCACAGTGAACTATAGCCCGACTTAAGGGAAAGTCTGGCTAATATACAAATAATTAATGTATTTATCTGAGCGCACGGCAGTGCGCCAGGCCAAGTTCCAGCAAGCACGGCAGTGTATCTTTACACGAACCGATTCACCCGGTTTTTCACACCCTCATATCTTCGGTTCAATTGATCATAGATATGAAATTTGGAACAGAGATTGTTCTAATATCATTAAAAAGACATTGAAAATTTCAAGACTCTATGCAAAAAACTTTCAGAGGAATCTAATTTTGAAATTTGCGATTTTGATACTGACTGACTGACTGACAGATCATCAAAATTATGAGGCACTTCCCGACTACCTAGAAAGCTGAAATTTTGCATGATGGTAGGGTTTATTGTAAAAGTACTGGGAAAAATCTGAAAACCGGAACTTTTTCACTTATCATGGTGTAAAACGGTGTCGTTTTAGGGAGAAAATATATAATCGATTATGGATCTAAATTATGAAGCACTTCCCGACTACCTAGAAAGCTGAAATTTTGCATGATGGTAGAGTTTAATGTAAAAGTACAGGGAAAAATCTGAAAAAGTTCTGAAACTGTTGAACGTTGTCGTTTTAGGGAGGAAGTATACTATATTATGTATATAAATTATGAGGCACTTCCCTACTACCTAAAAAGCTGAAATTTTGCATACTGGTAGGGTTTATTGTAAAAGTACTGGGAAAAATCTGAAAACCGGAACTTTTTCACTTATCATGGTGCAAAACAGTGTCGTTTCAGGGAGGAAATATATAATCGATTATGGATCTAAATTATGAGGCACTTCCCTACTACCTAGAAAGCTGAAATTTTGCACGATGGTAGGGTTTATTGTAAAAGTACATGGAAAAATCTGAAAACCGGAACTTTCGCGATTATCATGCTGTTAAACGGTGTTATTTTAGGGAGAAAATATACTTGATTATGTATATAAATTATGAGGTACTTCTCTACTACCTACAAAGCTGAAATTTTGCATGGTGCTAGGGTTTACTGTAAAAATACAGGGAAAAATCTGAAAACCGGCACTTTCGCACCATTTCTGCTGTTAAACGGTATCGTTTTAGGGAGCATATTAAAGTGAAGAATCCTGAATTTTTTAATAAAAAATAATGAAACGTGCTGTAAAAGGAACCATTTACAAAAAGTAATGATATCCCACAAAAAACTACCGTTAAAAAAAGGGCCAAGTTCCAGAACTCCTATCCAAAAAGGTTTCGCCAATGAATGCAGTGATATCTTGTTTGCGGCCAAGTTATCTTGGTACTAAACTATTGCTTTTATTAAAAGCCGTTTTCTGAGTTCCTCATTTTGTATGTTTTAACTGCAAACTATCCTCTGACTTGGCCAGTATTATGCCATCGGTTGTATGGAATATTACGACTATATGTATAGGTACAGAATAACAATATAACCATCACAAGGTTCGAAACTAGCCAAGTTAGAGGATAGTTTGCAGTTAAAACATACAAAATGAGGAACTCAGAAAACGGCTTTTAATAAAAGCAATAGTTTAGTACCAAGATAACTTGGCCGCAAACAAGATATCACTGCATTCATTGGCGAAACCTTTTTGGATAGGAGTTCTGGAACTTGGCCCTTTTTTTAACGGTAGTTTTTTGTGGGATTCAAATTACAGAATATAAAACGCCTCATCCAGAGCAGAAGAATGAGGCACCGTGCTCATGACACTGATCCGTTGGTTGAGATATTCAAACGATCATGTAATGGTATTATTGGAAAAGACATCGATAAGTTATAAATTAGATAATAAGATTTCAACAAAGCTAAGGAAGACTGATCCTGAAGTTAGACTTTCCACCAATCACAGCACACTATATCTCAGATTAGGAATAATCTACCTTTGTGTTTGTTGTAATCTCATTTTATAATTAAGCTTCAAGTCTTAATAAAAGTTATCATATTTGAGTTAATAACTTTCGTGATATTACAACTACTCAAACTTGCTTTACTAAATCTACGCTGAAACCGGGACTTGAACCACCGACCTCCAGGTTACAAGTCCGCTGCCTTATCGACCAAGCTACTGAGGTCGGTTCAAGTCTTAATACGCAATATTTAGGACCTAAATATGGCAAAGAGACTCAATTGGGGGACTTTTGGGCATACATGTAAATTGTCAATCGCATACCTTACTTATTCTAAGTAAAGAAAACTTCTAGTCACTTTTCTATTATCAGTTAAATTACAGCGATTTCAGTTTAAAGTTCTAATTAATATTGTAATAAATATTTCCGTATAAGAATCAGTTCCTTGAAACTTTCCGGACGTCAAGTATACCAGAAAGACCTAATAATTCAGCACGACATCCAACTGATTCTTTTGGGGTTCCAAATGTTTAGGGTTCCAGCATCTATCATCTCACAGTTAGGGTTCCAGCTGATTGGTGGTGAACATATTGACTCTTGTGCTATGCATAGCGTCTATCATCTCACTCATAATAATTATTTAGGGTTCTCATGAGTTAGGGTTCCAGCTGATTGGTGAACATATTGACTCCTGTGCTGTGCATAGCGTCTATCATCTCACTCATAATAATTATTTAGGTTTCTCATGAGTTAGGGTTCTCATGAGTTAGGGTTCCAGCTGATTGGTGGTGATCATATTGACTCCTGTGCTGTGCATAGCGTCTATCATCTAACTCATAATAATTATTTAGGGTTCTCATGAGTTAGGGTTCAAGCTGATTGGTGGTGAACATATTGACCCCTGTGCTGTGCATAGCGTCTATCATCTCACTCATAATAATTATTTAGGGTTCTCATGAGTTAGGGTTCTCATGAGTTAGGGTTCTCATGAGTTAGGGTTCCAGCTGATTGGTGGTGAACATATTGACCCCTGTGCTGTGCATAGCGTCTATCATCTCACTCATAATAATTATTTAGGGTTCTCATGAGTTAGGGTTCTCAAGAGTTAGGGTTCCAGCTGATTGGTGGTGAACATATTGACCCTGTGCTGTGCATAGGTCTATCATCTCACTCATAATAATTATTTAGTGTTCTCATGAGTTAGGGTTCTCATGAGTTAGGGTTCCAGCTGATTGGTGGTGAACATATTGACCCCTGTGCTGTGCATAGCGTCTATCATCTCACTCATAATAATTATTTAGTGTTCTCATGAGTTAGGGTTCTCATGAGTTAGGGTTCCAGCTGATTGGTGGTGAACATATTGACCCCTGTGCTGTGCATAGCGTCTATCATCTCACTCATAATAATTATTTAGGGTTCTCATGAGTTAAGGTTCTCAAGAGTTAGGGTTCCAGCTGATTGGTGGTGAACATATTGACCCCTGTGCTGTGCATAGCGTCTATCATCTCACTCATAATAATTATTTAGGGTTTTCATGAGTTTAGGGTTCCAGCTGATTGGTGGTGAACATATTGACCCCTGTGCTGTGCATAGCGTCTATCATCTCACTCATAATAATTACTTAGGATTCTCATGAGTTAGGGTTCCAGCTGATTGGTGGTGAACATATTGACCCCTGTGCTGTGCATAGCGTCTATCATCTCACTCATAATAATTATTTAGGTTCTCATGAGTTAGGGTTCTCATGAGTTAGGGTTCTCATGAGTTAGGGTTCCAGCTGATTGGTGGTGAACATATTGACCCCTGTGCTGTGCATAGCGTCTATCATCTCACTCATAATAATTATTTAGGGTTCTCACGGAGTTAGGGTTCTCATGATTTAGGGTTCCAGCTGATTGGTGGTGAACATAATGACCCCTGTGCTGTGCATAGCGTCTATCATCTCACTCATAATAATTATTTAGGGTTCTCATGAGTTAGGGTTCTCATGAGTTAGGGTTCCAGCTGATTGGTGGTGAACATATTGACCCCTGTGCTGTGCATAGCGTCTATCATCTCACTCATAATAATTATTTAGGGTTCTCACGGAGTTAGGGTTCTCATGAGTTAGGGTTCCAGCTGATTGGTGGTGAACATATTGACCCCTGTGCTGTGCATAGCGTCTATCATCTCACTCATAATAATTATTTAGGGTTCTCATGAGTTAGGGTTCTCATGAGTTAGGGTTCCAGCTGATTGGTGGTGAACATATTGACCCCTGTGCTGTGCATAGCGTCTATCATCTCACTCATAATAATTATTTAGGGTTCTCACGGAGTTAGGGTTCTCATGAGTTAGGGTTCCAGCTGATTGGTGGTGAACATATTGACCCCTGTGCTGTGCATAGCGTCTATCATCTCACTCATGTACTTCCCAATGTCGACATCCTCTTCATCTGACTGACGGATGAACTGGTGCTGCAGTAGGGCGCTGTACTTGGGCCTATCCTTCTCCTCCTTGATCAGACTGAAACAAACAAATAGCTCAGTAGTAATAAGATCGCCATGCGGAGGGTCCCGGGTTCGAACCAAAGAGCTGACAAAAATTGTATTCAAAACTTGGATAAAGTTTCGAGAAGATTGTAAAGCAGACTTTTCGGTGCGCCCGTATTGACCTAAGGAGTGTGTCACTTCTGGCCCATCACAGGGAGGCATACTACGGGATGGGCAACTGCCCTACGCCTACTGCCCGTAGTCCAGAGATCCTGAGTTCGATCCCCGGTCGGAGCAGATTTTTCACACAGAACATGTGAGGCTGGCATTTCCGGCCCTACTTAGGCTGGGTGAGGTTAATGTGGGTAGCTGGTACGATTCCCAGCGAATGGAGGGTAAAACCCCCGTCCTAATCAACACGTTCAATCAAATAGAATCGTTATCGTTAGGAAGGGCATCCAGCCGTAAAAAAAAATGTGCCACAACCAACCAACCTCAACCATGAGCTTGTACAATGCCGACCCAAAGTAGGTTTGGGAAAAAGGCAAAGTGAAAGAAGAAGAAGATCACTAAGGCAGTTTTTGTTCCATGGTTACAGTATTAACTGAGAAACACCAGTATTGAGAAAAAAAAGTGTGACACATGTCAATATTTGAGTTCATCTCAATAATGAAGTCACAAGTACTCAAACCACCACCAAGCCACCTTACTAAAAATTCGCCTACTTCAGACTCGAACCACCGGCCCCGGAGGTAGCGAGTCCACTCCTCTAACCATCAAGCTCCTGGGAATGGTGTAGTGGTGTATTAATCGCGCGGCCCTGCAAACTGAGCCGGTAATTTCACTTACCAAGTATTCACAAACTCGATGAACTCTCGAGAGAAGATTGTGCTGGAGCTGTTTGATAGTCGGGGCGGATCTCCTTGCACAACCTGGGGAAGCAATAAATTAAATGATAAGAATAAAACAACAATTAACTAATTGCGTAGTTGCTTAAGTAAAAAGAAATGGCTGAAAACGGCATATGGCATAATTAAAGCACTATAATGGTATAATCTAATTAAAGCACTACTACTGAATTATATTCAATGTAAAAAAAGAAAAGAAAAAAAAACAACACGGACCAATGGCTGAAAACAACTTTTTTGGTATCCTGAGGCTATGATTCTTCTACAAATATGAAAAACTGAGTAGGTCAAATTTTCGACGAATACAATACTTTTCGTCTGTCCCGGTAGCTCAGTGGTAAAGGCGGCACTTTGTGAATCCAGAAGTTCTAGAGGTCGTGGGTTCGAAACCCAGCCGGGACATGACGAGTTATCCTCCCATTTGGGATTTTTACCACACAATAATATGTCTTGGGCTTACTGCTGGAATAATGGGACTTTAATAGTCCTTATCGGGGGCAGTATAAAAAAAGGCGATATTATTATTAAAACTAACAAACTAACTCACCTGACAGAGCTGTAAAAACTAACAACTCACCTGACAGAGCTGTAAAAACTAGCAACTCACCTGACAGAGCTGCTCAAACACGGAGTTCCACCTCGGGTAGGGGAACCGTCCAGTGGCCACCTCCACCAGGGTGATGCCCAGGGACCAAACATCGGACCTCACGTCATACCCGCGGGCCCTCTGCGGGTCTATGCGTTCTGGCTGTGCGGGAGAGAGAGAAATAAATAAATCATTTTATTGTACATAAAATATTCGTGGTCGAATGTGTACAACGTCATCTTATGGACTAATAAAATTATATACTAGCTTAAAACTAAACTAAACTAAATAATTATAAAAATTAATTATTAAAAAAAAAAATCAGAATGGGGGGGGATTGACAAACAAGTTGAGATGATGGAATTTGTTGGTTAATGAAATGATGGATGGAGAGAGAAGAGGAGAGAAAGAAGGAATGAAAGAGAGAGAGAGAGAGAGAGAGAGAGAGAGAGAGAGGGAGAGAGAGAGGGAGAGAGAGAGAGAGAGAGAGAAAGAGAGAGAGAGAGAAAGAGAGAGAGAGGGAGACAGAGAGAGAGAGAGAAAAATAGAGTAAAATAAAAATCACGATCATAGAGTGGCCTCATCGTGAACGATGGTAGCCAGACAGTGGAGGAACCTTATTGCGCTTATTGGATAAGAAATCGTTAGTCTGAAAGTACTAGCATTCCGACGGATAGTCTATTGGCAAGTAAGGACAGTGGAGATTGGGATTAAGGACTTGTTTGGATCCGAGGCTAAGGACTCTTGGGAACACGATGGTTTGAGAGTGGACGACGTTAATTAAAAGGATCAAGACAGTGATGGTTGTGCAACGCCAAGAAAATAAAAAGAGAGAAAATGCATAGAAAGATACTTTAGGCCGCTTTATAAATCATCATCATAGGGTGGCGTCATCGTGAACGATAGTAGCCAGACAGTGGAGGAATGACTCAGCACTTCTACCACTGTCTCTACAAGGAGGCTAATAATATAATTGACAAGGGCCCTCAGAACCAAGCCAATGCTGGTCTGCTCCTAGTTTATAAATCATAAAAAAAAGCCCAAAACGCAAAACTCCCTCTAGAGACTCAAAAAACGAATGGAGGGATTTTTCCCTCCATTCACTGGAAACTCACAAACCAGCTACTCAGATTAACCTCACTCAGGTTGAGTGGGGCCGGGAATAGTACGAGGGTTCGGACCATCCAAGTCCTAACCTCACTGGATGTTATTATTATTATTCAACACTTTATTAGATATGAATGGACATGTGTACAATACAAATAATTATTTTAACAATGAAAAATATGGAAATAATATGTACAATAAAAATGAAAAAGAATAGAAAAATGTATGATCTGATTTTCATGTACATCTAGTTAATCTAGTACAACTTCTCACTTTTCTGTTGATACTGATATAGAAACATGTCTAAAGGGCGCGGTTATTGCCTATGGTAATCTCTTACACCCAACCCTTTTGTTTCACTTGAGTGACAGAACGAGAACTAGTGCATTCAAAGTGCTCCCGACGCAACACCAACACTGACTTCATCGGGTTTCAACTCACCGCCATGTAGGGCCGACAGCCCGCGTCCCGGGTCTTGGCTATCGAGTCCACCAGCTGGCCCGAGATGCCGAAATCACAGAGTTTGATGGCGCCTCGCCTGTCCAGCAGAATGTTGGACGGCTTCACGTCGCGGTGGATGATGCGGAGCTGCTCCTTCAGGTAGTTGAGGGCCTTCACCGTGGCCACGGTCACCTGGGAACCAGAGGGATGGGGGTTCATGTCGAGGGAAACCACGCGAATGTCTTAAGGTAGGATCACACGATATGGCAGAGCGACATATAATATGGCAATCTCCCTTGCCATAGCGTGTGATCGGTCTTTGTTTACATGACCATAGAACTATTTGGGTCTATGGCGACAGGTTTTTTCTATGGTGCCATAGACGTATGGCAGGATCTATGGCATTCGTGTGAGTGCTTCATCACACACATGGTCTACAATATGATATGGTGACGACTGGCAAGCTTGTCTATGGCAAGGGGGAAGACATAATGCCATAGAGTTTTTTCTCACATTATATGGCATCGTGTGAGTGCCATATATTATATGTGCCATTCGTTTTTTTTTTTCTCGCCATAGAGAATATTGCATCTGTGCCATAATTATAGTGTGATCCTACCTTTATAATAATTAAATAAAAAATCATTTGTTTTATTGTTCATTTTTTTGTATACAGAGGACCCATCCTAAGCCATTTTTATTTGACTTCTAAGATACAAGACAAGTTAGTCTAGGCATAATACATGATTATAAATTGGGAAACATTTGCGCAGGACAAACTACATGGAGGTTTTGGGTCCCCGCGACCTGTTTATCATTATTATTTTACACTTTATTAATAAGGACATGTATAAGTTATCATATTTGTGTTAATCACTTTCGTGATATCACAACTACTCAAACTCGCTTTACTAAATCTACGGTGAAACCGGGACTCGAACCACCGACCTCCAGGTTACAAGTCCGCTGCCTTATCGATCAAGCTACTGAGGTCGGTAAGGACATATAATACAACACAGATAATTAATTACAAATAAATATACATTATAAGAAGTTAATAAAGAAAAAAATTAAGAACAAATAAATAAATAGTTGCACATGTCCTAAATAAAGGGCGGGGTAATCTCTTCCACCCAACCCTTTAAACACTACAGTAAGTAATATGACAATGCCTCCACGTGACATGACAATTTGTGATTTCGTCAAGCAGGGTCAAGGGGTCGTGAATGTTCCAACCTTGCCTATGATGACCTCTGGAATGCGCTGATGAAGTCTCTCGTAGATGAACTTATAGAACTTAGTACCCACCTTGCCTATGATGACCTCTGGAATGCGCTGATGAAGTCTCTCGTAGATGAACTTATAGAACTTGTCTAGGGACGTGTCCATGAGCTCCATGCAAATCCAGCAGTCACCCTGGAATAGACAGAGCGAGGGTTCGATATAGATGGGGGAGGGGTTTTTTTTTAAATCAGTATCAGTATAAACAGAAAAGTGAGAAGTACATTGTATTGTATTGGATGTACATTGTACGATTGTACATGCATATAATTAGATTAGATGTACATGAATATTAATATGTAGATGTACAATTTTTTTTTTTTTTTAAAGCTTTATTAGGTAGAACAAAAAATATATACAGTAGAACACAATGAAATATAAAGAAAAACAAAAATATTAAACAAATATACAAGAAGGAAAGAAAAGAGGGAAATGTCCTACCTAAAGGGCGGGGTTATCTCTTCCACCCAACCCTTTATTTTTAAATTGTATTTAAAACAATTGTACATACATAGAACAGATAATCGACTGCAATTTCTACACCGACGTTATAAGACTTAGTGCCAAATTATGAAACAGGATTAGATTTAATCAAAGTGGACACTATCAGCTGACTCAGGCTATAGTGAGCTGTGATTGGTTGAAATCACCACTAGAGGGCTTGTTAAGGTGTCCACTTGGAATACTTAGATTAAATCTAATCCGGTTTCATAATTTGGTCCTAGAAAACTCAAAGACCCTCACCTTCTGAGACTCGCATGGCGTTGCAAGGAGCCTCGACCCAGTAGGGCAGGTTTCATAATTTGGCCCTTAGACCAAAATAAAAATCTATAGTATCAAGTGAAACTAAACAAACCACCCTACTTTAGTCTGACATTTTCACTGCACAATTACCCGAGGGGAGACACGGAAGTACATCTATGTAGAAGCTCACAAGCTTACCTTTCTTCCTCATCCTTCTTCCTGTCTCATTTCTTCCCACCCTTCTACTGTCGAATTTCCCCTTTTAAATCAACAGTGAGGGTGAGGAAATCACGACTCAAATATAATAATAATAACACTCTTTAGTGGAAGGTAACCACCAGCGAGGTTAATGCTCAACGCATTTTCTACCACCTAACCCTCAGAGTCTTATTATTATGTGGTCACAAATTCAAAAAATGTGAGGAAAAATTCAGGCACTGGGTGGGACTCGAACCAACGCATCCCTACGCTACCTGGATTACCACACTAGCGCGTTAACCACTTGACTACCAGAGCACGGTACAATAGGTAGGTACGAGTAAGTACTAATAACGAGGGCCACTTAACAGATGAGTAGACCTAGAAATGGTCAGACTATAGAGTAGACTAGAGCTTTAGCTAGAGTTTAAGGGCCAGATTATGTGACAGGATTAAAGTTAAGCTAAGCCAGACACGACATCAAGTCGGAGTTTCAACCAATCACAGCGCACTTAATGAGATCCCTTTTCCCATAACTTCTTTTTTTTTTCCTTTATTTCAGGCAATTTCTAATCAGTAATCTCTATACCTAGATTTATTTGACAAAAATTAATGACAGTAATAAAGTAGAGACGACAAAATGTAAAAAATATAATTAATCAACCAAAACCCTTCTGTACCCACGTGTCTGATATTAGTTTCCATGACAACGAAATTTTGTTTACCTAACAATCTCTTCCTTTAAGCTCACTGAACGCTCAAGGAGAAAGCATCATAGATTGATTTTGTCTAAATGTGACAATTAATGTTTTTTTTAATAATTTACGAGAGGATAGGCAAAATTGAATAGGGCAATGTTCTCACTTTAACATAAGGTACTCGAAATTATTGAGATCGGCGTTGACATTTTTTATGAAGCTGATTATTTGTTAAACATGAGACCGGAAACTTAATAATACCACATAGCAGAACAAAAATTAATTAATAATGCTTAATATTTTTTCTTCTGTGTCAATTTTAAAGAAATAGTAAAATTAAGTGTCAATTTTAAAGAAATAATAAAATCAAGTGTCAATTTTAAAGAAATAATAAAATTAGATGTCAATTTTAAAGAAATAATAAAATTAAAATTATCTATTTAAATCCGTCTTTCTAAATATGAAAATATAAAACTTTCTGAGAATTCAATAACACCAGAAACCTAAAGTTAACATCAATTAATCATAAATTCCTGAACAAGAACAAAAAAATTAGAGAGAAAAGAAAAACATCTCAGTGAAAAACATCTCACCACCCTTATTCTATTTGTCAGTATGCTCTTCGAAACTATTCCCACCCGGTATGAAAAGCTACCAGAGCCAGTGAGCCGACCTAGCATCAGTATCCAGCATGGTAGTAAAGAAAATATACTGGGTGGAGCGAGCAGTGTCCGTATCAAGCATGTCAGTGAAGAATCAATACAGGGTGGATCAGCGAAGAAGACAACCGTGTCCAAACCCCAGAGGCTACCCTTAGAAATACGGTGAGTGGTTTATTGTTCATTCCTAGAAGTTATGCATCCAAATAATAACATAATATAAGATAAGTTATCATATTTGTGTTAATCACTTGGGCAACTTCTACTAGTAAGTTTGGTAGCCAAGTTAGCATTGACATTAGATCGATTAGACAAATAAAGTAAATAAGTTAGTTAAAGTTATCATATTTGTGTTAATCATTTTCGTGATATCACATCTACTCAAACTTGCTTTACTAAATCTACGCTGAAACCGGGACTTGAACCACCGACCTCCAGGTTACAAGTCAGCCATACCTAGTTAGATTTTAGAAATAACCAATATTTATTTTATTTACACTTTATTAATTGGACATATGATATATACAACACAGATAATTACAAATTAATACACAATATAAGAGAAGTAAAAAGAAAAAAAATAAATAAATAATACATATATACATAGTTGTCCTAACTAAAGAGCAGGGTTATTGCCATTGGCAATCTCTTCCACCCAACCCTTATATTGGGAACGCCGCAAGGCAAAAATACAATAAAAATATATTATTATATTTATTATTATTCGGGCTTTCAACCAATCACAGCGCACCATATCTAGGATTAAAAACAGTCTTCCGTTATCTGAGTTGTAATCTTGTTTTATAAAGATAAAGATAATGTCCTACCTGCACGGCGGGGTTATTGCCAACTACTCAATTTCGCTTTACTAAGTTTATGCTTTACTTGGGACTTGAACCACCGACCTCCAGATTACAAGTCCACCGCCCCCTATCAAGCTACTGAGTTCGGTAATGTATAAGTAGTGCTTTATTTAGACTGTCAGCGCAAGACAGGTAGTCCCATTATGCCAACAGTTTTCCCATTATGCCAACAATGTGTCCCTCTAAGCCTGCTCTCGAAATCCTAATTCCAGGAAGCAGCGACTCAAGCAGAAGCTGAGCCAGGAGCAGTCCCGGTGGGAGAGGGAGATGGAGGAGAGGCTGTGTGGGAGGGAGAAGGGGAGGGATGAGGAGGAGAAGGAGGAGATTGAGAGACTGAGGAGGCGACTGGAGGAGATGAGCAGAGATTCCTGGAATCAGCAGAGGGAGATGGCTGCCAGGCTGCTGAAGAAACAGGAAGACCTGAGGCGGTGAGGCATTGATAGAACACATGTTGTTGTTATTATTATAAGGATATTCACTTTACTAGGTATATACAGATACTACAGGTCTAACTGACAATTATTATTATTATTATTATTACTAAGAACAAAAAATATATGCAGTAAAATGAAATTATAAAGAAAAACAAAAAGATTAAGCAAAGATACAAGAAAAAAAAAGAGAATACAATGAAATTATAAAGAAAAACCAAAAGATTAAGCAAAGATACAAGAAAAAAAAAGAGAATACAATGAAATTATAAAGAAAAACAAAAAGATTAAACAAAGATACAAGAAAAAAAAAAGAGAATGAAGTTAATGTCCTACCTAAAGGGCGGGGTTATTGCCTGTGGCAATCTTTTCCACCCAACCCTTATTTAAACCAGCTTGGCTACAGCTGGGGGGAGTGATGGTCTCTATGAATAATAATAACACTCTTTAGTGGAAGGTAACTACCAGGCGGAGTTAATGCTCAAAGCATTTTCTACCACCTAACCCTCAGAGTCTTATTATTATGTGGTCACAAACTCAAATTAATGAGGAAAAATTCATGCACTGGGTGCGATTCGAACCAACGGATCCCTACGCTCCCTGGATTGAGTAGCGCCTTAACCACTTGACTACCAGTGCACAATTTGTGATTTGGGCAAGCGCCTTAACGCGTTAACTATATTCAACTTTAGTTAAAAAGTTGGATTAAAAAAAAGGTTACTGTGCCCCGGAACAGCTTTTGCATTAATTCTACGCACTAAACGGAAAAACTCGGTCAGAATTTTCCACTTCGAACGGAATTCGAACCCGCAACCTCAGGGTCAGTAGCCAATGCTCTAAACCACTGAGCCATTGAGATCGGCTCATTGGTTCAGGAAGGCTAGTTTGAATGGTTGTGTCATCGCGATTTCGGTTCACATAAATATGTAAAAAAAAAATACTCAACTAAAAAAAAAACACTGCCAATTATGGACACAATACTTCCTCGTGATTGCTTCACATTGTAAACACGTGCCAAATTTGAGATTTTTTTAGAAAATTACTTGTATCTCTAAAACGGCTCAACCGATTTTCTTCAAGTTTGTTTTATATGGTAGAATATTGTTTTTTATACATTCTAGATTCTACAAAAAATTCTGTATCGGCAAGTCGTGATCCTTATTTTTTGACTTCTTTGTCCAAAATTTCGGATTTTCTTAAATATCAGAGTCAAATCATTATTAATTTAAAAATAAATATAAAAAGCCTATGTAAAATAATAATATGCATAACCATACAAAATTTCATCAAAATCGAGTGTACCGTTCACGAGATATCAGCGCTTAAGTAAAAAGTTAGTGGTCAGGCGCACGGTCTCTTTCACCAAGAACCGCTAGTACGAATTCGATGAATTTAAAATGGGACCATCTGCAGAATGTCTCCTAGATGTGTGCAAAATTTCATCAATATCGGTAGAGTAGTTTCCGAGATTTGCGCGTTACAAGGAATCGTTTTAACAGACCGACAGACAGACCGACGGACCGACAGACAGACACAAAACCAAATTTGCTCAGGAGGTTATGAAACGTCCAGAAATATGAAAAAAATTGAAATCGGAGCAAAAAAATATTTTTTTTTACAAAAACGAACACAATACTTCCGATTTCTAATATTAGAAATTTCTCGGAAGTAAAATGATAACTTATTTCAATATTCATCTTTTAGAAGGTTATTTAAAAGAAATCTTTTATCTATATTTCCCTTCCCTTTTTCCCGTTTTAGTTATTCAATGGAGTCGGCATTGTTCATAGAAAATCCTTTATGAATTAATAATAATAAATAAATCATTTGTTTTATTACTTCCGAGAAATGTTTAATATTACAAAAAAATTCTTTGTTTGTATATAGAGGACCTATCCTAAACCTTTCCTAAACCTTCTAAGATTATTGTGAAAGCTTCTAATAAAAAGTGAAATAATTTATTGATTCAATTCCCCTAGATTCAACCTACTCAACGCCACTGCAGCCAGGGATCTGTCCAAGATGATTCAGACCCGTAGCGCGGAGTACAGCAAGGACAGCAGTGTTGCCAATCAATATTTAACCCTTTATGTTCTTCCCTAGATTCAACCTACTCAACGCCACTGCAGCCAGGGATCTGTCCAAGATGATTCAGACCCGTAGCGCGGAGTACAGCAAGGACAGCAGTGTTGCCAATCAATATTTAACCCTTTATGTTCTTCCCTAGATTCAACCTACTCAACGCCACTGCAGCCAGGGATCTGTCCCAGATGATTCAGACCCGTAGCGCGGAGTACAGCAAGGACAGGAGTCTTGCCAACAGGAAGCTGCCAGTCAATATTTAACCCTTTGTGTTCTCCCCCAGATTCAACCTTCTCAACGCCACTGCAGCCAGGGATCTGTCCCAGATGATTCAGACCCGTAGCGCGGAGTACAGCAAGGACAGGAGTCTTGCCAACAGGAAGCTGCCAGTCAATATTTAACCCTTTGTGTTCTCCCCAGATTCAACCTTCTCAACGCCACTGCAGCCAGGGATCTGTCCCAGATGATTCAGACCCGTAGCGCGGAGTACAGCAAGGACAGGAGTCTTGCCAACAGGAAGCTGCCAGTCAATATTTAACCCTTTGTGTTCTCCCCCAGATTCAACCTTCTCAACGCCACTGCAGCCAGGGATCTGTCCCAGATGATTCAGACCCGTAGCGCGGAGTACAACAAGGACAGGAGTCTTGCCAATAGGAAGCTAATGCGAGACAAGAGGAATCAGAAGCAGAACCTACTGCTGTGGGAGACACAATACCTGGACCAGGTGCTGTTCCCTGGTGAGTGACTTGCTTTAGTAAAACCAACATTTCTTTTTTCTTCTTTTTTTAACACATTCACGACCGGCACCATGTTCAGTGAATGTACGCATGAGACCGCTATATCTGAGCATAGCACCAAAAAACCCGCTTGGAGAGTAAAATTATACAGGGGTATAGAGTATATTTCTATACTAAAACATAGGAATAGGTGTCCCACCGGTGGGACAAGCAGGTTTGAAATTAAGAAGGTCACTTGCTCCACCGGACGGACAACCGGTCCATTCAGTACACACGCAGTTGTCCCACCGGTGGGACAACCGGTCGTGTATGTGCTAAGGTAATTAATTATGCCCCGGAACCGCTTTCGCATTACTTCAGGGCACTTTACCTTTACATTCATGCCATTCCGGAAACGGAAAACTCGGTTAGAATTTTCCGCTCCGGCCGGGATTCGAACCCGCAACCTCCGGGTCAGCAACCAATGCTGACCACTGAGCCACGGAGGTCGGCTTACATTACAAACAAAACATGATGCTTCTTTCTTTTAAAGATAACAATTCCGTCATGATATGACCATGCAGTTGAAAGAGATGTTCGGAGGGAACAGAATTTTCTGTGCGAAAAGTCTGCTCCGACCGGGGATCGAACTGAGGATCTCTGGACCACGGGCAGTAGTCACAACCGTTACGCCACGAGGGCTAGTACCCTCGTCGTGATATGACCATGCAGAGAGTGTTATTATCTGTCCCGGTAGCTCAGTGGTAAAGGCGGCACTGTGTGAATCCAGAGATTCCAGAGGTCGCGGGTTCGAAACCTAGCCGGGACAAGACAAGTTATCCTCCCATTTGGGATTTTTACCACATAATAATATGTCTTGGGCTTACTGCTGGAATAATGGGACTTAATAGCCCTAATCGGACAGTATAAATAAGGCGATATTATTATTATTAAATACTCGGCAGGTGTGGAGGTCCAGGCGGCGGAATGTCGGGCCCAGGTCCAGGACTTCATCCTGTCCAACCAGAACCTCATAGAGGTGAAGAGGAAGCAGAGAGAGGAGGAGCGGAAGAGGGAGGAGGCGTACGTCCGATTCAAGCTGGAGGAGAGGGAGAGGGAGGAGAAGGAGGAGGGGCGAAGAAAGGAGGAGGAGCGACTCAAGGTCATTCGGCAGAGTCAGGAGCAGGTTAACTACTTGAGTACGTCACGTGTCTAATTTTTAATTTTAAAAACTTCTATAATTTTAAAGAACGACATTTTTTTTTTTTTTTCAAAGATGAGTGTTTCACTGCCGTTTTCATTTCGTAGCCATGAAACAGGAGCTACTGAAGACGCTTGTGGTCTATGTTGTACTGTTGTGGTCTGTGTTGTAGCCTGCCCATGTCGTAGTATGCCTCCCCTCTGATGGGCGAGAAGTGACACAATACTTCCCAATTAGGTGCTGGGTCAACACGAGCGCACCGTAAGGTATTCCTTACAAACAATTGTAACCAAACTAAGAATACAAATTTTTGTCGGCACGGGGGATCGAACCCGGGACCTTCCGAATGGCAAGCGAGTGCTTAACCACTGAGCAAATCGCGCGCTCTTAATTTTCACAAGAAAAAAAATTAACAAAAACTCACTCCTCAATCGAAGGAATTTGTATTTTAATTTTAATGGTTTGTAGTAGAGCAGCTCGGTTGTGTAACTGTAGCATAAAACAAATGTTACAGCTCTAAACGAATATACCTTTCACACCATTATTATTAATGATCCATCAAGTTTTATTTGCAATAAAGTACATTGAATATTTACATAAAAATTGAAATTGACATCATC
The DNA here is from genome assembly GCA_024516035.1 of Bactericera cockerelli. NCBI lineage: Eukaryota > Metazoa > Arthropoda > Insecta > Hemiptera > Triozidae > Bactericera > Bactericera cockerelli. Next base: position 27,816,741 of record CM044961.1, on the reverse strand, counting down.
TCAGTTAAGATGGTCATAACTCATCAGTCTCATCACACATCATTAGCATTCAAGTGCAGGGCGTTTCTTTGTCTTCATATCTCTTGCCCGAACAATTGATAAAAACAACAACCACAAGTTTTGTTGATGAAAAAATGTGCTACGTACATTCTATCTAAGCGTAACTTTGCCCCAATGCCAATCCCAAAAAAAAATAAGAATGCAACATTTTACCAATTGTTTTTTAAAAAAGTTTAGGGATATCATGGTTGACTAACACAAGAAGGATTTTTCATTATCTTATCTGGTTGCAGAGTTTTCAGTGAAACCCTAACAATTAACACTGCGACCTAATTAAATCTATTGTGACCAGTTGATTTTGGTTTTAACGTCCTGATTGAGATAGATAGTCAGGACGGGGGTTTTACCCTCCTTCTCTGGGAATCGTACTAGCTACCCACATTAACCTCACCCAGCCTGGGTAGGCCCGGAAATGCCAGCCTCACGTGTTGTGAAGGGAACAGAATTTTTCTTCGAAAAGTCTGCTTCAACCGGGGATCGAAACTCAGGATCTCTGTGGACTACGGGCAGTAGTCACAACCATTACGCTACGGAGGTGGTGCCGTTTAAGACTAATGAGCCATTATTCCAGGAGTAAGCATAAGTGTCAAAATCTTAATGGAGGATAACTTGTCATGTCCCGGCTGGGTTTTGAACCACGACCTCCGTGGCGTAACGGTTAACTCTAATGAAATCCACACTGTCAATTTCCAGACTACAAGAGGAAAGAGAGAGAGGACTGGAGCGGATGGAGAAAGAGAGGGAGAGAGAGAGGGCGCTGGAGGATGGGAGGAGATGAGGGAGAGGCGAAGGAGAGGAGGAGGAGGGAGAGGGAGGAGCAGCTGGAGGAGTTGCGGCTGAGTCTGCTCATGAGGAGAAGTACCAGGAGGAGATGCGGCAGAGGGAGAAAATGATGCTGGTAAGTTGAACAGTCTGGCTGGGGAATATAAACAGGGAGTAGACCAGCAGTCTGGTGGGGACTAAAACAGGGAAACCAGCAGTCTGGCTGGGGACTATGATCAGGGAGAAGACCACGCATCTGGCTGGTGGGACTATGATCAGGAGTAGACCAGCAGTCTGCTGGGGACTATAAACAGGGAGTAGACCAGCATTGGCTTGGTTCTGGGGGACTATAAACAGGGAGTAGACCAGCAGTCTGGCTGGGGGTCTATAAACAGGGAGAAGACCATCAGTCTGGCTGGGGAGACTATGATCAGGGAGTAGACCAGCAGTCTGGCTGGGGGACTATAAACAGGGAGTAGACAGCAGTCTAGCTGGGGGAATACACAGGGAGTACACCAGCATTGGCTTGGTTCTTGGGCCTTGTCAATTATTAGCCTCCTTGTATAACAGTGGTAGAAGTGCTAAAGTCATTACTCCACTGTCTGGTACCATCGTTCACGATGACGCCACCCTATTATATTATGAGTACTAAGTGACCGGTGTCCTCACCCGAGGACAAACATTTTATGCTACTTGGTAGTATAAAATTTAAGCTTGGGCACTTAGGACTATAAAATAAATGTCCTCTTACGAGGATATTAGGCGCGAAGAGGTTAATATTCACAATATTCATCAACAATATCTTACAAATTAATATTTTAACAACCCTTTCAGCGTGCTGATGTGGGTTGTTTTGAATCATAATTTAGAAAAGTAAAGAACATAAATAAAAAAAAAGAAAAAAGGTTGAAAAAGGAAAAAGAAAATTCCTTGGGCAGAATCTCGCCCCCCAGTCGGGATACAAAAAGCGACCTTCGTATCATAGATGGAGGTTACTTATTCCGAAGGTTTTTTTGGGGGGGGTGTAAGTCGCTTTCAACGCATGGTCATGTTTCGACGCGAGGATTTACCGTCCATTCGCTGGAAATTCACAAACCGCTACTCAAATTCACCTCACCCAGCCTGAGTGGTGCCGGTAATAGCCAGCATAACGAGGGTGTTCGAATTCAAAGGATCACAAGTCCTAACCTCGCTGGACGTTGCCGAACTTCAGTGACAGAACAAGAACTGCTGTCGACAACGTGCCTTCGACGCTGGCCGGTATTATTTTAAGGGTCTAGTAAGTCCCATGATGGTTGATGCCATAGATTTATCGTGGTTCAGGACGAGCTTTGAATAAAGTTGGCTGGAGACCATCACTCACCTCTCCAGCTGTAGCCAAGCTGGCTACAACAACAACATTTTAAGATCTAGTTTTTCTGAAAAGTTTTTTTGTCTGAAAAAAAAAAATCATCATTCCCAGGATCACATCGAAGAAGAGAGGAGCAAACGGAACGACGCCAAGCTGAAGGAGTTGACCACTCAGGAGACGGCACGGCAGAGTCTGAATCAGCACACACGGCAGCTGCTGATCCAACAGATCGAGGAGAGAGAGCGCATGCGCGCCGAGCAAGAGAGAGAGAGACTCGCAGAGGCGGAGTACTGGCGAGTGAGAAGGACAGAGATACAGATGGAGGAGGAGAGGGAGAAGATGGAGGAGAAGATGAAGAGAGAGAGACAGAAAGAGGCACTGAGGCAGCAGGTGGAGTTCAATCTGCGGAAACCTTGCTGACGTGAAACTTTGCTCTATTGAATTCACTGTGCATAAAAATTGGCAAAAATAAAGAAGTATTTTATCAAATTATCATTTAACTCTATGAATAGGTATGTTTTTGAATATCAGACTTGAGATATTGCTGACATGAAACTTTGCTCTATTCAATTCACTGTGCATAAAAATTGGCATAAATAAAGAAGTACTTTATCAAATTATTAGTTGACTCTTTGAATAGGTATGTTTTGAATATCAGTTAACTCTTTAAAAACTCGACTAAGAACTTCACTTTGTAATGCTACATTTCAAGACGAATTGTCACTTGATTTTTTTCTTAACAAATTAGTTTAAATTAGGCCCCATAGAACTGGACGATGTAAGGGCACTCGTTGTTCCATCCCTAGTGACTTACCTATTTGAATTTCATACAGCAAAACAAAATCCACATGTAATTTTTTTTACCCTTTCTAATATTTTTATTTTTCAATATTTTTTAGGTAGGTACCTATTTTTTACATGTATATTTTATTCCTAAAATATAAAATAATATAATAAAATTTTATGGCTGTATGGAATGGCCTCGCCAACCAATGCCAAAAAAAAAATACCTCTTAGAACAGGGCCCCATAGTACTGGACGATGTAAGGGCACTCGTTCAATACCTAGTAACATGCCAGCCTCCGTGGCGTAACGGTTCTGACTACTGCCCGTAGTCCAAAAATCCTAAGTTCGATTCCCGGTTGGAGCAAACTTTTCGCACAGAAAATTCTGTTCCCTCCGAACATATGAGGCTGGCAATTCCGGCCCTACCCAGGCTGGGTGAGGTTAATGTGGGTAGCTGGTACGATTCCCAGCGAATGGAGGGAAAAACCCTCGTCCTGTCTACCTCAAGTCAGGACGTTAAAATCAAATTGAATCAATGGACATGAAAGGAGTCTAGAAATTGGATCTGGGCGTCCATATAATCCTCTCACCACCGTGATTTAGGTATCAATACCTACCTCACGGATACGGAATTATTATTAGTGGCTTACCTCTTTGAACAGGGCCCCATAGAACTGGACGATGTAAGGGCACTCGTTGGACTTCATCACCACATCCAGGTCCATGAGCAGCTGTCTCTGCTCCTTCTCATCCACCGTGGAGCGGATGCGCTGCGGGGGAGGAGAGGAAACGTGGCGTCGTGATAATAGGTTAAAACAAGTCGTTGGGTGGAAGTGATTACCACAAAGCAATAACCCCGCCCTTTAGGTAGGACATTAGTGTTATTTTTTTTACTTATTTCTTTTGTCATTTGTTTGTTTTTTCTTAATTTTATACTCTTAACATTGTACTCTGTCCTCCTAATAAAGCATACTATAATAATAATAATAGGTGTAATAGAAACTTGATAGTAGTTAATATCTTCTTCTGGATTGATGTATTCTTGCTGTGTATTAGCAATCTACTAAAGGTAGACAACCACTATTATATGTAAAGTTAAGTTAAAAAGTTATCATATTTGTGTCAATCACTTTCGTGATATCACAACTACTCCAACTCGCTTTACTAAATCTACGCTGAAACCGGGACTTGAACCACCGACCTCCTGGTTACAAGTCTGCTGCCTTATTGATCAAGCAACTGAGGTCGGCCGGTTTAAATTTAGATAATTATATATCCTATGTATTTCTTATATACTTCTATCTTCATACCTTCAATAATGTACCTTTCTACCATCTTAACCTATCAATAAATTGTAAAATCTCTAGAAAATAAGGAGACATTAAGCGGTTTTTTTTATGTGAACGAAGCGAACCGAAGCTGACCTGGTCACTGAAATTCACTTTTTTTTATTTGACCGGACCGAAAAATCCTGAACAAAGTGGACCGGCTCGTTCGTTCGGTCATGGGTTTTGGTTCGGTAAGAAGAAGAAGAAGTGGATAAAAAATCATAATATTATTATTTTATTTTCACCCATTTTTTTTTTTTTTTCAAAACTCCCTGTTATGTGAAGAGTTTTATTGAGACACCTACCTACGCATTAAGTTTAGACATTTTATTTTCTCTTGACTTTTTATTCTCTACTGATTCTTGTATCTTTATTTAGTGCTAGTTATAATTTTATTTTATTCATATTACTTTTGTCATATTACATGGTCACTTGATGGATATAAGTTTATATAGAGTAAAAACATAGGTAATCAGTTTTTTTTTATGAGATTGGGGTTTTCATATATATGTAGATTGTTGGGTAATTAAAGTTTAAGGAATTTTAAGGTCCAATGGAATTTGATTAATTGAATAAAATCAAAATGAAATACAACAGTCGCTTGTTTTCATTTTAATTTCAAAAGCAAAATGTAAACACACACCGAAAATGTAAATAAACCAGAGTCCCAAAATCACTTTTTTTTATTCTTCAAATCTTGGTTGACCAGAGTTGACCGAGCGGTCTCGGTCAGGCTTTTCGTTCACATAAAAAAAACCGCTTATTATAATAAATAAATAAAATAAAAAATAAAAATGATTGTAGTTAATATCTTCTGAATTGATGTATTCTTGCTGTGTATTAGCAATCTACCAAAGGTAGGCAGCCGCTATTATATGTATTTTAAATATACTATCAATTTGTTTCTCTCTACAAGAACCGATTATTCATAGATGTACGCAAGATTGTGACAGAAGAAACCATAATTTTAGAAACTTTTTTTTTCAACACTCATAAACAAATTATGTGGAGACATTTTAGAATTCTTGTTTATATGAAAGGAAAAGTACAAAAGAAATGCTATCGACTCACGAGATCGCTTGTATTTGTATTTTCTTATTGTAAATTGTATTTATTAAAATTCCTTAGGGAAAGTTTGCAATAGTTTGACAGATTAAGACATGAAATTGAAGTACCTAAAGAAGACATTAGCTAAAGCAGGGAAAAACATGTCAAATATTAAAATATGATATGTCAATTGGAAAAAATATTAGTAAAATTGTCGTTTAAAAATAACTGTAACCAAATTATGAATGCAGTTTTTTGTCAGCTCTGATGGATCTGAACAGGGGACCTTCTGCATGGTTAAAAAGTTACCATTCAAATAATTGTGCACTTATGGCTGGGTCGAGATGCATCTTCCAGGTCCCACTCATGTAATTTAAGATCATAAATGATCAATTTCCACGAATCAGAGAGCTCCAAAGTGATCACATGATCTAATTTCAGTGATCACAATCTACATGAGCGGGCATCTAGCAGAAGTATTTCGACCCAGCCATCAACAGTATGTGAAGTGTTCACCTACCACATATTGATTTTTTTTCACCATTTTTAGTTTTAATATTAATTAGTTTTATCATATCATCATTTATTAGTTTATAATATACATTTAAGTTATCTGTATTTTTAGTTTTATACTTAAATAGGTTTTTTATAGCTAGGAACTAATATTATTGTATAGTTAGCAATGGGTCCGCCCGTATTTTGTTGTATAAATAAATAATATTTACCTTAACAGCCATCACAGTGTCGCTACTCCGGTGTATCATTTTGTTCACGGTGCCAAAGCCTCCCCGGCCTATCTCCCCTAGATCCAGCAAATCCTCTGACGTGAAGTCATACACCGTGTCCGGTGACAGCTTGAGCTTGCCGGAGGACTGAATGGTCTGGCACATTTTGAGATGACTGCTGTCCCTATGAACAAGTTCATGAAATGGTAACTAGATAAAGTGGTTTTTTTTTAACTGAACAAAAAGCCTGAACGAGACCGAATAGTCACCTCTGGTCAACCAAAATTTGAAGAATAAAAAAAAGTGATTTGTGGAACTCTGGTTCGTTTACATTTAAGATATCGGTGTTTGTTTACATTTTGCATTTGAAATCATCCACTTCTTCTTCTTCTTTCTTCTTCTTCTTACCGAACCAAACTCCATGACCGAACGAACAAGCCGGTCCACTCTGGTCAGGATTTTTTGGTCCGGTCAAATAAATAAAAGTGAATTTCAGTGACCAGGTCAGCTTTGGTTTGCTTCATTCAAAAAAAAAAAAACCGCTTATAGATTCTTTTTTTGTTGTTAGAAAATCTAAAGTTAGTGAGTTAGTCAATTAGAACAGATTGTTCATGAAATGTTAACAACATGGATTGTCAATAAAATTCATCATTGTTAACAAAAATGATTTTGTTAACAATGTTCAAAAACAGTCTAATAAGACAAATATTATAAATAATGGGTTTAACCTTCTGCTCAAGTTGAAAAAGAGGTGTGGACTCACTTATTGCACTTATCACTAGTCACAGTTGAGAGATCAGAGGGGGTGGGTGGGTGGGAGAGAGAGGGGGGCAAGTACATGGGTGGTTTTGTTCGGTGGTTGGACGAGGGTAGAATCACTTCACTGGGCACAACGCCATCCGTTTGGGTCCTGTGAAAGAAAACAAGAGATACAGTTCACAGAATTACATTAGTGTTGATTATCCAGAAATTGGTCTCCTAAAACATCAGCTCACCAAAAGCAACAAACGGAAGGAAAATATTGTGGGCTTTTTTTGGAACACTCACTTGGAACAACAGTTTCAGATTACTATCAATGCGGAATATGGATCAAAAATTATTTAATTAGGTAATATTTAGAAATTAACTTACACGTGAGATGTGGAAATCCCAATGCATTGTTGGTGAATGGTATTGAAGAATTGGAAGCAAATTCTATTTCTAATTGTTTCAGCTGTTCACGTTTTTTAGCTGAAAATTGAGAATGAAATATACTGTAAAGTATTTTAAAAAAAGTTGGGTATTTATTTTATTGTATGACAACAATAAGACATATCAATATTTATTTGTTTTTTAATTAAATTTCTAAAGACAGCATATTTTTAACTCGGTAGAATAATTTAGCAAGGGCATGAAAAATTATAATTACAAATGTTAAAATTATCAAGAGTTAAAAGAAAATGTGACTCTTGGTAATGCTGATAGGTATCCATAAAAATGGTAGAGGCATCAATTCACAACAAAAACTTTATAAGTTTATGAATACAACTTAACTTTCCCTGAACTTTTGTAGGGAACAAAAAACATTAACCAATAAGTCAAATTTCCAGGTTATTTTTGGTGAAGAAACAGCTCTCACCTGCTTTTTCACTAGGAGTGAAGAAATTTGGTCTACTGGGACCTGAAATCAACAGAAAACAAAGCTTAAAGTTAAGGACAATATTTCTGCAATGAGACTAATATTATTCAGACATGTACCAGAGATGTACCTGGGTATAATTAAAATAATAATATTACTAAATCTTTGATTTAAAGAACACACATACCTACCAGAAATGTAAATTATTTGCTATGAATTAAATTTACCCCTAAAATAATATCACCATAAAATTTTTTTGTAGGTAGCAACCAACAACTGCATTACAGGTTGATCTCAGTTCCAATCATAAAATACAAGTGAAGAAAAAAATTTAATGACAAACAATGGAGAAATGATAATGCAATATGCAAATATAATGTAAAATAGTCCCTGGTTATAATATGTACCAGTCAATTTGCTAATTATAGACTGAATCTGATAAGATAACAATGGGTGTTTTATCAGTTGACTGGAGTTATCAGTTAACTTTTCCAGGGTGTATAAGACTTTGTCGGGACACTATAATGTTTTAAATAATTCAATATTGATGAACAACACACATAAAAAGATAATCCCAAAGCAGTAATATTAAAGTAGAGAGTAGAGTATCTTTCAGTTTAAAAGGTGGTTTTCTAACAAGTTGTGTTCTAACTTACCTTGATTACCAGCCATTGTTAAATTGATCCGTTACTGGTCATAGTTTTCTAATCACAACCGGAAAGACAGCAAGAAATGTTTCGTGTTTCAAATAGTAGTAGTTGGGGCCTTTTCAAAGGGCCTTGATGGTTATAACGTTGGTAATTTTTGCAACTTGATGAAAATTTGCAAATTTTTCTTTTGATTTGAAATTGAAAATTTTAATTTGTTTTGATGTCGAATTAATTTCAAGATCGATAAATGAAAAATCGATTATTCGATCCTACATCCACGGAGGTCGGAATAAAAGAGATGATGTAAAGACTGAAAAGTGGGACATGCTCTAGCTAGGTGGTCATAATTATTATATCACGACGGGGGTTTTACTCGATAGGTATTGACTGGGCAAACAACCCAGCTACCTAAATCAACCTCACCCAGCATAAGTGAGTCGGGGAATAGCCAGCAGAACTTGGATTGCCATGATAACCATGGATGGACTCAAAATCACAAAATATATGGCCACCAATCCATGTCCTCACCACGCTGGATTTTACTTAACTTCAGTGATGGGATGAGAAAGCCGCTCCTCATTATCTCAAAAACTGGTTATGCATTCAAATTAACCAAACAGAGTGAGTTGTGTGACAGTTGAAAGAGATTTTGAGAGTGGAGAGTATTTCTAGAACGGATCACAGTTCTCAATTTGTTATTAAATTTAAACATCAACGTCCAGCGAGGTGATTACTCAAATTCGAACCCTCGTGATGCTGACTATTCTTGGTCGAATCCAGGCGGGGTAAGGTTAATGCTGTTAGCTGGTTTGCAAGTTTCCATCAAATGGAAGGTAAAACCCTCGTCTCCAATAACCTAGATGTTCTAGCCCTTACCGTCCAAGAGGTTCTGTGGTAATCAAGCAGTCATTATCATAGGTAGGCGCCATCGGGAACGATGGTAGCCAGACAGTAAGGATTTAAGCACTACTTATTTTAAAGCACATTAATCTACTAGTCATTTGAATAACACTGTACCTATTATCAATAAAAATGCGCTATATGTGAGAGTAACGAACAATCCAAGTTCTGTTGTATACTAGTAAAACCCGTATACACATACTTTGTATTCTCGTGAAAAAAAGACATCGCGTCTGTCTGATAATCAAGAGGTTGCGGGTTCGAAATGCAGCCGGGACATGGCAAAGTTATTTGCCCATTTCAGATTTAACCACATAATAATACCTACGTCTTGGAATAGTAAAATTGGACATATTACTGTTATTAGTCCAAGTGGGGCATTATAAATAAGGCGATATTATTATTCTGATTACCTACTTGATTTTGGCTATACTTGAGACTCGAACCACCGACCACCAGGTTACGAGTTCACCGCACAATTGGTTCTCTAGTGTTTTTTTTTTATTTTTATCATATTTGTGTTAATCATTCCAAGTGGATATAAACTAACATATCGCTTTACTAAATCTTTATCTTGCTGAAACCTGGGACTCGAACCACCAACCCCAGTGGTTCAACAATGGTTTTTTGCCGCCCTTTCGATCAAAGCTTAGCCGAAATCAGTTTTTTTCACCTCACTCGAATTGAAACAAAACTGAACGAGAAGAAGAAAATAAAACAACACAAACAAAACATTTTTTTGATACAAAATTATTTATGAATATTTTATTACTATAATTACTTAATGATTAAATATTATTACAATAACTAAATATAAAAACTTTGTACTGAGGGTATGTTTTATTTTAATTATTAACAGGAAGTCACCCTAGGCTAAGTAATTTATTAGAATTTCACGCCTTGAATAAAACATGAAAGCAAGACTCAATGCAAAACGTATTTATAGATTGATTTAAATTTAAATGCAAAATTCATTGTTTAAATTTAAATAAATGTAAGTTGTTGTTGTTGTTAAAAAAAATAATAAAAAAAAATGTCCAGAATATCATTTTAGTTTACGAGGATTTAGTTTAATTTTTATGAAGTTCCATTTAAATACTGGGACTTTTGGAATAAAAAATGTACATCACATTTTCTGTGGACACACAATAATTTTTTTTTTTTTTTAATCCAAAAAACTTCTGGATTTTTTTCAATAAAATTAATAAAACCGAGAGAGATCCTGCATTATTACTTAGCCTAGAGTTCTAAGTCTGAGTTCTTTCGTTTCCGCTCTAGAGCCAGAAAACAAAAATATTGTACATACAAAAACAGGTAATTATGTTTGAAAAGTTGAAAAAGAGAGAGTTAAGTTAATCAATTACCAAAATGAAAAGCTATTGCCAATTAATTTGACGGGGGAGGGGGTCAGAGAATAGTGTCTGTATGCTATGTATAGGTTTTTTTTTGCGTTAAAAAATAATAGAATTTAGCAGGACTAGAGTCCCATTATTCCAGCACTTGTTCTGGTGCCATTATTATGTGGTCAACGTCTCAAATGTAAGAGGAGAAATTCATGCACTGGGTAGGATCCGAATCATGGGATCCCCATGATACCAGACTAGCGCCTGACTAAAATTGGTCAGCAAAAATCAATACAAAATTTTCGCTGTCGAATCTCAACATTAGAGACACCTAAAATGAGAGCAACATACAAATAACCACCCCGACCTCGTCCTTATAATTCAACCAAAATGTTAGAATAATTCCAAATGTGTAGTTAAATTTCCAGGATATAAAACAAATAATTTCCAAAGTAATTTCTATAATAATTATTTTACAATTTCTAAATTTATAAATACGCGTGTTATATTATATAGATTTTTTTTATACTTTTTTTTCCAATAAATTTTGCCTTACTTTCAAATGTTTATTTTTTTTACAACTTTTCAGCTTTGTTTATCATAAGCACCAAAGTGGATTAAGAAGGTTAAAGAGGAAAGGAAAAGAAAAGCCCATTTGTGTATTTCTGATCAGTTTTAATCCTACGTGTGCAGTGCCAGGTACTTATGAGTCCGAAACCAAGGTGTCCCCTGAGTCCTGGTACCAGAAACATTGAGACATGAATAGACACATGTTTATGCTGGCTTGTAGCTCAAAGATGGCACAGATTTTCCACCCTAACTGTGCACTAAGGAACTCTGTGATTATTGAAAAGAGCCTAGACATTGGATCTGGGCGTCCATATAATCTTTCACCACCGTGAGATGCCTATCACATGGACACGGAATTATTATTATTGGCAGTACTGAGGAAGGGTCAAAAAAAAAAAAAAAAAAAAAAAAAAGTTGACTTTTTGGAACAAAAAAGAAGAGGAAAAGAGAGAGGAAAAATGAAAAACAAAACTGAAAAGACGGGAACGGAACCAGAAGAAAAGAAGAATTTGGGAGGAAACAGATATAAAAACATTAAATTCGCAGATTTCGCGACGAGAAACAGAACCATGAGATAAATAAACATTTGAACATAAATATTAAAGCCATATTTAAATAAATAAAATAACCAGGAAAAGTCAATAAGGGTTTGTCATATTTGTACAACTATCAGAGGTTTGCATATCATCAGGCTTCGAAATACTATCAATAAAATTATATCTACAGTTGATATCATTCATTTTATCAACATCAAGCTTCAGTAAGCTTTGGGTTTAGTTTCAATCAGAACAGATTCCGGAACTTTGGTGAGTCTCAGTCATATTCATTAGCAAAATATTTGCTCTCATGTCATATGATTGTCCGTGATCTCATGAGAACAAGTAGGGTTGAGTTTAGGACAAACATTTCAACATTATGACCCCTTAAAATGCTACAGAATGACATTGATAGCAACAGAAACTGTTGATGGGCAATTCGAGACTTTAAATTTACTTGCCAAATTTTCCAACAAATAAAATCTGCAAGAACAATAGTTATTTCAGAAAAATAAATATATATGATCAAATAAAATATACAGAGTTTCTAATATAATTTAGAGTTCATTAAATGAACTGTCCATGTCATTAGATGAAAAAAGTATTTATTTTAGAATTTAGAGTCCGCGTTTGGACTTTTGCTTAGAGTTTAGACCATGCACATCAAGTGTATACGTTGTTCACGTTAATCTATTTCGGGTAAAATAATTTATAAATTTTGAGAAATAATAATAAAAAAAAACATGCAATCCAATAATTTTGAAAACATCCATTTAAATATTTAACAATAAAAGGGGGGTTTAATTATGTAAAAATATATTAATTTTATGAAAATAAATAGCCAAATAATAGAATTAAAATTTAGATAAATTTAGAAAATAAAACATGAACATAAAATTTATACAAAAGATTGTATGAAATGTACAGATTAAATGAAAATTAATATTGTGTTGGCAATTTATGTCGGGAAATTTTTGTATATTATTGAAGTGAATAACTTTGCCTGTCACAGAAGTAAAGGGACCACACGTATTACTTCTAAAGTTTAAGAATCTGGGAAGACTGTCATTTACAAAATAAGAGTGGATGATGAATTATGGACCAGTACTTAAGGTGGTCTTACTCATGAAATTTAAAAAATATTGCTGTAAAGTACTTTCACTAGAGTAAAGATTCAATACATACAGGTTAAGTCGTACCTGAGAAAATGGTCGATTGAAAAGCCGAAACAAAATTGCCAACAAAATATTTTGAAACCCTTAAAGAGAAAACCAAAACTAAATAAAAATGAGGTAGACAAAGGATCACTAGGGAAAATAAATAAATTCAACAAAAATAAATTAAAAAGATGCAATCATAACTCAACTCGGAAACTCCGTAATTTTTTTTCTTCGTCCGAAATTTTGGTTTATGCCAACTCGTTGTAAACATACAATTTTATAGCTTTTGTTTGTAATGAGTTCAAAAAATAAAAAACAAAGTTACTATGTTAATTTGAATACAACCCCATAAGCTCATCGATAGAGGTGTGAACAAAGAGCCTGCCTTCAAGGTGTTTGCACACGGGGTGTTCGGATGAGACGTTTACGAAACGCTGAACATCGCGTCAGAACTTCGTGTGGCAGGGGCTTTACAATGCATCTACAAACTGATGTAATCTTTAATTTAAAACGTTCAATTGAAATATAAACTGATTGTGTACTCGTACATCTGTCAGATTGTACAACATAATAATGAGCTTAAATATTTTTTTTTTTTTTCTCAAAACTTTAAATATTTTTATTATAATTTTTTTTTTAAACTAAAGTTAAAGAGCTTAAATATTCATTTACCAGAATCCAAATTTCGTTCGAACCAGAGCTGAATTGAATCGTTACCAAATTTCCTTTTTTGCCTACGTTCTGTGAAGTACCGAAAGCTATGAAGCCGATCGAGTGAAAAGAGATTGAGAAAATTTTCAAACAGTGAAAAATAAATGGAATGATAACTGCGAGTGTTTCTGTAACTATCTCTAGGAGAAGAAGCTTAAACCCTTTCGACTTTGGACAGAGTTGAGAAGCTCTGATATAATGACTGGCAATCAGTGGTACGCCAATCAGGGAGTTCGAATCCCATCCAATCCAGAATTTTATGGTCGAGAATTTGATTACAGAATAACGGTACATAATTGAAAGCTGGACTTATGGATCTGTCCAAATAAAAAATCCTTTCAAGCAGTTACTCTAGGTAACATTATTCTCAACAATTTCTTTAATTAATGTAAAAAATACAATACCTTATGTGTAAGTAATAGAAAGTAAAAAAAAATGCATTGGTTGAGGTTCGAACTTATAGATCCACGCACCAACTGACTACCAGGCAGTGACTCAGACCACGCAACCAGCAATGACTCATTCTATGTCCAAAATTATACAAACCAAGAAATTAGAATTGGCGAGTATTACAACTTCATTTTTTTTAAAACTGTAATAAATTATTATCTGTAAAGCTAACACACTGACACTTATGTAGAGATTGGAAATTTAATAAAGAAAAAAAAAGAAAATATTGATTCAGTAAATCAAAAATGCTCAGTTAGGTATTTCTCGATAGTATTTGTACCGAAAAGTACACACGCATTTTTCTACCGATAACATTGTAAAAGATTAAGAGATGTAATTATAATAAATTATTTTATTTTTTGACCATACAAGATTTTTGTAAATAACACATAAGTATTATTCATTTTGTTTTAATTGACTGGACAAATTCGATAATTTTGTGTACCAAGATGACTTATGGATCAAATAGACTATGGCGATTACAATCTCTGCATAGGTGCCAGCAACCAAGTGAGGCAATCAAACGTAGAAAACTCCTTAATTCATGGCTCTTGGTGTCACTAGATTTATTAAATTGAACAACTATAATATATGCATATTGTTAACAGTGTAAGCTGTAAACTACACCGATCATTGTTGGTCAATAGTTGAGTTAGGAGAGATTACATATTGGAAAACATGTGTTAATCACTTTAGTGATATCACAACTACTCAAACTCGCTTTACTAAATCTACGCTGAAACCGGGGACTTGAACTACCGACCTCCAGTTTCCAAGTCCGCCACACCATTGATCAAGCTACTGAGGTCGGTGTTATCTCTAGGATTCCAATTCAAAAAGTTACAAGTTCTTTTTGTTGATTTGGGTTCAAGTCCTTGAACTGTATGGTCATACAACGACGGGGGTTTTACCCTCCATTCGCTGGAAACTCACGAACCAACTCCTCAAATTAACCTCACCCAGCATGAGTAGGGCCACGAGGGTTTGAATTTGAATGGTCACCCATCCAAGACCTAACCTCGCTGGAAGTTGCTTAACTTCAGTGACAAAACGAGAACTGGTGTATAACTAGAGTTCTTAATAAATGCTGGTATTATTGGTCTTCTAATAATATTTTCTTCTACATTGGTGTCATGACATATATTAAATTGTAAGTGTAATTCAACTCCCAGTCTCCAGATCATAGTTTAAATAAAGCACTACTTCAGAACTATGTTTGGTGCAAAGTGAAACTTTCTGAATCGGGTAAATTGTACAGGTATAAGGAGTTTTACAAACATTTAAATATATTAAAAGATAATATAAAAAGAGAGTTATAACCTAATTTGTACTCTTGTTATTTCTTTTTCTTTAATATTAAAATTAATAGCAAATATTTCGGAATAGTGGATTTACAAGAAGGTGAATGTTTTAAAGTACAGCTGACTGAGGTTGGGTATATGCTTACGTAAGCTTGCAGAAGTACAGTGCTGTGTACTTCCAACACTAAGAATAAAAATAAATTAGGAAGAAAAAGACGTCAAGTTACATCTTTTTCAAAATATTATACACCAAGAGGTTACATTTTATCTGTTAAAATGAAGTGTAGTATTTCATAGCAATTCATTTGAATTATAAAATTAGGCAAGTTAACAAGTATGTTGTCATTGATTGGCAAAGATGAGGGTTTCAAGAATTTTATACAAAAAAAATAGTTTAAGATTAAAAAAGAAACAATAAAAACACTAAATGGTGTATTTTTTTCTAAATAAGAACAAACTATTTGTAAGCTCGAGAATCGAAATTCCGAATTATTTTAACTGTGATGCCTTAATAAAAGAAAAGTTTTCAATTAGCCTTTGAATAATATTAAAATGTTTTACAAGAGAAGCTTCTCATCTACCTTGCTTATTTATGTGGAAGGAAAAAATTGCACCAAGAGTTTTGAAGCAAGGTTATGAAAATCTAACACTTGATTTACTTTAAATTAATAAAAAAACTAATTATGATTTTTAAGACTAAAAAATAAAAATATTAAAAAAAACATTGGATACAAAAATTGAGCTTTCGTTGATGATCTGGTGTTAAAAAAGGAAACAGGAGCTACTAGTCATACATAAATAGTTTATTAAAAAATATTTAGATACAAAAATGAGGACAAAATAAGTTAAAAATAAACTATTTACCTGAATCATTTTCTATGAAGGAACTTCAGGGGTTTCAATTAAAGAATAAAAAGAAGTTACATTACGGCTTCTCTAAAAGCAAACATTTGTGTATTTTCAGTGCATTCAGGTTACTTTCCATTTCCTGAAAACTGATATTGTGAGCTCTTAGAATAGTGCAGGAATGCGATCCTAAATTATATTGCATCGGTTTAGACAGGATGACATGGGACATGGCAGTTGAGAAACTTTTGCCAGTCAACAAGTGAGGGCCATTGGAACTTGTGAGAAGGCAGTACTATCTATACTATACACTTAATTAATATTAGAATATAAAAAACAAGGAATGGTGAATTGAAAAAATGTGGAATAGCTATTGCAGAGGAACATGAGTGTGGGTGATAGAAGATAAAAGTGGCAGTTTAGAGTTATGTAATCATGATACAACGGCTGAGTGAAAGCATGCTATGGTTATGTCTTGCAAAGTGTGAAAAACTACTTCAAGTAAACACAATTTGAGAGGTGAGAACACCTATTTCTAATGTGAAGAGACTTGGTTACACAAAAATGTTGATGAGTGAAACTACTGTAGTGAATTATTTCTCTTTCAGAAATTCTCTTTGAAGATAGTTGAGGAAATGTGACGATAACATTTTCAAGTAAGAGATGGACTAGAAAAGGCAATGAAGAAAACATAGATTGGACTGATAATAGGAATAACAAAAAAATGGGAAATTTACTGGCGTTCGTTTTCTACACGAAGATTTTTTTGGGGGATATCATGTGTTTTTGTCTATAGAACACTTTCTTCTCTTGAAACTCACAAATGAAAAAATACACTTTTAGTTTACCTTGGTAAGCGAATGACTGATCAGTCCAAGAAAGATTTCCCGCACGATTTCAACTCCTAAAATTAAGGAAAAGTGATGAAAAAAATCTGACATTAAAACGGAATGATTCAGAATAACGGCTAAAATATTCTCTATCTCTCTTATAAGCAAAACCATAATATATATAATTATAGGTATAATTGTGCATACAATTATCTAAAAATGATAAGTATATTGTATGTGTTATGATTTGTACCAGGAATAGGTAATCATTTCATGCTTTGAAATTTTTTAAAAGAGAGATAGAGAAAAAGAAAGTATATGGTGAAAATTAGCGCAATCAGAGGCAGGCAGGCTTGCTGGGTGAGGTCCACATGAGAAAGACAAGTGTATTTATTAAACTGTTTCACACAGAGTATAATACCTGTATTACTGGTGTAATGTAACAGATTTTAGTTATGAAGAAAAATAATCTACGTGTTATTACCAAAGCTTTCGAAAACTAACCAACAAGCCCGTTAAAAACTAAACTAATTAATTGTATAAAAACAGAATGATAAAAATATATAGGGTGCACAGAAATCTTCATTTCCATGCATCCGCCGGGTACATATTGTAAGAATGTTTTGTTATTATTTTTTACTAATAAAAAATGAATTGTACTGTCAAGGCAACAAAAAAATTAAAGAAACTAAAAACATATGAGGAGGTACCTTAAATTAAATAATAATTTAAAAATTAGCAGCTTAAAAATAAATATAATATTGTACATTACACAATAATAATAAGTTAGAAAAATAAAATACATTTTCATTTAAAATGTTTTTGAAGTAATCTTAACTAATATTAGTAATTCTTTAGTAAGTAATCTTGGAAAAATTGATACCAAATTATTGGTAAAAAAAATGTTGTGTTAGGTATTGTTGGATGGGCAAATTTCTATTTTTGCAAGGACTTTAGAAGACTTTTTTACGTTTTACATTCAAAATTTTGTGGGAAGTTAAATACAGGTAGTTTATTTTGAAAGTATTAGGACCAAAGTTTAATAAAATGTATTTATTAATAGTTTTATAGAGTTTTTTTTTCATTAATTTATAAACAAAAAATCGAGTAATTTAGATATTGTTGCAATCAAATGTGAAACAATTGTTGAATCCAAATGAATAATATTGTGAGTCAGTATGTATCGGGTTTTATCAAAGTACATTGTAAAAAAAAAGTATCAATTGCAAGTATTAGCAAAGTTCATCCGTGTTTATTTAAGTTTTTTCATCTTTATTTTTTATATTTAAGGATAGAATATTATAAATTCGATTGATTCTTAAAGCAAAGTCAATTAGTGGAGACACTATTATAACAATGTACAAAAGAATATTAAAAAAACTTTTTTTTTTCATATACAAAAGATGGATATTAGAAAATATTTTTCCCTCGAGTACTTTATTATCAATTAATAAAACAATAGAAAATAAATTAATAATAAAAATTTGTACCGTATTTGAGTGTTTCTTTAAAAATATTTTTTTTTTCTTTTTATATTAAAAAAAAAAACGTAAGTAAGAATGAAAGGAATTATAAGATTACTGCGGGGTAGTAATTTGCTCAGAATAAATCGAGTAATAAATGTAAACAACAATCAATGAGAAAGCTAAGAGGATGAATCAAAATAAGTGGAGAAAAAAAAATTGAAATCGGAGCAATTTTTTTTTACAAAAAACGGACCGATTTCTAATATTAGAAATTTATCGGAAGTAATAATTTGTATGGTTCAATAAACTTTGATTTTCAAGTAAATATAAAATACTTCCAATATCTAGAAATTAGATATTCTTGGAGATAGAAGGCACTGTTTAACAGTTTACATTCACGTGAACCCGAGATGTATTTAAAAACGCTGTTGTGCTCTAAGACAATTGGGCTAGGAGGAGAATGCCATAGGCTTTATTACAACCTTTCATCAGGCTTTGCATAATATCTTTGTTATCATCAATATTCATTGATTAAAAAAAAACGTAAATAAAGCGCGGTCATAAATTGGTTATAAATATTATTAAAAAATGAAATATAACAAATCTCTTCTTTTGGATGTTAGAACTCAATTTTATACCATTTGCATGTAGGTATGTAGCTCATAATAAAGTAATTAAATTGAGATTTATGTGTCGGTGCTTATGGCTATTTGCCTACCGAGTATTTTTAAAAAGTCTTTCAAGATTCATTTCTATCTTGAAAACAGAAATATGTAATTGGCAAAGAAATTGATCCATCCTCCCTGAACATCTCAATAAATAAAAAAATCCACGAAATGATGTGTGTCAATAACTAATAAAATTCATAACAACAAAGAAAAACAGAAGAAGAGAAAATAAAAGAACGAATAGACAACACATAAAACAAAAGGAAAATTCTTACAAAACAGGCAAACAATGACGGGAGACTTCCAACGCCTTTGACGGGAGTTAGCTCACGTACAAGGCATTGAAATCTTTATTTACACGAAAACAACATAATAAATTACAACGTTACAAATTTCGCACGAAATTATTTCCATCCAGCAATAGTGAGAACACAGAACTTCCGCCAGGTATTTGCACATAACTCGGAAGTAAAATGTTCAACCCGTTTGTTTATTCCGGTCGGTCTTTTTCTTTGACTTGGTCGAAAAGAATGACAGACACCGGGAGGTGGAGGCAAGGAATTTGTACCATCTTCTGAACCACACTTCTCAGCACGTGCTTCGTACGAGCTAAGAGTCGTATCATCTGGCTAGTTGAATCAATCGACTCTACACTTGGAGGCAAGGTAAGCTTCTTAGGTTTTGTCCAATCAACCAATTCTCCGACGCAACCCCTCAGCTAGTTGACTCAACATTTATGGCCGGGCAGAGATGCGCCCTCTAGCAAGAACCTAGCAGTCGTATCTTGACCCGGCCATTGCAGGTACGGAGTCTGTAACACGTCTGATTCCTGTCCTCAGGTCGCCGACTCAAACTCTGGCGTCGACTCACACTTGGGGAGCGTCGACTCAGCACTTGGAGGCGCGACTCAGCACTTGGAGGGTCGACTCAGCACTTGGAGGCGTCGACTCAGCACTTGGAGGAGGCGTCGACTCAGCACTTGGAGGAGGCGTCGACTCAGCACTTGGAAGCGTCGACTCAGCACTTGGAGGCGACCCCAGGCCCTGCCGTGCGAGCACCGTAGCGGGCGCCGCCTCTAGCCTCGTCCTGGCGAGCTCATCATGAAACCCATCATCCTCCTCACTGTCCAGCGAGAGAGGGGAAGGCACTAGGCGCTTGGGAGAGGGGGAATGAACGCGCTGCTTCGGCGTAGGAGGGGAAGATGGTAGCGGCTACGCTTGGGAGAGGGGAGATGGAGGGGGGACACGCTGCTTCGGAGGAGGGGAAGTAGGGGAAGGAGAACCGAAGTGACCTGAGCCGAGGAGTGGCGGAAGAACACGATCGTCACCACCTGGGGGAGAAAGGAATTGAATGGTTCCATTTATTTGTACGAGAATAATATACAGTCAAGTACCGACCTCAGTAGCTTGATCGATAAGCCAGTGGATAGTAACCTGGAGTCGTGTTCAAGTCCCGGTTCAGCGTAGATTATAAGCGAGTTTGATTGTTGTGAATCACGAAGTGATGACTCAGTATTGATAACTAAAAAAAAAAATATAAATACAGTTAAGTTATCATACTTGTGATAATCACGATGTGATATTACAATAATTAATCAAACTAGCTTCACTAAATCTTTTCTGAACTGGGACTCGACCGAAGTTTTTAAATCAATACAGTTTACAAGTATTGCTATCCAAATAGAGAGCCAGAATCTCTTGATCCACGGTTTCAAACCCGGATCAGAAGCGTGCAACCGCTCTGCCATCATACATGCACATTTTGTTATTTTTTTCCCACCTTCAGCACAAGATTTTTATTTCAGCACAAGATTTTTATCTTTTGAAGGTGGGTATACCCTCATTATTTGTTGAAGATGTTTATTTTTAAAACTAAATACATGGGAAAAAAATGCAGACCAGTTCATGTCTCGTTAGTACGGCATGTCTCGTTCAGGGCACCCCCTCGATTTCTGTTTAGTATAAAAAAAGGTAAGGGTTTCAATAAATAATTGTGAAATCACGCTTATGATCAACACCAACAAAATAATCTTTCTACAAATTTGTAATTTATGTGAATAAATTTTCAAAAAGAGTTTACTATTACTCAGAAGAGTCTGTCCCGGTAGCTCGTGGTAAAGGCGGACACTCTGTAGATCTAGAGATTCCAGAAGTCGCGGGTTCGAATACCAGCCGGGACATGACAAGTTATCCTCCCCTTTGGGATTTTTACCACATAATAATAGGTTTTGGCTACTGCTGGAATATTTTTATTATTATTTATTGAATTTTCTACGGTGAACTACCCATTTTTAACAAAGTCCCTAACATTACAAAAAAAAAAAAAAAAAAAAAAAAATGGGACTTAATAGTCCTAATCGGGCAGTATAAATAAGGCGATAATATTATTATTATTATGACTCACCTCCACAGAAGCCGGAGTCGCCTCCCTCGCCCCCGCCTCCGCCACTGCTATTCTCCAGGTGGGTGAGATGCGTGTCGCCACTGGTCTCCAGGAACAGGAGGGTGGTCAGATGCGACTCATCCATCCTCCTGCCCCACTCAGGAGGGAGTCCGCCTCCCCCCCGCCCCCGCCCCCACTCCCCTGCCTCCCTCCTCCTCCTCCTCTGTGGAGAGATGAGCTGGAGAACTGGGGAAGAGTGAAAAAAAATAGTAAAATTACTACTAAAGTTACCATATTTGTGTTTTTTTTTTTATTTTTGGCATTGGTTATTCTCCTTATCATGGGAATTTGCCATACAGCATATTTGTGTTAATCAGTTTCGTGATATCGCAACTACTCAAACTCGCTTTACTAAATCTACGCTGAAACCGGGGACTTGAACCACCGACCTCCAGGTTACAAGTCGCCGCCTTGTCGATCAAGCTACTGAGGTCGATAAATTAACTACTGGCTTTAAAACCCGGCACTTATTTTCGCTCGCGATTTTTTGTCCGGGCGGCGTCCTATGTGGATTTTGAAAATCGTTTTTAGAAGGATTTGAAATACCAAAGAAGACTGCTATACACACTGAGGGTTCTCTGTTATCCTGACTATTGGTGCACCATTAGGAACTTTACTTTCCAGCTACATTAGCAATACACATGAGGGTTCTCTGTTTCCTCACAATGGTGGGTGCACCATTAGAACTCATTACTTCCATGCCTACATTTAGCAATACACATGAGGGTCTCTGTTATCTGACAAGGTGGGTCACCATTAGGAAACCATTTACTTCCATGCCTACATAGCAATACAACACTGAAGGTTCCTGTATCCGACATGGGTGCACCTTTAGAAACCTTACTTCCTGCTAATTCAATACACACCTAGAGGGTTTGGTTATCCACAATGGTGGGTCACCATTAGGAAACTTCTTAAACTCACATGCTAATTACTATACACACCTAGGGTTCTCTTTCCTCAAATGGGTGCACATAGAATCTCTTACTTCCATGCTACATAGCAATACACACTGGGTTCTTCTGTTATCCTCAAATGTGGTGCAACTCATTAGGAACCTCTTACTTCATGCCTAGCCCTCATTAGCAATCACACTGAGGTTCTCTTTATCCTCACATGGTGGGGCCATTAGGAACTTTCTTACTTTCATCATGGCTACAAATATGCAATACACACCTGAGGGCTCTCTGTTATCCTGACAATGGTGGGTGCACCATTAGGAACTCTCTTACTCCATGCCTACATTAGCAATACACACTGAGGTTCAGCGTATCCTCACATGTGGGCACCATTTAGGAACCTTACTTCCATACCTACATTAGCAAACACACGAGGGTTTCTCTGTTATCCTCACAATGTGGTGCACCATTAGAACTCTCTTACTTTATCAATTGGCTACATTAGCTATCAC
Source organism: Bactericera cockerelli (assembly GCA_024516035.1). Classification (NCBI taxonomy): domain Eukaryota; kingdom Metazoa; phylum Arthropoda; class Insecta; order Hemiptera; family Triozidae; genus Bactericera; species Bactericera cockerelli. Next base: position 27,793,780 of record CM044961.1, on the reverse strand, counting down.
ACCTGAGGATCTTGTTATCCTCACAATGGTGGGATGCAACAATTAATAACTCTCTTACTTCCATGCTCAATGCATACACACCTGAGGGTTTTCTGTTATCCTGACAATGGTGGGTGCACCATTAGGAACTCTCTTACTTCCATGCCTACATTAGCAATACACACCTGAGGGTTCTCTGTTATCCTCACAATGGTGGGTGCACCATTAGGAACTCTCTTACTTCCATGCCTACATTAGCAATACACACCTGAGGGTTCTCTGTTATCCTGACAATGGTGGGTGCACCATTAGGAACTCTCTTACTTCCATGCCTACATTAGCAATACACACCTGAGGGTTCTCTGTTATCCTCACAATGGTGGGTGCACCATTAGGAACTCTCTTACTTCCATGCCTACATTAGCAATACACACCTGAGGGTTCTCTGTTATCCTCACAATGGTGGGTGCACCATTAGGAACTCTCTTACTTCCATGCCTACATTAGCAATACACACCTGAGGGTTCTCTGTTATCCTCACAATGGTGGGTGCACCATTAGGAACTCTCTTACTTCCATGCCTACATTAGCAATACACACCTGAGGGTTCTCTGTTATCCTCACAATGGTGGGTGCACCATTAGGAACTCTCTTACTTCCATGCCTACATGAGCAATACACACCTGAGGGTTCTCTGTTATCCTCACAATGGTGGGTGCACCATTAGGAACTCTGCCGTTGGGAATAAGAGGCAAGCGCACACCACCGCCCCCATTTGGGTAACAATCCTGTGAACAGAGAGACCAGAGACGTTTTTTTAAACCCGGGATCAGTACAGTTCGGTTTTGTAACGTATCCAGTACACGGTAACGTATACGGTTGTGAGAGAAATCTCTCACAACCGTACTGATTGCGGGTTAACATACTATGGCCTAAAAGTAATAATAATAACACTCTTTAGTGGAAGGTAACCAACAGGCTAGGTTAAGTAACAAGAATTCGTTAACATTTAAATGTAACTTACCGCGAAAACTATTGCCGCGCGGGGCGCGGGCGGGGGCACTAGCTCGTTTCTTGGAAATTTAGTCGCAATGGATCGCTTCACGGGGCCGCAACGCGCTTATTGCGTGAAACAGTTTTATTTAAACAAGTTTTCGCTCATTACTGTGAGACGGTTATTTCGCGTTGAATATGGTTTACACGACTTAAATCAGTGTCCAAGTCCAGATCTATCCCCAGCAGACTTCTTTTTATGGGGTTATTTAAAGAGTCGTGTCTACATTGATAAACCGAATACACTGCGTCAACTTAAAGAAAAAATCATCGAAGAGATGTCGGCGATCTCGCGGTCTCTTTGCAGAAGAGTATTTGAAAACTTCAGGACTCGCTTAGATGAGTGGAAAAACCGAAACGGTGGTCATTTAGACGAAATAATTTAAAAAAAAATAAATTACAACTAGTTAGCTTTCTCGTAAATAAACGATTTATAAAATATGTTAAATGGTTTTTTTTATACGATTTTTTCAAATGTTAACTAATTCATGGCCCACCCTGTACTAGCTAAAACCCGTCACTTTGTCGCCGTTGAGTTTTTTGTCCGTGGCTGGCGTCCTATCTGGATTTTTTGAAGATCGTTTTTAAGTACGGATCGAAATACCAAAAGAAGACTGCTATACACACCTGAGGGTTCTCTGTTATCCTGACAATGGTGGGTGCACCATTAGGAACTCTGCCGTTGGGAATAAGAGGCAAGCGCACACCACCGCCCCCATTTGGGTAACAATCCTGTGAACAGAGAGAAGAGACACGTTTTTTTTTTAAACATACTATGGCCTAAATACTATTGACTGATGTAACCTTCGGCTACGAAGATGCAACCTATGAATGAATGAATGAATAGCCTAAAAGTAATAACAATAATAATAATAACACTCTTTAGTGGAAGGTAACCGACAGGCGAGGTTAATGCTCAAGCATTTTCTGCCACCTAACTCTTAGAGTCTTATTATTATGTGGTCACTAACTCAAATTAATGAGGAAAAATTAATGCACTGGGTGGGACCCGAACCAAGGCACGTTAAACACTTGACTACGAGTGCATAGCACAGTACACAGCAAAATTTAAGAGGAGACAGAGCGTCTAACTACTGACCCTCAGTGGTCAAGGGACAGTAGTTAGCTCTGTGGTCAAGGCGTTTTTCTCTGAAATTCAGAGGTCGCGTTTTCATTCTCCCATTTAGGATTTTGACACTTGTGCTTGCTCCTGGAATAATGGGACTCGCTCGTGTTGACCCAGCACCTAAATGGGAAGTATTGTGTCACTTTTCACCCATCAGAGGGGGATCATAGTACGGGATGGGGAAGCTAATACAACACAGAGCACAAGTGTCTACAATAGCCGCTCATTCATGGCTACAAAATAATAAATATTTGTAATTTGTACCCATGTATGATTTCTTTGGCCAGCCTCCGTGGCGTAATGGTTGTGACTACTGCCCGTAGTCCAGAGATGCCGAGTTCGATCACCGTTTGGAGCAGACTTTTCGAAGAAAATTCTGTTCCCTCCAAACACGTGAGGCTGCCATTTCCGGCCCTACCAAGGCTGGGTGAGGTTAATGTGGGTAGCTGGTACGATTCCTAGCGAATGGAGGGTAAAACCCTGACTATCTATCTAAATCAGGACGTTAAAACCAAATAGAATCAACTGGTCACAATAGATCTAATTAGGTCGCATTGTTAGGGTTTCACTGAGAACCCTGCAACCAGATCAGATAATAATAATAATTTCTTTGTAAAAACTTATAAATAAAAACTACAACTAGTCTTGTAAATATGTGTCATGAATTAAAATTAAAATAAGAAAGGCTGTGTGAAACACTCATCTTTAACACGTTGATCGCCAACGCTATAGAGTTACATTTCCTCAGGGTCCCAAATGAAAAAGTGAACAACTACCCGTCAGGTGAATATGCCTGACGGGGCCAGCTGGGAAAGGTTAGTGTCAGGTGAATTCACCTGACGTGGCGATCAACGTGTATTGCAGCTATGCTACTTTTCAATCAATATTCATCACAATTGGATCTAGCAATGAAATCCTCTCACTATAAAATACTATGTAAGGAGATGCTAGGATTAGTACCAACTTGATTTTGTTGTTAATATTAGTATTATTTTTTTTTTCTCCCTTTCTTAACTTCTTCTCATTGTTCTTGTAAGTGGAGCTTGTAAAATTGCTTCGTTGGAACAATGCTAAAAAAAAAAAGTGTTAAAAGAAAAGAAAAAGCACGGGACTCACATGGGCGCCGTGCTGCTTGCCCAGGTACTGCATCTCGTACAGGGTCTCCCCCGGGGCGTGCCGGTGGGGCGACACCCGACAGAGCCCGCCGCCCCCGCCCCCGCCATTCACCACATGGGCGGTGGTCCGCCGCACGCCATGCACCGGCGGCTTGGCACACCGCCGCTTGTACAGGAGGGTGCCGGTGCACAGGGCGATGCAACAGGCTCCGATGCTGCAGCCCACGATGATTCCTGGGGGGGAAAAAAAGAAAATTATTTATTTAAAACTCTTTAAATGAATACATGTGTGAATGAATGAGTGAATAAATGAGCATACCAGTTATTGCTTGATTGTTATAACATATAACTTTCAAGTGTAGGTCTTTGAAGTAAAAAAAAAAAAAATCATTAGACCATTAGAAAATGGTAGTCGACCGTGCATTGATTGTAAAAGAGAGAGAGAGAAAAAAAAAGCATATCAATTTATTTGAAGAAGAAAGAAAGATAGAGGCCTCAGATACCAATCTGATTTTGTACAACTTTATTGTGTTTTATGTATTTATGTTAAAATGTGTAAATTTAATTGTACAAATAAAGGCTATTTACATTTACATTACAAGGGTTGGGTTGAAGAGATTGCCACAGGAAATAACCCCCCGCCCTTTTAGGTAGGACATTAGCTTCATTATCTTTTTTGTTCTTGTTTCTTTGTTCAATCTATTTATTTTTTCTTTCTAATTTCAAAGTATTTTACTGTATATATTTTTGTCTTACCTAATAAAGCATACTATAATAATAATAAGAATGTTTATCTTCAAACTATTGTTGGCCGTATGAAATGGCTTAGCCTACCAATGCCAAATAAATCATTTTTTTTTCAATATGTACAATGTACATATGTATATGTAATTATAACAGATCTTCAAAACTCTTTAGGAGAACCTGAATCTTAGAATCCAAACTTAGAGAGCCAAACTGAATCTTAGAAAATGGTAGTCGCTAGTGCATTGATAGTAAAAAAAGAGAGAGAGAAAAAAGAGCATATCAATTTATTTGAAGAAGAAAGAAAGGCCTCAGATACCAATCTGATTTTGTACAACTTTATTGTGTTTTATGTATTTATGTTAAAATGTGTAAATTTAATTGTACAAATAAAGGCTATTTACATTTGTTAGGACCGACCATTATATATTTTTCCTACCGTCCTTCCTTTATTCAAAATCGATACATAACTCGCGAGCCGCCCGCGCATTCTATATTATTAATACGCGCGAGCCGCCATAGAATCTGGAGATCTGGAGAACTGACCTCTGCAACAGGTTCAACACCTACACCTAATCAGTCTGTCGTCTGTCATCATCGTCACCTCGTTATCGCCGAATCTACTTTGAAACTATCGTGAGTGCGCTTAATCTATCTCTCAATCTATTATCTTTGTAAACGGTGACGATCGCGAGCAAAAGCTAACAATACAAAGGCTAAATTCTTGTCCTCTTAACACTGTCTCTACATATTTTGGTCCTTCGGTCGCGAATTGCATTTAATTAATTTGGTTTAATTAGTGAAATTTACCGGCTCTTTGGTTTTAGTTTGTGAGCTCAAGTTTTACCTTTGTTAAGTACCTCGTGATTTTATCGCTAATCGCTAATCATTTTTATCGTTATCTCTTGTGTTTTTGGATCTAATCTCTCATACAGTATTGTATCTTGGTAAGATCAAACCATTTTATCTCTCCTTTATCTCTCGTTATCTATCATTTTTACCTATTTATCAAATCTATCTAATCATCCAAAATTTTAATTTTGGTAGCTTGGGTCGGCCATTTCAAATCTAGTCATAACGAGATTTGACTAGTTGTGATCTAGTTGGCGTCCCTTTTGTGAACTTCCAATTATCAGCTGTTAACATCGGCTGTTTAATATCAGCTGTATCTTATCAGGTGTTATCTCTAACGAATTTCAAATCAAAACAAAACAAATCTGAAATTTCAAATTTTCAATTATTTGTTTTTCAACTGGGAAAATTTTAAAATTTTATTTTATGCAATCTTAATTGAGATCAATTTATTTGAATAATACCTTAGTTAAATTTTGCACATTACTACTTGATTAATTGCTTATGTACACACTCATTTATTGATTATTGAGAATCATATCAACTGTCTCAATATTTCAAGTTATCAAATAAGTCATGATCTCTCAGCTTGAGAACCTATCTTAATAATAATGTAAGTACATCATAATTATTTTTTTTAATTTAACTTATAATCCAGTGGTACTTCACTGCCTTTAGTGAACCAGTTATTTTTATTTTAAAAGTTTATTATAGTGAAATATTTTACATCTACCCATTTTTATATTTTACAATTAGTGTTCTTATCTATCATTTTATCAGTGCTTAATAAATTATCTAATTGAGCAATAATGTTAGCAACCACTTGCTAATATTATTGATTAAAGTTATTTTCAGTGTTATTTCCCCAATTATTTTGAAATTTATTTTCTGTTTTTCATTATCAGTAGTAACTTAAAATTTGACTTTACGTCAGTTTTACTTTTGGTTTCTTTTCTTTTGAAATTTTATTTATGCACCTAATGTGCAATTCATACTGGTTTATTAGATTTTCACCAAATTGTAAGTGTTTTTTTTTATCAATAATTTAAAGTGTTTTTTTTTCTCTAAATAGTTTAAATACTTTATAATAAAATTAATTTAACTTGTGTTAATATTTTTTTCTTTCTCTTTTCTCAAACATTTAGAGTGTGTTTATACTTTTTCATATTTTTATGAAATATTTTTATCATTTTTTCTCTCCACCTTTCAAGGGATTTAATCTCCTTAATCATTTAAATTGTGTTTATACCTTTTCAATATTTTAAAAATTGTGTTTAATATTTTTATCATTTATAATAAATGTTTATTGGTATTTTTGGCATAATTTCTAAGTAAGTACCTAACTATCAAGATCACATTTTTTTTTTTTTTTTTTTTTTGCCTTTACCTGTGAGCAAGTTGAAACATGGCTCCCACAGTGAAAGAGCAAGTGACAATTGCTATCAAGAATCGGAATAGATATTTTGAACGCATACAACGCTGTTTTGATTCAAGTAAAGATCCAACCAAAGTGAACGACTTCAAAGTTAGGGCAGCTAAAATTGATGATATTTTTAGTCTATTTGAGCAAAGTATTGATATCATTGAAAAGTTAAATCTACAAGTTGATGCAGGTGATGAAGTTGAATGTACTAAAAGTTTAGAATCAGCTGAAGACCTTTATTACAGAATCAAAGCACATGAAAGCTCTTTAAAAGAACATGAAGACCCAGATCTGAATCAAACACTACTAAACCCTCATCAAAATCAGCTACCCAAGATCAGACTACCAACCATCACTGTACCTACATTTAGTGGAGATGTTTCATCATTTCCTGCATGGCGCTCTCTCTACGATCAACTTATCCACAACAATGAGGAACTCTCGGACATACAGAAGTTTTCGTATCTCAAATCATATGTTCAGAGTTCTGCTGCCAGTTGTATTGAACACATACCATTTGTTGCAGGCAATTATCCTCTTGCGTATCAATCACTGATAACCCGTTTTGCTAAGAAGCGTATCTTAGCTAACGCATATTTATCAAAAATCATGAAGTTTCCAGCTCTCCAATCAGACAATATCAAATCATTGCGACACTTTCTAGATGTGTTTCATGTCAACGTAGAATCCATCAAAGGACTTCAGATCCAGGATTTAGGTGAGTTTATCCTGTTACAATTAGGCTTGCGTTCTTTGGATGAAAAAACCCGCCTAGAATTTGAGACTGATAAAATTGAGGTAAACTTTCCTACATTTGACAGTCTAGTAAAGTTTGTGCAACATAAATGTTCAATTCTGGAACTGACCAATGATCAAGCAACATCAAGTTGCAAGTTACCACAAGTTACAAATCGCAAAACTCTTGTCACTACTCAAGTTACAAATCAACCAAATATTAATTATTCTAGTTTTCCTAAAAACAAACCACCATCATCATCTTCTCGATTCACATGTTCTGTCTGCAACTCAGGTGAACATCGTATCGCATCATGTCCTAAATTTTTGTCCTAAATTTTAATCAGGTCAGAGCATTAAAATTATGTTTTGCTTGCCTCAGCTCTACTCATTCAAAATCAGAGTGTCACTCTACCTACCAGTGCCGTGTATGTCGGAGCACCAACCATCACTCACTACTCCACCAAATGGACACAGGAGGCAACGGGAATGCTGGAGCAACAACATCTGGTGGTAATATTCGTGAAAATCAACAATCATCATTTCCATCATCTCGTCAAAGAGGAGATCAATCTTTTACAGGATTGCTACCAACTTCTAGTCCATATGTGAATAATCCCAATCAGCGTAACGTGTCAAGTGAACCTCAACCTACTCATCAGGTTTTGTTAGGCACAGCTACAATTGAAATCAAAGATGCCTTTGACCAGTGGCACTCTATCAAGTGCATCATAGATGCCGGGTCTCAGATATCTGTTATCTCTCAACGATTAGCTCAACTATTAAAACTCCCTATTAATTCTACTAGTATTCAAGTTTCAGGAGTTGGATCAGATCAGCCATTGAAAGCCAGGGGAGAATTATTGTGTAATGTCCGTCCTCATCCAGACACTAACATGTTAACAAAATCTATCTCTCTGAAAGTTGTCATCTTGCCCAAGATTGCTGGTGATCTTTCAGTCAAAGTTAGTTCAGAGGTATTAGAACAATTCTCTCATCTAAAGCTAGCTGATCTGTCATACAAAACTTCTTATCCTATGAATTCATCCATCGACCTGCTCATTGGTGCTGAGTATTATGGTCAACTTATTGATATCTCATCATCCATGATAGTTGGTAACCCTTCTGCCATTCCAACTGTGTTTGGATGGCTTTTAATTGGTAAAGCACCAGTATCATCATCAAATGGAACATATCATTCTCTTTTCATTGCAGAAGATCCTCTAGCTGCTCAGTTACAGAAATTCTGGGAAATTGAAGAAGTTCCTGATTATCAACCCAAAGATCCAGAAGAAATTGCTTGTGAAGAGCATTTCTTAACCACGCATCAGAGGGACCCCAGTGGCAGATATGTTCTGCGTCTGCCATTCAAAGGTCTGACCTCACCAGATCTAGGATCTAATCGAGACGTAGCTCTCACGCGTTTAACTTCTCTTGATAGGAAGTTAAACAAAAATCCAGAGTACAAAAAGATGTACGATGACAATTTAAAGTCATATCTCAAACCGGGTCATATGACTATCGCTCAGGAACCATCTAACTATCTATTAGTACACCATGGTGTATACAAATCAACCTCATCTACCACAAAATTACGTGTAGTTTTTGATCCCAATATAATGAGTGACACAGGTAAAAATCTCTCCAACAGTCTTATGGTGGGTCCCAAGTTACAGAAAGATATAAGTGACTTGCTCATACATTTCAGGTTAAACAATGTTGCAATGACCTGCGACATTGAGGCGATGTATCGGTGCATCTTGATACATCCTGAAGACCGGAAGTACCAGCACATTCTGTGGCATGGTGAAGACCCCAAGACAATCACTGAGTACGAGTTGACCACAGTCACTTTTGGACTACCACCTAGCCCATATCAGGCGCAGCGAGTTTTGCAGCAGCTGGCATTGGATGAAGGCCATCATTTTCCAAAGGCGGTTGAGGTATTATGCAACTATGTGTACGTAGATGATCTGGTGATGGGAGCAGCTTCAGTGGAAGACGCTCTAGATCTTAAAATTCAAATCATATCTCTATTATCAAAAGGCGGCTTTAAAGTAAGAAAGTGGGCCTCATCACATTCTGCTGTGTTAGTGAACATGGCAGAAGAACTGTGTGAAAAACCTTATCGGTTTTTGGAGGGAGGGGAAGAAGCTATAAAAGTCCTGGGGATACAGTGGTGTCCTACCAGAGATGTATTCTTCTATATGGTGAATGAAGAACCTACCCCTTCTAATCTATCAAAACGTCAAGTTTTATCTTTTGTGGCGAAGATCTTTGACTGCAATGGCTATTTGAGCCCAGTCACTGTGTGGATGAAGATCTTCTTACAGCAGTTGTGGCTGCAAACTAATCTCTCATGGGACACACCGTTGTCTCAATCAATGACCGAACAGTGGCAAACCTTTACAAATCAAGTACCTTTGTTGAAGAACATTAAAATTCCACGTCATATCGAAAGTGGAAACACAAAATCCATAAGTCTCGTTGGATTTGGAGATGCTTCTGTGGCAGCTTATGCTTGTGTTGTCTATTTGCGCATTTGTTATCAGAATGATGAAGTGAAAACGTACCTCATCCGCGCTAAAAGCCGAGTGGCATCCCTCAAAGTACAAACAATTAATCGGCTAGAGCTAAATGCTGCTCTGTTACTTGTAAAGGTAATTAAATCACTTGGATTTTTATCTACAAGATTATCAATTGATCAAACTTATCTCTTTTCAGATAGTGCAGTGGTACTATCTTGGTTACAAACTCCGCCCTATCGTCTCAAGATTTACGTGGCGAATCGTATTACTCAAATTCTAGAATCATCAGAACCTGCTCAGTGGAGACATGTCACATCGGAAAATAATCCAGCTGATCCTGCCAGCAGAGGGTTGATGCCGAATCAGCTGATCAACAATGGACTTTGGTTTCGAGGACCATCATTCCTTAAAAAACCTCCGGAAACCTGGCCAAAGCCACTCACTACTGTGGAGGAACCAGTACCAGAGCTCAAACCTTCGGCGGCACTCCTCATCAAGACAGAGGAAAATAGTCTGGTGAAGACAGTGGAAAAGTTTTCATCTCTGACAAAACTTAAGCGAGTCATGGCAGTTGTCTTAAGATTCATCAATAAATGTCGCAAACGCGAGTCATCTAAAAGCTCTAGTAATCTCTTGTTATCATTAACCGAACTTGATAGTTCATTGACCGTGATCATTAAATTGACCCAATCTCATCATATGAGTGAGGAAATCAAATCTCTGAAATCTGGACAAGTGTGTTCAAATCTACGCAATCTCTCTCCATTGCTCAATTCATCCGGGTTGCTTGCTGTGGGGGGGAGACTTCGTAATGCTCCAATACCTGAATCTGCCAAACATCCCATCTTGATCCCTGGAAAATCTCATCTGGCAACCATGCTTGTGAGATATTATCATTCTGTGACATTGCATGGTGGACCCAAAGTGGTTCAATCTTTGTTACAGCAACATTACTGGATAATTGGAGCAAGAAATCTCATCCGAAGACTAGTTTTCAAATGTATTGACTGCTTCAGAAAACGACCAACTCTCCGTCAACCAATGATGGCGGATCTTCCCGTATCACGATACAGTCAAGGACGACCGTTCTTGAATGTGGGTATCGACTACGCGGGTCCCTTTACCTATAAAACAGGACCAAGGCGAAACTCTCCGCTGGCCAAATGTTGGTTTGCAGTGTTTGTGTGCATGTCCACAAAGTGCATCCATTTGGAATTGGTCAGTGAATTGTCAACGTCTGCATTTTTGGCCTGTTTGGATCGATTCTTGGGACGCCGTGGTCTACCGACCAACATCTTTAGCGATAATGGGACAAACTTCCAAGGTGCTGCGTCCCATCTCTCTGATGTACAATCTTTTCTGCGTTCAGCGGATACCACCATTCATCAGTTTCTTCAAACCAAAGAAATTCAGTGGAATTTCATACCCCCAAGTGCTCCAAACTTTGGAGGCTTATGGGAAGCAGGGGTTCGCAGTGTGAAGAAACATTTGAGTCATGTTCTTCAAGGACAAACATGGACCTTTGAAGAAATATCTACCTTTCTCGTGCGCATTGAAGCAATTCTGAACTCTCGACCGATCTGTTCGTTAAGTTCCAGTCCAGACGATGGCGTAAACATCCTGACGCCAGGACACTTCCTTATTGGAGCTCCCTTACTTTCTCGACCAGAGAGAGACATAGCCGAAGAATTCATCCCACCGCTCAAACGTTGGCTTCTTGTCTCTCAAGCTACCCAGAGTTTCTGGAAACGCTGGAAGGCGGACTATCTAAACTCGTTGATTCAACGTAACAAGTGGACAACTACAACGGACAACATCAAACTTAACGATGTGGTACTTCTCCATATGCCACATTATCCACCTCAACAATGGCCTCTTGGTATTGTGACCAAGGTCATGCCTGGAGATGATCAAGTTGTTCGTGTTGTCACAGTGCGGACAGCTCATAGTGAGTTGACTCGCCCTGCATCAAAGCTTGCGGTGTTGCCTTTGGGTGACTCCCAAGAGTAATCCAGCTCTCTTATTGAGTGCTTTTGTAAATATGTTATGATCTTTTGAACTTAATGTTCCATATAATCAATCTTTTTTTGGTGTTGGTTTTTTGTTACTTTTCTTTTTATCAAGCTAGAATCTTACCTGAGAGATCTTTAGTATCAAATTCGTTAAACAATTATTAAATCTGTGTACATAATCTAGTATGCTTTAGTGTAATCATTATTAAAAAGGTATTTCCCTTTTTTCTCCCTTTTTCTTACCTGATTATTATTACCAAGGTAGAACACTGTATCTGGGAGAAAATAGTATCCTATTTTGTGAGGGGGTATGTTAGGACCGACCATTATATATTTTTCCTACCGTCCTTCCTTTATTCAAAATCGATACATAACTCGCGAGCCGCCCGCGCATTCTATATTATTAATACGCGCGAGCCGCCATAGAATCTGGAGATCTGGAGAACTGACCTCTGCAACAGGTTCAACACCTACACCTAATCAGTCTGTCGTCTGTCATCATCGTCACCTCGTTATCGCCGAATCTACTTTGAAACTATCGTGAGTGCGCTTAATCTATCTCTCAATCTATTATCTTTGTAAACGGTGACGATCGCGAGCAAAAGCTAACAATACAAAGGCTAAATTCTTGTCCTCTTAACACTGTCTCTACAACATTTACATTACAAGGGTTGGGTTGAAGAGATTGCCACAGGAAATAACCCCCCGCCCTTTTAGGTAGGACATTAGCTTCATTATCTTTTTTGTTCTTGTTTCTTTGTTCAATCTATTTATTTTTTCTTTCTAATTTCAAAGTATTTTACTGTATATATTTTTGTCTTACCTAATAAAGCATACTATAATAATAATAAGAATGTTTATCTTCAAACTATTGTTGGCCGTATGAAATGGCTTAGCCTACCAATGCCAAATAAATCATTTTTTTTTTCAATATGTACAATGTACATATGTATATGTAATTATAACAGATCTTCAAAACTCTTTAGGAGAACCTGAATCTTAGAATCCAAACTTAGAGAGCCAAACTGAATCTTAGAAAATGGTAGTCGCTAGTGCATTGATAGTAAAAAAAGAGAGAGAGAAAAAAGAGCATATCAATTTATTTGAAGAAGAAAGAAAGGCCTCAGATACCAATCTGATTTTGTACAACTTTATTGTGTTTTATGTATTTATGTTAAAATGTGTAAATTTAATTGTACAAATAAAGGCTATTTACATTTACATTACAAGGGTTGGGTTGAAGAGATTGCCACAGAAAATATCCCCCCGCCCTTTAGGTAGGACATTAGCTTCATTATCTTTTTTGTTCTTGTTTCTTTGTTTAGTCTATTTATTTTTTTCTTTATAATTTCAATGTATTTTACTGTATATATTTTTATCTTACCTAATAAAGCATACTATAGTAATAATAATGTTTTTCTTCAAACTATTGTTGGCTGTATGGAATAGTTTTGACTACCAATGCCAAAAAAACCATTATTGTTTTTTTTTTCAATACAAATAATTATAATAATAATAATTCTTTTTCTTTGTGTTATTATGTCACAATCTTAGTGGGTTGCGCATTTTAGTGGTAAAGTCCTATGATGACTTTACCACTTTAATATACATTATTTTCTATTATTTTTTTTGCCAATGACTCCGCCACTGGTCGCTGCTTCACATCAAAGCAGCTACTCATTTTTCCTCACGAGGTATGATTGTGGACCCCGAACATGCAAGTACAGAGCAGAAAAATTCCTGCCCCGCTGGGAATCGAACCCAGGTCACCGTGCGTGCAATGCCTAGCGCGCAAACTCACTCGAATCTTCAAAACTCTTTCGGAGAACCTCATACGGAGCAACTCTCCAAACTGAATCTTAGAAAATCATTAGACCATTAGAAAATGGTAGTCGACCGAGCATTGGTAGTATTTGAGTATGTGACCACAGAATAATAATGTTCTAAGGGTTAGATGGTGGAGAATGCTTTTACCCAGTAGTTGATCTGTGCGGTTTGGGTGGTTCAGGGGGGGAGAGGGACTTACCCAGTAGCTGATCCGTGTGGTTGGGTGGTTCAGGGGGGGAGTGGGGGCTCAGGTGGGAGGGGGCTTTAGGTACATAGGTGGCGAGGGTGGGGGGGGGGGGGAGACTTACCCAGTAGCTGATCCGTGTGGTTGGGTGGTTCGGGGGGGGAGTGAGGGCTCAGGTGGGAGGGGGGGGGGGGGGAGACTTACCCAGTAGCTGATCCGTGTGGTTGGGTGGTTCGGGGGGGGAGTGAGGGCTCAGGTGGGAGGGGGGGGGGGGACTTACCCAGTAGCTGATCCGTGTGGTTGGGTGGTTCGGGGGGGGAGTGAGGGCTCAGGTGGGAGGGGGGGGGGAGACTTACCCAGTAGCTGATCCGTGTGGTTGGGTGGTTCGGGGGGGGAGTGTGGGCTCAGGTGGGAGGGGGCTTCAGGTACATAGGTGGCGAGGGTGAGGGGAGGGGCGGGCTCGGAGATGCCAGCCTGCGTGACGGCACGCACAGAGAGGAAGTAGGTGGACTGGGGGTGGAGGTTGCCGATCTGGAACAGGGCAGTGGAAAGCGAGGTTAAAATTTGGTTGTTATTATTATTATACAACGCTTTATTAGGTATGAATGGACATTATGTACATAGAAATAAAGTTATCATATTTGTGTTAATCACTTTCTGATATCACAACTACTCAAACTCGCTTTACTAAATCTACGCTGAAACCGGGACTTGAACCACCGACCTCCAGGGGACAAGTCCACCGCCTTATCGACCAAGCTACTGAGGTCGGATTATGTACATAGAAATAATTATTTTAACAATGAAAAAAATGGAAACAATATATACAATAATAATGAAAAAGAATAGAAAATATATAAAAACATAAGTCCTAACTACAGGGCGGGGTTATTGCCTATGGCAATCTCTTCCACCCAACCCTTTTTTTAATGGGTATGGCGCACTGTTTCCAGCGCTGGAACCCCGCACTTCGTCTTGAAACATAGAAGATTTTGTCTCCTCTCACAAGAAAAAAAAAAAATCAAGGCTACATACAACACAGAGCACAAGCGTCTACAGTAGCCCCTGTTTCATGGCTACGAAATAAAAAAGGCTGTGAAACACTCATCTTTTTAAAAAAAAATTAAATTGTAACAGAATTAAAAATTGAAGAACGGTACCCTTTCTCAAAGTTAAATAAAGTTGTGTTGAGAAATGGGAGTTGTTTGTAAAGGATACCTTCCGGTGCGTTTCTGTATTCTGTATTGGTGCGGAAGAGAATGCCGTTGGCATTAGCACCGCCCTTGATCAAGTTTTGTTTTGTTAATTTTAATTTCTATGTATGTATATATTCTATGTTATTTGTAAATAAAACTTGATCCAAAATGTTTTATAATAACTTAAAATGGGGAGTATACTAAGGGATGGTCAAGATAGATCACAGAACAATATCCCTTAGTATGCCTCCCATACTAAGGGATACTAATATCTATAGCAGTTGATGTTTCATGGCTCCGAAATAGAAACATCAATAGAGTCATCTAAAAAAATGATTTTTTTTATTTTTAATTATTGATCATTCTTAAATATTTTTGATGTAAGAACGGGCGGCCTAACACGTAAATTTGTAAATAAATATATATATATACTTATATCATAATGTTTTTTTTTCATCATCATAGGGTGGCGTCATCGTGAACGATGGTAGCCAGACAGTGGAGGAATGACTCAGAACTTCTACCACTGTCTTTACAAGGAGGCTAATGATTGAACCAAGCCAATACTGGTCTACTCCCTGTTTATAGAGTTCCCCAGCCAGACTGCTGGTCTTTTTTTTTTTTTTTTTGCTTTTTTTAAGAAACGAAAAACTATTTGTAAGGCCCCTCTCTCACCTCAGCGTAGGTGATATCGGCGGGCACCTGCAGGAAGGGCCAGGTGCTGAGGGCCAGGCCCGGGTCCAAGGAGAAGGACACCAGATACATAGACAGCACCCCATTCAGCTGGGCCGGCGCTTTCCACCACACGGACACGGCTGTCTGGTTCAGGGGACGGCCCGCAATGTCCCGCACGGGCGACGGCGCTGAAATCAGAAGTTCGGGATGAACATCATGAGAAAATAGAGTTTTGCAGAAAGGATTAATTGAGCGGGCGATTAGCTCAGTGGTTAAGCACCCGCTTGCCATGCGGAAGGTCCCGGGTTCGATCCCCCGTGCCGACAAAAATTTGTATTCTTAATTTGTTTACAATAAAATTGTTTGTAAGGGATACCTTCCGGTACGCTCGTGTTGACCCATCACCTAAATGGGAAGTATTGTGTCACCTCTCGCCCATCAGAGAGGAGGCATACTACGGGATGGGCAGGCTATAACACAGACCACAAGCGTCTACAGTAGCTCCTGTTTCATGGCTACGAAATAAAAAAGGCTGTGAAACACTCATCTTAAAAAAAAAAATACTGTTGGTGATGTCTTGGTTCGTCTCACTGGCAATAGGGCCGCCAAGGCTTTCCTCTTTCAGAGGATTTCTTTGGCGATCCAACGAGGTAATGCTACCTACATGTTAGGTAGGTACATTGCCTCATGCAAGTGAGATGGATCAAGTCTATCACCTGTGATTTTAATTGCCTTGTAAATAAAAAGTTTTTAAAAAAAAAATCAAACATTAATTTATTTATAGTTCTTTACTTTCCGTGTCCATCAGTGTTATGACACGATGGGGTTGGGTGGAAGAGAAAGCCACAGGCTTTAACCTCGCCCCTTGGTTCACTATATATTCTATTGTGTTCTTTTCATTTCATGTCCTGTGTTGCAGAATGTATCATGTAGTTTACCAATGAAACATTTTACCAATAAAGTGTTAAATAAAAATGGTGAAAGGATTGATATATTCAGTATTGAACCCCTAAGACATCCAAAAACAATGTTCTGGATTCTTTCCATGTGCTTAAAGTCGTGCAGTGGTTTGTGTAGTGTTAGTTTTAGTTGAGAAAAAGTCTATGCACTTAAAATTTGATTTAAAATGTTCTTAGTTTTTTTTTACTGCCCGATTACGATTAGGACTAAACTAAATAGTCTCAATACTCTATCAGTTGTTTTCATGTTCAGTTAGTTATCATATTTGTCCCGGTAGCTATTAGTGAAAAATAAACAATTAGTGAAAATATAGTGGGTTATATTTTCTTTTTCTTTTAATTTTCTAAAATGGTAAAATAGACACAATGTCTGCGTTAGTTGATTGGTTTTCAAGTCAGACACCAACAAAGTAACTTTACAAGTTAAAATCTACAATATTTAATGATCTAAAATTATTCGACCTTGAGAACACTTACCTCCTTGCAGTGTCCTGACCTCGTAGCCATACGAGTACTCGCTGTATTCAAGGTCACTTAAGACGACCTTGACTCGACCTTGAGAACACTTACCTCCTTGCAGTGTCCTAACCTCGTAGCCATACGAGTATTCGCTGTATTCAAGGTCACTCGAGACGACCTTGAGAACACTTACCTCCTTGCAGTGTCCTAACCTCGCAGCCATACGAGTACTCGCTGTATTCAAGGTCACTCGAGACGACCTTGACTCGACCTTGAGAACACTTACCTCCTTGCAGTGTCCTGACCTCGTAGCCATACGAGTACTCGCTGTATTCAAGGTCACTTAAGACGACCTTGAGAACACTTACCTCCTTGCAGTGTCCTGACCTCGTAGCCATACGAGTACTCGCTGTATTCAAGGTCACTCGAGACGACCTTGAGAACACTTACCTCCTTGCAGTGTCCTGACCTCGTAGCCATACGAGTACTCGCTGTATTCAAGGTCACTCGAGACGACCTTGACCTTGAAAAGGTACCAGGTGTAAGGTCGCAGGTTGGTGACTAGGACCCAGTTCACATCGCTGAAAGTAGAATGAAAATATGAGAAATTTAATTAAAATAATGTTCTCTAATAAAAATAAAATATTTTTTTGGGAAATTGAAAATCATATACATTTAACATGCTAGGTGGTAATTTCGGAGAAAAATCAATAGAAACATTGCAATACTCGAGTCGACATTAAAATTTGATTTTGCGTATTGTTTGAAATGGGAGAAATTAAGAACTGACTCAAACACTTGTATTTGATGATTCACCACTAGAAATTTAATCTGAAGAAAAGTTCAGAATATTCGGGAAACTGACAATCAAACCAGACACCTGCTCTTACACCCTGCACTACCAACAGGTTAATATCCGAAAAAAATCATTGACAGCATAAATTACATTTAAAAGAAATACATTATCATAATTTTGTGGTAAAGGCAAAAGTGATGTAATTATTGGAAATGTTGTGTAGACCTTTTGTACCTATTGAATAACTAAATAAAGTCAATCCTGGATTAAGAGAACTCAAGGGACCGGAATTTTTTACTCTTATATCCAGGTTTCTCTTTTAAAGAGGCTATTTCCCATTACAGGGAGGTGAGTTTGACCTCTAAATTGTTCTCCTATATCGAGGTTTGACTGTATTATAAAAGGATAGGATTTCGTTTCGAAGATTGTACAAGACACAGTAAAAACTGTGTCTTGTAGTATTTCAAATATTAACAGCTTGCGGAAAAAACTAAATGGTCAATTGCCAGATTGTAAAAAAAACTCTATAATCAATTGGTTCACCGAAACTAAATCTAATGGGTGCTATAAAAAAAGCCAGTTATTTTTTTTTATTATTATTATTATTATTTTTTTTTTTTTTTGGTTAAGTTCACGGAGAAATTACTTTATAATGTGAAATACTATTGAAAGTTAGTAGTCACTGTGGCAGAGCGAGTTAGCGCGCTAGGCGTTGCACACATGGTGACCTGGGTTCGATTCCCAGCGGGGGAGGATTTTTTCTGCTCTGTACTTGGATGTTCGGGGTCCACTCATACCTCGTGAGGAAAAATGAGTAGCTGCTTTAATGTGAAGCAGCGACCAGTGGCAGAATCTTAGGCAAAAAATAAAAAATAAAACAAGATGTTGTAAATTAATGTGGTAAAGTCCTATGATTCTGCGATACCCACTAAAATTGTGACATAATAACACAAAGAAAAAAGCATTATTATTATACTATTGAAAGTTATAAAAGGCGGTATACTTTCCAGAAAGTCATATAAGGAGGTGTACTTTGTAGAAAGTAAAACTCACCTCTCCAGAATCTGCTCCTCCTCGGTTCCCCGCTGGGTGAGCGCCACGGTGTAGTGGTCTAGCTCGCTCTCCCCGTCCCCCACCAGGAGATCAGAGCTCGCCGCCCACGTGAGGTTGAGCGCTGTGGTCGACACGAGTCTCGAGTTCAGCCCGCCGGGGGGCGCCAGTGTGGCGAAGGTAGGAGCGGCCCCCCCGCCCCGCCCCCCGGTGAACAGGTAGCGTGTGGCCGGCACGCTGGACAGGCCGTTGGAAAGGAGGGCGAGCAAGTGAATGCGGTAGACGGTGTTGGGCTCTGGGGAGGAAGAAAGGACAGATAACATTACGGTATTTCAGGTGGTTTTTACTAAAAGAAATTCCTATATGCTGCGTCCACTCTAAAATAAGGAATAGAATAGAATAGAAATTACCTTGTTTATACTGCCGAGGTGAGACTAAAAAGTCCCTTTCTTCCAGCAGTCTAAACAAGATCTTGTTTATTTTCAAATTTAAACAGACATTTTGTACATACATTTAATATTCTTAAGATTATATACATAAAATAAAAAAACCTTGCTTAGGTTAGGCTTGCTTAGGAAAGTACACAGTATATCTGGTGGTCTTTACTAAAAAAAAAATCCTTGTACTGCGTCCACTCTAAAAAAAAGTAAAATATAGTTGTGCTTGTTTGTTTTTGGTTAATACCCTCTCTAACATCCAGTTAAGGATGCTGGGACTTAATATTTTTTTGGCTAACTGACCTTCCTAACACCAAGCCTGTTAAGAGTGCCAATGATTTGTGTTATAGTCTTTTAGCCTAACAAGGCTGGTAACGTGTTTGTTTGAAGTCTTCGAGCAAGAGGACAGAACAGACAAAATTAAATTATTTTTTCATTCATATTATTGGTCAAGCTATTTTTCATTTTGGGGTTCTTTAGTTTTTGACACTTGTACTTCCATATTTTACAACATTACTCAACAGGCTTTAACCTCGCCTCTTACTTCATTACTTATTGTTGTTGTTGTGGACAGCTTGGCTACAGCTGGAGGGGTGAGTGATGGTCTCCAGCCAACTTAATTTCAATGTTGGCTCGTCCTCAACCACATATTTTTATGTGCGATCAACCATCGTGAAGACTTGGACTTTTCTATTAGCCATTAAACCCTTAGGAAATATTTAAAAATAAATATAAAATAACAACTCACCTAGATCTTGGCTAAAGATTGAGCTAACAATAGTGAGATCCGTTTCACTTAGATTAAGAGGAAGCAGATACAAGGCGAGAAGTTTTAACATGGAAGATGAAGCAGGGGTGCTTTACCATGAAGTTTAAAAAAAAAAACTGAAACCAGAGCAAACCCTTTTTTAATTTTTTTATTTTTTTAATACATGACAAGTAAATGGTTCAAATATACATAACAATGACGGTTTACATAATTCATAATATTTTTAATTGAACTTATGCTAGTTTCTTTTGGCTGTCGTCATCTCACACTAAGGGCCACACCTATGAAGTATGGTCCTTGTGTCGTGGGATGCAGCCTTGTTCTATTTTTGTGTTAATTATAATTACTATCCTTTTCAAAGATGTTTTAGTTATTGTTGAAAAAATAAATAATTAATGTTTGTTTAATTAATGATACTCACCTAGATCTTCCAGCAGATAACTCGTCACACTCCTGTCCACAGTCAGACTCCTCCCCTCCCCTCCCGTCACTCTCTCGCTCGTCACTCGCCACGCCTCCACCTCCCCTTCTTCGCTAGGCTCCGCCCACTCGAGCAACGCGGCGCTCTGATTGGCTGAGAGCTTGACACGGAGGTCGGGCGTGGTGGCAAGGTGGGGGTAGTCGGGGGCAGTGTGGGAGGGGGTCCAGCTGAGGTACAACTGGTTGGCGGGAAACCCCTGGGCAGTGCGAGCTAGGACGCGAACCTCGTATGACGTGTCGGGGAGTAGACCTGTGAGGAAGTGTAGGAGGGAATTTAGAAAATATTTTCTTTATATCAATATCATACGTAGATGTGTTTTGATTATTATGTATGGCATAAATCTTACCTATCATTGAAATATGTACCTATCACAACTCACATGTCACAAAAACAAGAGACCCATACTATACTGGGTCTCTTAGTGTGACAAGTCTGTGTAAAACATACAGTTTCACTTTAATATTTCTTTTCCTATGTGCTATATCTTATATGTAACTATGTAATGAAAAAGAAATGTACAATAAAACACATTATTATTATATAAATATTCCATGTCCAAGTTTTACTGAGCCTTTGAAAAATAGTTGAAGTTGATAAAATAATGATAACAAAAAAAAACAACTTGGCGTGAGAGAATACACATTTGGGGTTTTTTGAGGGATATCACAATTTTTTGTTTGATTACCTACTATGTATTGGATTCTTTGTGAAACTTTTCTTGTAATTCTAATAAAACCATTAAAACTCTCATTTTTTGAGATAAGCGTTAGATGAACCTTGAGAAAAATGAGGAATGAGTCAATGTACTTCTTTCAAAAGAAAAATGTTTTCTTCTTTTAAAAACTAACTGTTATCTTTTCTTTTTTTTCAAATTTTAAATGCCTTCAATTGTTAGCAACTATTTTGAAATAAAAAAAATTATAAAGAAGAACTGATGTCATGGAAAATTACTTACATCGCCCGAAAAGTACAACAGCACTTCATGGAGATGTAACAGGAATTGAAATGTATATGAAAATAAATAAAGATACTTATTATTATTAAGAAAGATTATTACATATCTACCGGGCACAAATCAATAAATAAACTATTGGTAAAACTTGTTTCCCACCCACCTGTGACCACATAGTGGGTCGTGTTCCCCGACACCAGATCCACGTAGGACACATTGTGCACCTCCGTGCGTCGCCACTCTATCTTGTACTGGACGATGTCCCCGCGGGCAGTGGTGTAGGGGAGGGGGGACCAGGTCACGTTCAGCCAGGTTGCGGAGAGGGAGGGGAACAGAAGGGTGGGCGTGGCGACCGGCACTGAAAAAAGGTTGAGATAATCAAGTTGAAGTTATCGTATTTTAGAAGAAGAATAACATTTATTTTTTAAACAAATATTCATGCTGCCCACCATATGGTGGGTTGCTAACAATCACAGCATAACAATCAATTAAAAAAACATTTTTTTTTTCGCCTTATTTTTTTTTTCACTTGTAAATGTGTTGATTCAAAATATATATTGAATCTTTTAAAATTGTTTCAGAAATTGTTTGTAGTTCTTTCATGTTCAGGTTGAATTTCTTGAAAAAATTAATCGCGATAGTAAAACTTGCTTCCTAAAGTTCTGGGCTTAATAGCTTTACTTATAAAACTTAGCCCTTATAAGATTTTCTATTATTATTCAAAGATTTCACTCATTTATTTGAGGTATACATAGTACATACATACATACATGGGTTTTAAAAACAATATGTACATAAATTAATTAATATTGAGAGATTTACGGATAATAGATATTATTATATTTGTGTTAATCACTTTCGTGATATCACAACTACAAGTATAGTACATACATACACACATGGGTTTTAAAAACAATATGTACATAAATTAATTAATATTGAGAGATTTACGGATAATAGATATTATTATATTTGTGTTAATCACTTTCGTGATATCACAACTACTTATTATTATTATTACGTGTCCAGATTGACATACCTTTAAATAAGTATGTGCATCTGGTAGTTAGTAGATTTAGCCGTCATTAGATAATAACGTTTCCCAAACTCGCCAAACTGATCGGATACAGTGTTGCCACCATAAGCTCTCACACAGCTAATAACCACGCTCGACGTTGCTTACCTGACTCAAGCGTTAGACAAGTAACACTAGCGCTCTGATCGGATACAGTGTTGCCACCATAAGCTCTCACGTAGAAACTGTAGTTGGTGTAGGGTTGAAGGTTCTCTACGATGAAGGTACGATTGGCAACCACAGCTTCTTTCTCATCTCCACCGTCTGGAAAAAGGGCGCACGATTAGCTCATCATCATAGGGTGGCGTCATCGTGAACGATTAGCTCAGTGGTAAGATACTCGCTCACCATGTGAAAGATCCCGGGTTCGAAGCCCAAAGCCGAAGAAAATTTCTATTCATAATTTGGATACATTTCTCTGTATAAGGGATACCTTCCGGTACGCCCACGTTGACCCAGCACCTAATTGGGAAGTATTGTGTCACTTCTCGCCCATCAGGGGGGGTTAGACTACGGGATGGGCAAGGTACAACATACAGAACACAAGCGACTACAGTAGCTGCTGTTTCATGGCTACGAAATAAAAAAGGCTGTGAAACACTCATTTTAAAAATGAACGTTGAGAAACGCCCATCGATGTGAGGACTTGGATGGGTGACTATTCAAATTAACAACCTCATTATGCTGGCTAGTCTCGTCGTCCTGATTCAAATCAGACTGGGTGAGGTTAATGTAGCTGATAATTTTCCAGCAAATGAAGCGTAAAACCCCGTCTCGATATGACCTAAACAGTTGTCTTGTAGCTCTGTAGTCTAGGCGTCTGACTCTGTGGTCTAGGCGTCTCATCCCTGGATCGCAGGTTCAAATCCAGCCGGGACATGACAAGTTAGCTTCCCACTTGGGATTTTGACTACATAATAAAACGTCTTGGGCTGACTGCTAGAAGACATTTAAGTCCTGTTCAAGCATTATAAATAAGGCGATATTATTATTATCATTGTAAGGGGCTTTAAATTCAAAACTCATAATGACAAAGTGCATGACTCACCCGTGGGTACAAAGTGCACGGTGAAAGCTTGGGGGGAGGGGCGAGTGCTGCCCCGCGATACCACCGCATGCTCCCAGCTCAGCCGGATCTGGCGGGGGCTCAGGGGCGCACACTGGAGCCCCGTGGGCGCATTGATGGGCGCCTTGGTGGCGTTGATGAGAAAGCGGCCCGCCCCCCACACCTGTTGGGAGAAGGAATTCAAGATAAATTAATTACAATTAATTACAAAGACTCGCTATGGCCGTCCAAAGAGGCAATGCGGCGGCCATACTTGGTACGTTGCCTGTGAACCAAGGGCTCGATCAGGCTTTTGTACTATGATTTAATTTAATAAATATATATTATCAGTTTTATTACAATTTAGATATACTTTATTCATCAGCATTTGTTTATGAATGACGAAAGCACTCGCCGAAAGGTTTGAAACTCGGAACCTCGATCAAATCGATTGACACTTTGGTGCCATGTCACACTATGTATGCATCTTTTGCCTTATGCCTGGGGCCGTGACAGTAACTTTTGCCTGGGGCCGTATCACACATATAGTGAGACACCATAGGTCTGTTAGAACATGAGACCTCAACGGTGTTCTATAAACCAAGTACCGTCGCCTCAAGGGAAACGTAAAAAAATTAGGTCCGGCAGTCCAAGTGTTAATTGTTTAAAAAACAGTTCGATTACTCGGTATCAGAGGAGAGTTTTTTTTTAATATTGAACTTTAACGACTTAGTCGTCATTCGTGCCATTCCCCGTCATGGTTTATATTATGTGGTAGATGTTGCTTTTCGATATTTAAAGACCTTTTAGGTATTTAAAGATTTTTCAGGTATTTAAAGACTTTTCAGGTATTTAAAGACTTTTCAGGTATTTAAAGACTTTTCAGGAGTTTAAAGACTTTTGAGGTATTTAAAGACTTTTCAGGAATTTAAAGACTTTTGAGGTATTTAAAGACTTTTCAGGTATTGAAAGACCTGTTTAGGTATTAGGTAGAGACCTTTTAATCGATATGGTCATGAACTTACCTCCCCGGCAGGGCTAGAAGCAATACACTGGTAGATAGCGGCATCCTCCGACACGGTGTTGGAGATTAGGATCTCGCGCGGTCGTTGCTTGATACGACCTGAGGATAGGGCGAGTAACATCGGAGATTAAAACACAGGACTAGATGAATTCAAAGTTGTAGGGGTGCGTGATGGTCTCTAGCCAACTTTATTTCAAAGTTGGCTCGTCCTGTACCACATATTTCCTGAACCGCGATCAACCATCATGAGGACATGGACTTTTCTTTATAAGCCATTAATCCCTTAGTCTGTCTGGGGGACTATAAACAGGGAGTAGACTAGCAGTTTGGCTGGGGGACTATAAACAGGGAGTAGACCAGCATTGGCTTGGTTCTGGGGGCCCTTGTCCATTATTAGCCTCCTTGTAAAGACAGTGGTAGAAGTGCTGAGTCATTCCTCCACTGTCTGGCTACCATCGTTCACGAGGACGCCACCCTATAATGATAAAACCCTTAGGAAACTGCAAGCTAGTCTGTCTTGTAAGGGTTGGCTAGTCTGTTCCCTGTTTATAGTCCTCTAGCGAGACACTGGTCTTCTCCCTGTTTAACGTCCCCCAGCCAGACTATTAATTCAAAGTGGACACTACCTCTTTACTCGGGCTATAATAGTGAGCTGTGATTGGTTGAAACTCCGACTTGAGGGCCCGTCTGACTCAGCTTAACTATAATCCTGATTCATTATGTGGCAATATAACTTTTTATTTTTCTGCCAGAACACAAAGAGCCCGTTTGTTGTGTTACCCCATTTGTAAATGAGTAAATGTGTTTCATATTCATACACATATCACAAATTTAGTGGGTAGCGCAGAATGATGGGAATTTTTTTTCACCCTTGAATATCCTGATATTTTATTTTAGCTACGCCAAAGCAGCTACTTACTTTTTCTCGCGAGGAGTGGACCCTCCAAATACAGAGTCGAAAATTTCACACTCTGTTGGAATTTCAACCAAGGTCAACCTTCGTGGTGACATTTACATTATGCTTGTGACTACTTCTCACTTATGAACTCAGTCACAAAGAGACTTTAATTTATGACCTCACTCACCATTTATAACCAGTCGCTTCTCATCCTTCAGCCAGAGTTCATAATCTAATTTTCACTTATGACCTCAGTCACAAAGAGACTTTAATTTAGGACCTCACTCACCATTTATGACCAGTCGCTTTACATCATTCAGACAGAGTTCATAATCGACTTTTCACTTTTGACCTCAGTCACAAAGGGACTTTAACCTCTTCGCACCCAACACTAATTTTTGTTTTGTAGTACAAAGTGACCGGTGGCCTCGCCCGAGGACAAACATTTTATGCTACTTGGTAGTAAATTTTTTTAGCTTGGGCACTTAGGACTATAAAATAAATGTCCTCTCACGAGGACATTGGGCGCGAAGAGGTTAATTTATGACCTCACTCACCATTTATGACCAGTCGCTTCCCATCCTTCAGCCAGAGTACACTGGGCCTAGGCACCCCCTCCACCTCACACTGGAACCTGACGGTCTTGGCGATGGGATGCGAGACAGACTTGGGCCGGGATAGTATTCTGGGGGGCCGCATCACCTGGGAAATGGAGAGGGTAAATTTTGAGTTTTAACTGAGTTAGATGACTTAAAAATGTTTAGTCAGCTGACCTCCACCTGTGTATATTTGTAAAATATTTATTAAACAAATAAAACACATTTTGAAATGAAATATTGAAGATTTCTGTTTATGCTGAAGAATAAATTTGGAGATATTTATGTAGTTTTATATTCAAAAGAAAAAGAATACCTCATTTAAAGCAATCATTTTGTC
Organism: Bactericera cockerelli; assembly: GCA_024516035.1. Classification (NCBI taxonomy): domain Eukaryota; kingdom Metazoa; phylum Arthropoda; class Insecta; order Hemiptera; family Triozidae; genus Bactericera; species Bactericera cockerelli. The sequence goes on along the minus strand of CM044961.1, from coordinate 27,767,450 downwards.
GACATAAAGATTTGTTTTTATTTTTTAATAACGTCTCTTTTGGAAGGAAGAAAAACTGTTCCAAAATAAACGTCTAAATGAGGAACCCTTTTTTTTGGTGATCAGAGGATTTATTTAAAATTTATTTGGACAGGAAACAGTCCCATTATGCTAACAGTTTAATATAGCACCTCTTTATTTATTGTATATGTGTGGTGTGTTGAAAATTTTCACTTAAAACTGAGTCCTATTATGCTAACAGTTTAATATAGCACCTCTTTATTTATTGTATATGTGTAGTATGTTGAAAATTTTCACTTAAAACTGACAGTTTAAAAATATTTCTTAAAATTTGGTAGGTATAAGTACAATTTTATTATAAGTAGTGCTTTATTTAGACTGTCAGCGCAAGACAGGTAGTCCCATTATGCCAACAGGTAGGAAGGAGTAGTTGAACGTACCTCTATCTGGTAGGAGGGTCCCAGCGCCACCTGGCTCCCTGTCTCATCTACACTGCGACAGGTATAGTTCCCAGACTGCCCCAGGGACACATTGGTGAGAGAGAGAAGGGAGATGCCGGGATGAGACACGACGCCGGCTGAGAGTGGGACACCCTGTATATTCTCAGACGATGTGAGGGCTGCTGGACACAGATACAGAAATGATTAGGTAATGTGAGTGGGACACCCTGTATATTCTCAGACGATGTGAGGGCTGGTGGACAAAGATACAGAAATGATTAGGTGATGTGAGTGGGACACCCTGTATATTCTCAGATGATGTGAGGGCTGCTGAACAAAGGTACAGAAATGATTAGGTAAAGTTCTTTCAATACTGAGCACATAAAAAAAAAAAAATATCGGAAGTAATAATTAGAAATGATGGACAACACTTTCAATAATAAAAATGTTTAATGTAATGTAAAAATGTATATTTATTTTAGTTTTTTTTTTTAAATACAATTTTTGTGGCTTTCTCCCTAAGGAATTCTTCTGAGTTTCATTTATAAATCCATCTCAATTCCTCAAACCCAAAGACTACTCTTATGATGGATTGCATGATTTTTTGTAATTTTATGTTTAAACAATGTAATAAAATGGAACATTGTTGCGTAAATTTATTGAAATAATAATAATAATATTGCCTTATTTATACTGCCCGATTAGGACGAAAAAGTCCCATTATTCCATCTGTGCGCCGTATTATGTATGAGGTGGTCAAAATCCCAAATGGGAGGATAACTTGTGATGTCCCGACTGGGTTTCAAACCCAAGACCTCTTGATTACCAGACCGACTAGTTGACGACTAAGCTACTGGGACGGACACAAAGTGTTTTGGAACAAGCTATTTTTGTTGTTGTATAAACAGGAAATACCCATCACTAGATTGTTTTTTCTTCATTTGACATTTACTTAGTTTAAGTTTTATTTTATGTTTATTTGTGTAAATTTAAGTTTTCCTTTTTGTAGGGCCAATTATTGTAAAATGGGTTAGATCCCGTAGATATTCTAAATAAATAAAATAAATAAAAAAATCAACCTTTCGTGTCACCGACGGAGGTAAACTCACCCCCGTCTGGATGGGCGTCCTCGGCCGAGACGAACACCCACTCGAGCGTGGGCGGGGCGGGCCGCCCCCGGGCCGCACATTCTAGCACCAGAGAGTCGCCCTCCAGGGGCGAGCGGAGGAGGGGCAGAGGGGGGTCGAGGAACTCCACAGGGGCGGACGAGGGGGGGGAACTGCGAGGCACTATGGTGAGCAGGGCGTCAGGGCTGGAAACAGATTTTTTTTTATAAGTATTAGTAGGTGTTATGTAGAAGTATAGTGGTATTAAATATATTTTTATTTTGTTCACATTCTATTCAAGTAAAGTCACACAAAGTTTTTGACTTTGGCAATCGAGAGAGAAGACTTGCTGCGTTACCTCTCTGGATTGCCAGAGACAATCTTTGTGTGAGAAGTATTTAAAAAAAAAAAAATATTACACCATTTTGTATTTTTTTTTACAGTTGGGAAAAATCCTATCATAACACAGAAAAATACTATCAAGGGTTATAATAAATGTATTCTTAGATTTAGTATAACCCTTGTTTTATAATTGACAATTATGATGATACCTGAGATAAGCTGAAATTAAGGCTGGTATGCAGAGACGATTTTGTAATCCCTATAGGGTTCACTGTAGGCTGGTCCCGAGCTTGCTATAGGGAATACTTTGACCTTGACAATTATTTATTAAAGAAACATATGACTGTACAACTGTACATGCGCACAGACGCTTTAAACAAACGTCTCTGAATAACAAAATCAGCAGAAGGGACAAATGGCCCAGGCATTCCTACAGTGAGGACTCTGCATACAACCCTAAACCATTGTTCAGGCTTCTGTCAAGTCCAATGATTCTATTTTCGTAGCCAGCGTCGATGGCATGTTCAATGCACGAGTTCTCGTTCTGTCACTTAAGTTCAGAAACGTCCTACGAAAATAAGACTCGGAAGGGTGACCATTCAAATTCAAACCTTCGTGATGCTAGCTTATCTCGGCCCCTCTCAGGCTGGGTGAGATTAATTTGAGTCGCTGGTTTGTGAGTTTCAAGCGAAGGGATGGTAAAACTCTCCTCGTGATATGACCAGGCATGCAGTTGAAAGCGACGCGACGTAAAACACAAAAATAATGTGCACTGGTAGTCAAGTGGTTAACGCGCTAGTCTGGTAATCCAGGTACCGTAGGGATCCGTTGGTTCGAATCCCATCCAGTGCACGTATTTTTCTTCATTAATTTGAGTTTGTGACTAGTGACCATATAATAATAAAACTCTGAGGGTTAGGTGGTAGAAAATGCTTTGAGCATTAGCCTCGCCTGGTGGTTACCTTTCACTAAAGAGTATTATTATTATTTCGTTTAAAGTCCTGATAATCTTCAGAACGAGGGTTTTTTCCTCGCTCGGAGTCGTCCCGGCTACCACATTAACCTCACCCAGCCTGTATTGGGGCGGAAATGAGCACTCACCTGGACTTGGTCTTGCCAGTCTCGGGGTTGGAGGCGGAGCAGGAGTAGTTCCCTGAGTCTTCGTAATCCGCGGCCAGGATGTAGAGAGCTCCCGAGGCTGAGAAGACGAGTCTGGGAAGTAGAAGAAAATTATTAAAAAAAAAAAAAAAAAGATGAGTGTTTCACAGTCATTTTTATTGCGTAGTCATGAAACAGGAGCTACTGTAGACGCTTGTGGTATGTGTCTTAGCCTACCCATCCCATAGTATGCCTCCCCTCTGATGGCCGAGAAGTGACACAATACTTCCCAATCAGGTGTTGGGTCAACACGAGCGCACCGGAAGGTATCCCTTACAAACAATTGTAACCAAATTACGAATACAAATATTTGTCGGCACGGGGGATCGAACCCGGGACCTTCCGCATGGCAAGCGAGTGCTTAACCACTGAGCTAATCGCACGCTATCATATCTGTGTTAATCACACTCGCGATATCGCTTTACTAAATTTTGTTCAATTTGGGACTTGAACCTCCAGATTACAATCGATCAAACTACTGAAGTCGGTAGAGGTCGGAATAAGAAGAATATAATTATGTACATAGATCATTAGGATAGTAGTAAGTTAAAGTCACCGTGGCAGAGTGAGTTAGCGCGCTAGGCATTGCACGCATGGTGACCTGGGTTCGATCCCCAGCGGGGCAGGAATTCTTCTGATCTGTAATTGGATGTTCGGGGTCCACTCATACCTCGTTAGGAAGAATAAGTAGTTACGTGTATAAGTAACGACCAGTGGCGGCATTAACAAAGTAAAAAGAAATTAATGTAATATAATAATTCGAAATGTGAATTAGGCTCTCAGTAATGCTTCGCTACCCACAAAAATTGTGAAGAGGCCTTGTGCTTCACCACAAATAAAATCATACATACATACCTACATATATCGTTTAATTTATTTTTTGGTCTCAACCTAACTTAATTCGAAAAAAATGCTGTAATACTTATCTTCTTTTGATATACTTGTAGGGTATTGCTGCGTTTGCATGGTTTCGACTTACTTGTTGGGCTGAGGTGGAAGGGGTTTGGAGTCGCGATGCCAGGAAATGACAGCGGTAGGAACACTTTCTATGGAGCAGGGGAGGAGTAACACGTCCCCGGTGGCCCCTAGCATCAGGCCTGGTGGCTTGTGGGAGAAGTCCGGGGCCATGCCTGCAACATGAAGAAGAGGTGGGGGTGAGAGGTGGAAAATCATAATAACATTAATAACAAACACTTTTTCAATATTTATATAATTATGTATGATTTTATTTGTGGTGAAGCACATGGCCTCTTCACAATTTTTGTGGGTAGCGCAACATTTGGATGACTTTATCCAACATTTGGGGCTGTATGTCAGCAAAAACTTCACGAATGTTAGCTTCAAGATCATCCAAAGTCCTTGGATTTTTGGCATAGACTTGTGACTTCAAATATTCCCAAAGAAAAAAATCCAAGAGAGTCCAATCGCACGATCGCGGTGGCCAATCCACGAATGCCCGTCGTGAGATGATCCAATAAACGTTGAGCACCCACAACTGAACCCAAACGTTGCGTTGGTAGTTATTTTTAGAACTTGTAAACGTTCAGAATTTGTTAAACGCTGCATTATAAAATGGCAAAATCTAATTATTCATTTGATACCTGGGACAGTAGAAAAAGCATTACATGAGGTGAGATATATGAGAATAAAAATGTATCATTCTTATTGAAAGACCCCATACAAGACCTGTTTGACTGCTGGAGTAAAGGAACTTTTCAAAGCTTATAGCTCGTAAGTATAAACAAGGTATATATTCTATTCTATTTAGGGGAGGTAACCGTTAGTAAGTCCGTTAGTGAAAAAAAAAAACCTGCCCCTATCGACCACAACACCCCACTGGTTATCACTACCCCCCCCCCCCCCCCTGGACAGTACTACACCCGGCCCTGGCTCTACCACTACACACCAGAAGGGTACGCGGGACCTGTGTGTATGTTCCCGCGATAATGTTCAATGTCATCCATTCATTCATTCGGCGCAGTGGCCAGAGTTGAGGAAATTTGACAAGGAGAATCCGCCCCAGGCCATGGTATAATAGAGAAGTAATTATATCATTAAATACATATATGAATGGTGTACAAAAATAATACCATTGAATAAAATAATGGGGCATCAGATTGTGTAATTGAATAACCAAAATTTACCCTTTTAATCTAATTATTATAGGTGATAAATCTAGAACCAATGAAATAATTAGTAGGTAATCAATTAAGTCTAAAATCATTAGTATCATTCAAATGGTTATTTTTATTATTGTATGGATAAATTTATTCAAAATCATATATCTACTGAAATAATTTAAAGCAGCCAGGAGATCTTATGGACAGTTTGGCAACCAGAAAGCGTTACTCATTTAGCACTACCCAGGGGGCACTTATGGATGAAAATGAACTTGTCTTACTGATGTTCTCTTACTAAGAATAAGGAATCATCCAAAAATCACCCTAACCTAACCTACAGTTTTTTGAAGCACAACATACTTCTATAATAGGTAATAATTAGTATTCTTTACAAATTAAAATACTTCCAGGCAATCGCTAGTAATCATACCTAATGATTGAATTTTGACAATGACGTACATGACTCTACCCTGTATAAATATAAACATTCAAATTTCTATGCTCCCATACATCATACATAGCAATAATAACCGTATAATATTATGTACTATACATACCACTATGCCCCTATACATATTTCTGTGCCATACAGTAAGCTGAGGGGGCTTGAACTCAAGAGCTTTCAGTTAGAAAACATCTTGACTCCATGAAAGAACCGTCAAAGTGTGAAGTACCCACAGTGCCCAGGCCTCCATACATAGGAGGAGTATTCAAGTACATATGTATATGTATGAAGTGACGTCATCTCTTTATTTATTTAGTTTTTTTAGTCTGTAAACAGGGAGTAGACCAGCAGACTCCTGGGGGACTATAAGCAGGGAGTAGACCAGCAGTCTGGCTGGTGGACTATAAACAGGGAGTAGACTAGCAGTCTGGCTGGAGGACTATAAACAGAAAGTAGACCAGCAGTCTGCTGGGGGACTATCAACAGGGAGTAGACCAGCAGACTCCTGGGGGACTATAAACAGAAAGTAGACCAGCAGACTCCTGGGGGACTATAAACAGAAAGTAGACCAGCAGACTCCTGGGGGACTATAAACAGGGAGTAGACCAGCAGACTCCTGGGGGACTATAAACAGAAAGTAGACCAGCAGACTCTCGGGGGACTATAAACAGGGAGTAGACCAGCAGACTCCTGGGGGACTATAAACAGAAAGTAGACCAGCAGACTCCTGGGGGACTATAAACAGGGAGTAGACCAGCAGACTCCTGGGGGACTATAAACAGAAAGTAGACCAGCAGACTCCTGGGGGACTATAAACAGAAAGTAGACCAGCAGACTCCTGGGGGACTATAAACAGGGAGTAGACCAGCAGACTCCTGGGGGACTATAAACAGAAAGTAGACCAGCAGACTCCCGGGGGACTATAAACAGGGAGTAGACCAGCAGACTCCTGGGGGACTATGAACAGGGAGTAGACCAGCAGACTCCTGGGGGACTATAAACAGGGAGTAGACCAGCAGTCTGGCTGGGGGACTATAAACAGGGAGTAGACCAGCAGTCTGGCTGGGGGACTATAAACAGGGATTAGACCAGCATTGGCTTGGTTCTCGGGGCCCTTGTCAATTATTAGCCTCCTTTTAAAGACAGTGATAGAAGTGCTGAGTCCTTCCTCCACTGTCTGGCTATCATCGTTCACGATGACGCCACACTATGAAGATGATTTTTTTTAGCATTGGTTGTGAGTGTGAAACATGATCGTATGGTAGCGTATACATAGTTTAAATTTATTTGGTCTTACTACTTGACTTCAGTGACGCACACACGCACTGGTGGTCAAGTTGACAGAGGCACCCCTGGTGGTCAAGTTGACAGAGGCACTCCTGGTGGTCAAGTAGCGCTGGGAAACCACAAGTCATTTATTTGAATTCAAATAAATTTATCATTTATTTGAAAATTCATGAAAAATAAGCATGTATATAAGTATGTATATTCGCGTGGCTTTGCGTTATAATAAGTTCAGCAAGATTTTTTTTTTAAATTTAGGAATTAGAAGAAGATTGTAAGTTAACAAGGTTTGAATCCGTACTCAGCAACAATACTAAATTTATTTGTACTTTTAGTTTTTTTTTTTTTGTAAATTATTCAGTATAAACATAAACAGAATAGTGAGAAGTTGTACTAGATGTACATGAATATCAGAACATACCTGGACAACGGTTTCGAGCTTCTTTGCTCTCATCAGCAGGTAATAGTTCTGAGTATCCATGCCATCAACTTACCTCTCTATTTTAATCAGTATAAATTCAAGGCATCAATCACCGTATAGAAGTCACGACCATGCCTTTTTGTTTTTTTCTTTTAAATAAAATTTACAAAGATAACGTGATCCATTAGGGTCGATTCTCATCAATATCTTACCGTATGGGCTGTGGGAGTGGACCATACGGTAAGACAGATGTGCACAACCTGCGGCCCGCGATCTCAATTTGATTTTTTATTTAAATTGGATAAATAATAAATTAAGAAGATAATCAAAGATGAGTGCAATATTTTATTTTGAAAAAAAAAATCTTAAAATTGATCATAGTTCATAGAAAAAATATTGATATGACAAAACTCAAAATGCATGCCCTGAAGACGGCGACTTTGTTTGGGAGTACCTACTCCTGTGCAGTGCCGGATTACCATATGGCGGATTTGGCAGATGCCAAGGGCCCCGCGCTTTAGGGGGCCCCGCGCTTGAGCAGCTTACACTAGATATTATGAGATTTTTAAAAAGCTTGCACTAGGTATTATGAGTTTTTTAAAAGCTTACACTAGGTATTTTTGGATAATGAGTAAGAAGAAGAAATAAAAGGGGAAAAACACACACTCACAGCAAAGTACATAAATTGAAAGAAAAGCGCGGGGCCCCCTATTACTATCTACTCCTCGAATCAACCACATGGACACTAGCGGATTACCTACTCCAATTGCGGATTTGGTAGATGCCAAGTTCCCCGCAGTTTTGGGGACCCCGCGTTTCGGGCAGCTTACACAAATTTTATAAGTGTTTTTGAATGGCCTTCAAGTCGGTTTTTCTGGATTTTAATATTAAATAAAATCATAGCCAGTTGAGCAAAATATTAAAAGAAAAACCACGGGGCCCCCCTTAAAATTGACCACGTATATATGAAAATAGGTAGATCTCTATACCAATTGCCTGCGGATCTTTATATAATATATAAATATTATATAACTACTCGTATTTGAAAAGAATAATATTGACGGACGTGATTATCGCCTTCGGTAATCTCTGCCATCAGACCCATAAAGTGTCTTCTGAGTGCTCAGTGATCGGTTTTATCGACATCTTAACCAATGATCTTCATTATAGTCGCCTGCGACGCTTTTGTTTTTTTTTTTCAAGATATTTTTTTATAATTATTTTCCGAGTACTTTACCCAATAACTTTACAAAAATTTCGCCTGCGGCGCCGTCAAATTTACTTGTCATGATATTTTGGATTGTTTTTCAAGACATGCAATTCAAGTATGTACCATTAAAGAAAAAAAATCTTTGGGTATTTTAGAAATGCATTTCGAAAACGTTATTTTGGATACTATTATGGGCTAGTGCCCAGGACACTTGCCTTCGGTTTCAAGGTTCTAAAAATAGTATTTTAGAAAAAACTCAGTACAATTTTGGGGCCCCGCGCCTTGAAAATGCCAAGGGCCCCGCGCAGCCTTAATCCGGCACTGCTCCTGTGAACAACTATTTTCCGCTATAAAACACATAAAATCTTCTTCCCGCTCTCGCCTCACAGACGAACATTTGGAATCATGTTTGAGGGTGACCATTTCAAATATCGAACCCAATATTGACAGAATAATCAAAGGGAAAACACAAATCCACTCATCACATTGATGTTCTTTGTAAGGTACAGGTATGAAACTGTATTTATCTTCCGAGATAAAATACATTATTAATAAAGAATTATTGTTTATTAATACCGAAATTTCGGCTTATTATTTGACATCATTCATTTCAATTCTAGCATTGGTTCCTACCCATCATAGAAACTTAACCTATTTTTGCCTTAAAACTAGGTGCGGCCCGCGGCCAAATATTTATGGCAAAATGTGGCCCGCGGCCTCATTGAGTTTGTGCACACCTGCGGTAAGAGGACTGACTTATGGACCATAGTGGACTATAAGATGGAAACAATAAAAAGAAAAAATAGATAAATATATACACACATATTATGTCCTAACTAAAGGGCGGGGTTATTGCCTATGGCAATCTCTTCCACCCAACCATTCCACTATACCATATACGTATGATATACATCCGCCATCTGAGATAAAATTGTTTGATAATGTCGATAAGATAAGAACATAACGGGATGAGTTTGCTGGAATGTTGCGGAAAATGAGAAAAGATTACGTCTGCCAATTTTCCGCTCAATCCGACATAATTTGCAGAGTTTACACTGTGCCATCTGTAGCGAATACCTCAGATCCCATTTACCTCATTTTGCACTGGAGTACCTATACCTGGGTCGAACGTTTTATTTCGCTACTTTGTTGTAAAACTACAACTATATACAACTACCTCTAATATACTTAGTATTTGGTCCCAGTATAAATATATCACATATACTTATATCTAGAGAGAACATAAATCTATCAGCTAAATACACTTTTTCTTTTTCTATTATCCGTGAAGTACAGTGGATGTATCTATAATGTATATCACGGCTTAGACTCTTCCTGCTCTGTGAGAAATCGTGTAGAACCAGAAGAACCGTTCACAAGATACAAGATGAAGTTACCATGTTTGTCATCATCACAATCACGACGTTATACTCAAACCCGCCTTACTAAATATCTGCCAATCTTGGGGCTCGAACCACCGATCTCCAGGTTACGCGTCCGCTGTCTTATTATTATTAAACTCTTATTACAAAATTGACAGTAAAAAAATATAAAACAGGGGGAAAAAATAAACAAAATTTATACATATGTCCTGACTAAAGGGCGGGGTTATTGCCTATGGCAATCTCTTCAACCCAACCCTCTTATCGATCAAGCTACTGAGTTTGGTTGATTTAATATGATACCATGTAAGGTTTAAGAGAGACACAAACTCAAATTTCTATCGAAGGATAACTGTGGAAAAGGTCATCAAAAAAATCGTAATCGGGCAAAAGAAACGGGATGTTCCAAAACATTCCCTCGGGATAAGAATAATAATATCGCCTTTTTATACTGCCCGATTAGGACTATGAAGTCCCATTATTCCAGCAGTAACCCTAGAGGTATTATTATGTGGTAAAAATCCCATATGGGAGGATGACTTGTCATGTCCTGGCTGGGTTTCGAACCCGCGACCTCTGGAATCTCTGGATTAAAAGAGCGAAGCCCTTACCACTGAGCTACCGGGACAGACATGATAAGGATAGGAATAATGAAGACAGAATACAAGAAGGAGGACCATCTCACAGAGAAACCAATACAAAAAATAAAATTCAGCGCAGATAATAAACAAATAAAATATTCAAATAAAACAGAATAATCGGACGAAAAATTCCACAGCTCCACCAACTTTTCTTCCAGAACACAATCACGTAAATATCGCCCACAACCAAATATCAAATACATTCAAAGTTAAAGAGCGCTCGAAGAAGAACATCCGAAAAAATCTACAATGTCATCAAACCCGATAAAATCCCATAAAAAACACAGCTCGTGTAAACGAAGCCTTAATGACTTGGTTCATTGGCTTCCACCACAGTATTCGCGCAACATTGTTGCAAATTTTTGTCCTCTTTTATTACATTCCACTCGAGCCATTCTAAATCTTGCTGTTTATTCTTCCTCCTCCTGCTCTTCCTTTAGACTGCTAAAATAAAGGGTCTTTTCGTTCTCACCTTGGCAGTGTAAACAAGGTGATTTCTATTCTATTCTTCTTCTAATGTGAAGTAAGATCTATTATTGCAGCAGTAAGCCAAAGACAGATTAAAATATGGTCAGAACAAAATGGGAGGATAACCGGGTTGCACACCGAATATTCACTATATTGTTTATAAATAACATATTTCATGGTCTTTCATATCTACCAATTGTTCAAATTCCAAGGAAAATGAATTATATGTACAATATGTACATGAATAGGATATTTACCACATTTTGGAGTCAAACATATACTCGTATATATGAATTCCTGACACACAAAATTTCCCACGATGAGATCTTAAATTGAAATCTCAATCCCTCCCCCTTTCCCTTCTTTCTTTTTCTCTCTTCTTCTCCCACCTAGCTCCGTGTGTGAAAACAATTACCCCCCCCCGCCTCAGGGTGTGTAGAAATAATTACTCATACACGTGCGTGTGTGAGTAATTATTGTGTAATGAGGAAAAGAGATGAGCTATGGTCTTTCACACTGAAACACACACACACTGTGTCTCTCTCTCTCCAGCTTTCGCACTCTCACTCTCGCTCACACACACACACACACACTCCAGAGTCTCCAGCCTCACACTCACACTCTCTCTCCAGCCTCACACTCACACACACTCTCTCTCTAAATCTTTCACACTCTCTCTCTCACTCTCACTCTCTCTCACACTCTCTCTCTCTCTCACACACTCTCACTCTCTCTCACACTCTCACTCTCTCTCACAATCTCTCTTTCTCTCTCTCTCTCTCTCTCTCTCTCTCTCTCTCTCTCTCTCTCTCTCTCTCTCTCTCTCTCTCTCTCTCTCTCTCACACACACTCACAAATTTTTCATTAAGCTCTAATTAAAATGTTGGGTGGCGACAAATATTTTGGTTAGCATTAGCAGAAAGTTATTTATATTATGTTCAATTAGTTGGGAGGGAGAAAACCAAAGACGAAGAGGGAGGGAAGGGATGAGAATAGTAGTGAAGGTAGCGTAAAAAAGGGGGAGGGAGATTAAAAATGAGGAGAGAGTCGGAGAGAGAGTAAAAGAGGGGAGGGAGTTGGAGAGAGAGTAAAAAAGGGGAGGGAGTTGGAGAGAGAGTAAAAAAAGGGGAGGGAGTTGGAGAGAGAGTAAAAGAGGGGAGGGAGTTGGAGAGAGAGTAAAAAAGGGGAGGGAGTTGGAGAGAGAGTAAAAAAGGGGAGGGAGTTGGAGAGAGAGTAAAAAAGGGGAGGGAGTTGGAGAGAGAGTAAAAAAGGGGAGGGAGTTGGAGAGAGAGTAAAAAAGGGGAGGGAGTTGGAGAGAGAGTAAAAGAGGGGAGGGAGTGGGAGAGAGAGTAAAAAAGGGGAGGGAGTGGGAGAGAGAGTAAAAAAGGGGAGGGAGTGGGAGAGAGAGTAAAAAAGGGGAGGGAGTGGGAGAGAGAGTAAAAAAGGGGAGGGAGTGGGAGAGAGAGTAAAAAAGGGGAGGGAGTGGAGAGAGAGAGTAAAAAGGGGAGGGAGTGGGAGAGAGAGTAAAAAAGGGGAGGGAGTGGGAGAGAGAGTAAAAAGGGGAGGGAGTGGGAGAGAGAGTAAAAAAGGGGAGGGAGTGGGAGAGAGAGTAAAAAAGGGGAGGGAGTGGGAGAGAGAGTAAAAAAGGGGAGGGAGTGGAGAGAGAGTAAAAGAGGGGAGGGAGTGGGAGAGAGAGTAAAAAGGGGAGGGAGTGGGAGAGAGAGTAAAAAGGGGAGGGAGTGGGAGAGAGAGTAAAAAAGGGGAGGGAGTGGGAGAGAGAGTAAAAAAGGGGAGGGAGTGGGAGAGAGAGTAAAAAGGGGAGGGAGTGGGAGAGAGAGTAAAAAGGGGAGGGAGTGGGAGAGAGAGTAAAAAAGGGGAGGGAGTGGGAGAGAGAGTAAAAAAGGGGAGGGAGTGGGAGAGAGAGTAAAAAGGGGAGGGAGTGGGAGAGAGAGAGTAAAAAGGGGAGGGGTGGGAGAGAGAGTAAAAAAGGGGGAGGGAGTGGGAGAGAGAGTAAAAAAGGGGAGGGAGTGGGAGAGAGAGTAAAAAAGGGGAGGGAGTGGGAGGAGAGTAAGGAGGAGGAGAGAGAAAAAGGAGGGAGTGGGAGAGAGTAAAAAAGGGGAGGATGGAGAGAGAGATAAGAAAGGGGAGGGAGTGGGAGAGAGAGAGTAAGAAAGGGGAGGGAGTGGGAGAGAGAGAGTAAGAAAGGGGAGGGAGTGGGAGAGAGAGTAAAAAAGGGGAGGCAGTGGGAGAGAGAGTAAAAAAGGGGAGGGAGTGGGAGAGAGGAGTAAAAAAGGGGAGGGAGTGGGAGAGAGAGTAAAAAAGGGGAGGGAGAGAGTAAGAAAGGGGAGGGAGTGGGAGAGAGAGAGTAAGAAAGGGGAGGGAGTGGGAGAAAGAGAGTTAGAAAAGGGAGAGGGAAGCGAGAGAGAAAGGGAGGGAGAGAGAGAAAGGGAGGGAGGGAGGAGAGAGAGAAAAGGGAGTGAGTGAGAGAGCACTTGAAAGGATGAGAATTCAAAGTCGAAAAATTCCGAGTCCGCTGGGATTCAAACCCAGGTTACCGTGCGTGCAAATCTAAAGAGGAGTGAGGGAAAAAGGGTTGATAAGAGTTAGGATAGCAATGATAGAGTAAAACAGTAGCAGAGGAGGAGGGGGAGAAGGAGAAGGAGGAGGGGGAGAAGGAGAAGGAGGAAAAGGAGGGGGATAAGGAGAAAAAGGAAAAGGAGGAGGAGGGGGAGAAGGAGAAGAAGGAAAAGGAGGAGGAGGGGGAGAAGGAGAAGGAGGAAAAGGAGGGGGATAAGGAGAAGAAGGAAAAGGAGAAGGAGGGGGAGAAGGAGAAGAAGGAAAAGGAGGAGGAGGGGGAGAAGGAGAAAAAGGAGGAGGAGGGGGAGAAGGAGAAGGAGAAAAAGGAGGAGGAGGGGCAGAAGGAGAAGCAGGAGGACAAAGAGAAGAACAAGGGGGAGGTGGAGGAAGAGGAATAGAAGGAGTAGGAGGAGGAAAAGGAGGAGGAGGGGGAGAAGGAGAAGAAGGAAAAGGAGGAGGAGGGGCAGAAGGAGAAGCAGGAGGACAAAGAGAAGGACAAGGGGGAGGTGGAGGAAGAGGAATAGAAGGAGTAGGAGGAGGAGGGGGAGAAGGAGGAGCAGGAGGAGTTAGAGAAGGTGGAGGTGGAGGAAGAGGAAGAGGAGAAGGAGGCAGGTACTGTGAGATGATAGGACAGAAGAAAAAAGGAGAGTTGACAGGAGTAAGCATAGCAATGATAGGACTCATTAGGAGGGAATGAACGCTTCATTGCAATACAGGGTGTCAAGATAATAAAGAGAATATAATTAAGTAAGCAGCATACGGGGTGGTAGAATAATTAATCATCAGAACATGCCTCCTTCGATTAATAAATTCTGATAAATTTCCACTGCTTCTGATAAATTTCCATTCCGATTTCGTCACTGACATTGAAAGAAGAATAACTCACACTTATTTTCTTTCTTAAAGTGAAAGATCAATAAAATTTCAAAAAATTTAAGAAAAAAAAATATGTACAATAATAAATTAAATAAAATCAAGAATTTAGTTAGCAAGTTGAAGTTATATTTATTTCTGTTAATCGCTTTCGTGATGTCACAACTACTCAAACTCGGTTTACTAATTTTTTGACGTACTTGGGACTCAAACCACCGACCTCCAGGTTACAAGTCCGTCGCTTTATCGATCAAGCTACTGAGGTCGGTTAGGCATGTTAATAATCATTATCATCATGGAGATGGGGAAAAATTTATGCATTAAATCGAATTCGAACCACATTGCAACCGATTTTTAACCACTTTTACCAATAAATATCTAGAACATAGTATTTCAATTTTTTTAAAAAGATGATTGTTTATTTTTTTAAAAAGATGATTGTTTCACAGCCTCTTTTATTTCGTAGCCATGAAACAGGAGCTACTGTAGACGCTTGTAGACTGTGTTGTAGCCTGCCTATCCCGTAGTATAACTCCCCTCTGATGGGCGAGAAGTGACACAATACTTGCCAATTCAGGCCATTGTTGATATTCTAACTTTATTCGTTACTTAGTTAAAAAAAAACTTTCGGATAAAAATTGAGTTTAGGGGTTCAACTTTTTGAATTTCGACACTTTTTGTCGCCAAAGTCGAATACACCCTGTATAAGGGAAAGGGATAGATGAACAATCCTATGTCATTATGTGAGATGGAAACCTGGGCTCCATATTATTTATACTTGTCTCCCGCATACAGGGTGGCCATTTGAAAACAGAGCTTTAGAACAACTTTCACTATCTGAATTAATTTTTATAATCTGAAAAGTACATTTTAATATTATAAAATAATATCATTCGGAAATGCCTCAATTTGTAGTTCTCAATTATTTACATCTTGTTTTTTATAACCGATGTATATTTATGTAACATGTAACATCAATAAAGAGTGAAATATCAATAATTGTTAAAGTTCAATTACGAGTTTTAATTAACTTTTACGAGTGGAAAAAATAGTTCGTAGAGTAATCCCAATACGAATTATTTGGTCAGGCGAATATGACTCTTTTTTATATTAAGATGAGTGTTTCACAGCCTTTTTTATTTCGTAGCAATGAAACAGGAGCTACTGTAAACGCTCGTGGTCTATGTTGTAGCTTGCCTTTTTAGTATTATTATTTTTAAAAAAGATAAAAGTATTAAAACAAATAACTTCAGTGTAATAGTGTTTTTTTAATAGTAATAGTTCATTGTACCACCCCACCCAATATATTTTTTCTCTCCAATATTTAATTACAGTGTAAACAGATAATTGTTCAGCAGCTCATCAAAGAGAAAAAAAATCAAAGTAAATTAGTTCAGGGTTCACAGGCGAGAAATTAACTTTTTAGCACATCCTAGGCTTCTGTCTTTTAGAAAAAATATTTTTTTTTAATTTTTTTTTTTTTACAAAAACGAGTATATATAGAGGGTAAAAGTATAACTATCTATATACTCTTAAACTATGGATATAAAACATTATTTAAAGAACTGTTCGTTGACAGCTTCATGAGTTTGAGAAGTAATTAGAAAATTAGGAAACCTCACACTTGGTACAATATGTACCAGAGTGTTTTACATACATTAGTATATTAATTACATACAAATGTATGTAAAAATACATTCACTATTACATAATACGTACATATTTTATAATTTAGTTGATTAATAATTAATAATCGTCAGTCCCTGGGCGGGAATATTAGAAAGAAAAGGTCGAAAAAGTTTTGAGATGTGTAGATAATTTAAAAAAATATTTTTTTTACAAAAACGGACACAATACTTCCGATTTCCAATATTAGAAATTTCTCGGAAGTAAAAATATATACGTACCTAATTTAGTTCATTTTTTTAGTTGTTATAAAAAAGGCAGTCCTAACGTAAGAAAAAATAAAATAATGAGTTGAGATGGTTTTGAGATGTGGAGAGGGAAGATGGTTGACATGGTTTGGATAGTAAAAGAAAACAATTGAATTGTTGAAGAAAATTATCATATACGAGTATTTGTGTTCACCTCAATCGTGACGTTACAAATACTCCAATTTATTCGCTTAGCTAAATATTTGCTGATGAACTTGGATCTCGAACCACCGACCTCCAGGTTAGAAGTCCGCCTTATCGTTACTGAGGTCCGTTTTAACGTTTTTACAATCAAGTAAATGCTGTGTTATTTGGAATTTGGGAAAACTAAAAAAATAGACCTTCTAAGAAAATAGACCTTCTATTTTTTTCCAAGTCTACGGAGTTGAGGCTCCAATGTATACATTAAAAAAAAAAAAAAAAAAAATCTTAACACTAAGCAATGCATGTCTATTCCATTGAAAGACACATGTCTATTATCTCCTGCATAGTGCAAATGTACATCTATCTAATAGACATCCCAAGAAAAACTTTATGTAAAAATTGTAAAATTTAAATTTCAACAACTACCTGATATGTAGATCCATTTGCAATACGGAGATCAGTCAAAAAAGAATAATGAGAAGTTGGAACGATCAATGAGTCAGTCAGTGAGAGGATTTCGCTTTTATTAGTTTAGATTTGCAACATTGAATATGATAGCGACTGGTATGATCTGTTAATTGGAACACGGTGTGTCTAGCGCTGTCACACGGATCCTTATTGTTCGTTTTATTGACATATTTATGCCGTCTCTATTGGGTCCTTTATACAGTGGAGTGCACATACACAGTCTGAAGAGTGCTCGATCAGTTGGGGCCAAATTAAAGAATAGGGCCAAATTAAGTAAAAAGGGAAAAAAACCGTCTTTCCTTGACCGAGGACTGTATCCACCCGAGGGATAAGCCCCGCTGAGGGGCAGTTTTTCTTTCATCATCATAGGGTGGCGTCATCGTGAACGATGGTAGACAGTGGAGGAATGACTCAGAACTTCTACCACTGTCTTTACAAGGAGGCTAATAATTGTGACAAGGGCCCCCAGAACCAAGCCAATACTGGTCTACTCCCTGTTCATAGTCCCCCAGCCAGACTGCTGGTCTACTCCCTGTTTATAGTCCCCCAGCCAGACTGCTGGTCTACTCCCTGTTTATAGTCCCCCAGCCAGACTTTTTCTTTATTTTATTTTTTGGTTTACTTTCAACTGCATGGTCATATTATCACGAAGGGGCTCCAAGTTTTCACCCACCATTCACTGGAAAGTCACTCACTCAAATACTCACCCAGCTACTCAAATTAAACTCACCCATTCTGAGTGGCTGTTGAATTTGAATGGCCACCCAAAGTTAGATAAACATTATAATAATAATATCGCCTTATTTATACTGCCCGATTAAGACTACTGAAGTCCCATTATTCCAGCAGTAAGCCCAAGACATATTATTATGTGGTAAAAATTCCAAATGGGAGCATAACTTGTCATGTCTCGGTTGGATTTCGAACCCACGACCTTTGGAAACTCTGGATTCACATCAGAGTGTCACCTTTACCACTGAGCTACCGGGACAGACTATACTACATTAGGAACGTAAATTTGATTGAGATACATAATTTTCTTCATTGTCAGAAGGTAAAACCGCTCTGATATCGACTACCTTCTTATTAGGTAAGTCTTGCATCTTAAACAGCAATACCTCCTCATACCGCTCAATGAACTATAACATTATTATGTCCTATAATGTCAAAGTCTATAAAACTGGACTTAAGGAATTCCTAGAAGCTTTCATTCAGGTAAAGATCGCGCAGAGGCATAAATATAGATGCATAGATAAACACATATATGTACAATGTACATATACAGGGTGGGGCAAAAGTCTGGAAACCCCTGAATAACTTTCGATTGGCTTCTTCGGTAAAATTAAAATTTGGTACGGTAAACCGGGCTAATAAGACCTTCTTTTAGAGTGGGGTCGATTTTTGTTACGGGCCCCCATGTCAGGGCCAGGGGGGCCAACTTCATTTTTTTAAATACGAACCCCCATCTTGCGATACATTTTTGAAGACGTCTTTAAATAAGAAATACATTGGTGCAAATTTTATTTTTTTAAATATTAACTGTTTGCAAATGGCGTCCAACTTTGTGTATGTAGTAAAGTCTGGAAACCCCTGAATATCTTTCGAAAGGGCTTTCTCAGTAAATTTAAAATTGTGTACGGTAATCCTTGGTAATTAGACCTTATATTAGAATGGAACCAAATTTTTTTTTACCAGCCCCCATGTCGGGGCCAGGGAGGCCAACTACATTTTTTTAAATACGAAACCCCACCTTGCGATACATTTTTGGAAAGGTCTAATTACCCCGACTTACCGTGCACAATTTTAAATTTACTGAGAAAGCCCTTGCTTTCCAGACTTTATTGCATGCACAAAGTTGGACGCCATTTGCAAACAGTTAATATTAAAAAAATAAAATTTGCGCCAATGTATTTCTATTTTAAAGGCCTTTCCAAAAATGTATCGCAAGGTGGGGGTTTCGTATTTAAAAAAATGAAGTTGGCCCCCTTGGCCCCTTTCTAAAAGACATGGGGGCCGGTAACAAAAATCGACCCCTTTCTAAAAGACGGTCTTATTAGCCCGGTTTACCTTACAAAATTTTAATTTTACCGAAAAAGCCATTCGAAAGTTATTCAGGGGTTTCCAGACTTTTGCCCCACCCACAAAGTTGGACGCCATTTGCAAACAGTTAATATTAAAAAAATAAAATTTGCGCCAATGTATTTCTATTTTAAAGGCCTTTCCAAAAATGTATCGCAAGGTGGGGGTTCGTATTTAAAAAAATGAAGTTGGCCCCCTTGGCCCCTTTCTAAAAGACATGGGGGCCGGTAACAAAAATCGACCCCTTTCTAAAAGACGGTCTTATTAGCCCGGTTTACCTTACAAAATTTTAATTTTACCGAAAAAGCCATTCGAAAGTTATTCAGGGGTTTCCAGACTTTTGCCCCACCCTGTATACCTACATATTATGTAGATAGACAATAAAAGACACATGGTCATGTCCACTTGACCACTTATTAGAAAGGACAGATCGCGCATGTGTAGTTGAAAGACCTTACAGAAATACCTACTTAAAATAACGAAAACCTGTTCGACTGCTGGAGTAAAGGGACTTTTCAATCTTATACCTTGGCAGTATAAACAAGGTATATTTTATTATATTCTAAACCTCGGGGGATGAAGGCGAAAAAAGAAACTCAAGTTTGAGAGGGCAGAACTAGTCCTATTTGATACAGTAAGCACTTAAAAGAACACAGAAGTTAAACGAATTGCCCACATACAGATTCTATCACAAAATAATAAAATAAAAAAAGAATTGCCCGTTTGACGATATCATTTTGGCCTAATCTATAATAATAAGTAGTCACCGTGGCCGAGTGAGTTAGAGCGCTAGGCATTGCACGCATGGTGACCTGGGTTCGATCCCCAGCGGGGGCAGAATTTTTTCTGCTCTGTACTTGGGTGTTCGGGGTCCACTCATACCTTCTCGTGAGGAAAAATGAGTAGCTGCTTTAGTATGTTAGCAGCGACCAGTGGCGGAGTTAAAAAGGTAAAAAATAAGATATTAGGATATTAAAGAAACGGAAAAGTCCTATCATTCTGCGCTACCCACTAAAACTGTGATATAATAACACAAAGAAACGCATTATATTATTATTATTATTAAATCGATAATAATTCTTTGCGGGGGAGTGAACGTTGGTCCAAAGAAAAACCAACTGAAAATATATGAAAGTAATGGAAGTTTTCTAATTTCAGAAACAGCCCAATCGAACAGTAAGAAACCAATGGAGTATAGCAAAATATCAATTCGAACAAGAAGCATTCGAAAACTTTTCTGTGAGACTTTTTTTTCTTTTCAATTTCTGAATTCTTAGGCCTGAATGAATATCAGCATCTCGAGTAGACTGGAAAGGAATGTGAAGGAGAAGGTAGAGAGAGAGCTGGGAGGGAGGAGAGGAGAGGAGAGAGAGAGAGAGAGAGAGAGAGAAGAGAGAAGAGAGAGAAAGAGAGAGAAAGAGAGAGAAAGAGAGAGAAAGAGAGAGAGAAAGAAGAGAAAGAGAAGAGAAAGAGAGAAGGGGGAAGAGAGAGAGAGGGGAGAGAGAAGAGAGAAGGAGATATAGAGAGAAAGAGAGAGGAGGAAAGGAACGGTACTCAAAGTTCCCCCGGTTCAGACCCCGCCACCACCGGATATATCCAATCATTCCACATCACTCAATTCACAAGCCAAGAGCAGAGACATTCCTGAGGAATTCTTTGCTCACTTCACTCACTATCCGAGGCTTCTCTTCTCATGACGTCACTGCTAATCGGATGACGTCATTAGGATAGAAACAGTGACACCACTAGATCAGAAGCAGTTGGGTCACTAGCACTGCTTCTGATGTAGAGACGTCACTGCTTTATCTAGACGTCATTGATAGAGCATTGGTCATTAGTGCTTTATCTATGAATGTCACTGCTCTACTAGGACGCATTGTCGAGCAGTGACGCATGCTTCTGATGTAGTGATGTCACTGCTTCTGATTAGTGACGTCACTGCTTCTGATTAGTGACTTTGCTTGATCTAGTGACGTCACTGCTTCTGATCTAGTGCGTCATTGCTTCTCATGTAGTGACTTATTTGACACTTTCTTGAATAGCATATCTAGACATCAAAACTTCAAAACCATGAGGATAGAAGCAGTGACACCACTAGATCAGAACCAGTTGGGTCACTAGCACTGCTTCTGATGTAGTGACGTCACTGCTTCTGATCTAGCGTCACTGCTTCTGATCTAGTGACGTCACTGCTTCTGTAGTGACGTCACTGCTTCGATTAGTGACGTCACTGATTCTGATCTAGTACGTCACTGCTTCTGATCTATGCTTATTTGAACGACTTTCTTGAAAGCATATCTAAAACATCAAAAACCATTAGGATAAAGAAGCAGTGACACCCACTATATCACAAGACCATTCCCTACTCCATCTAGCAACGCTCTGATCTAGTGGATCATTTTGGCCTTCAGACTGTCGGACGTAACATGCTTCTGATTAATGATGTATGTTATCATTTCTTCCGTTTTATTGGAGTTTACTTTTCTGATCTAGTGAACGACAATGCTTTCTGATACAGTGACGTACTACTGTTCTGATCTAGTACGTCCACGCTTCTGAAAGTAGGGTCTTTAATTTAAACGACTTTCTTGAAAATGCATTTCTAGACAACAAAACTTAACACGACCACTGAATCAGTAGAGGTGCATTACCCAACGAAATTAACACGGACACTGCCGCGCCACCACGAATGCAATTTGTAATATCGATTCCAGAGATTTCAATTTAATTTGCGGTCCAGGCAAAAACCTATATCCACCGCAGTGGTACCTACGTGATAATCTAGATTAGATATTAACACGCTCGCTTCCTGGAGGTGGTCTTCTAAGTTTCAGTGTCAAGTTGACGCGGTGACTTCCGACCGACGAAGAACCTATTTAAAATCCTTGGAGTTTAGAAAGTGGATTTTGGTTTTACTAACAAGACGACATAGCGGATAAGGAAAAAAAAGGAAGAAACAAAATCTGCAGCCTCGGTATTGTAGGGTCCATTTTCTTATTTTTCAAGCAGCCTATAGAGAAAAGAGAGAAGTTATATTAGATGTACATGAATATCAGAACATACCTGGATAGCGGTTTCGACCTGATTGGCTTTCATCAGCATCAGGTAATAGTTCCGAATAATCATGCCATCAAAACTAGTCCCTCTATTTTAATCAAGTCCTATTCACCTTCAATTTTACTGACGAGATGCAGTTTTTACTCTCTTCAAATTCTCATCAGTCACACAGGGACAAAGCCTGAAAATAACCAATAATGATTGACGGGCGTACGCATAATGTAAATGCACCGAGATGTCCAACATAAAACTCGTCCACTGATTGCAAATAATAATAATCAATTTTGCATTAAAGAAAAAGAAGATCGGTTTCATTTTTAACAACAAGAAGTCAATTATTTTTACGTTTATCATATACAGGTTGGAAAGAAAATATATTTATACAGGGTGAATGAAAAGGGCTGTTGGATCATTTGATTAGAGGAAGATGAACTGAAGTTATTTCATACATTGAAGGGGAATGAATAGACGTTTTTGTAATACCTCTGTGCCGCTAAGTCACGGATTGCGTACTGTGTAAGATGGGGAAAACCGACGCTTAGCAATGACTTGTGATACAGAATTTGTCTATTAATTTCCCCCTGAGACTTTTGAGATTCTAAAGTGGAACAAACCTCCAAAATTCTAAAGTATATCCTAAAAACAGTCCCAAACAGACGATATCGTTCTGTTGGCCTCTGCATCATATTTGTAAAAATAATTCCAATGTTTAACTTAAAAAATGGTAAAAAAAATAATCTCAGGATTTAATGCCAGTTTGTCACTCTCCGACGGCACATATTCAATATTCATTAAATTACACTCTCACTCATCCGAACGCCGAAGGGTGGAATGAATTAAACTATAGTTGAGAAATTGCAAGCCGAATATTGCACGGATGTCATTAGGTTATTGACCATTTTGTATAATTTCGATGAAATTTCGCAATATGCAATTTATTGTACTCATTGAATGCAGAATATTCAGTACAGGGTGTCTTCTGTATACTTGAGGTCAATGACATCTTTTATACAGTGGAAATATTTCTATAAATCAATTTATTATTTTAAATTCATAGTACAATACAATACACTGTTTAGTAGTAGATACCTTGACATATTGTTGTCGATTCTATAGAATTAGTATGGTTATAACTCTGTTTCCTTACATAAAGAAGACTATACAGTAGCATCCCGCTAACTAAAATTCAATGGACAGAAGCTTTACTCATCGTCATTTCAAAGGAGCAAAGTTCAACAAGGGCTTGAAGAACTCCATTAATTCAAATTTCATATTCGTGTAAACTCATGTTAATACTGACATATGAAAATATCATATCCATGAATATTATTTATTACTTATTGAGACCAGCATGCAGTCTGGCTGGGGGACTATCAACAGGGAGTAGACCAGCATTGGCTTGGTTCTGAGGGCCCTTGTCAATTATTTTAGCCTCTATAAAGACAGTGGTAGAAGTGCTGAGTCATTCCTCACTGTCTGTGGCTACCATCGTTCACGATGACGCCACCCTATGATAATGATTGAGAATCTATACCAACACCACCCTGTATAAATCAATATTGCAAAAAAGGTACGGAGCAATTGATCTCATTGAGGCATCTGGCGAGAGGGAGAGAGAGAGGGGGGGGGGAGGGGGCATTAGCTACAAGTGAGAGAGAAAACCGCAGCTGCAAATATACCGAGGCATAAGGCATAATTTATTTAAATGGGAAATTTTGGTTTCGGCCTGAAATTACACTATGCAGGCCAACCCAGAGCACCTTGCATATTGCACGCCGCGCTGAAACAAGAGCTTCAGCCAGATGTGATTTACAGAGTGCTCTCGATTTTGAGTGATGCAATTTTTCAACCAATGGGTGGTGCGATAACTCGGCTGCTAGGAAAAATCTGAATACAGTATGAATAAGATGGTGTGGTGTGTTTCAACTTTAGACGGAGTTGGCTTTGAAGATGAAATGATTGTACTTATTTTTAATAAATTATAATTTCCATGTTTGAGAAGAAAAAAAAAATACCGGTTGATAGCAGAAAATCATGCATTCGTGCCACTTGCTGTGGCTACAATGGGACCATGGTGCACAGAAGCAATGAATTTGGTGAAGATTCTTGGTATAAAATTCCAGCAATAACAGGAGAACCTAGAGCCCACAGTTTCCTTATGCAGAAGATCAGTATAGACATCCAGAGAGGAAACGCGGGTTATGTCATGGTACAAAACCCAAGTCCGTATCTATGGACGAAATATTTACTTATAATCCATTGAATTTTATGTATCAAATATACGCAAGGGTTGGGTGGAAAAGATTGCCATAGGCAATACCTCAATAACCCCGCCCTTTAGTAAGGACATATGTGTTTATCTATTTCTTTCCATTTTATTGATTATATTGTTTCCAAATTTTATAATAATTAATTGTATTGTACATGCTTATTGTATAAATGTTTTTGTATCTAACAAAGGATTTAATAATAATAATAACACTAGCAACAACATTATTTTATCTTAGTTAACCAGGGTTTATCAGGAGACATACGACGGGATGGGCAAGCTATAACATAAACCACGCGTCTACAGTAGCTGCTATTAAACTGATCAGGAAGTTATGAAACGTCCAGAAATATGAAAAAAATTCAAATCGGAGCAAAAAATATTTTTTTTTGTTACACATACTAACACAATACTTCCCACGTCTATTATGGGAAATTTATCGGAAGAAAAACATGACCAACATCAGGTACCTTCATTAAGTCATCATCACCATTACTAATCATCCCAATAATAATAATTATTATACCTACAACAACAAGATGACATTGACGACGGGTATTGAAATGAAACCTCATCAATATCTTATGCAACAACATCACATCCAAACTAACATTTAAACCTGCAGGATAAAGATGAACTTTCGATTACAAATTCAACAACAACAACAACTAAACAACATCAACAACAACAACAACAACAACTAATCAACAACGACACAGCGCGAAGTGCACAAAATCCAAACATCAGGACCAATTTGGTGGCAAGTCCACATTATTGGTTTAGGTGTTAGAAAGGATGGGGGCAAATAATAAGCGAGCATGCTGTGCATAGCGTACATGCACAGATATTTATAATGCACATGTATGCAACATTCTTGCATAGTAATAGCGCGTGTGCAGTGGCGGAGGCTGGCAAGGGGAATCGGGGAACCAACAAACCAGTGCAGGCCTTATTATTGAGAGCTTTCTCACTCTCATAATTTCTAAATCTCCCCTTCAATAGAGAGGTTAGTTGATGGCATGGATTCAGAACTATTACCGGCTGATGAGAGCAAATGAGCTCGAAACAACTGTCCAGGTATATTATAATATTCATGTACATCTAGTACAATTTCTCACTTTTCTGTTTATACTGATTATACTGAACTGCACACTGGGTTATTTGGGGAAAAAAACATCCGCACTGGTAGTTAAGTGGTTGACTAAGATGAAAGTTTCAGTCCCGTCAGGCGTTAATAAGTTAACCGTGCACTGGTAGTCAGATGGTTAACGCGCTAGTCTGGTAATCCAGGTAGCGTAGGGATTCGTTGGTTCGAATCCCACCCAGTTCATGAATTATTCCTCATAAATTTGAGTTTGTGACCACATAATAATATGACTCTGAGAGTTAGGTGGTAGAAAATGCTTTGAGCATGAACCTCGCCTGGTGGTTGCCTTCCACTAAAGAGTGTTGTTATTATTATTATTGTTTGAAGGAAATTTGAGGGGTGGAAGGGAGATTTGGGGATTTTGAGAGCGAGAGTACTTTCCGGAATGAGGATCTGAACTTAAAATATCAACTTCCAGCGAGAGGACTTGTTGTGTGACTCTACTCAGGCTGGTGGAGGTTAATTACTTGCCATTGATTTAGTTATTGTACAAATTTTATACCTACCCTGTCAATGTGTCTAAACTAAGCTCTTATACAATACATGTACATATTTTTACTTTCCTTATCCTATAGTATTGGTTGTTAGTTATTTACTTATTAAGGATATAAAAGTTTTTTTTATAGTTATCATATTTGTTAAAATTACTTTCGTGATGTCACAACTACTCAAATTCGCTTTACCAAATCTACGCTAAAACCAGGACTTGAACCACCGACATCCAGGTTAAAAGTCCGCCGCCATATCGATCAAGCTACTAAGTCGGCGCCCTTATCCTAGAGAAAGGAAAGTAATGGAATCACCCAAAAAAAATCTCTCCGTTAAAATTAGTCGAATGAGTAACTTAACGTAAAAAATCTGGTGTAAACATCACACGACTTTCCTTATCCCCCAAAAATGAGTCGAATTCCGCCACGGGTGACTCAACGGTAACAGATAAATAAAAACCAATGCCAAATTCGTAATCAGCACTTCAAAATCATTGAATTTGATATGTCACAACCCCCATGTAGGATGAATAATAAAAAAGTTAGTCTAAGCGGGTCCCCCCCAAATACCAGTAAATTGGGGCCGAGTTCCAAAAAGTTCAAGATATCAAAAAATGATCAGAATAGACCCCTATTATTTTTTTAATCTAAAAAAATGTTGTTCTCTAAACTTTTTTGTATCTTTAACCAATTTAAAGAAGCGGCGCTTGCGGCTAGTATTTGCGACCCTGCGGCCGCATCTTGCGGCCGATTTCAACCAAAAGTTTCATGGTTCGTCTGGTGTATAAAATTAATTTGTGTACCAAATTTCAAGTCTCTAGCTTTTACCGTTCTTGAGATATCCTGTTCACACACACACACACACAGACAGACAGACAGACCAATGGCTGAAAACAACTTTTTGGTATCCTGAGGCCATGATTCGTCCAGAAATGTGAAAAACTGGGTAGGTCAAATTTTCGACGAGTACAATACTTTCCTTATTATAAGATAAGGAAAGTAAAAAATGGGGTGTCAAGACGGAGCAGGAATGTTTGCTGTATAGAAAGAAATAGAAAAAATCAACTTAATGAGTATTGAAAGTCCAACCGATGTAAAGGAAGAATTACTAAATATAATACTATGGTATAGTGATTTAAAAAAAGTCGAAAACATCTCCAAAAGGTCAAAGCTGGAAATGATAAATGTCTGGAAATGATAACCTATATAATAATTCTCCTCTTAGCTTTCATACATTATAAACACAAAATCAAATGATCAAATACGCATCAGATATAGGACATAGGAAACTTGTCTGTGCTTTTATTTGTTTTTTGCTCCATCAAATCAGCACAACATATTAAGACCAACACGATGAAAGTATTATAACGTTAAAAATAACATAAAAATAACATTGAAGATTTACCTTAGTAATAGCTGATTCTTATATTTAATTTATCTCTCTACTCGAATTTGATGGGAGTGTATGAAAAACCAAAGTACACAATATTTTTTTTTTTTTAAGTGGGTTTAACGTCGCTTTCAACTGCCATGGTCATATCACGACGGGGGTTTACCCTCCATTCGCAGGAAACTCACAAACTGCTACTCACATTGACCTCACCCAGCCTGAGTGGGGCCGGGAAAAGCCAGCGTCACGAGAATTAGAATTTGAATGGTCACCCATCCAAGTCTTAACCTCGCTGGATGTCGCTTAACTTCGGTGTTCTGAAGGAACCGGTGTATTCAACATGCCATCGACGCTGGCTACACAATATTTAAAAATAAATAAAAATCACAAGTTTGAAATAATGAGAGGCTAACTTGTGAGTCACACTGATTTTCAATTCGTCAAAGTGATGAATTTTTTTTAAAAACTTAACGAGTAAAAGAGCCTTTTTTAATTGCGCCCATCTGACGACTATTTTCCCCTCGAAAAAAAAAGAAATCAGAGAAATAAGTTTCAAGAGCGCTAAAAAAATTCACCTCCCAAAAACTACCTCGTGCCCGCACCACTGGAAGTGCCAGTTACTACGACATTTTCAAGAATGAATAAAACAGAAGAGAGAGAGAGAGAGAGAGAGAGAGAGAGAGAGAGAGAGAGAGAGAGAGAGAGACATGGTATTAAGGTCAAACCCGCATACTTGGATAACATTCACTTCTATAAGTACTTGAAGACTGAAGTGATTCTGAGCACTGACCTAGCTCAATACGGACTGCATTAATGTTGCTAGCTGCATCTCACGAGAGAGAGAGAGAGATATAGAGAGAGTGTGTGTGTAGAGAGAGAGCCCGGGGGGTTGGAAGAGGTAGAAGAGTGGGGAGGGGGAGAAAAAATGGGGTGGGAAAATAGTGAAAGCTTTTATTAAGGACAACAATTAAGAACAATTAATTAAGTAAAAGGAGGAAGAGAAAAGACCATCAGGACAAGAAAAAGGACAGAAAAGACAATATTCAGGATTTTTTTTACAATAGTGAGACAATAAGGGCTGAGTTACAAAACGAATTTATGAGAAACAAGACGCTTGCTCAAATCTTGCGAATGTCAGAAAATGGTATTGATGCAAATGATGCAAAATTTGATGATGTATGGAGAGAATAATAAGAAGAGCAATTTTTAAGCAAAATAGAAAGAGAAGAGGCGGAGGCGGACCAGAAAAACAGACGGCACTGTTGAAAGTGACGGCACTGTTGAAAGTGACGTTAAACCCAAGAAAAATTATAAGTACGAAGTGGTTAAGCACTCGCTTGCCATGCGGAAGGTCCCGGGTTCGATCCCCCGCGCCGATAGAAATTAGTATTCAAAATTTGGTTACAGTTGTTTAAGCGACCAGTCAGACGCCTTGACCATTGAGCTACCGGGCCATGCCTCGGGGTTGAACTCGGGTGAAGCCATTAGGTAAATTTTCTATTAATCAATTACGTAAGTCACGTACTGCTTCTGATAACAAGCTTCCGCTCTTTCCTGCAAATAGATTTCTTATCTCCATGCATTTCACCTATCAAAAGGCCAAAGTAAAAGTGTTTGTGATATGACCATGCAGTTGAAAGCGACGTTAAACCCAAATAAAAAGAAGTGAAACGCACAAGCATTTGCATGTTGGACTAGTAGAATCCCCGGCACTTTGTTGTCGTTGTGGATTTTCCCGTGTCTGCATGTTGAGGCAGAGAGAGGGACTGAGGAGAGATAGGGATTGAGGGAGAGAGAGAGGGACTGAGGGAGAGAGAGGGACTGAGGGATTGAGGAAGAGAGAGGGACTGAGGGAGAGAGAGGGAGAGGGATGGAGGGTGAGAGAGGAACAGAGGAAGAGGGATGGAGGGAAAGAAAGCTGGAGGAAAATTCAAAGGATGCTAAAAATGATGTTTGGATTGAAAGTGAATAATTGATGAGGAGATACGAGACGACATAGTGAGTGAGATGTTTTCAAAGATAGATGTATGTTGTACATATATTCGTATACAGGTAAAAAACAAACATAAGTCAAATTCGATCGCACGTACGAAACATCGTACATCAGGGCCAAGGTTCAGTTGACAATGAGGATGAAAGTAAAACTTCGTTTACAACTTACATAATTATGTAAGTAAAACTTTATCTTCTATTGATGATGTTCCTTCCAGGTAACTACCAAGATTTTTTTAAGGTGAGTGTTTCATAGTTTTCTTTTGTAGCCAATAAGAGAGCAGCTACTGTATAGACACTTTATATGTTGTAGCTTGCCCACCCCGTAGTATGCTTCCCCTCTGATGATGGGCGAGAAGTGACACAACACTTCTCATTTAGGTGCAGGGTAAACACAAAGAAATGTAATTAAATTTTGAATAATGATTTTTGTCGGCTCTGAGATTCGAACCCGGACCTTCCCCCGCATGGTAGTACCTTACCATTGAGCTAATCTGGCGCTATAGTGATGACTCGTATAATATTGATGCATATGGTTTTTCGAGGATATTTTTTATTTAAAGATGAGTGTTTCACAACCGTTTTTAATTTCGTAGCCATGAAACAGGGAGCTACTGTAGACGCTTGTGGTCTGTGTTGTAGCCTGCTAATCCCGTAGTATGCCTCCCCTCTGATGGGCGAGAAGTGACACAATACTTCCCAATTAGGTACTGGGTCAACACGAGCGCACCGGAAAGTATCCCTTACAAACAGTTGTAACCAAATTAAGAATACAAATTTTTGTCGGCACGGGGGATCGAACCCGGGACCTTCCACATGCAAACGAGTGATTAACCACTGAGCTATTCGTGCGCTCTTTGAAAACCTTTACATTTGAAAACCCTCCCACCAATGCAGCAAGCACATGCCCAGCAGACACAAGCCCAGCCCTATGCCTCAAAAGAAGCGGCGCTTACTTCCCTACCCAAACCAGCAAGAATGCTGGACTCTGCCCGCTACCACATCTACCTCCAGTTCCCAGGAAGAGAAATGAAGTCACCAGACTCAACTTTCCGAACCCACCGCGGCGGCCTGCTCACAGATACTCAGAAATCGATTTTTTAAACAATATAAAAATTCAGAATAATAATAGCAACGAGCAACTATTTCTCTCAGGCTATGCAGAACGTATACCGGGTCACACCACGAGTCCAGAGCCATATTGTAGCTACCTCAGTATCACACGAACTGGTGCCCCACAAGGTCTGGGTTCGATTCCTGGCGTTGTCAAAAATAAATCTCTTACGAAATTTAATTCGAGGGAAAAAAATATTTTACAAGAGAAGAAAATACACTGTAGAAATCCCCCCTAAGTTTCAATCCAAGTTAATAATAAACAAATGTGAAATTAAAGTTGGGTTACAGGGATGATGTTTGCGCAGTTCGTGGAATTTGAATAGAATTGAATTGAATTTGAAAAGTCTTTAATAGATTTTTTTATGTGAATACATACATCCAGATACTTCTACCTTACTTGGTATCTCAGCAGTCAGAAAACTAGCCGTATGAATTATGTTATTTGTATTATTATTTTAATATTGATTGATTGATTTTATTTATTTGTATTATTATTTTACAATTTCATTGTTATTTTATTATCATATAATTATTGTTTATGCTTCCTCCTTCATATTTAGTATCACTATTATTATTTCATAACTAAGATATGTAAGTTACCTTATTTGTGTTCATCACTTTCGTGATATCACAACTACTCAAACTTGCTTTACTAAATCTACGCTGCAACCGGGACTTGAATAAGCGACCTCCAGGTTACAAGTCCTCCGCCTTAACGATCAAGCTACTGAGGTCGATATTATCATATAATCATTTTTAATACTTGATATTTAATACATCACATTATTATTTTACAACTAAGATTTGTATGTGATATTAGTAATAATATATTTGCCATACCTGGAACTCGAACCACCGACCTCCAAGTTACAAGTCCGCCGCCTTATCGATACAGTAGCTCAATGAATCATTATTATTATTATGAATATATTATTATTAAAGTTCTACTGATTTTTTTGTTGTTGTTTACATCCTATCTAATTACGAGAACAATGGAAAACTTATTTGTAAGCCAGAATTCCTGGGGCTTACATTGATTCCAAGGAAGGTTCAAGGACAGAAGGACTGATTCCAGGAGTTTTATTATAATGTGGTCACAAACACAAATTAATGAGGAAAAATTCATGCACTGGGTGGGATTCAAACCAACGGATCCCTACGCTACCTGGATCACCAGACTAGCGCGATATTGGCAGTGCATGAATTTTTCCTCATTAATTTGAGATTGTAACCACATAATAAAACTCTGAGGGTTAGGTGGTAAAAAATGCTTTGAGCATTAACCTCACCTGGTGGTTACCTTCCACTAAAAGAGTGTTGTTATTGTTATTTGTTAAATATACAAAAATCCACGGACATTATATAAACAAATGCTCATACATAGATATACGACCCGACGCCAACGTCATGAACATACCGACAATTTACATTCAAAATTGTCGAGTTGAGACTTGGGTAAGGTCAGTAAAAATCAGTGCATAAATCATTATCATATACGTGAGAATAGCCATTAGTTATGTGAGAATACATATTAGTTATGTGCAATATGTGCATCCAATTTACTAGCATCAGAGAACTCGTAATATCCGTTTTTACTTATCATGCTTCCTAGGTGTGGTAAATAATAATATCGCCTTTTTTTAAAAGGAAGAGCTCAAAATATATATTATATTTTTTTTAAAAAATAAAAACCTTTCGTCCATCAATTATAAAATATAAATATCGCCTTATTTATACTGCCTAATGAAGACTATCAAAGTCCCATATCTAAGACTATTAAGTCCCATTATTCCAACAGTAAGCCCAAGACGTATATTATGTGGTACAAATCCCAAATGGGAAGATAACATGTCATGTCCCGGCTGGTTTCGAACCCGCGACCTCTGTTACCCAGACCACCTTCTTTACCACTGAGCTACTGGGAGAGACAGTTATGTGGCGTTGTTATTATTATTATTACACCCAAGGTATGTGGGTACTAGAGTGATTGCTTACTAAGCGATAGATAAGGGCTTTGGAAATTTAATGTATTCAATCAAATCCATGCTTTGCAATTGTATGACCTTTTTGATTTGATTGTTGTTACCACAACGCCCCAGGAACTGACCTATGCGCCATAGGAAACACTTTCTAGTCAACTGTATAAGTGTGCTAGTCTCGTTAACCCAGATAAACCTGAATACTTTTCTGTAGGAATTTCAATTCAAAAACCAAGCCAAGTCGAAGCCAAGTGGTATTTCATTTTATTAATTATTTATTAGTTAAAACTATTACGTACAAATTATTAATATTATTATTAAACACTTTATTAGATATAAACAGACATATGTAAAGTAAAAATAATTATTCTAACAATTAAAAAATGGAAACAATATATGCACTGGATGGGATTTCGAACCAACGGATCCCTACGCTACCTGGATTACCAGACTAGTGCGTTAAGCACTTGACTAACAATGCACTTACTTATCGTGATGACACAATTATACTCGCACTCACACTGCTAAATTTTCACTGAACTTGGATAGGAACCACCGACCTCCAGGTTACAAGTCCAACGCCTTATCGATCAAGCTA
Organism: Bactericera cockerelli; assembly: GCA_024516035.1. Taxonomy (NCBI): domain Eukaryota; kingdom Metazoa; phylum Arthropoda; class Insecta; order Hemiptera; family Triozidae; genus Bactericera; species Bactericera cockerelli. The sequence continues at coordinate 27,734,322 of CM044961.1, read as the reverse complement.
CTGAGGTCGGTTTTCCAGTTTATAAACTCAAATATAACATAATCCCATCATAATTATGACCATACAAGAACAAGAACTTAATTGATAAATAAATTAACTTGCCCAATTAGGCACTTTAGTAAATCAAAGCGGAGCATGATTCTAAATTGGAACTTATTTCCAGTACCATCCTACCGAAGCGGATTAACAACTAATTGAGGATTATATATGTGATTAATCAAAAAGAGGATTATAAATAAGGGAATTAATATATACAATTAATTGAAGATTACGTGTATATGGAATATGATTAAATACAATTCATATTAAAGAAATCACAAATCATATATTATTGCCTATTTGAAAATAATATTTTAATAATGTTAGATTAATGATTACGCCCTTAATGCCACTAATTAGGGTACATAATAGAAGAATACAGTACATATACATCTATGGCTGGTTGCGGCACGTTCCTTTGAGGCATTGGCCGACTACGGGGGTTTTGGACAGGATCGATAGAGCTACTGAGGTCAATAATAAAAAAGGGCTCCAATTTATCTATATCTATAGTCAAAGTGTCAAAGAAAGCAAAGTAAAGTGGAACCTGAGAAGAGTGAGAAGTCCAGTGACCAGATTTTTTTTCTCTCATATATTCAGGTTTCTCTTATAAACAGGTTATTTTCCCTTATTGTGAGAGGTAAATTGGACCTGGAAATTTTTCTCTTATATCCAGGTTTCTCTAATAAGGTTATTTTCTCTTATGAATGAGAGTTAAATTGGACCTGGACATTGTTCTCTAATAATAAGTTTTCTCTTATATCCAGGTTCGTCTGTATACTATGACATTAATTGGTTTACATCATGTTATTAACATGTAAATTGAACGAGCCCCGCTTAAGGTTTTACATCATGTTACTAAACTGTAAATGAGAGGTATTATTTACAGGAAGTGCCAGCGTTTATCCGATGGATTAAAAATTCGTACGCGTTCTTCATAGAAGTGCAATTAATGATACTAATTGCAGTTTTTCGCTGTAATTTTAGCGAATTCCAAGTACATTGAATCCTCTTTGATTGAAGAGATAATTTAATGGCGTATTACCAAGCCTGTCTCTAATTAGAGGGGCTGCTGACGAGGATGAGAGAGGCGAGGAGTTGAGAGATATATAGTCGAGGGGAAGAGGAGAGGGTGAAAGAGAAAGAGAAGAGGAGGGGGTGAGAGAAAGGAGGAGGAGGAATAAGAGAAGAGGAGGAGGAGGGGAAAGAGAAAGAGAAAAGAGAGATAAGAAAACGAGAGCGTCAGAGAGAGAGGGAGAGAGGAGGAGGGTGTTAAAGAGAGAGAGAGAGAGAGAGAAGAGGAGGGTATTAAAAGAGAGAGAGAGAGAGAAGAAGAAGGAGTGTATTAAAGAGAGAGAGAGAGAGAGAGAGAGGAGAGAGAGAGAGGAGAGGAGGAGAGAAGAGAGAGGGAAGAGGAGGAGTGAAAAAAGAGTGCAATGAGAAAAAGAGAGAAATAAGAGGAGGACGAGAAAGAAGAGAGAGAGGAAGGAGTGAGAATAAGAGAGAGGGAAGAGGAGAGGGGGAGAGAGAAGAGGAAGAGGAGAGGGAGGAGAGAGAGAGAGAGAGAGGGGAGGAGAGAGAGAAAGAAGAAGCCTATCTAAATAGTGTCTTAAAATATACTAGCAGTGTCGCAAATATTATACTTTTTCATCATTGAAAATTGCAATTAGAAAGGAAAACAGGCAAATGCAATCAAAACATACAAATAACTTGTTGAGTAATTAGTGCTGATTCTCGTAGTAAACCATTGTTTTAAGAGGAGGTAAAACATATTGCGTTAGTATAGGTGTCTATTATGTCTATCGTCGTTAATATTTCTACTAGCGTTGCCGTGCTTTGAACGGGATAATTTCAAATTACTAAGGGCATGGCGTACTGCTGGACAGCAATGCCTTTTTGAACTTTTTATAATTTTTTGGAAAAGCGATAATGGTTTTGGGGGGGTCAATTCTGAGACATTTTTCGCTATCTCTTACCGTTTGGCTAAACAACTCCGGACAACAAAAAGACATTAGGTAGGTAGGTAGGTAGTAGTCTTTTTTCTGTTTTATATATAGAGATTGAACATACATTTTCAATCAATGTAAGAATTTTAAAACTATATAGCTTCATGAAATAGATAAATAAGTTTATAAGTAGCTGGCTATTATTGTTTTTTTTCCTTTCCTAAGAAGATAGGACTGTTTTTTTTCTACTCCGCAGAAAAAGAAAGTGAAAAAGGGAAAAGTTATCACATTTGTGTTAATCACTTTCATGATATCACAACTACTCAAACTCGCTTTACTATATGCTGAAAGCGGGACTTGAACCACGACCTCCAGGTTACAATTCCGTCGTCTTATCGATCAAGCTACTGAGTTTCCAGCGAATGAAGGGTAAAACTCCGTCGTGATACCATACAGTAGAGAATTGTTGTGACACACTCGAACATTAACGGAACGGACGAATTTAAGAACAGAGTACTCTTAGCTTGGGTTATAAAACAATATTAATAAGCAAAGTTTAACCATTAGGTAAAACCATTCAAGCTTGAGGAATTCTAAGACCGAAAATATTCGGATGATAAATATCATGAGTGTGGTCAAGTAAATAGCTGACCAAAAATGCGCGAATTCTCGTGTAACCACCTGGTATACGACATAATTTGAACAAGAATGGGAAAATAAGACTGTAAACTTTTAACATTTACAAAGCTCACACAGCTAACAAGATTCTGAACATAACTTACGATATTCTACAGTTATATTTACACATTAAACTACATGACTAAGAGAATTTATATCTAGCTTATTTTATAACAATGAATTTACGGTATATGTATAAAAATTATGCCTGAACCAACTAGACTCAGGATTTTGTGGAATTTGGATTCCAATTTGGTTGTGTTCGCCTCAACTCAACTTTCCCACACTTTCAGAAAAAAGAAGAAAAAAACAAATGGACAATATTAAAAATGTATAATAATAATGGACATTAATTAATACTGCTCGAGTAGGTCTAGATATAAATACTAAAAGACTTAAGAATATTCTTTGGATTGTTCGGGATTCGAACTACCGGATCCTGGCACTAGCCTGCTATCAAACCAGTACTGTAGACCACTCGACATTCGACAACCAATGAATGATAGATGAGTTAGTGGTGAGAAGGGAGGCAGGTATAAATGGGAGGAAAGATAGTGACAGGTTTTTGAGAAGAGCATTGATTTTAAAAATGAGAAGAGAGCAAAACGACGTGAAGATGAAATAGCAGTCAGAAACATTCATGGGAGTCGCGAGAACAACTCAGGAGTCATTTCAATCGAATCGAATGAATTACTAATCGAAAGAAAGACAAGGAATAACAGAGACACCGAGAAATATTTTTACATAAAAAAGTTTTTTTTTTCCATTTCTTTCCCTAAACTAAGACAGAATATCTGTACGACCAAGGAAATCTGAAAGTTCTGAACCCGAAACCTGACAGAAACACGAAAAGAAACAAGAACCAAAAAAAAAAAAACACTGCCAATTATGGACTCTATACTTCCTCGTGATTGTTTCACATTGTTAACACGTGCCAATTTTGAGATTTTATACTAAATTACTTGTATCTCCAAAACGACTGCACCGATTTTCTTCAAATTTGTTTTATATGGTAGAAAATCGTTTTTTTACATTCTAGATTCCACAAAAATTTCTGTATCGGCAAGTCGTGGTCCTTATTTTTTGACTTTTTTGTCCAAAATTTCGGATTTTCTTAAATATCAGAGTCTAATTATAATTAATTAAAAAATATATATACATAGCCTATGTAAAACAATTATATGCATACACACACAAAATTTCATTAAAATCGGGTGTACCGTTCACGAGATATAAGCGTTTAAGTAAAAAGTTAGTGGTCAGGCGCATGGGCTCTTTCACCAAGAACCGCTAGTACGAATTCGATGAATTTAAAATGGGACCATCTACAGAATGTCTCCTAGATGTGTGCAAAATTTCATCAAAATCGGTCGAGTAGTTTCCGAGATTTGCGCGTTACAAGGAATCGTTTTAACAGACCGACAGACAGACACAAAACCAAATTTGCTCAGGAGGTTATGAAACGTCCAGAAATCTGAAAAAAATTGAAATCGGAGCAAAAAAATATTTTTTTTTTACAAAAACGAACACAATACTTCCGATTTCTAATATTAGAAATTTCTCGGAAGTAATAAACCAACTCAAAACCCAAACAACAAAAACAAGACAGAGACTAGAGAACTACAATGAGGTGAAGATAGGGTGAACGACTCCTCAACTCCGACAACTACTGACTTTGGTCATGCTTATGATACGGTCCGTGCCAATGTTGGTACTGTTGCTAATCATGCTGCCCAGATTTTGAGTTGCCGGAGAACGCAATAAATATCAAGATGGACCAGAAGATTTCAGAAGGACTACCTCACATTATAGGAACTAGCATAGTGTTCTGATGGATTCTACAGGGTTCAACTCTAGGAAATTGTGCAAGAGATTTTCTGAGATGGACCAGAAGATTTCAGAAGGACTACCTCACATTGTAGGAACTAGCATATTGTCAGTTACAGTTTAATCCTCAGGTTCTCTGCTTTGAAACTTAATACATATGAGTAGCAATGCGAAAAGGGATTCCTTCGACGTCTGGCCACCATCATTCAGGATGGCACGACTGAGTGAATATAATGATTCGATCTCTTTCTTAAAATTTTCTTTCATTTATGTTTCTTTCTGTTCTAGGCTTAATAGTTTTACTTTTAAAACTTTGCCCTTATAAGATTTTCTATTATTAATATTATTTCTTTTTCTGACATCAAAAATTTCAAAATTATGAAACATTCGCAGGTCGAATGTAATTCCCACTTGCGTGAATTATTGGCATACAAATCATTTCACCCTGTATGTAAGACCCGTGTTCCTCGCGCATTGTGTATCTATTCTGGTTAGATGATTTTCGATGAGAGCTGTATCAATTGTATCAGAACAGCTTGGGAAACAACTTGTAATGAACGGCGCTTAGGAGGAACACTATTATATCCATTTTCTGACATACTATACAGATACATTATGCTGGACGTTTGAAAAATATCTGTGGACACTGGACAAATATGTAGTTTGGATTTTGAAATTCTTAGAGGAACATTGTGGTAAATTAAGAAAGAGGTCTTTTTGCGAACGTGTTCAAAAATTAATCTATGCGAATTATATCAGAAGTAACTTTTTTTTACTTTCCTTATCCTATAGAAAGGAAAGTAATGGATTTTACATTCAACTGTTAATTTTTTCATAGATTCATTTGCTTGATCTTTGATTTGCGTAATATAAACAAATGGTAAATCATTTTGACTGGTTCAAAGCTTACTTTACTTTTATATTAGATTTGGACTCATTTACTAATTTTCTAAAAACACAATAAAATGAAGAAAAAATTTTTAACTTCCTTGACTTATTGAATGTTATGCTGTGTCCTTCTTTGGTAACTATCTTTTGAGTGAGCAGTTTCTTAAAATAAATTTACTGTCTCTCTGTGTATACTGTAAACTGTAAAGGATAAGGGAAAAAAAATATTTTTTTTCTTAATGCAGAGGATTGGTTTAGCAATCCAGGGAGGAAACGCAGCTTCATTTTTGGGAGTAGGCGAAACATGTCGACTCTGTGAACTTTTATACTTGTTTCCTTAATAATTATAACTGTTCATTTTTCAAATTTCTGTCGAGTGAAGACAAGTGTTTATCTTTTTTTCAATTTTTTTTTTTTTTTCAAAATTGTAAACTGAAAAGCAGAAGATATAATAAACCGCGCAGTCACTTACCAGCCACCCGCAGTCTCGTCGGTCTCGACACCAGCGCCCTAGTGAGTTGCTGATGAGACATCGGTACACCCCCTGGTCACTCTGGCCTGCGCCGCCCTTCTTGTGGACGATCTGGAATGAGCAGATGGAATGCCGTGCACATTACACATGCCGTCAGAATTGGCAGGAAAAACCATGGAGAGAATGCCGTAGGCATTAGAGCCGCCCTAGATCAAGTTTTGTTATATTAATCTCAATTTCTATGTATGTATATACATTATACATGTATTATTATTATGAACAGTATCACAACTAAAGTTGTAGTTTTATTTACATAATAGGTACATTTATACAATATAGGTACATATAGTATACAAAGTATTTATATATAAGTAGGTACATTATATATAAAAAATACAAAAGAGAAATATTTAGAATGATGAACTTTTATGTATGTATATACAGGGTGTCCCACCAAACTTGGACACCTCAAATTACTCGGCCCCTGAAAGAGTTTTTGAAAAATAAAAAAATCTAGGGTGCATGTGCTAATTATGCGGTTTCAGTTATGAAATTTTTTTTATACAGGGTGGTTCAAAAGTCAGAAATTGAGGTGTCAACTCTCGATTTTTAAATGGATCGACCTGAATTTTATTTGATAATTTTACTTCTAAATGACTCCTGAGTACTTTTTTCAACAAAAATATTACATACAGGGTGGTTTTTTTTCGGCCAATTTTTTTTCTAAATCTTGAATAACTCAAGTTCGGTTAATTTTTTCGATAACAAGAAGAGAATGTGTCTGTGTAATGAATACACGCACTTTCAATTGGCATCAAATTTTTTTATACAGGGTGGTTCACAAGTGAAATAATGACTTGATTTTTTTTAAAACCGAGTTTTTTTAATTTTTTATTTGAGATTAATAATTCTAACCTAATTTTACACATTTTTCATTAGTCATATCGAAAAACAAAACTAAAGTGTTGTACAGGATGAGACATAATTTTTTTGTAACACCCTGTATATGGGCAGTCAAAGAGACGCAAAATTAAATATAAAGACTAAATATGCAAGAAAAACTTTGATTTTTAATTAAACTAAAAAGTTATGGTGTTTTAACTAATATTGTCGCATGGACCACCCTGTAGATATTTTCTTAAACCATCATATGGGTAGTCGAAACTGTCTAAAATTCAACGAGGAGTCCAAATCTGAAAGAAAAAAAATGAATTCAAAAAGCCATACTCAATTTTGTGTCTACACCTACCTACTTTTTATTTCAAGTTTTAAAATCATTCAGTGTGGACACCAAATTGAAAATGGCTTCAAATTCGTGTTTTTTACTTGTTTTTCCCACATGATTCGAAGTGTTCTTTGAATTTTATACAACTTACAGTACCTACATGATAGTTTAAGAAAATATCTACAGGGTGGTCCATGCGACAATATTAGTTAAAAAACGATAACTTTTTAGTTTATTTAAAAATCAAAGTTTTTCTTGCATATTTAGTCTTTATATTTAATTTTGCGTCTCTTTGACTGCCCATATACAGGGTGTTACAAAAAAAATTATGTCTCACCCTGTACAACACTTTAGTTTTGTTTTTCGATATGACTAACGAAAAATGTGTAAAATTAGACGAGAATTATTAATCCTAAATAAAAAATTAAAAAAACTCGGTTTTAAAAAAAATCAAGTCATTATATCACTTGTGAACCACCCTGTATAAAAAAATTTGATGCCAATTGAAAGTGCGTGTATTCATTACACAAACACATTCTCTTCTTGTTATCGAAAAAATTAACCGAACTTGAGTTATTCAAGATTTAGAAAAAAAATTGGTCGAAAAAAAACCACCCTGTATGTAATATTTTTGTTTAAAAAAGTACTCAGAAATTATTTAGAAGTAAAATTATCAAATAAAATTCAGGTCGATCCATTTAAAAATCGAAAGTTGACACCTCAATTTCTGACTTTTGAACCACCCTGTATATAAAAAAAAAATTCATAACTGAAACCGCATAATTAGCACATGTACCCTAGATTTTTTTATTTTTAAAAAAACTCTTTCTGGGGACGAGTAATTTGAGGTGTCCAAGTTTGGTGGGACACCCTGTATATTCTATGTAAATAAAACTTGATCCAATTTGTTTAATAATTGAGGAAGTCATGGAATACTCATAACGTATGGAAATCTCATGGGTAATGAACATGTCTCATAAAATCGGCCATTTTGGATAGTTTTAACACAGAGATGTCAGAGATCACAAAAATAACAAATTAATAAAAAAAATTGAAGGTAATAACGGTATCCCTATTGAATAGTTTCTTAAGTGACAGATTTCAGGCATTACGAGTTCTCCATTGCTTCTTACTCAAGAGGAAAAACCTTACCCTTCCCGGCCTAACCTAGGCTGGGTGAGGTTATTACTGTGAATGGCTGTTCTAGCGAGTGAAATCTGGAGGGTACAATACTTGTATTGAAATCCTAGTAGGATGAAAAATAAATAAATTTAAGGCTAAATCAATAGACAATATCGATAACTTAAGACATTGCTTAGTATCAGTTTTCCCTACATTAGACAGTACGCAATCCGAGATTTAGCGCATAGAGGTATTACAAAACAATTCCGCCCTTAATCATAGCACTTTAAATGAGCCAGGGCTGGCTCATTTACTTTGTCAATGTCATGGACGAGATTCGCATGATGTGAACTGTTCTTACCTTATCAATGAGAAGGGATCCGTTGGCCAGGGTCGTAAAGTGTGAACTGTTCGCCAGTCTGACGTCATCCTTGAGCCAGGCCACTTCGGCCGGCCCGCTGGCCGCATCAGGCACACAGTTGAGGAGCAGGGGCCGACCCTTCAGGCCGATCAGAGTGGCCCCTGGCTCCACCGCAAAGTTGAGCCCCAGTTCGAGTCCCCTGAAAACAGAGAAATATTTTATGTTTGTTAAATTATCTAAATTAGTATCCTGCTTTTGCACATATATTCCGAATTATAATAATAATAATAAATACCGTTAGGTATTGTACATCACCAATTTACAACGAAAAAAAGAACAATAACAAAAACTAACAATTTTTTTTTTTTACAAATACAAACAAATTACCAATACTTAACACAAACAAAAGTGATGTAACAAAATTTAAAATTGAAATAATTATGTCACAGTTAAAAGAGATAAAAAAAGTACATAATTATTGAAAGGAAAATAAAAAAATAACTTATGAAATATTCAAATAGAATTCAGTGAACTCATCCCTCAATCGGGAGTTTCAACCAATCACAGAACACCATAGTACAACTTGAGGGACGGTCGGACTAATCCTATTTCATAATTTAGCCCTAAATCTTTTTCTCCCCTATTTCCATGATATGCTCAGGCTCTCCAGGACGATTCTAACAGGCTGAACGGTCATACTTCAGAGATGTTTTAGTTGGTAGGTGCTGGTAAATTAAATTAATAAAATGCAGCAGCGTCAAACTGTAAACTAGATCCATAAAATAATGTTCCGGGTTTCGTGCAGCGGAAAATTTAGGTAGTACTTTACAGAAAGTTGGCTGGTGTGACACGATATCTTTGGTCTTCTTTTAAATAGAATCTAGAAAAGTAAATTCTTGTATACATACTGACGTAATTGTTCCGATGGTGTTTTGCCCATAACAGAACGAAAGTTTTACAGTGATATTTCATTAAAAATGTTGAGAAGTAGAATTCGATTAAGGAATCTTTAAGAGGTTTCTGCCAGATTTTAAGAGATTTTTCTTATAAATAGACAAATACTACGAGATTTAGAAGAGTGTCAAGAAGAAGACTCAGAGGAGAGGCCTGGGACTCATATTACTCAAGACTCGCACAAGAGAAAACACATAAATCTGCATTGAATAAGAAAGTAGTGAGTGGGAAAGAACATACAGCTGAATTTCTCTGAAAGGGATAGTGTAGATTCGTCAATGATCAAGAAGACCTCAAGCCAGAATCTTGTACAAGGCCAGCTCCCCACCCGGAACCTAAGCCTCCAATGCTGACTCTGCTGGAGCCAGACCACTCCCAGTGCTGCCTCAACCGCACCGGCTACAAGACTCGCGTGGCATGCGTCCTCACCTCCGTGCTGGTGCATCTCTTCCGGGGATCACTCAGCGTCGCGGAAGGCTACAACGAGACGTACCACTATCCGAATGCCGGCTCTCTGGCCTTCGTCCTGGCCACGTCTCTCTACGCCATGACCCTCTGCCTGCATCCCAAGTCCCTCTGCATCCGGTCCAGCGCCGTCCAGAGCGTGTTCAAGGTCCTTCTGGTGCTGATCATCAGCAACATCCTGCTGGTAGCGGTGTGGCAGCAGTTGGTCAACTTGACGGTGGAGGTGGTGCTTCTGTTCCACGACATCCTCCATTTCTTTGACCTCCCGGCGGCGTTCCTCATCGACAACTTGGTCTCCTACTACTTGGGACATGTGGAGGCGTTCGTCATCCTCGCCTGGGTGCTCAGGAATCTCGTCTCCTCGGAGGATTCGGAACAAGAGGACCTCTCCTTCCAGGACACCTCCACGGTGGAGCTGAGCAGCCTGGACGAGCGACTGCCGTCTCTCTCGTCCGGATCGGAGGGCACGTGGTACGACACTTACTTCCTGCGCAGTAACGACGCCAGTGACGTCAGCTCCCGGGAGTATCTGATGTACAATGACTCCGACTCGGGACTGTGAGGGTGGAAGAGACGTGGAAGCCATTCAACCTTCTTTGTAATACTTCATAACCTCTTTGTCTCTCCATTCAAAAATCCTAATACAATCCAAGTAAACCTCTTTGTAAATCCACTTAAACTCCTTTTACAACTCAAATACGAACCTTTTTTTGTCGACAGTTGTGATGAAGTTCCGAATTTTAACCATAAAAGTTTTGATGTAGATGCATATTAATCTCTCGGTCATAGTTTTCCTTTGAGTTTTCTTGTTTTGATTTTCTTCAAAACTTTGTGCATTCAAAACTGTCTTTGTGCATTTATTTAGCTTAACCTTGTAACGACTTTCGAGTTTTAAAGATTATCATAAATTTGTGGTTGACAAGGATAAAAATTCTGAACTTTTTTGATAAACCAACCTCAGTGGCTTCATCGATAAGGCAGTGGACTTGAGGACTTGTAACCTTGAGGTCAGTGGTTTGAGTCTCAAGTACGGTTAAAATTTAGCAGCGTGAGATTGCGTAAATGTGAGACACCACGATTGTGATTAACACAAAAATAACTCGAAAATTGTTTCTTGGCGGAAATCGAACCTGAAGGGATCAGTCACAGGGACCCTACATTGATTAGAAGCATGAAGCCCACTTCCTGTTCTCTACAGCCCCGTTCTCTTCCACCCAACACAAGGGGCCTGGGCACGGGGTGCCTCATGCGGATATAAATATATTCTCTCACGCAATTCATGCTACATTGTATGCGCGGTGAACAAGCGAGATGTGTTTTAAATACGTAAATCTACATGTGGTGTGTATATGTGTGTACAAGTGTAATGTGGTGTGTGTGTGTGTAATCCGTCTTCTAGTATCGATACATCCGTGCTATATGTGTTAACAGTGTGTAACGAATGTATATTGTCTACTGGGTGGTATAGGTTCATGCGAAACTTGTACGTCGAATCACCGACCTCAGTAGCTTGATCGATAGATAAGGCGGCGGACTTGTAACCGGGAGGTCGGTGGTTCAAGTTTTGGTATCAGCGTGGATTTAGTAAAGCGAGTAGTTGTATATCACGAAAGTTTGAGTAGTTGTGATATCATGAAAGAGTGTTAATAAATATGATAACTTAGCTTTTAACTATTCTTGAGTCGTACATAACGTTACGAAAATATTTCTTCTTTTAAACAATTTTGATTGGTCAGAATTATTATTCTTTTTCATTACTATTCAAGATTGGACACGAGATTTTTCATCATAATTTTCCTAGCAAAAATTTTGGCAATACACTCAATGTAACTTTGGTTACTCTTCCCATAAATATGAGGAACAAAGAAGAGATTATACTCTGTACTTTCGCTACTTTGATGGTGTTTTCATACTAAAGACCATGATTTTCATGGTCAGATTTTACTTCCGATAAATTTCTACAAGAGCCTTTCTTTTTCTGAGAATTTTTTAGTCCTGGTGAAAAATATATTTCTCCACCATCCTGATAAGAGTGAAGAAGCATGTTTATAATGAGAGGATTTTATTTCGAGGCAACGTTGTTGTTACATTACAAGAATATCAATAAAACAACAAGAAGAAGATGTTGTATTTATAAAAATTCGAACTCCAATTTGGTTTGTCGATGAGTGATATCGAAATTTTGGGACAGGGTCGAACTAATAGCCCCATAAAGGGGCAGGTAAGTCGTTACCATATAATGGACATTAGGTATCGTGAACTATGATTTTTTTTCTCTTCAAATTACATATCTATATATTTTCGTGTTTACAATACACGTAGATGACCAATTGACCATGACCAATTGACCATGCCCAACACCTAATAATATTATATCTTTACGTTAGTCGTCATATACCCAAAAAAATGAGGAAAAATTCATGCATTGGGAGGGATTCGAACCAGTGTATGCCTACGCAACTTGGATTATCAGACTAGCGCCTTAACCTCTTGACTACTTATTATACATGGATGGCTACCAAAGAATAATAACGTTAATAGTAAATAAAATATTAGCCATTAACTGGCTATTGCAAAGACAAAAGCTAATGGGTTGGTTAGAGATCCTTTCAGCCTAATTGAGAGATTAACTAATTATCTACTCCATATCATAGTTTTAATCAAGTTTTAAGTACTAGATGTGTTTACTTGAAATAATACCGAGAGAATCATTATAAATATTTTAAAGAAGGTGCTAGTTTCTCACTGGTGAAATGTTGTTGGCCTTATAATACGACCTCTCTGAGTAGTTGATTAAAAATTTGGGGGGAAAAAATTGGCTGCGAACGAGATTCTAGAATCAGCTGTTTAAGTTTTAATTTTGACTTTAATGTTGATCCCACCGACATTAAAGTACCAATTAAAATTTCATCAACAACCGAAGTACCTATGCAAAGAAAATTCAAATTTTAACGCTCGAGTAGAAGCTTAATCGGTCAATTAATATCTGTGCAACCATCAAGTCTGACTATGCACTACCCCATTAGGACGTTGCGTTGATAATGATGGTTGTTGTTGTTGTTGTTTTGTAGGACTTGTTGATAATGATGGTTGTTGTGTTGTAGCGACTTGTTGATAATGATGGTGTTGTTGTTGTTGTAGCGACTTGTTGATAATGATGTGTTGTTGTAGCGACTTGTTGATAATGATGGTTGTTGTTGTAGCGACTTGTTGATAATGATGGTGGTTGTTGTTGTTGTAGCGACTTGTGATAATGATGGTGTTGTGTTGTAGCGACTTGTTGATAATGATGGTTGTTGTTGTAGCGACTTGTTGATAATGATGGTGTTGTTGTTGTAGCGACTTGTTGATAATGTGGTTGTTGTTGTAGCGACTTGTTGATATGATGGTGTTGTTGTTGTAGCGACTTGTTGATAATGATGGTGTTGTTGTAGCGACTTGTTGATAATGATGGTGTTGTGTTGTAGCGACTTGTTGATATGTGGTGTTGTTGTTTGAGCGACTTGTGATAATGATGGTTGTTGTGAGACTTGAAAAGGTGTTTTGTTCACTTTTGTGATGTTGTTGATAGCGACTTGTTATAATGATGGTTGTTGTTGTAGCGACTTGTTGATAATGATGGTTTTGTTGTTGTGCGACTTGTTGATAATGGTGTGTTGTTGTTGTAGCGACTTGTTGATAATATGGTATTTTGATAAGAAACTGTGAAGATGAGAAGTTGAGCGAATGTTTATATGCGGGGTTCTTTCTTGCGCTTGTTGATAATGATGGTTGTTGTTGTTGTAGCGACTTGTTGATAATGAGGTTGTTGTTGTAGCGACTTGTTGATAATGATGGTGGTTGTTGTTGTAGCGACTTGTTGATAATGGTGGTGGTTGTTGTTGTTGTAGCGACTTGTTGATAATGATGGTTGTTGTTGTTGTAGCGACTTGTTGATAATGATGGTTGTTGTTGTTGTAGCGACTTGTTGATAATGATGGTTGTTGTTGTAGCGACTTGTTGATAATGATGGTTGTTGTTGTAGCGACTTGTTGATAATGATGGTTGTTGTGTGTAGCGACTTGTTGATAATGATGGTTGTTGTTGTAGCGACTTGTTGATAATGATGGTGGTGAAACAGGACGCCAGAGACCTTCACAACAAAGCTCCCAGAGCCTCTTTTGTTCGGCATTTGATGATGGAGGAAAATCCCGCCTGTCACCCCATCACCCCTCCCACCTCCCCGCCCCCCTCCCCCTTTCATTGCAGCACAAAGTTGCCAAACTTTCGCCAAAGTGTGTTTAACTTTTCCTATCTCTTTGTTTACATCAAAGTACTTAACCCCTCCCTGATGAAAGCTAGGGGATCCTAATTTTCCAAGAAAAGATCATTAAAAAATTATTCGAAACAAAAGAAAAACAAGGAAGAGAAAGTTGGGAAAATGTTTCAAGTATGGCGGCGGGTCCTCCTAATCCTCCTCCTCCTCCTTCTCCTCCTCCCTGTAGGGAGGCAGGTATCGTTATTAACTGGCAAGATATTCAAGTATTAATAATGATGAGTATTGAACTTTTATTTTTCTAATTATTTATTTGTTCATTACCTAGAAATTTTGAATATAGGATATTTCTCCGATGTTGAAAATTTCATTTTTTTACTTTTTGTTTGAAAAGAGCGATTTTTAATAACTGCTGAAGAATACTGAAAATCATTAGAAGTATTAAACAAAAGTTGTACTAGATGTACATCTTCTCTATGCATTCAGATGTGATACAGAAATGTAAGCAACATTGAACACACTTTGACAGAAAGCTATCTAGAAAACAATATAATGAGGGTAGAAAGAAAAAGTGCAAAAAAATTACATGATAATAATAATATCGCCTTATTTATACTGCCCGATTAGGACTATTCAGCCCCATTATTCCAGCAGTAAACTCATCAAGACTCATCATTATTATGTGGTAAAAATCCCAAATGGGAGGATAACTTATCATGTCCCGGCTGGGTTTCGAACCCACGACCTCTTTAATCTTTGGATTCACAGAGTGCCGCCTTTACCACTGAGCTATCGGGACATAATGTTTAGACGTGGGTCTAAATTTCTAGAATCCAGATGATTTCAAAGAAATTTCCTCGGACGGGAGTTGAACCAGCGACCGAGAGGTTCAGAGCCCGCCACGCTGTTTTCTGAGCCCACTAGGCTGGCCTCAAAATCGTTGCTTAACACCAGAGATTCGTTGTGAAATTCAGAAGAGTTCTTGAATAATACATCTAGCTGGATGGAATTTCTTTGATAAACAACAATTGGGTAAATTGTAAGGAGCAAATAATATTCTGGAGCTTTGTTTTAATCTACAGGGTGTCCCAGCTGTCCCAGTTAGAAATATACATGGGTGCCATTTTTTTAAAAATACTTATTAGTTGTTGTTCTTGTATTATTAACAGAACTATTATTCCAGCTTGTCCTCGCCAAGAGTGTTATCTGATAGTGAAGTCTTTTAGATTCTTTATATTTTGTTTGAAGCCTCGGACCAAATTATAAAACAGGATTAATTTATGATATGCTAGACCCTTCCTAAGTCGAGTTTTACACCAATCACAGCGCCCATACCCGACTTGAGGGTCATTCTGGCTTATCTTATCGAGACCGGTGTAACTCGTGAGGAAAAAATGAGTAGTCACCTGTATGGCTAAATGAGCTACCCGATTCTTGACTAAATGAGAGAAAATACTTTAGATGACAGAATCACACTGTATATTCATTTGGTCTGAATGGCGAAACACTTTACAATGTACGCGGGCAAACTTGACAAACTTCCTGTTTAGTAGTAGTGTGGTGTGTGGTGTGTGTGTGTGTGTGTGTGTGTATCTGTGTGTGTGTTCTACTCTAGAAAAGGGGTGGTTGAACGGCTTTGTAGAATACTGTGGTGATTTGTTGTTTCATCTAGGATAGTTGTTTCATCTAGGATATTTGTTTCGTCTAGGATATTTGTTTCATCTAGGATAGTTGTTTCATCTAGGATAGTTGTTTCATCTAGGATAGTTGTTTCATCTAGGATATTTGTTTCATATATAGGATTTCTAGGATATGCGTCGCATGAACTGTCAAATTTAACTACATAACACAAAACATACAATGTATGTACATTGTACATAATATTTTTTTTCCCGTACATTGCGCTGATAAGGAAATGTTTGATAAGAAATTTTGGGAAAGTATAAATGACCTTACTTCCCTAAACTTTTGGTTTCAGGACATTATTGCAAAAGTTTCAATGCACTGAAATTATTGATTGCTTACCTACTGCTTTGTAATCAAGCCCCGTCTCTTTGACATACCTTCATATACATAGCGTATACAATTATGTATACTCGTACTTCATTATACGATTCAACGTTCAAGTTAATCATAATCACAATCGTGTTATCACAATATTTACTGAAACTTGATTTACTAAATCTTTGTTGAACTTGGGACTTGAACCACCGACCTCCAGGTTACAAATCCACCGCCTTATCGATCAAGCTACTGAGGTCGGTTAAATTGTACTACTTTACCTGTTTATTATCCACTTCCTCAGGTGTATGTTTTGTTTATACACCACAAGTGTTAATGAAACTGAATAATATATTCATTGTTCATAATCTTTCTAGTGGGCTGCGTTTGAGATTTTTTTCTCAACTGGCCCATGCTGATTTAGACAGAAAAAGAAGTAGGAAAAAAATGGATGGCGAATATTTGACAGTTCGGAAGTTCTGGTTTTATTTACGTCATCTATAGGTGAAGGACGGTTCCTGTATGGGTGTACTGGTAATGTGTCTAAGAATTTTGACAACCTGACGTGGTTTGCCTAATTATTGGGGAGGAATAAAATAGGGGTGGGGGAGAGGGGTGGGCGCTGATAGCCATGGACGTATTGGACGGTCTTAGAAGAGGACAGATCATTAGTGGAAGGTAACATATGTGCCAGGCGAGGTTGATGCTGAATGCATTTTCTACCAACCTCAGAGTCTTATTACATATTATTATACCATTTTATTTTGTATTAATTTTTCCAAAGCGATGTGATATATCACATATTTTCTACGTCCAAACAATCACCAACTTTACTAAATCTTTGTTGAACCTGGGACTCGAACCACCGACCTCCGGTTACGAGTCCGCCAGCTTAACGACCAAGTCTTTTTATACGTTTAGAGTCTTGTTATTATATGGTCCCATACTCAAATAATAATTATGAGTAAAAATCTAGGAATTAAATGCAATCCGATTCAAAGATCTTAAAGTTGTTACATAAAAGAAGACAAAAACCAGCAGAGCTCTTTAGTATGTAGATTTTTATGCTAAAAAGGATGAATGAATTCGATTTCACTTCTCCAAGATGAACTCCTTTATAAATATTTAGTCTAGGAAAAACTTTAAACCATTTGGACACAAATTCCATCAGGGAGATGAAAGAGCATGAGTGAGTAGTAAGTAAGGATCAATACTGGAACTGAATTAGATTTACTCCTTGTTAAATCCATCAATACTCTACCTCACTCACACACTTACATCCGACATTCTCTCTCACTATCTCTCTTCTCTTTCTCTCTCTCTCTCTCTTCTTCTCTTTTCTCTCTTTCTCTCTCTTCCTATCCCTATCTCTCTTTCTTCTCTCTATCCCTATCTCTAAATAAGGTAACTATATTGTATTAATTATTTATTGTCAATAAAGCAAATAATTCAAATTCAAAATTCCCAATCTCTCTCTTTATCCTTCTCGCTCTCTCTCTCTCTCTCTCTCTCTCTCTCTCTCACTCTCTCTCTCACTCTCTCTTACACACATACACACACACACACACACACACACACACACCACACACACACACGCACACACACACGCACACACACACTCTCTCGCTCCCACACTCTCATACTCACACATATACAATCTCTGTCTTACACTTTATCTCTCTCTCTCTCTCTCTCTCTCTCTCTTCTCGCTCACCCACCACACACACACACACAACACCACACACACACACACACACACACACACACACACACAACCACCAATCTTCTCTTCTGCAACCCCAATAACAACATCTTTGTCGTGTGTGTGCCTCCTGGGAGTCGCAGGTCACACGGGCAAGTCAAATGGAATTTAGAATTCCACCTCCTTCTAGAAGAAAAGGCGGCAGGAGGAGGAGAGAGGAGGAGGAGAGAGGAGAGGAGGGAGGAGAGGAGGAAGAGGAGAGGAGAGGAGGAGGGAGATGAGAGGGAGAAAAGAGGAGGAGGAGAGAAGGAAGAGAGGCAGGAGGAAGATGAGGAGGAAAGGAGAGAGTGAAGAGGGGGAGAGGAAAGGAGAGAGGAGAGAGGAGGAGGGGAGAGGAAGAGAGAGGAGGAGGAGAGAGAAGAGAGGAGGAGGAGGAGGAAGAGGAGAGAGGAGAGTAGGTGGATGAAATTATATAAGAGAGCGGGAGACAAGAAGGAAAAGAAGAATATGGCCAAGGAAGATAAGGAGAAAGGAATAGCTGACAAATAAGAGAGAGGAAAAGGAGAAGAGAGCGAGGAGAAGCTGGAGGAAGAGGAAGAGTAGTTAGAAGAGGATCAGAATGAATAAGAAGAGAGTGAGAGGAAGACAGGAACGATAGAATGAAGGAGAGCAACAAGAAAGGACAGGTTGAAAGAAGAAGAGGAGGTAGGTGAGAAAAAGGAGAAGAAGTAGGAAGAAGAAGAAATGAAGAAAGTTACGCAGGAAGGAATTGTTGAAAAAGAGAAAGAGAAAGCGAAAGAGAGAGAAAGAGAGAGAAAAAAAGAAGAGAGAGAAAGAGACAGAAGTAGGAAGGAAGTATGACGGAGGGAAGAAGAAGAGTACAGTAGAATCTAGAATAGGAGGAACAAAAGGATATCGGAGGGAGAGAGATTTTTTTAGAGAGAAAAATAAAGACGATTTTTTTCGGAAAAATACCACACGCGCTCAAAACAGAAAAGCAATTACGGACAAAAAGCCTTTCCTCCCTCTCTCCCTCTCTCTCCTATCCTCTCAACTCACTCCCTCTCTCTCCTTCCTAACTTCTTCCCTCTCTCTCCCTACCTCTCAAACTCACTCCTCTCTCTCCTAACCTCTCAAACTCCTCCCTCCTTCTCCTTCCCTCATCCTCCCTCCCTCCTCTCTCTCCTAACCTCAACTCTCCCTTCCCTTCTCCTTCCCTCATCCTCCCTCCCAATGAGGCTCCAAAGTCTCCTAAAATTCTCATTTTTTCGGCAATCTTGAACGACGTACGGGCGTGCTTTCAGTGGTTCCCAAACATGTAGCTGAGATGTTTTGGTGCCACCTTGGAATCGGTGGCGCTGATTTCAGGCTTAAAACATGTGTACGGCAATGCCTCATTGTGTAGAGTAGTGTTAGGAAAAATAAATAGGTACATGTCTCGGGCCGTAACTCGGGTGCTGCCCCTTAGAATATATTGAACAAGTAGTATGTATAGTATGTAACACTTGTAACAGCTATAAAACGACCTCAGTAGCTTGATCGTTAAGTTCAAGTAACAAGCGGACTTGTAACTTGGAGGTCGCTGATTCAAGTCCCGGTTGCAGCGTAAATTTAGTAAAGCGAGTTTGAGAAGTTGTCATATCACGACAGTGATTAACACAAATATGATAACTTTAAAAGCTTTAGTATGTATGGGATATATTGAACGTGTATCAGTCATGCTTGTCATGCACTGGTTGTCAAGTGGTTAACGCGGTAGTCTAGTAATCCAGGTAGCGTAGGGATCCGTTGGTTCGAATCCCACCCAGTGCATGAATTTTTCCTCATTCATTTGAGTTTGTGACCACATTATAATAAGACTCTGAGGGTTAGGTGGTAGAAAATGCTTTGAGCATTAACCTTGCCTGGTGGTTGGTTACCTTCCACTAAAGAGTATTATTATTATTTTTTTATCGACGACGCGGTGGAATATGTTTTACAATAATATCTGTCCCGGTAGCTCAGTGGTAAAGGCGGCACTCTGTGAATCCAGCGATTCCAGAGGTCACGGGTTCGAAACCCAGCCGTGACATGAGAAGTTATCTTCCCATTCGGAATTTTTACCACATAATAATAAATATGTCTTGGTCTTACTGCTGGAATAATGGACTTTAATAGTCCTAATTGGGCAGTATAAATAAGGCGATATTATTATTATTATAGTATTTGTCCTTAATACGAGTACGACCTAGTTTGAGAACCGTTAGTTAGGCTTTTCAAATTTTCGGTGGTTTTTGATAGGGTCATTCGATATTGTCACTGTTCCATTCATTTTTCCACATTTTTATTTTTAACTCGGACCGATTGTCCACATTTTCAAAAGGAAAAAGAGTATTGAATTAAACTTTTAAAAAATACATGAAGAAAAGAAGACACATTATTGCAAGCTTTTCAACACTCATAATATTAGTCTTAATTATAACATCAATATCCAATGCTTTCCATTGAACGACCGATAAGGCGGCGGAATTGTAACCTGGAGGTCGGTGGTGCAAGTCCTAGTTTCACAGTAGATTTAATAAATCGAGTTTGAGTAGTTATGATATCACGAAGGTGATACAACAAAAATATGATAACTTTTTTTTTTTTTTAATCTTTTATGTTATTAGGAATGAGACAGCTCCTCCAGGCTCCCAGTTTAGGAACGCATGAATTTACACAAGTTATATGTTATTGAGTTTCCATTAAACATATATGTCATTGATTTTTTTCCTAATACTAAGAGCTTGCCTCTCACCCTACGTGAAAAATAAAATAATACATTCTATGCATAAACTTCTGGGCATGTATTGTATTTCCGAGAGACTCGAAGCTTGATAATCTCGAGCTATACATAAAAGTATGACTGTATATGCGTAGCCAGGGTCGATGGCGCGTTGAATGCACAGGTTCTCGTAGGATCACCGAAGTTAAGCAACTTCCAGGGAGGTGAAGACTTCGTGATGCAGGCATTCCGGCCCAACCCAGGCTGGGTGAGGTTAATGTGGGTAACAGGTTTGTGAGTTTCCTGCGAATGTAGGGTAACACACCCGTCGTGATAAGACCATGTATAGTTGAAAGCGACTTTAAACCCAATTTTAAAAAAAATATATGAGTGTACTGTATATTCTAGTATTTGAGTATGGCAGCAAGTTTTCCTCGACTTTTCAAAAAACTAGTTGACAATGAATACCTCGTGAGGAAAAATGAGTAGTTAATGGCGGCATAACCAGAGTATAAATTACATCAAAAATAAATCAATTTCATAATAAAAGTTAATGCTACGCTACCCACATCAATTTTCTGAAGAGGCCTTGTGCTCCACCATAAAGAAATCAGAGGTACATAAACTTTAAAAACTAGTAGTCACCGTGCCGAGTGAGTTAGCGCGCTAGGCATTGCACCCATGGTGACCTGGGTTCGATCCCCAGCTTGTTCGGGGTCCACTCATACTTCGTGAGGAAAAATGAGTAGCTGCTTTAATGTGAAGCAGCGACCAGTGGCGGAATCATAGGCAAAAAAACAAGATATTGTAAATTCAAATGGTAAGTCCTATGAATCTGCGCTACCCACTAAAATTGTGAATCAAAGTGGTAAAGTCCTAGGTACAATGTACAAAATATTGATGTAAGAGTATGTATGACACGTGTCTCTATTTATATCTATCTCTTTTACCACGTTGAACACCATGAAACCCACGGTGGGTTTTCATGGTGTTTTACTGATGTTCCGTGAAAGTCACCGGTGGGTTTCAGGAGACATAAGGAACATAAATTAAAAATCCCAATTTTGTCCCATGTACTGGGTAAAAACTAGAATAAAGCCTTGGTGTTCAACGTGTTAAGGTAGTCAAGCATATCACTGGTATAGTCAAGTGGTTAACGCGCTAGTCTGGTAATACAGGTGGTGTAGGGATCCGTTGGTTCGAATTCACCGTGATAATTTTTCCTCATTCATTTGAGTTTGTGACCACATAATAATAAGACTCTGAGGGTTAGGTGGTAGAAAATGCTTTGAGCATTTACCTCGTGGTGGTGACCTTCCACCAAAGAGTGTTATTATAAGTGCTGTTCCAAGATCCTAAGTAGCCAAGGGAAAGGTATTAAGAACTGAACATGAATTTGACAGAAAAAATAATTTTTTAAGAGCAATAACTTGTCCATTTTTTACACACAAAAAACATTAGTAACTATGAAAACCAACTTTACAGTAATAAAAGTTTTTCGCTGAAGTTTAAACTTTTCACGAACAACGAACGACTAGAACAGTTTTCAGTACAAATGTGTAAATTTTATTTATATTCGAGAGAAAACACAATTATTACAACGGAAAACTCAATTTAAAAAACACCAAAAACAACAACGAAATTGAATTCTTTTTAGTGTAATTGTACTGCAAACTTTTAGACACGATCCTTTTATTTACTTTTCTTAAAAAAACAAACAAGAAGACCTCTTTTAATATGAATAAACTACACTAACATTGAATTTGTGCGTAAGTTTTGGACAAACAAGTTAGGCATAAAATAAGTAAGGAGGGGTTGGTAAAAAAGGAAATTTTAAAGAAGTGTATTAGAAACTATGTTGTGAACAAGGTTTTGGAAAACTTCGAGGAACTGCTTAGAATAACAAGCAGCCAAATGAAAGACTGACTTTCAAATTGCTAACACCGTCGTATAGAATAATAATAATATTACATAATTATAAATATTCTGTTATTTCAACGGCAAAGTTCATGTTAAAACATAAAACTGATCCTTACATAAATCCAATAATCAATCAATCTAAAAAACTTAGATCAAAAGCTGATAATAATAATAAGGTAATAAAGTAAGGCCGACGCGCGACGATGTGTTTTTATTTGTGTTATTATGTCATAATTTTAGTGGGTAGCGCAGAATCATAGGACTTTACCACTTTAATTTACAATATCTTGTATTATTTTTTTTGCCTATGATTCCGCCACTGGTCGCTGCATCACATCAAAGCAGCTAATCATTTTTCCTCACGAGGTATGAGTGTACCCCGAACATCGCAAGTACAGAGCAGAAAAATTCCTGCCCCGCTAGGGATCGAACTCAGGTCACCATGCGTGCAACGCCTAGAGCGCTAACTCACTCTGCCACGGTGACTACTAACGTACTAACCCATATACAAGACGAAGTCAGCGGAGATGGAAAGATAAATACACCCTTATTCGACCACTGAAGTTAATCAACGTCCAGTGTGGTGAGAGCATGTATTAGTGACCGTTCTGGTTATGAATCCATGCAAGATTATCCATGGAAATTTACGTTCTGCAGGGCTACTGCCGGCCAGAGGCTGGGTGAGGTTTACTTCATGGGTGGTTTTAGCCCAGGGAATGGTGGGTATAGCCCCGTCGTGATGTGATCATGCAGTTGAAAGCGACGTTAAACCAAAATATCCAAGTATAACTAGTTTTCAGTCTCAAATTACCTGTTGTTAGATACTGTTTTATTTTATTAGACCTAAGTTTTATTTTATATAGAATAAGATAGGGAAATTGTGAAAAATGGGTAGTTCCCGTTAATTAATTTAAAAAAAAAAAACAAGAGTCCATAACTTCCACAAAAATTTTTCTCTTCAAACACCCAAAGCGGAGAGACACTCTGGTTTATCCAAAGTTCAACTTTCGGGGGCCCACCGTTGATATATTGGGTTCGATCAATTTCTCTGAAAAATCATGAATGCATGTTCAGTTTGACCTATTCAAAACCCTAGACATCGCTCGCGGCCAAGACACGGTGGTGTCTACAGTTACGGAAAATAACGTTTACACTAACGTCATTATACAGGGATCAAAGAATTTCGAAAAAGTTCAAGAGAGAATCACAATTTGGTATTTTAGAGGAGGGACTGTGAGTCTACAACTCAAAACACTCATTGTTCATATTGCAATTTTCTGAAAAATGTGTGGTCTCATGTGTTTGATGTATAGTGTCTTTTCATGTCCACTGTCAATTTTTGAACCAATTCCATAAAGGTTAGGTACGAAAAAAAAAAAAGACAAACGAACTACGACCATACCTTATATTGATTAAAATCTTGTTTTTCTACCACACGAACAATTAATTCCCGTTTTCCAATATAGCTAGTCCTCTAATCCATCAGAAGAGACTTTGCCTTTCAGATAATAATCACACCCTTTGTCTTCTTCTCAGTAAAGATTTATTATTACACGCAAATATATAGGGTATCCCGCTTTGGTATCTCAGATCTTTTGTCTAACCCAGTACATATTCTAAATTTTAGTAACTTCGAACTAATAGAGATCTATAATCACACTAGAGCTTGATTTTTCACAGAAAAAACTTGGGTGAATTGATTTGCGCGCAGAATTTGGCGGGGTCAATCAACTTTGGACCAGGAAAACTTCCAGGGTCGCGCTTTGCTACGCCAAGTATAATATTCTCTTGGACTAAGTATAAGGAATTCCCGACGTCTAGGGTACCTATTGTTTAACTTTAAAATGGGAATTTCTTAAGTAAACTTTAAAATCCAATCTTGTTTATTCCTTTTGCCGTAATTGAATATTCAGTAGTCACTTGGCCTAGCGGTAGCATGCTCGGCTTTCATTCCAGGTGACCCGGGTTCGAATCCCGGAGGTGTCGAAATTCTTTCGGCTCTGTACTTTTGATGTTGGGGCCTACCCTAGCCTCGTGAGGACAATTGTGGTAGTTGTAGAGTGGGCAACGACCAGTGGCGGCATGCGGCATTACGAGATAGATATTAGAATATGACGGTTGGTTGGAGATATGATGCATTAGCATTAGTTCTCGTATAATGTCGATGATACTCACTAAAAGTTGTGACATAATAACACAAATAACTAGCTCTTTTTTTATTGCATATTATCTGAGAGTAAGTTTTTGTTTTGATCGTTTTACCAGAAGTAGAGTTTCGTCTTCTGTTGGCGAGAGAAAATTTCAAATAAAGAAGTCTGCATTTTGAAATATTTCAGGAGTAATCATGTATGCCTTACCTGTAACAGAAGAGGTCAAAAAGAGGATGTTAGTTTTGGAGATATCATCTGCCTAAGAAGTAAGTTAACTCTTGTAGGATATAGGTTTCTGTTGCTAGAACAACAACAACAACAAACAATCAGTATAAATAGAAAAGTGAGAAGTTGTATTAAAATGTACATGAATATCAGAACATACCTGGACAGCTGTTTCCAGCTTATTTGCTCTCATCAGCAGGTAAAAGTTCTGAATATCCATGCCATCAACTAACCTCTCTATGGTAGGTATTTATAAAAACAATTTAATTACACAGGTGTAAAATGCATAAAATATATTGGTAACATCATCAACTTACTGTACATTATGAATATTGAACTTTTTATTTCTGATCACACTATCAGATCTGTACATTGCACCCGCTGTTATTAATAGGTATAGTAGTACTAAGTTAGTATAAGTTATTAATATCATAATATGTAGTAGGTACTAGGAATTTTTATAATAAAAATAATATCGCCTTATTTATACTGCCCGATTAAGACTATTAAAGTCCCATTATTCCAGCAGTAAGCCCGACATATTATATGTGGTAAAAATCCCAAATGGGAGGATAACTTGTCATGTCCGGCTGGGTTTCGAACCCACGACCTCTGGAATCTTAGGATTCACAGAGTGCCGCCTTTACCACTGAGCTACCGGGAAATAATGAAAATTAAGAGAGGTGACGAGTGGTAAGATCGGACCAAGTGGAGGGCTCTATCGAGAAATACCGACCCCGTCTAAATCGGAAAAGGTGTAAGAAATGATGATGATGACGAAGATTAAATATGTAGATAAAAACAAATATTATTCAGTACATTATTCTAATATAACTAAACTAATGATGATTTTATATTTTATAATAATAATTATTATATCGTTTTTTTTTTTTTTTTTTTTTATAGTTATTATATCGTTATTAGACATATTGTAATGGAATGATGTACAAATAGAGCACAAACGTTGTTAAAAAAAATACGTTTATCTTAATTCACGATGGGAGGGGCGGGCTCTCATAGCAGGTAGCTGGAGGGAGATGGACCACATAGATATTGCATGGGGTAGACGTGTAATCCCAAGGGCAGACAGACCATTCGGTAGACGGCTTGTCACTATCAGATGGTCCATAATGGGGGAGATATGGGTGAACGACGTATGGTATGAATTGAAAAGGAAAGTCACATCCACTACGAATACTTGATAGTTGTAATTGAGGTATGAGGTATATTGAGGTATGAGGTTATATTGAGGTATTGAGGTATATTATTAAGGTTATTGAGGTTAGGTATATTGAGGTATGCGCTTCACTTGTATGTATTCTAGTAAAATGGTTGGTGGAAGAGATTAGCATAGGCAATAACCAGGTCCTTAAGTTATAGGACGTAATATGTGTGTATATCTATTTTTCACTCCCTGTTCTTTTTTATTGATTATTTATTGATTATTTTTACTTGATTTTCCATTTTTAATTTTTGTAACCGTGCACTGGTAGTCAAGTGGTTAACGCGCAAGCTGGTAATGCAGGTAGCGTAGAGATCCGTTGGTTCGAATCCCACCTCCTTCTCCCCCTTCCTCTCTATTTTTCAATCTGATTCACTCTCTCTCTCTCATCACACTGTCCCTCTCACTCACAGTCTCTCTCTCACTTTCTGTCACCAACAACCACCCACACCACACACACACACACACACACACCATCCCACACCCACTCCATAATACAGAAACACGCAATGCTATCCACTGTGATTACGAAAAAAAAAAAACCTCAAAAAATCTTACATCACACGAGGTGAAATAGGAGAGGGGAAGAGAGGAGAGAGATGGGAAAAGGAAGATAGAGAAGAGAAAGAGGTGAAAAAGAAGAAATAGAATATGGAAAGGAGGAAAGAGAGAGAAATACGAGAGGAGAGAAAAGAAGAGAGAGAGAGAGAAAATACGAAGGTAGGAAGGGGAGAGAGAGGAAAGGAGAGGAAATACGAAGAGGGGGAGAGAGAGAGAGAAGGGTTGAAATAAAATAAGAGAGAAAGATAGGAGAAAGAGATTAAAAGGAGAGGAGGAGAGGAGGAGGGAGGGAGGGAGGAGAGGAGAGGAGGGAGGAAGGGAGAGGGAGAGAGGGAGGGAGGGAGGGAGGAGAGGGAGGAGAGGAGGAGAGGAGGGAGAGAGACACAATGACTCAAGGTTTGGGCAACATGAATTATGGGCTCCAAGTATATTATTGTCATTTCTTCCTCTTCCTCCTTCTCCTCCTATTCTCTCTGTTGAAAGGCGAACCGCAGCATTTTTATTTATTAAGAAGAACACGGAAAGGCCTAGAAAAACAAATGCCCCCCCTCCATATCTCCCTCTTTCCCTCCCATTAGAACAACCACAACACAACTCCCAAATCCCCATCATGTGTCTTACTTATATTCTCATCCTACTCCCTCCTTTATTTTGTTTCTCTTTCTCTCTCTCTTTCTTCTCTTCCTGTCTCTCTCTTCTCTCTTCTTTCTCTTCTCTCTCTTCTCTCTTCTCTCTTTCTCTATCTCTCTTCTTTCTTTCCGTCTCTCTTACTTTCTCTCTGTCTTCTCTCTTTCTCTGTCTTTTTTCTTTCTCTTCTCTTCTCTCCCTCTTCATTTCTCTTTCTTCTCTCTAATACTCCCTCTCTTTTTTCTCTCTCTCTCTCTCTCTCTCTCTCTCTCTTCTCTCTCACTCTCCTTCTCCTCTCCTCTTCTCACTCTCTCTCACTCTCTTCTCTCTCCTCTCCTTCTCCTCTCTCCTCTTCTCTCTCTCTCATCTCTTCTCACTCTCACTCTCCCTTCTCTACTCCCTCTCTCTTCTCCTCTCTCTCATCTCTTTCTCTCTCTCTCTCCTCTCTATCTTTCCTTCTCTCTACTCTTCTCTTCTCACTCTCCTCTCTATCTATTTCTCACTTCTTCTCACTCCTCCTCTGCTCTTTCTCCTCTGCTATCTTTCTTTCTCTTCTCCTCTCCCCCCTCTCATTTCTCCTTCTTCTCACTCTACTCCTCCCTCTCTTTTTACTCTCTCTCTCTCTCTCTCCTCTCTCTCACTCTCACTCTCCCTCTCTCACTCTCTCTCTCCTCTCCCTCTCCCTCTTCTCCTCTTCTCACTCTCTTTCTCTTTCTCTCTCACTCAGTCACTTACTCTCTTTCTCTTACACTCTCTAAATCACAAACTCACACTCTCACTCACTCTTCCCCAACCATCTTCTTACTCATCGCTCAATTTTCCTCCTCTCACATAGGCCCTCTCACGAAACAAGCCTACGTAGTTACGTATGTATCTACGCAATCATGTACAATATGTAATGTATGTACGAGTATATACATATCCAATATACATACATTACATATTATATGTATGTATTCAATGTACATACAGTACATACTACACATCTATGCGTATCTACGCAGTAGCATATTGGGCACCACGAGGTCACCTTGTCAATATTTCAGTTTATCTAAACTTCTTTCTCTTCCTACTTCTCGCTTTCCCTCTTTGAACTCTCCCATCATAAACATAACACTCTTTAGTGGTAGGTAACCAACCACCAGGCGAGGTTAATGCTCAAATCATTTTCTACCACCTAACCCTCAGAGTCTTATTATTATATGGTCACAAACTCAAATTAATGAGGAAAAATTCGTGCACTGGGTGGGATTCGAACCAATGGATCCCTACGCCACCTGGATTACGAGACTAGCGCGTTAACCACTTGACTACCAGTGCACACTATTCCGTCGTACAATTGGCAACATTGTGTCCAGCACGAATTTCGGAGATGCCAGAATCTTACCAGAAAGTCCCACACTGTGGAATAGACAAAACAGTGGCAACATAGCCAGATGGCACGTTGAATACACCAATTCTCATTAATTCACTGAAATTAAGCAACATCCAGCGAGGCTAGGATTTGGATGGGTGACATTTCAATTCGAACCCTCCTTGTAATGCTGGGCTATTCCCGGACCCACTCAGACTGGGCGAGGTTAATTTGAGTAGGTGATATGATGGTGCAGTTAAAAGCAACGTTAAAACCATTTTTTAAGAAAGAAAAAAAACAGCGGCGACATAAAATTTATTTATTAATCTCACTGGCCGACCTCAGTAGTTTGAACGATAAGACGATGGACTTTTAACCTGGAGGTCGGTAGTTCAAGTCCGGGTTTCAGCGTGGATTTATTAATGCGAGTTTGAGTAGTTGTGATATCACGGAAGAGATTCACTCAAATCTGATACCTTTTATTAATCTCATCGAAACTCAGATTTACCAAAACTACATTTAAATCTCAAAATTCAACCAAGGCATTGATGAATTTACCATAAAGATACTCGTAATATTATGTCGTAGTGGTATTGTAGGAACCATTATTTTATTTACATTCCATACATCATCAGTGGAAGAACCTAAGAACCGAATTCCAGATTGTTCCGAGGATTTTTTTTATTGGTTCAGATTTACGATGAAACGGGCTGAATCATCTTATCTTGGCTCTCTTTATGGGACCGTGGAATGAGAGAGAGGCGGTTTTCCGGTTCTGGTGTCTTGTATGAATCGCGAATAACCAATTCATCAGAATAAAATCTCTCGCACTCTCTCTCTTATTCATTCTCTCTCTCTCTCCCCTTCTCTCTCAATTGCTGATTTCTGGTACTTAAGCAACCTTGATCTCTTGTTCAAAATCGCAGAAATTTTGGCGAATTTCTTTCTTTCTCTCTCTCTCTTACACAACTCGATTTTCGCGCAAAATACAGGGTGATGAAAAAGTTCGTGAACTAATGAGTCAAATACGTGATGAATTAACCATATAAACCGGGTGAGTGTACTGGGGCAAAAGTAGGGTAAAAGAGAGATCATTTCAGCAACATGGAATTGACACAAGTCGAACGTCCAAAAGTCGACATTCCAGAATTTGACCATTGGAAATATACTTATAATTTGGAGAAGGTCCAAGAAATACATTTCGACAGGAGAGAAAGAGATAGAAATGATTATGAAAGAAAGAGGTTCAAGAGAGAAGAAAAGGGAAAGGAGACAGAGAAAAGGAAAGAGATTGATAAGGAAAATAGGAAACAAAAAAAGATAAGTATACAAGAAGAGAGAGGAAACAGCGATGGAAAAAGAGTCAGAGAGAGAGAGAGAGAAAGAAAGAAGCAGTGTTAATAAGAGAGAGGGAGGGAGAGAAGAAGAAGGAGGGACTAAAAGGAAACCTCTTGTTGGAATGATTTGTTCACAATGTTGAACATTTGAGGACGATTTGATAAGAAAGAGAAGAAAATAAAGAAATATCTGAAAAGAAGAGGGATGGGGGAGAGAGAGGGGTGGGAAGAAGAGAGAGAGAGGGGCGGGAAGAAGGGAGTGTGAGAGGTGTGAGAAGGAAGGAAGAGAGAGAGAGAGAGAGAGGATGGGATGAGGGAGAAGAGACGGGTGGGATAGAGAAAGAGAGAGAGAAGAGAAACGAGAGAGAGGGAGATGGTAATGTTAAGATTTGTGGGTGATTTGAAAAAAAAACAAAGACATGAAGAAACCAAAGACGCAAATATCTGTACATGTGTGACATGAGGAGGGAGAGAAGAGAGAGAGGAAGGGGAGAAGAAAGAGAGGAGGGTGAAAAGGGAGAATTGAATAGAGGAAATTACAGTGATTTTGGTGTATATAACTAAAAAGTTGAAAAACACCACTTTAATATAATAGAATATAGATAGATAGAGTGATAGAGACTTGGAATAGGAAAAGGAAGATTATCGAGAAGGGAGAGAAATGAGAGGGAAGAGAGAAAAGAATGTGAGGAGAGAAAAATGACAAGAATTGGAGGAGAATAAGAGGGAGGGATAGGTGATAGTGAGAAGAGAGGATGGAGTAGAAAGGAGAGACATGTCAAGTAAAGAAAGGGGAAAAATAGCAAATAGTGGGTAAATGATTGAGGAAGAGAGGGAAAGAGGGAGAGGTGATAATAGGGAGGAGGAGGAGAGGAGGAGAATATAGGAAGAAGAGAAGGGGAGAATGGAAAATAAAGGGGGGAGATAAGTCGAGTGAACAAGGAGGGGGAGTCTGAATAGAGTGAGGAAAATGATTGAGAAAGAAAAGGAGGGGAGGAGGAGAGTAGAAGGATAGGAGGTGGAAAAGGGACAGGAAGGAAGGGGGGGGGACCACACAGGAAAGTAATTTCCACATCTCCCCGGGAGTGGAGTTGAGAAGAAGAAAAACAATATAAACAATAAATTGATAAAAGTTTTGTCTGTTTATTTTTTTTCTTTCTACGCCACAAAGAGTTTCTCGAAAAATAAAATGGATCCGGGCCAGAACATGGTTGGAAAAAAATAACAATATAGGAACACGCGTCAGCTTGCGGGCTTTCAACACAGAACTTCCAAGAATTTTCTCTTGTTTTATTAGTTATCATAATAGAAATAGAAATTACCCCGTTTCATACTGCCGAGGTAAGAAAGTACCTTCATTTCAGCAGCCTAAACAAAGTCTTTTTTTTCAAATATTGTGTTTGGTTTTAAAAAGAAACGTTATGCCACAATCACTCAAAACCGAATTGCTAAAATTTGCGGTCCTTGGGACTCGAACCACCGACCTCCAGGTTAGAAGTCCTCCGTCTTATCGATCAAGCTACTCAGGGTCGGTATTTTCTCTCATGAATTAACCACTCACTCCCATGTCCCAAGTGTCCCATTAAATAATAATAACACTCTTTAGTGGAAGGTAACCACCAGGTGAGGTTAATGATCAAAGCATTTTCTCCACCTAACCCTCAGAGTCTTGTTATTATGTGGTCACAAACTGAAGTTAGTGAGAAAAAATTCATGCACTGTATAGTACTATAGTTGTATACCTACATCCCGTCTCGTATTCTTGTATAGTCGTGAAAAATTTGAAAGAGCACATGTCATAATAAAAAAAAAACATTATGCAATACGCAATACTCGTAAACCACGTGGCTTCATCATTGCTACGTTGCAGTGAATCATTCCCACGTGTGTTGATGCAGGTCAGTGACCTTCATTACTGATTTATATCTAGCCCACGTGAGTTGATGCAGGTCAGTGACCTTCATTACTGATTTATTACCTAGCCCACGTGTGTTGATGCAGGTCAGTGACCTTTATTGACCTAAAAGCACACGAGTTCAGTTGATGCGTAGTCATTTCAAAGTCATCAAACCACGTGTTTTCAGTAGTGATTGATGATTTTACTTCCAATGTCTAATTTTGTGTTTTTTTTTTTGAAAATGGGTCCCAGCAGTGAATCCGTGTACATAATTTTCGTGTATACCTAGTATTCATTTGTTATCAATTTCATAGAACTCTCTATTATACTGACCAAAATTAAGTCCATTGATAAGGTCCGTTGAAGTTTATTCGAAATCGCGGAGTCACATGCTATCAAAATTGATTCCCGTTTCCTCCACGTGTCCTCTTATCTCGGAGTTCATTGAACTCTCGTGCGAGCTTACAAGCTTCCTCAGATCATGCGCAGTTGCGTCAAGGTCATTTCGACCACGTGTTCCCAGTATTTATATCTCCCAAGTCCACGTGGTGTTCTTCACAAGGTCATTAACAGTTTGTATCCTCATCTATTGACCTACATAGTCTACATACATTAGGCTCACTGGTTTCATGCGTAGTTGTTTTGAATATTTTACTCTTTATCACCTCCAAGTTAAAGAAAGTATAGTTTTCAGTCACTTTTATACTTTCCATTACCTATGAGGTAAAGAAAGTATTGTTTCAAACTCTTTTTTAAATTATTAAACACCACGTGGCATAATTGACCTCAAGGTCATCTAACTCATGCAATTGTACTCAGGTACAAAAATTATTTGAAGGTCAAATTGTACTCTAATTCATCTCTATGAATAATTTTATAAGTCCACACGGTATGATTGTTATATTATAATCAACTGAGGTACCCTAAATATTAACATAAAATAAATGCGTTCTTCCTCCAAGGTCAATGAAACCACGTGTTTTTATTGAAGATAATGAAGGACATTGATCCCTGATATTCTAAAAAAATATTGACCTACAATCTCACACATGCTCCGATTGCTCCGCGTACTAATTTCAAGGTCAACTGTAGCACGTGTTTTTTATAAAAAAAATTAACTCTCTCTTTAATGTTGTCGACCTGATAAGGAATATTTGAGGACAAGTGCATTTATCTACATTATAGATGCATAATTGCATATGTACTGTGATGACCTTATGAAATTCGTTATCACAAGGTCATAAGTTGTCATAACAATATCACCAGCCGTTTTTTTGGACTGAGTATGATACAATAGATATTCTCCACTCAGCATTTCTTTCACCTTTGTCTCAACAAAGTTTGGACCACCAACACAGTGGTTCTTCAGGATCAGAAACACACACATTTGTGTGTGTGTGTGTGTGTGCGTGTGTGTGTGTGTGGAGAGAGAGAGAGAGAGAGAGAGAGAGAGAGAGAGAGAGGAAGAAGAGAGGAGAGAGAAGAGAGAAGGAGAGAGAGAAGAAGGAGAAGGAAGAGGAGAGAGAAGGGAGAGAGAAGGGAGAAGGGGAGAGAGAGAAAGGGAGAAGGGGAGAGAGAGAGAAAGGGAGAAGGGAGAGAGAGAGAAAGGGAGAAGGGGAGAGAGAGAGAAAGGGAGAAGGGGAGAGAGAGAGAAAGGGAGAAGAGGAGAGAGAGAGAGAAAGGGAGAAGGGGAGAGAGAGAGAAAGGGAGAAGGGGAGAAGAGAGAGGAAAGGGAGAAGGGGAGAGAGAGAGAAAGGGAGAAGGGGAGAGAGAGAGAAAGGGAGAAGGGGAGAGAGAGGAGAGAAGGGAGAAGGGAGAGAGAGAAAGGAGAGGGAGAGAGAGAAAGGGAGAAGGAGAGAGAGAGAAAGGGAGAAGGAGAGAGAGAGAAAGGGAGAAGGGAGAGAGAGAGAAAGGGAGAAGGGAGAGAGAGAGAAAGGGAGAAGGGGAGAGAGAGAGAAAGGGAGAAGGAGAGAGAGAGAAAGGGAGAAGGGGAGAGAGAGAAAGGGAGAAGGAGAGAGAGAGAAAGGGAGAAGGGGAGAGAGAGAGAAAGGGAGAAGGAAACAGAGAGAGGGGGAAAAAATAGAGAGAGAAAGGAAGAAGTGTTGTAAACTTTTGACAAAAATCAAACATTATTGTTCTGTTGACATGTTGTGTAACTCTGACCCCACCCTCAGTTTCCTCTTGCTCATCTCTTTGATTGTCCTTCCACAGACTGATTCAAGGATTCAATTCAGACTTAAGGGCCGAAAAACAAAATAGGGTAAAAACGAATATAACCTGGTCCATACCTCAAGTTAGGGACTTAGGCCCGAATTATTAAACAGGATTAGTTAATCTTAGTGGACACTATCCCTTAGCTTTCACCTTGACAACAACTGTAGAGGTCATATCTGAGCCGGACTTTGTAGCTGTATATTACTTCTGTGGCGTAACGGAGCTGTGGCCAGCTTTCGTGACGGAAATCTTGTTTTAAAATACCTATCGGTCAACTGATATAATCTCGGGTTCGGCTTAAATTTACTAATCCTGTTTCATAATACGGCCCTTCGTCTCATGAGGACAATTTTTGAGGAGATTTAACCTGGGATGTTCTCAAATGCACGAAATCATCTAAGAAAATTTCAAAAGAAGGACAACAATACCGCGTTGACAAAATTTTTTTCTCTCTCCACAAAAATAAACATTGGTACACAAATGAAATTTAGAGAGAATAGCGGAGCAAAGAAAGAGGTTGGGAGGAAGAGAAACGAGGAGGAAAAGTGAAAGCCAACAGGGTTATTCAAAAGAGGATTTCGATGGGTACTTTGATGGTGCACTTGAGATTTTTTTTTCTTCTAATAACACAACAGAAAATACTTTCCACAACACAACAGATCCTCAAGATAGGACGCTTACTGCCAGGGAATCGCGAAACGAAGCCGATCGAGTGCCTCGCAGTTCCTCTGCCTCCATAAGTAACGGTCCTCCCAGTCATTATAATTATAATAATAATGAAAAAAATATCGCCTTATTTATACTGCCCGATTAAGACTACTTAAGTCCAATTATTCCAGCAGTAAGCCCAAGACTGATTATTATGTGGTAAAAACCCAAATGGGAGGATAACTTGTCATGTCCCGGCTGGGATTCGAACTCACGAATCCCTGGAATCTCTGGATTCACAGAGTGCCGCCTTTACCACTGAGCTACCGGGACAGAATCCGCAACACAGTTATTATCCTTCTTGGTTCAGTCAATGGTTGGGAACAATCGCCCATGCTCTGTCATGTTGAAGAAGAATTTAAAAAAAAACATTTTGGTGATACTTGGCCGTCAAAATTGTGATACGACATTGTTATTAGTTATTACATTGTACGGGATCTATGTATATTCTGCAGAACCTAAAATTACGGTGAGACAGAAACAAAAATGGAACGCTATTACACTTCCGATACCTTCTGTGATGCTCGGAAGTACCGAATTCACTCCAACAACCCTGTCGGGACAACCTACATTTCGGTTGGTGCCAGGCACCACACAAAAATACAATATCTACATAGATAGCATAAATAATACAGAAAGGAACGCACATAAAACTCAAGGACGCCGCGCTACAGGACTATATTTCCCTGATGGTCCCACCACGCCGTAAAACAGGACGGAGAAGAGGAGAAGGCGGAAAAAAAGGCCGCACTTTCTTGTACAAAATGCCTCTTCTTCCTTTTTTTTTCGTAAAAGTTTGGAACCACACCCCAAGTATTGATTTTTATTTTCCTTCTCGTAAAAAACATTCTTGTTCCTACCACCCCCCCTCTCCCCCCCTCCCGGTCACCCCTTGCGCCTCCTCTCAGCAACTCCCACCCAGGCTTTTGATAAAGTTCCCCCCCGAAAATGTTTCCCTACGTAAAAAGTTCCCCTCTCTCGTTTGGAACCCCGAAAGACTCTCCCCTATAATTTCCCGGCCCTTCTCTTCTCTTCCACCCCAGGAATTTCACCCTTCTCTCTCTCTCATCTTTAATAACCCACTTTCTCTCTCTTTTGTATCTGAAAAGGCCCACACAGTTTTCTCTCAACCCAAATATCGCTCTCTCTTTCCCCTTCTCCTCTCTCTCTCTCTCTCTCTCTCTCTCATACACTCCATTCTTTCTCTCTCCCCCTCAACACCCCTAACACAATACCCTCTCTTCTTCACACACATCCTTTCTTCTCCTTCACCCGAAACTTCCTCTTTCTCCCTCTCTCTTTCCTCCGTTCTAAACACATCTACCTCCCAACGATCCTTGAATCCTTCCCACTTCCAAAACTCCTCCCACCCTCTTCCGTTGCCTTCCCCAACACAAAACTCTTTCACCTAAAATCTTCTCCCCTCTTCTCTCCAACTCCGATCTCGTTTCCTAACCCACTTTTCCGCCTTTCAACATCCTCTCTCTCCTCTGCCTTTCCCAACACAACTTTCTCTACCCTATAACGTCTCCCCTTTCCTCATTTTCTACCCCCATCCCAACGTTTTTTCTCTCTTGTTAACCCCTCTCTCTCTCCCTCCATCTTCTTCCCCATCCTCCTTCTCCTTCCTCTTCCTCCTTCTCCTCTCACAACACAATTCTCATCTGCCTTCCACAACACGATTCTTTTTCTTCCATTTTTCACGCAACGCTAGGAGCGGAGGAATCCCGTTCTGAGGAAACAGGAATGGAATTCGCTTCCAGGCATTTCCCTTTATTTTCATATAAGGAAAAGCCTTTTCATTTTCTTCTTCAGCATTTTTTATTATTCTTCTTCTTTTTACGTTTCTTATCTTATAGAAATTTTTCTTCGTCATTTTTCTTATGCCGCTCAGAAAATGCTCAGCCCACACATAAATTATTATTACATAACCACAGTATGTAGATTCTCTTTTGCGTACATATGGCCGTATCCAGATGAAAAAAAAAAAAAAAAAAAAATACAAGTGGAATTATCTGAAGACCTATTTCGTCGAACTCTTGCCTGAGTTTTACATATTTTTATTTTTTTGAGTATTACATAATAGGTATTTCATTATGCACAATGCTTTTCTTGAATTATTTTTCTTAAAAAAATCGAGGGAAAAAAGAGACACCGGTGAAATCGTTACCGAAAAAAAATTCTTCTTATTATTTTGACAAAAATTTGAATTTTCATATCATTGGAATTTATGCATTGCAGCTTTTAAAAAGTACAAGAAGTACAGATTTTTACAGGAAAGATCTTAAGGGCAGAGTAGAGGGACCTCTGTCCAGCAGCAGACTACACTAAGGGCCGTATTATGAACTAAGGGCCGTATTATGAAACAGACAGAGTCCCTTAACACGCCCTCTAGAGGGAATTTAGTGGGCTGTGATTGGTTGAAATTCCCACTAGAGGGTGTGTTAAGGGATAATGTCCACTGAGATTAAATCTAACCCTGTTTCATAATTCGGCCCTATGACTCAACACTCTACACAGTGCTTCTTCTTACTTCTAATGCCGGGTCCACACTAAACGAACATTGTTAGCTAACAATGTTATTTCAAACAAGTCGTAAAAACATTTTCTAATGCCCGGTCCACACTGCGAACATTGTTAGCTAACAATGTTCGCTTAGTGTGGACCCGGCATAAGGGCCGTATTATGAAACAGGACTAGTAAATCTTAGCCGACCCTTAGAATTTATCAGCTGATCAATAGGTATTTTAAAACAAGATTTTTTTGTCTTGAAGGCTGGCTACAGCTCCGTTACGCCTCAGAATTAATATACAGCTTACAAAGTCCAGCTTAGTTATGACCTCTAGAGTTGTTGTCAAGGTGAAAGTTAAGGGATAGTGTCCACTAAGATCAACTAATTCTGTTTCATGATTCGGCCCTATGGTTTGTTTATGACCATAATTCAGGACCATTCATTGTGCAGTAGAGTAGGCTTGGGAAAAATTAATATAAGGCCATGCCTCGGCTTGTGACTCCCGTGCTACTCAAAATAGCGTACTTAAGACATTCATTCGTACGGTCCAAAAGTACGGTTGTTTCCTAACAGTAGGAAACCAAAATAATTTCGCTTTTTTTATACTGCCCAGTATGACTAATGAGTCCCATTTTTTTTTAAGATACTTGTGATCATATTATTTATTTATTCACAACATTATTCCAACAGTAAGCCTAATACGTATTATTAAAATTATTTGGTCTAAATCTTAAATGGGAGGATAACTCGTCCTATGACGGCTGGGTTTCAAACTCACGACCATTGGATTAGCAGTCAGGTATCTTCACCTCTCAGCTACCGGGTCATCCCTACAGTTCACCTGCAAGTTTTTTCCCCACCAAACACAGAGGAAGGAAGATTGATCCTCCATCCAACACGACCCTGTCGCTATGAATTCTATGCCGCTTTCCAAAACTTTATTATGAAAGTTCCCCAACCACGTCTCCTCCATTTCCTCTTTTTTCCTCACCTCCACTATTTACACCTCCTCACTTGTCCTCATCCACCCAACAATATAAACATTTCTCTCTCCCCATTACCTACCTCTCCTCCATTTCAAGTTAGCGATTCCAAACGTAGTTGTACGTATTTATGACCAGCTCGGCTTGAGCCTGCTGAGGGGGAGGATTGTGTCCATCAGCCAACATAAGTGAGAAAGTTGGTTCATTCTGTTACTTACCACTGGAACATGACTACTGTTACCAGCCGCCAGCGGAGATCGAACTTTGATACACTATAATAATAATAACACTCTCTAATGGAAGGTAACCACCAGACGATGTTAAAGCTCAAAGCTTTTTCTACCAGCTAACCCTCAGATTCTTATTATTATGTGGTCACAAACTCAAATTAATGAGGAAAAATTCATGCACTGGGTGGAATTCAAACCAACGGATACCTTCGCTACTTTGATTACCAGACTAGCGCGTTAACCACTCGACTACCAATGCACGATAATAAGTTACCTGAAGTTAATCTACATCGATCCTGGAGAAGAAATGAACTTGTATCCGCCTTAGTACGAGTCCATTCTTTGAAGACAATTTTAAACAGCAACAGCACAAACTAAAGTTTACATATTTGGGTTAATTAATCACAAGCAAGATAGACTTCAAAATTTCTCATATAAAATTTTCGTACCTTACTAAAATTCTCCGTCCTTGGGACTC
The DNA here is from genome assembly GCA_024516035.1 of Bactericera cockerelli. Classification (NCBI taxonomy): domain Eukaryota; kingdom Metazoa; phylum Arthropoda; class Insecta; order Hemiptera; family Triozidae; genus Bactericera; species Bactericera cockerelli. The sequence continues at coordinate 27,695,226 of CM044961.1, read as the reverse complement.
GAACCCCCAACCGCCGGATTGTTAAGGCAGCCAAGAGTTGCTGCCTTAACAATAAAGCTACTAAGGTAGTGATTATATTACTGATATTTTATTTATTTCTAATTTAAGCTCGCTTTCAACTGCATGGTCATGTGACGTAGTGATGACGGGAATTTCACCCTCCATTCACTGGAAACTCAGAAATCAGATATTCAAATTAACTTCAGCCAGCCTGAGTGAGCCAGGAATAGCTAAAATCACGAGGATTTGATTTTCGATTGTCACACAACCGAGACCTAGCCTCGCTAGACGTTGTTGAACTTCAGTGACACAACTAGTTCATCTGAACGTTCCTGAAAGATACAATAAGAAATAATTGAGTTTGCCAGCTTTGAATGTGCAATGACTAGTTGCCAACTGACATTATCCTGATTTTTTTTCTATTATTTTTGAATAACTCAAAATTCTCAAAATACCCTCTGTTTTGCAACACTGAAATGGTGATCCTCCAAAAGAAGCCCTTCAGCAAGTCTTCCAACGTTAAACACAATTCTATTATTATTATTATTATTTAACACTTTATTGGTCAACTACATACATTCAACAAAATAGGACATGATAAAAATAAAAATAAATAAAAAAACAAAATAGAATAGAATATGTAGTGAACCAAGGGCGAGATTAAAGCCTGTGGCTTTCTCTTCCACCGAACCCCATTTTATTATTTTAGAATAACCCGAAATTCTCAAAATCACATCTGTTTTATAAAAGTGCAATGGTGATCCTCCAAAAGAAGCCCTTCAGCAAGCCTATATACCAACTTTAACCCGAAGTTGAGAACCACTATCCTCACCTCCTATTACATCTGGAATCACCCCTCTACCTGTATGCTTCCCAAATCACTCCCTCTTTCTCCGCACATCCGCATTTCACTCCCTCTACCTCCCAATTTCCCCATCATTCTCTCTCTCTTCATCACCTCTGTAAATTCATTTTTCATTCCCAACTTTACTGCGTTTCGAAAACTCGCTCCTACCTCCCACTCGCTCCTACCTCCCACTCGCCTCTCCCTCCCCATTCGCTTTTGTGAGCTCGCTTCCAGGAAAACCTCCCCAGCCCCCAACTCCCCAGTCCCCTAGCTATGCACGTTGAGGTAGCGCAGGGCTGTGCCCCTGAGAGTCGTGGGAGGGGGCAATCACTCCCACCCACTCCGCCTTTATGCAAATGAGGACAGGAGTGGGGGCGGGGCACAATGAGGAGTGGTGAGGTGCTAATTGAAAGTGGAGGGGGGGAAGAGGGGAGTGGAGTATTGTTAATGCGAGGAGAAAGAGTAGGAAAGTAGTTACAGAAGGATGATGACAGTCATAGGAGGAGGAGAGGAAGGAGGAGAAGAGGAAGAAGGAGAAGGAAAATAGAAAGCGACAGAAACAAGTGAAGCAAAGAGAGCTGAATGCAATGACATCAGTTTATACTTCTGTCTTTATTTTTAGTTCACTATTTCCACACTTTTTGTTGTATTGTGGAAAGCGTCACTACTCACTGTGCTATTTGTATTGAGTGAAATGAGTCACGTGTTTGAAGAGTGCTCATACTCATATACTAGGGTGCCAGCATTTCTTCTTTCTTTTACTGTACTATTTTCTATCCATTACTCTACCTCTCTGGTACATTATTTTCTATCCATTACTCTACCTCTCTAGTATATTATTTTCTATCCATGACTCTATCTCTCTGGTACATTATTTCTATTCGATCTCTATTCCTTTTGGAAGGTACCTATTTTGTACTTCTGTAAGATTGATGATATTTCACTCAAGCAGCTAACTGAAAGGTCAACCGACATAGCTTTTAACCTTTGAACATTGTTGTACGGTGAAATGGTGCTAAGTGTGAAGCGCGGGTATTGATGAAGGATATTGATGGGCGCTTCCTATTTGTTACCTTCTGCTCTCTTGGCCAAACTTTCGCTTCTGGTAGTACTTACGGTACCGCAAACTGAACAAGCCACGGGGACCCAAAACAATTTTTTTTTTTTTTTGAGAATGCCAAAGGCATTATCACCACTCTTGATCAATCTTTGTTTATCTTTGATTAATTATACCTTATGACTGCACCTGTAGATGAAAAATTGTAAATAAAAATTGATCAAAGTTGTTGAATAATAATAAGTAAAAGGAATACATATTTTTAGACACTAAAAATCTCTACAATGTGGTAAATATGAAATATACAAACAAACTCCGTAGGTCGATTGAGAAGGTGGCTGATTTGTAAGCTGGAGTTCGCTTCGAGTCCCATGAACGGCAAAAAATTTGTAAGGCGAGTTTAACTCATTGTGACATTACACTTTTGAAAAATACTAAAATAAAAAAATCAAAATCAAAAATAAATTAATTCGAACTCACTAAACCCTAACAGGAACGAAACGAAAACCCTAATCACGGTGTGCACATTATTTTGGTTCTCCTGCAACATACATAAAATCCAGCCCGCATCTGCTATCGAATCAGTTCTCAGAAAAATTCACCCCTCAATCGGGAATTGAACCCCCAATCACCAGATTGGAGAGCACGTGGTTGACCTCTCGACCACTTGCGCGAACCTAATCACCTAATGGCATCTCTAAAGTGCCAGTTATGTGAATGAGGTGAATCACACATTGCAATTTGAAATGAAATATATTATATCAATTAACACCCCTTAAAAAAAAAATGAAAAAAAGAATTCGTCCAATGAATTAGAGAATTCATAAGAAAAGCCTATTTATAAACTAACAACAGCAATAACACTTCTTATCGAGTTAAATGGGCATTAAACGGTAATTCACCTTTTTGCATTGAAATTAATGACATTGATTCTGCTTTTATCAGTAGTATTCCAGTGATAATAGACACTTGTTATGTTAACATCGCTGGAGCAGGATTAAAGGGTCTCATTATTCCAGCACTCTAGCACTTGTTGTGATGCTATGATTATGTAGTTAATTTCTCAAATAACAATAATAATAACAGTTTTTAGTGGAAGGTAACCACTACGCGAGGACAATGCTCAAAGCATTTTCTACCGTCTAACCCTCTAGAGTCTTATTATTATGTGGTCACAAACTCAAATAAATAAGAAAAAATCATGTACTGGGTAGGATTCGAAACAACGGATCCCTACGCTACCTGGATTAACAGACCAGCGCGTTAACCACTTGCTGACTACCAGTGTACGGTAAAATAACATCTACATATAATAAAAGGTTGGGTGGAAGAGATTACCATGGGCAATAATCCCGCCCTTTAGTAGGGACATCTGTTTGTATTTTATTATGTTGTTTATCTTTTCTTTTATTCAGTATGACCAGTATGAACATCAGAAAGTTGTTTATCTTTTCTTTTATTGTTTATATTATTCTAAATTTTGTATTTTATAATTACTTGTTTGTACATAAGTCCTATTAATACAGAATTATATAATAATAAAATTACGGTTCGGTTGGGATTCGAAACCTCTCCTCATCAAAGTCATGCAGAAGTGAACCTCCATACATAATTAATTATTATTGAAAAGTCAAAGAAGTATCCCATATTTCGTAATTACTTGTTTGTACTTAAGTCCTACTAATAAAAAAATTAAATAATAATACCTAATACCCACTTCTCTTAGAAGCCCTTCAAAGCTTAGGAGAAGTATACCTTTGTATAAATGTTTCTTTATAAAGAAAAAAAAAATTATACGGTTCGGTCAGGACTCGAACCCTCTCCTCATCAAAGTCATGCAGAAGTGAACCTCCATACATAATTAATCATCATTGAAAAGTCAAAGCATCAGCATCCCGCTAAACTCTTCTTTCAAAATTGCACATGCACAAACTTGGAAGAAAAAACTCCCCAACTTTCTTTCTTTCTTTCTTGCAGCTTTTATTTCGAAGGATTCGCCGGCAAACTTTATGCAAAATTAAGACCCGGAGGGTGAAGCTAAACGCCCCCCCCCCCTCCCTTGTTCAAGAAAGTAATTAAAAATTTATCAAAGAACTTTACTTCTTTTTTTTTTATAGCGTGGGAGGAGCAACCCCTCCTCCCACGCTGCGTAGGGCTTGCTTCCTGCAGGAACAATGTAATAGGAGAAAGATATTGGATTATAAAGTTAGGGCCAGTGGGGGATCTCATGTCCAAATTTATTTATTTCAATTAAATCAGATAAAACGCTCCTTCCAGTTCTTCACGAGCCTGCAAGGTGCCCGAAACACTTGCCGCATTCCCTTTTTGTCCAAATGAGAAATGGGATTGCAACCAAGATAAGAGAAGACCCTGCATGAGGATAAAGATTAGATAAGTATCGTAAGTCGGACTTCCAACCAATCACAACACGTCACCCTTCGACAACAGATCCTGTTGTTGTAATCCTGTTTAATAATTTGGCCCTATGTAAATACAACAGTCGAAACTAAATAAAAGAGGACTCTAAGGGACCAACATTTTTTCTCATTTATAATAATAATAATAATGTTTTTTTTTATTGTTGAATGATACCTTTCGGTGTTTACAATGTTGTGCTTAAAACTAAATTAAAACTAAATTCTTAAGACTATAAAGGTAATGAATGATGTTAGGGAAAAAGTAATTTAGGTAAGTAAATAATAAAAATAATAAAAAATGTAGTAGAGTTGTAGAGAGAAGGAGAAAAAATAGGAGCGAATTGAGAAGAAGAGAAAATAGGAGCGAGAGAAAATTTAAGGGCTCACCAGGTCAGCTGGTCATCAAATGAATAAGGAACCAAGTCCAGCAGTCGTTCTTTAAGTCTGTTCTTAAAGGTCTTAGCCTCAAGTAGCCTTACTTCCTCAGGGAGTTTATTATATGTTTGAATACCCAATTTCAAAAATGATTTCTCCATGATTTTGTTATTGCTTATTATTATTTTATTTTTATTTCGCGTATTGTGCTCATGGATTTTACTATGCTTAGTGAGGTTGGGAGAAAGCTTGTGTATTAGGATACATGAATCTAGCATTACCTGGCCATAAACAGTTAATATTTTATTTTCTTTAAACAGAGATCTACATGATGTCATTTTGCAGAAACCAAAGATAGCACGGACAGCTCGTTTTTGTAAAAGAAAAATTGAGCGGATTTCAGATGAATAACCCCAATACACAAGAGCATAGCTCATCAGGCTATGGAAATAGGAAAAATAGGAAATGAGCGCAGTGCTGGAGCTAACATTCCTGCGGACTGAGGAGACAGCAAATACAGCTTTTGAAAGCTTAGATATAGTTAATTGTATATGAATTTTCCATGTTAATTTACTGTCAACTACTAGTCCAAGGAATTTAACTTCAGCTGCGGGGGAAATGGATATATCCAAGGAATTAATAGGTGGAAGAGTGGAAGATGGTTGGGAGTTGAAATAGATGTAGGAAGTTTTAGACTGGTTCAGGCTAAGTTTGTTAGCACTGAACCACTTAATTATGTTCGACATCACCTCAGCAGCTCTTGCGAGAACATCTGAAAGATTAGTACCATTGACTAGAATAGTAGTGTCGTCGGCAAATAAAGTTAGAGATGCCCTTGGATCTGCCGAGATGATGTCGTTCACGTATAAGAGGAAGAGGAGGGGTCCAAGGACTGATCCTTGAGGCACTCCTGTAAGAACTTGAAGACTGGATGAGAATGTATAGGAGGGGTTAGGAGGAAAGAAGAGAGAGGTTGAGCTGTTGATTTCTGACAGCTGTGATTGAGATTGAGATTGTTGTCCAGATCTAGTAGGTAGAGACTGCTGCAGGTGAATTATAGAACTGGACGAGGGGAGAGGGAGTGAAGAAGATGTTTGGGAGGGATGGGGAGGGAGTGTGTTGGGATAAGTGGCAGTTGTAGTAGTAGTAGTAGTAGTAGAGTTTGCAGAATTTGGAACTTTAACTTTCTGCCGACGAGAAGAGAGATAGGACTGGATCCAATGTAGAGCCCCATCTCTAATGCCAAAGGATGGAAGTTTGGATAGGAGGAGGGCGTGGTCAACACAATCGAAAGCCTTTGTGAGATCACAAAAGACTCCGATAGCGTGCTGACCTGACGCCAAAATAATATCCAATTCTTGCAAAAAGTTAGCTACGGCATCAGAGGTAGAGCGTCCATTGCGAAATCCAAATTGTTGATTTATCAGTAAATTATTAAGTTCAAGGTGAGAAGAAATACGGTTAGAAACTAGCTTTTCGAGAACCTTGGAAAAATTATTTAATAAGGAAACTGGACGAAAATTGTTCAAGTCTGTAGAATCTCCTTTTTTATGAATTGGAGTTATGATGGCATTTTTGAATAGAATAGGAAAAGTCGAAGTACTGAATGAAGTATTGAATATGAATGCTAGTGGACCTGCGATAGTATTAATAACTTTCTTAATCACAGTCATAGGTACATCATCCTCCCCACAAGAGGTTTTATTTTGCATCCTCTTAACTATTTTAATTACTTCTGACGGAGAACAGGCAGATAAAGTAAACAAGGGTGGGGTAGGAGAAGAAGAAAGATGAGAAGTATGAGGGGAAGAAAGAGGAAGAGAGAGAAGAGAAGGAGCGAGAGTAGTATGGGAAGGAATAGAAGAAGAAGGATGAGAGGAAGACGGAGGAGAAAAAGGAAGAGAGGAGGAAGAAGGAAGAGAATAGTGAGGAAATGGAGGAGGAGGAGGAGAAGAAGAAAAAGAAGTGGAAATAAAAGAGGAAGGAAAAGAATTAGGTGGAAGAGAGGAAGAAGTTGGAGGAGTAGGAGAAGAAATAGGCGGTTGAGAAGAGGAAGAAGGAGGATAATAAGGAAAGAAGGAGGAAGGAGGAGGAGGAGGAAGAGAGGAATAAGAAGAAATAGGCGGAAGAGAGGAGGAAGGAGGAGGAGGAGGAGGAAGAGAGGAATAAGAAGAAATAGGCGGAAGAGAGGAGGAAGGAGGAGGATATGGAAGAGAGTAAGCAGAAGAAATAGGCGGAAGAGAGGAGGAAGGAGAAGGAGGAGGAGGAGAGGAATAAGAAGAAATGGGCGGAAGAGAGGAGGAAGGAGAAGGAGGAGGAGGAGGAGAGGAATAAGAAGAAATGGGCGGAAGAGAGGAGGAAGGAGGAGGAGGAGGAGGAGGAAGAGAGGAATAAGAAGAAATAGGCGGATGAGAGGAGGAAGGAGGAGGATATGGAAGAGAGTAAGCAGAAGAAATAGGCGGAAGAGAGGAGGAAGGAGGAGGAGGAGGAGGAGGAGAGGAATAAGAAGAAATGGGCGGAAGAGAGGAGGAAGGAGGAGGAGGAGGAGGAGGAAGAGAGGAATAAGAAGAAATAGGCGGATGAGAGGAGGAAGGAGGAGGATATGGAAGAGAGTAAGCAGAAGAAATAGGCGGAAGAGAGGAGGAAGGAGAAGGAGGAGGAGGAGAGGAATAAGAAGAAATGGGCGGAAGAGAGGAGGAAGGAGAAGGAGGAGGAGGAGAGGAATAAGAAGAAATAGGCGGAAGAGAGGAGGAAGGAGAAGGAGGAGGAGGAGAGGAATAAGAAGAAATGGGCGGAAGAGAGGAAGAAGGAGAAGGAGGAGGAGGAGAGGAATAAGAAGAAATGGGCGGAAGAGAGGAAGAAGGAGGAGGAGGAGGAAGAGAGGAATAAGAAGAAATGGGCGGAAGAGAGGAAGAAGGAGGAGGAGGAGGAAGAGAGGAATAAGAAGAAATGGGCGGAAGAGAGGAAGAAGGAGGAGGAGGAGGAAGAGAGGAATAAGAAGAAATGGGCGGAAGAGAGGAAGAAGGAGGAGGAGGAGGAAGAGAGGAATAAGAAGAAATAGGCGGATGAGAGGAGGAAGGAGGAGGAGGAGGAAGAGATGAAGAAGAAGAAAGAGTTGCCTGAGAGGATGAGGAAGGGGTTGAAGTAGAAGTTGTAGGAGACGGGGTTGAGCTCATTGTTTTAGCGATATTGATCCAGTAAGCATTGAATGTGTTTGCTACAGCTAAATCATTTTCAATACATTGATCACCCACATTGAGTTTGAAAGTATCCTTGGTTTTCTTGTTGGTGTATTTAGAATAAGATTTTATTATATTCCATATTGTTTTTATTTTCTTTTGTTTTGGCACTTCATTGATTTTTTGAGCTGTATACATAGACTTGGCTTCCTTAATTACTTTCTTGAGAATCCTACAATAAGTACGATAGTACAAGAGAAAAGAGGTATCACGAAAGTGAAGAGTTAGTTTAAAGAGTGAACTCTTGTTCTTACTTGATGTCTTGATACCTTTCGTAATCCACTCTTTCCTTTTTACTACACCACTGGTCACAAATTTATAAGGGAAATGAATATTAAATAGGGAAATAAAGATGTAATAAAATGATTGGAGTTGATCATCGACCTCGGGTGACTGATAAACAGGTAGGAAATCTGCTTTTGATAATGATTTTTTAAAGGCTTCAATTTGATTTGATGTAAAGGTCCTCTTTAAAAACTTTCTCCTTTGCTTTGTTGTTTTTAGTTTGATATTTCACAACCTGAGCATGCTTATGATCACCAATATCGCTAAACAAATTTGTTTGATTTTGATTAAGAAGTAATTCAGGAGAGAAATTAATGAAAATATTATCTATGCATGAGGAAGTTACTCCCTTCTCAGATTTTGTGATTCGGGTTGGACTAAGCACGGTTGGTTTAAAATTGTGCTGGTTAAGAAGTGAGATCAAGTCTAGTTTGTCTTTTGAATTCTCAAGAAGGTCAATGTTAGTGTCTCCACAGATTATTACGCGGTTGAAAGGTGTTAAGTGTTTTAGGAGGCGTTTAAATCGATTAAAGAAAATTTTTATTTTAGACTGAGGATTATTTGATCTGTACAGAGCAACAACAACCGTGTCAAGTGAAGTTGATTTGATAGCTGAGTACTCAAAGCTATAAAGTACAGGTTCACAGTCCAAAGAGAGAGGTGAAAAGTCCAGAGTGTCCCTGGTGTAGAGAGCAACCCCTCCTCCTCTGGTTTTGACACGATAGTAAGCTGCCGTATTGACATAGCCAGGAATATTATGGCACGGGGCATTCTCCTCCGTAAGCCACGACTCAGTCACACATATCACATCAGGCTCAAGCTTATGGTTATCGGAAAGGCTTTGAAGAAATAGTTCGAATAGAGGGATTTTATTTTTTAGACTTTGAGCGTTTTGGTGCAGAACAGTAACTGTAGAGTTATGTAATGGTTTAGGTTTCCGCTTGATTTTAGTTCCTCTAGGTTGACTATTGGTAGGATTGGGGTAAGAAGAATAAATTTTGGGAGGGTGAGATGAGTCGGCTATGTTAGTAGTGATTAACGATATACAAGTGTTTGAAGTATCGATAGTTGTTTTGTCAGAGGGAACTAAAAGAGAAGGAGATTGAAAGTTATTCTGTACAGGTAGACTAGAGTATAAAGTTAAAATAACGTTTGAAATTATATTTCGAGGGTAGAAAGGTGTTGCAAGAGGCGAAAGCCTAGAATTAAACTTTGGGTAGAAAGGAGAAGCGTACGGTGAAAGTCGAGAAGTAATATTGGGGTAGAAAGGAGGGGTAGACGGTAAAAGACAAGAATTACACACATTCTTGTGCCAGGTAAGTGATGTAGGTAATTTGTGAGATTTAAATACATGTAAAATCTTAAAGTTTATAATATTCAAAACTTTGAGCAGGCTGTGGAGTAATAAAAGGTTACTATAACCTCTCTTAGAAAAAATATATTCATACAAAGTTATTACAGGATGTAGTAGAAACCAATAACCAAGTTTAGAAGCCCGGGAGATGTCTTTCAACCTAGACAAAAAATTCATAACAGATTGGGATTCGAACCCAAATAGAGTTTGTAGAATGACAACATACAAGTATAGTTCATTACTAGGTATAGTTATTAAATAGATTAAAAATTTATCATTCAATCCACAATATAACCTGTAGGATTTTGAGTGATTCATCTGGTATTCTCTATTATAATATTGGTTAAAAAGTAAAATTACAGGGTGTAATGAAATATTAGAGAAAGAGAGAGTAATACAGGTATGATCAGAAGTTCGAATTACAGATCGATAGTTTGTATATCTTCTGGTTACTGAATGCACTTTTTTAAAGTAAGATTGATGTACGAGTACAGAAAATAGTAAGAAAGAAATTCTATTATCATTATTTACGAAAAAGCTGATTTTTGAGAGTCCCGGTGAAATTGGTAGTTTCATTCAGGGTGTCATCCTGCTGACCACTAGGGCTGTGGAAGAGATCTGAGTCATCCGAGTCCCTGGAGCTGTCCATGAGAAAGAGAGTGGTCCTGCCGGGCGGTGGGGTTGAGGGAGTAAGTATCACATCGGAAGTAGATTGAATCGCACGCGTTGTAGAGGAGTCGTGGCTCTTCAGTGCCTCACTGATGTTCTCCAAGATGAAATGTTTCAGTTTCATGACAAACTCACATTTACCATGCATGTTCAGGTGCAGGCCATGCCTGGTGAAGTAATGTCTCTTGAGGAACGAGAATGAGTCAAAGTAGAGGAATCCATGTTTTGACGCCAAGTCATAGAGATCAAAGTTAGAGTTGTAGATGTTGAAAGCAGAATTTGAAAAGGCTTTGTCAAATCTGGCAGGAACACTGTTTATTATAATATTAGTTTTTCCAATAAGTGGTTTTAGTTGACTTAGATTGAAAGATTTATTTTCACCAGGGATCCATGATGAGTAGTCATTAGTACCGGCAATTATAACGATACCATCAGAAAAGGTAAAATCTGAACACATTGAAGAAATACTTTCTATGACTTGAGAGAATTTTGCGTTTGGTTTTATCATAGAATACACATTGCACGAAGAAACACAATACTGTCGCAGGAGTTCATTAACATTACGCCCCATGCTGTCGGAAAATATAAAAACACGATTTAGTCTGATGAGAGGAGTGTCAGTGTTATCACGTTTTACTTGAAGTACAGTGGAACTGGGGATTGAAGAGGACGAAGCCGTGTGTATATCAGGTGACAGTTGTTTGGGTTTAGTTATTTTTAGATTAGGATGTGTGGTTGACGTTACATTGTTCTTTACAGTAGCAGATTTTTGTTGTAGTATGGAACTCTTAGGTGTTACAACGGAAGATTTAGGTGTTTTAGCTTTGGTATATTTAACTTGGTTAAGATCAGATTTCGTTGCAGACTTATTTTTATTAGTAAAATTTGGAGTAGAGTTATTGTTTAGTGAGTGATTATGAATAAGATTGACGGTTAGAATCTTGTCTCTATCTTTGGATAGAGCAATTTTAGCAAAACATCTAGTATCTGAACATTTATAAGACAAAGATGTACGAGTAGCACGATACCGAAGGAAAGTTTCATTATCACAGCGGATAGAGTCTGAGTCAATAATATCAACACTAAGATTCATTTTTAAAAACTAAATATCACAGAAAACTAGAAAGTAAAAAGTCACAAGCCGAATTAATTTTACACGATCTAAATTTTACAAGAACTTTTTACGAACTTTTTACTAGAAAGTAAAAAGTCATCACTAGTTAATGCATTAGGATAGGATGTAGTAAGAAATGTATTATAGCGAGTAATAAGTATATTAAAGTGAGTAGTAGACTAGATTACCAAAGATATTTCACGAATAAAGTGGCACTTTTGAAAATGGAGGAAACAGTCAAATAGTAGAATTCAAGACGAGTAAATTGGTATTAAAAACTTATTATTTTCATAATTTTAAACACTAATAAAACAATATCTTAACGGAGCACGATGTAAAGCGTGTCTGGACCGGCGCGCTAAGGGGCTTTTCAGTTTACAGAAAAGACTTCTTGGATGGTAATTTTTTCTTATAGAGAGGAATTCTTACGTTTACAGAGATAAATTTGACCAGGAAATCGTTCTCTCAAATTTAAGTTTCTCTTATTTCCAGTTCTCTTGCGGTTCCAGGATATGCAAAGTGCAGCGCTGGGAAGTATTTTTCCTCCACCAACGCCGCCACTGATTGGAAAAAGGGAAAATGGAAATGATACGCGGAGCTGAGTACGTGTATTATTATATAATTTAAAATATTACATAATGAAGGAGCCTCGAGGAAAATTCTTCAGAGGCTTAAGCCAGGTACACGATATGTTTCCAAATTAAACAGAGGGGAATTTTTGAGAAATACCTGAAAACTTCAAACCTGAAAATGCAGTAAGAAGATCTTGAATTATTTTCTTTTTTTATATTTTAATTAAAAAATATGAGAGGTTCCGTCTTTGTAATATTCTTGCTCATTATGGTTCTTTGTAAAAGAAAGTACAGATTTTTCTTTTCTTTTCATTTTTATGTACAAACAAAACCATGTGACAGCACCTACAGCACGGACAGTCAAAAGAAGGCAGAAAACAGTTATTTTACACATTTTTTGAGGGGGGGGGGCAGTCCAGCGTAACGAGTGTATACCTCTCACCCACCCATTGATGGGTAAAAAAGACCATACTTTCTTTCCCTTCAGGTGATAATTCAAGAGGAGTCTCCAAGTCCGTTTCAAAAAAGACAAAAGGGCCAAAGTTAAATTACTTACTAGTCGCTGCGTCGAAATTCGAACGGTTCATTCAATTTGTGCACTATTAGTAGGTGGTAAGTCATGCCATGTAGATACATACCTGAAACAGATCATAAAAAAGTTATTTAAAAACATGAAGAAATAAACTGGTGTGAACATCACGCGACTTTCTATTTATAAATCTGAGCAGATTTTTTTTATTTAGAAATTCAAAAAAAAAAAAAAAAAAAGTGAAAAAGTAAAAAAAATGTAACAAAAAGTAAAAAATAGTGTTTGGATGGAAGAGCTCCATCAGGACAATTCGGATCAAACAAAGTTATCATATTTGTGTTAATGACCTACGTGATATAACAAATACTCAAAATCGCTTTACTAAATCTACACCGAAACCGGGACTCAAACCATACCGACCTCCAGGTTACAAGTCTGCCGTCTTATCGATCAAGCTACTGAGGTCGGTCAAAGTAAGAACAAGTCAACAAGCGAACGCATGGAAACATGAAATTCATCCCACACAATGTACGGATTTTTCCACATTAAGTATCAGAAACTTCAGCAACACCCTGTAATTCAAAATAAGGAACAACAACAAAACATAAAATCACAAAGAAAACTAGAATATCTACGCAGGCAATCTGAAGACAGCGTGCCTCACAAGTAGAGACATCTTAATAAGATGAACTATACTGCCCAATATCCGAAATTGGACACCTAGCCTGACATAATTATACATATCCCGCATTTGATTCAATTCCACTCTTTAGTGAAGGTTAATGCTCAGAGGAAGGTTAACCAGTCGAGGTTAATGGTAAAAGTATTTTCTACCACCTAACCCTCAGACACTGAACTAGAACATTCTTGTCTACAAGTGTTTTTTTTTTTTATCAATCTGCAAAACAATCCGATCCAATGGTTAGAGAAGATAGCGGGCGAAGGAGGTTATATCCACAAAAGATTTTCATTATTACTCGATAAAGAACGTTTCCCTTCTTGGGCAGAACGGCAGTTCATACGTGTGTGAAAGTGCTTTTTGGTATGTTTGAACAGTGTATTATTTTACCACTTACAATTCCTCTCCTGCTCCATATACCTCCCGATAGGCCGAAAATCCCATTCAGTCCAAAGAATTATTCTTTGGCCTTTATCAAACTTCATTCCTTACTCGAAATCCCGATTGCTCGAAACTCTTGATAACTCGAAATGATGTTTCTGATGTCCTTGAATTGCGAGTTGCAGAATTTCGCTTTAAGGGTGGATTTAAAATGAGCTCTCGATAACTCGAAATGATGTTTCTTATTCCCTTGAATTGCGAGTTAGAATTTAAAAAGAGAATTAACAACAGCCTAATAGTGCGGACAAATAATCACAAAGAGAAGGACATTCAGAGAGTCCACCCCCATTGCACAACAACCATGGAGTAATTTGCATTTTCGCCCTCTCTTTACGAGCACAAAATGTACATTAAAACATTTCTTCTTTCACGTAACCTCTTTCGAAAACCCAACATCGAGAATTGTCGCTTTTACAACTTCATGTATGCCTACGAAACCAATACGTCCACGAGTGGGGCAAAACTTTCGAGTCAGCCTGTGCAGGCAATAACAATGATTTGATGAAGCTATAGGCAGGCAGAATTCGGATCGGATTGAATTGAGCACCGTCACATCTGTACCGGATCACTCACTGAGAACAGCACGCAGGAAAAAAGTATGCCTATCTGTGGGCTGATACATTACATGTACATACACATATCTGGTCGAACCTAGGTAAAAGAAAACTGGAGAACTAACTTGGTATAGTCAAGTGGTATAGTAAAAAATTAGTGTAGTCCGACTACCTATTTTCTTGGTAGTGTGGTCTGGTAATACTACAGGTAGCGTAGGGATCCGTTGGTTCGAATCCCACGCAATGCTTTTCCTTGTTTATTTCAGTATAATGATCACATAATAATAGTACTCTGAGGGTAAGGGTAAGGTGATGGAAAATAGTTTCAGCATTAACCTCGCGTATTGGTTACCTTCCAATAAAGGGTCAATTATTATCATTAGTAGAAAAGTTTTCAGGGCAATTTTACCTCTGTATGAGGAAAATAACGTCTTTCTAGGAGAAACCTGGATCTATGAGAAAATATTGAAGGTAAAAAAAAAAATCTCTGTAATAGGGAAAATAATTTCTTTTCAAGAGAAACCTGGATCTAAGAGAGAAATGTCAGTATCAGCGCATGAGTTTTAGTTATAAAAACACCTGAATGGAAATGAGTATTTAAAAAAACACTTGTATCCTTTTTTACTCTTTTTAAAGATGAGTGTTTTACAGCCTTTTTCATTTAGGGCCATGAACTCCTGTTTCACATTCTGATCTGTGTTGTAGCCTAATACCCATCCCGTAGTATGCCTCCCCTCTGATGGGCGAGAAGTGACATAATACTTCCCATTTAGGTGCTGGGTTAACACGAGCGCAACGGAAGGTATCCCTTACAAACAACTGTAACCAAATTTTGAATACAAATTTTTGACGGCGCGGGGATTCAAACCCGAGACTTTCCGCACGGCAAGCGAGTGCTTAACCACTGAGCTATTCGTGCGCTCATTATTTATTAAGTGTTTTTAAACACACATTTCCCCAAACGCTCATTTTCCTGTTTTTAAACTTTAAACAAACTTTAAACACTCATTTTCCTATGAGTTGTTTTGCAAAACTTGTACACCCTGTATAATCCCTCAAATCACAAGAATGACATCAGTAGCAACTACATACTACTGTTACACATAACTATATCAACTATAAATCACTATATCACCTATAAATCACTATATAGCAACCGGAAAATAATCATCACGGTTATTCATCTTACGATTTCGCGCGCATTGCAAAACCTAATATTTCGGATGGTCCTACTTCACAATGCTGTGGTACGAGATGAAGAATCAAGAATGGCTCTTCGCGAATTGACACGGAGTGTGGGTCACGATTTTTTAGCATCGATTCCAAATTATTTTTGGCACAAAAGGATAATATATACTTATCGGTAAACGTACTTCAGAGGATGAAGATCTTCTTCTTCAAAAAGAGAGTTCAAGAAATGGTTAGGTAGATGATTTAATTTGATTTTTTTTTTAATATAATATAGAATGAACTCAGCAACTCGATCGATAAGGCTGCGGACTTGTGTAACCCGGTGGTTCGCGTATGACAAGTATTTAGTAAGGCGCGTTTGAGTAGTTGATGTGATTAACACAAATTAATATGATAACAGAGTTATTCTAACATTGTTATTGCCATAGGCAATAACCCCGCCCTTTAGTTAGGACTTTTTTGTTTCTAATTTTTTCATTGTTAAATTAATTATTTGTATGGTACAATTGTACATAATGTCCATTTATATCTATGTTGTATAATAATAATAATAATAGAGTTATATGATATCAAATCAACAGAAATCTGATCAAGAATAAAATAATAATTGTTGTACAAAAACGTGTCCTTCACTTTAATTATTTAAAAAAAAGTTTACTTTCAACAAATTAATTACGGTATTAAGTAGGTACGTTTAAGAAATACCCGCAGCTTGTTACATACATTTACAAAACATTATGGTTCATTTTCATACAAACTTATAAAATTTAATTACGCATTATATTTTATGATCATATTAACAAAATAAATGACATGACAGATTACATTCAGAAAGAACATGATTATTTTCAAACACAACAAACAATGATACAAAAATACAACATAAATTGAAATAAAAGTGTTTCAAGGGTACTTATACTACTTAGATGACAACATTGAACAGTGTTTATATTGTGTAAAGAAATAATAAAGATTAGTATTTATAAAAAGAAGAAAAATCATTCATGTAATACTAGAAAATAACATACCAACAAAATTAAAATGAAGATTATGGAACATATATTTTCTATGCCAGATTGTATGTCTACATGACAATAAGTATGTCTTCATATCTTCTGGCAAAAAGGGACTCTTAAGTCCTACGCCACGCCGGCGCCGGCAAACAAGTTATCATATATTTTGTATTAAATTAATCACTTTTGTGATGTCACAACCACGCAAAGGAACTTTACTAAATCTTTAGGACTTGAACCACCGACCTCCAAATTGCGAGTCCGCTGCTTTATCGATCAAGCTTTTGAAGTCAGGTCCGCGCGCGCCGGCAGTAAAAGTATTTTCTTCTTGTAATTTGCAATCTTATCCAGTACAAATACATGACATGTAAAGTACATATTTATATGTACTTAATGTTTTCTTTATGAGCAGAGAGCAAAGGATAGAGCAGGATTATTAACAAGGGAGGATATCCTCTCCAAATATTTCAAGTTCTTCAGGGGTGACGCAACCTATCTTTCAGCAGAGCCTCTTTCACAATCGTAAGTAATGTGAACAACTGAATAATACTGAATAATGCATAGAAAAAAAAAGAAAAAAATGGGGTCCGCACAGCATTAAATAAGGAGTAAATTAAATCCAGCGTCTTGAAGAAAAAAAATCTAAAAACTTGTTGAATGGAAGAAAATTGAGACCGGCCTCCTCTAATTTTCACTTGTGTGAATATCGACTTAATTAAATGACGATAATATTGTGCAAACATTGAACTGTCGGCGTAACGCAGTTCATGAATTCAGAGGGAGAGAAGTTATAAATGAAGAAATCCAGGCTGGAAGATTTGAAGGGGGAAGGAAAGTATTCGCTCTTATTCTTGAAAATTAAGACATAACAATATCACCGCCCTTAGCATATCACTAAGGGTGGCGCATTCCAGAGATTTAAAAAGAATTTATAGAAAATTCTGACGTTTCTCGATGCATTCTGGATGCACGAAATTTCACCATATCACCGCCCTTAGCATATCACTAAGGGTGGCGCATTCCAGAGATTTAAAAAGAATTTATAGAAAATTCTGACGTTTCTCGATGCATTCTGGATGCACGAAATTTGATTTGTAATCTTAAGGAAACATTTTGCTGTCACTCAATCAACCCTAAGAATTGTAAAATTTACTAAATTTACTTTTTTTTAGTGTGTGCATTGCTGTTCGCAATGGTTAAGACGCTAGTCTGGTAATCCACAGGTAGCGTTCGCTCCCTAGGTTCGGATCCCATCCTATGCATGAATTTTCCCTCACATATTCGAGAATTGGACCGACCACAGCACCAAAAAAGCTGCAATATTATCGGGCAGTATTATCAAAGGAGAGTGTAAATAGCTGCTGT
The DNA here is from genome assembly GCA_024516035.1 of Bactericera cockerelli. Lineage (NCBI taxonomy): Eukaryota > Metazoa > Arthropoda > Insecta > Hemiptera > Triozidae > Bactericera > Bactericera cockerelli. The sequence goes on along the minus strand of CM044961.1, from coordinate 27,677,525 downwards.
TTCATGGCTACGCAATAAAACGAAAGAGAAACACTCATCTTGAAAGTAGAAATAATACCTAATATGGCTAAATAAAAACTAGCTCAGAATCGAAATCAATGGAGGAGGCATTTGGTCCTCTAGGCCCTAGCCACGTATAAGTAAGTATAGGTATGTCTGGCTGGGGGACTATAAACAGGGAGTACACCAGCAGTCTGGCTGGGGGACTATAAACAGGGAGTACACCAGCAGTCTGGCTGGGGGACTATAAACAGGGACTAGACCAGCAGTCTGGCTGGGGGACTATAAACAGGGAGTACACCAGCAGTCTGGCTGGGGGACTATAAACAGGGAGTACACCAGCAGTCTGGCTGGGGGACTATAAACAGAAAGGAGTCCAGCAGTCTGGCGGGGGGACTATAAACAGGGAGTACACCAGCAGTCTGGCTGGGGGACTATAAACAGGGAGTACACCAGCAGTCTGGCTGGGGGACTATAAACAGGGAGTACACCAGCAGTCTGGCTGGGGGACTATAAACAGGGAGTAGACCAGCAGTCTGGCTGGGGGACTATAAAAAGGGTATAGATCAGCAGTCTGGCTGGGGGACTATGAACAAGGAGTAGACCAGCAGTCTGGCTGGGGGACTATAAAAAGGGTATAGATCAGCAGTCTGGCTGGGGGACTATGAACAAGGAGTAGACCAGCAGTCTGGCTGGGGGACTATAAACAGGGAGTAGACCAGCAGTCTGGCTGGGGGACTATAAACAGGAAGTAGACCAGCAGTCTGGCTGGGGGACTATAAACAGGGAGTAGACCAGCAGTCTGGCTGGGGGACTATAAACAGGAAGTAGACCAGCAGTCTGGCGGGGGGACTATAAACAGGGAGTACACCAGCAGTCTGGCTGGGGGACTATAAACAGGGAGTAGACCAGCAGTCTGGCTGGGGGACTATAAACAGGAAGTAGACCAGCAGTCTGGCTGGGGGACTATAAACAGGAAGTAGACCAGCAGTCTGGCTGGGGGACTATAAACAGGAAGTAGACCAGCAGTCTGGCTGGGGGACTATAAAAAGGGTATAGATCAGCAGTCTGGCTGGGGGACTATGAACAAGGAGTAGACCAGCAGTCTGGCTGGGGGACTATAAAAAGGGTATAGATCAGCAGTCTGGCTGGGGGACTATGAACAAGGAGTAGACCAGCAGTCTGGCTGGGGGACTATAAACAGGGAGTAGACCAGCAGTCTGGCTGGGGGACTATAAACAGGGAGTAGACCAGCAGTCTGGCTGGGGGACTATAAACAGGCAGTAGACCAGCAGTCTGGCTGGGGGACTATAAACAGGGAGTAGACCAGCAGTCTGGCTGGGGGACTATAAACAGGGAGTAGACCAGCATTGGCTTGGTTCTGGGGGCCCTTGTCAATTATTAGCCTCCTTAAGACAGTGGTAGAAAAAGGTAGGTAAAGAAGTGTTGAGTCATTCCTTCACTGTCTGGCTACCATCGTTCACGATGACGCCACCCTGTGATGATGATGATGGGTATTAATAAAAATACTAACATAAATGTAGTCACCGTGGCAAAGTGAGTTAGCGCGCTAGGCATTGCACGCACGGTGACCTGGGTTCGATTTCCAGCGGGCAGGATTTTTTCTGTTCTGTACTTGGGTGTTCGGGGTCCAGTCATACCTCGTGAGGAAAAATGAGTAGCTCCTTTAATGTAAGCATCGACCAGTGGCGGGATTATAGGCAAAAATAAGATATTGGGATAAGAAAGATATGGAAAAGTCCTATAATTCTCTGCTACCCACTTAAATTTTGATATAACAACAAAATGCAACACATTTATTATTAACATCAATGGTACCTATTGAGAAACACAGAAAAAAAACATAATTTCAGTGAACTCGGAAACACCAAAGTTCTCCACACCGATAAGCATCAACTTGAAATCCAGTTAGATATGCCCCGAATCATAACTTGGGTTTCAATCTTGACTTATGTTTGACTTGAGGTTTGTGAAATGTTCTCCGGAGATAATTAGGCAAAGGACCACACGCAAACCGAATAATAATTCGCAATCGGATCCCATATATGCAACAAAAAAAAAAAACCACAGAGGTAGAAGATTTCGCCGCATTAGAGTGGTGTAGTGACCCGCTCTCAGAGTCCTATTAGTAGTTTGGGAAACATTGGCGAAACATTTCAGCAATATTGTAATTTAATTTCTAAATCTTCTGATTAATGATGCCGAGGGTAATCATTCGAAGAAAACTTTTCTAGAAGGAAGGCTGGAGGCCATAATAACACACTTTAGTGGAAGGTAACCACCAGGCGAGGTTAATGCCTAAAGCATTTTCTACCACATAACCCTCAGAGTCTTGTTATTATATGTGGTCATATAATATAGTCAACTAAATGAGGAAAAATTCATGCATTGGGTGGGATTCAAACCAACTACATATTTCACAACTAAATCGCCTTGATCTTTGTCGACTCTACTCGTCATTTCTCATTCTGAGGCTTACTAGAATACTCGTACCAACATTGTGCTTTTAAATATTTGACAAAGATATTTCTTCAATTTACTACGAAATAGCAGTAAAACTTCAAACAACTTGTAGCTGACACACATTTTCATAAAAATTGGATTTTTCCTCGTGTATGGTATTTATAACAAGATTTAATTTTGTATTTGAGAAATCTTGCGCAAAAATACGTAAAACAAAAAATGTGTTTTACCCACCTATCATTAAAAGGTACACAATATTCAACTATTTCGCACAGATAAGGATTCCGACGTCATATTAAGAAACATCTGCCCGGTTCTAAAATTTGGGACACCAATTTAAACTATCTAACGACATTTTTTTGACTACGGAGAAGATACGACAAAAAAAAAAATCAACATCATAAAAAAATAAAAAATAGTCCAAATGGTGTACAGCCGCTGTTTATAATTTTATCAAAACTAATGTTGTTGTGAAAACAGAGAGAAATAATCGACTCTTTTGGAAAAAAAACATGGTCACGTTTGTTTTTTTTTTTTTCTTTTTCTTTTTGTAGGTCATAAAAATATAGGGATACTCTTGAAGGCAGGCCCTATTGACATGTAAATGTGCGAATTATCCATTTCACGAGAGGATAGATGTCTTTCGTCGTCCTCATCTTTTGCCGAGAGTAAAAAAAAATAAAGAAATCCTTTATTCTTCATAAAAAAGCACACATGCTTTATTGTGAATATTTTGATCTCGCGAAATAGATTATCAACTTTAATATTGGAGTAACCCATTCCAGATTCTTATCAGTAACATGATAATTACTGTTCATATGCAAATGTTTTTTTTTTTGCATATGAAAATAATTTAAAAAATAGTAGATAGATACGGTCGAACGTTTATCACATTTTTTCTCTACTTTTCATTTTGAATTTTTCAACAAATTATGTTTATATATTGACTTAAAACTAGCCAGAAATACACAACATTGTTGCTTTGCGTAGATTTAAAGAACGTGTGCTGGGTCTGTTCAATTTTTTGTATCTTTATTTTGTCAATTAAGATAGATTACTTATCTATGATTGTCTCCACATAGACACATTTCTCCATGAAATAAAGTGTTCTTGAAATGTTAGGACCAGAAGACCACAACTGTCAAAGCTGGTTAATAGATAAACAAGAAATGTTTCACTGTGTTTGCACAACCTTTCTAGACAAAAGAGGTTTATAACTTTACACAGAACAAGGAAAGAATTAGGAATGATACAAATTTAAGACGAAATCAATAGACAACATCGATAAATTTAGTCATTGCTTAGCGTCGATTTTTCCTATCTTACACAGTACGCAATTATTTTTTACTTTATAATTTCCCTTAAAATATACCCTTAAAAAATAGCAATATCCCTGCTGCAAAGTAGGTATTCCACAGCTATCAATTTTCTGTGCGTATGTGTGTGACAGAGATACTGTTTTTTTCTCTCTCTATCGCTCTCACGCACTCTCTCTCTCTCTCTCACACACACACAACCACACACACACACACACACACACACACACACACACACACACACTGGGTGCGTACAGAAAAGTTTCCACTGATTAGAATCGCGGCGGAAGGGTACTTACTCATGTGGATATATCTCATCTGAATGTCGATACTTACTCATGTGGATATTCATCTGAATGTCGATACTTACTCATGTGGATATATCTCATCTGAATGTCGATATCTCGGGAACACGCAGGCTAAATAATGTATGTATAGCTGTGAATCAGAGATTGGGCAGATCGTTGACCCCGGGGCCCGATGAATTATTAATTTATAGTGCGTGTGTCACCGAACAGGGTGAACCAGAAAGATCGAGATTTTCAAGAAATTGTTTTGTACTTGTGTACCTACATGTACATATTGTACAATATTAATAAATGATTAATGCCCGCAGAACGAGTGTATATTGACGAGCCGAGCTCTATTTACACAAAAAATATTAATAATAAAAGGATAAAAATAAACAAATTGTACATGTTGTTTTGTACATGTTGTTTTGTATATGTATTTTGTAATAATAATACTTTTTAGTGGAAGGTAACCACCAGGTGAGGTTAATGTTCAAAGCATTTTCTGACACCTAACCCTCAGAGTCTTATTATTATGTGGTCACAAACTCAAATTAATAAGGAAAAATTCATGCACTGGGTGGGATTCGAACTAACGGATCCCTACGCTACCTGGATTACCAGACTACCGCGTTAACCACTTGACAACCAGTGCACGCGGTGTATTTTGTACAGGTTGTTTTTTGTACATGAAATAGAAATGCGTACTTGAATCACCCTACAGCTATTGCATTTCAAATTTTAACTACCCACTAACCTTTTTTCATGTATTTTGTAAGAAACAACGCTTGCTCATCCCGAAGATAGTAATCGTCTCCTCTGATGGGCGACAAGAGACTCTTCCCATTTAGGTGCTGGGTCAACAAGAGCGCATCGGAAGCTATCCCTGACAAAAAACTGTAATCAAATTTAGAATACAATTCTTTAACAACTCTGGGGTTTGAACCCGGGACTCGGGATAGAACCTACCCCTGAATGTTTTCAGCTTTATTTCGAAAAAACAGTTGCAATCTACACACGGTTATTTCTTACCTTTTCTCCGAATCTGACTTGCTAATGTTCTGAGGAAAGACAGGGCAAGGATAAGGTCCTAATGATTTATATGTATGCACGGTTACACGAATATTGGGTACATATGTACATTGTACATATATGTATGTATATTGTATATTCAAATCTCAGATACGCACTGAGGAATTTCAATATCTGATGACTGTTTTATTCAAATTTGATATAGAGGCTACTTGATCAGGGCGAAGGACTATTAGGTCCGTTTACAGGTCCGTGGCGTAACGGTTGTGACTTCTGCCCGTAGTCCAGAGATCCCGAGTTCGATCCCCGGTTGGAGCAGACTTTTCGAAGAAATTTTGTTCCCTCCAAATACGTGAGGCTGGCATTTCCGGCCCTACCCAGGGATTTATATCTATAATTCTGTTTCGAAACTTTTCGCAACATTTTTGTTGTATTTTGGATGGGAATTGTTGCAGAGCGGTATGATTGCTGTGAAGCAATATCTCATTCAGTGGGATTCGATCTCATTTAGTTGAGCGGAGCATGAAACATTGGGTTGGGTGGAAGAGATAGCCACAGGCAATAACCCCGCCTTTCAGTTAGGAAAGAGCGCGCTATTGGCTCAGTGGTTAAGCACTCGCTTGCCATGCGGAAGGTCCCGGGTTCGATTCCCCGTGCCGACAAACATTTGTATTCTTAATTTGGTTACAATTGTATTTGGATACCAAGGGTGGTGATAATGCCAAAGGCATTATCACCACCCTTGATCAAACTTTGTTTATATTTAATTAATTATTCCTTTGACTGCACCTGTATATAAAAAATTGTAAATAAAGATTGATCTAAATTGTTGAATAATAATTGGGAAGTAATGTGTCACTTCTCGCCCATCAGACGGGAGGCATACTACCGGATGGGTAGGCTACAACACAGACCACAAGCGTCTACAGCAGCTCCTGTTTCATAGCTACGAAATAAAAACGGCTGTTTTTTATTTTGTATTATCTTAAAAAAAAAATGTACATAGGTAAATAGTTATTTATTTTTTCTTCATTTTCTTCTCTTTTTACTTCTTCTTATATTGTATATTAATTTGTAATTATCTGTGTTGTATATATGTCCATATTAATAAAGTGTTAAATAATAATAATGTTGCCAGCGTCAATAGCATGTTGAATACATCAGTTCTCTTCGTTCACTGAAGTTTAGCAACGAACGGGTGACCATTTCATATTCGAACACACGTGATTCTGGCTATTCTCGGCCTCACTCAGGTTGGGTGAGGTTAATTTGAGTAGCCGGTTTGTGAGATTTCAACCAATGGAGGGCGAAAACCCGCGTCGTGGTATGACAATGCAGTTGAAAAATGAACGTTACAAAAAAAAAAACATTCTTAAAAATAATTTGTTTTAAAATGAGAAGTTTGACAGTTTTTAAAAAAAATATTATTATTACTATACTATTTCGAGTGTATCTATATAGACTGACTTATATAAATAGCATTATTAATTTTTGTAACAGAAACATATTAGCTATAATTAAAACAAAATAGCTATCATCCTTATCTATAAGAAAAGATAACACAGGCTTGTCTTGTTTAGTGTGAAGTACCTTCTTCCTTATGGGAACAGACTGGAAAATTCCAGTCCACAGACGAGAAAAATTTCAGCCTGACTGCTTAAAAAACAGGAGGTTTGATTTTCGTTTCTAACGAATTGGGTTGGGTTGGGTGGTAGAGATTACCACAAGCAATAACCCCGCCCTTTAGGTAAGACATTAGCTTTATTCTCTTTTTTGTTCTTGCTTCTTTGTTCAATCTATTTATTTTTTCTTTATAATTCCATTGTATTTTACTGTATGTTTGTTTTACCTAATAAAGCATAATATAATATTAATAATAACCCAGAACAAGCAACTCTTTGCTAGATTACAAAAAAAAGCCATACATATCAGTCAGCCTGAAGAAAAATTCAGAAACTAAAACAGCTATACTTTTATCCTTTATAAGTTACAATTCAGCATGGTTTTGTCCACAGTAAACTCACTGAAAACTATGCTCCAGATAATTCTCAAGGTCCAAATTTCTATTACAACTCTAAAGCTTCTCTTAAAAAAATGGCATTGGAGCACTTTGGAGCAGCATGATGGTTGGGTGAATATAAAACAAAGTCCACACCCTATGAAGCAATGCTAAATTATAATAATAACTTCATTTTGCAAAAGTACTGAGAAGAGAAAACGAAATAATATTTGATCTCAGGTTAGAATTAACATAATTGAAACCACCAGTAAAATCACGGGAAATATTCTTATTTAATAAGCCAAAAATCTAAAACTACTGACTGAAAAGTAGCATGGCGCTAACGAAAAACGCAACTCCAAAGAAAGCGAACAAAAATTTGATTGCAATTTACAAATAGCATAATTTAGGACAGTAAAATCAGAGGAAATCACACTTGAAATTTTCTTAAGACCCAAATTTCTATTATAACTCTGAATCTGCTAACTGAAAATCACCATATAACTCTGAAACTACTGACTGAAAATCAGCATATAACTCTGAATCTACTGACTGAAACGCAGCCATATAACTCTGAATCTACTAACTGAAACGCAGCATATAACTCTGAATCTACTAACTGAAACGCAGCGTATAACTCTGAATCTACTAACTGAAACGCAGCATATAACTCTGAATCTACTGACTGAAACGCAGCATATAACTCTGAATCTACTGACTGAAACGCAGCATGTAACTCTAAAACTACTGACTGAAAAGCAGCATATAACTCTGAATCTACTGACTGAAACGCAGCATATAACTCTGAATATACTAACTGAAACGCAGCATATAACTCTGAATCTACTAACTGAAACGCAGCGTATAACTCTGAATCTACTGACTGAAAAGCAGCATATAACTCTAAAACTATACTGACTGAAAAGCAGCATATAACTTTAAAACTACTGACTGAAACGCAGCATATAACTCTGAATCTACTGACTGAAACGCAGCATATAACTCTGAATCTACTGACTGAAACGCAGCATATAACTCTGAATCTACTGACTGAAACGCAGCATATAACTCTGAATCTACTGACTGAAAAGCAGCATATAACTTTAAAACTACTGACTGAAACGCAGCATATAACTCTGAATCTACTGACTGAAACGCAGCATATAACTCTGAATCTACTGACTGAAACGCAGCATATAACTCTGAATCTACTGACTGAAACGCAGCATATAACTCTGAATCTACTGACTGAAACGCAGCATATAACTCTGAATCTACTGACTGAAAAGCAGCATGTAACTCTAAAATCGCTGACTGAAAAAGCAGCATGGCGTGGATGATAACGCAACTTCCATGTTGTGAGAAAGCGCACGGCACGCTTTCTGAAGCTTTCTGTTCTCTCATACCGACGGCATGCAAGCGAGAACCTTTTATTACGTCGTAGCTAAAATACAATGTGCAGGGGAAGTGGGAGTGCGAGTGGGGGGGGGATGAAGGAGCAGGGGGAGGCGGGGAATATAGATGGGGGTTGTAAGAAAAGGGGAGCTGTAGGGGAGGTGGTGAAGGAAAAGAGTGGTGGGGAGAGAGGGCAGATGGATTAATGAAGGAAGAAGAAGGGTAAAACGAAGGAAGGGAGGTGAGAAAAAGATAGACCGTGGGGAGTTGAAAGAAGAATCAAAGGGGAGGAACGGAGAGATTAAAGGATAATTGGAAGAGGGAAGAAATTTACGAATGATGGAGAAGGAGGTGACGAACAAAGGCGAGAGAAAAAAGAGACGCATCCAAAAAGGAGTGGTGGGGATGAAACGGTCGGAGGGGAATGGAAAGCGGCGATAAACACGAGGAAAAGAAGAGTAAATGAAGCAGAAAGAGAAGATAGGGAAGAACGGGGAGTGAGGGGGACAGAGGGGAAAGTAAACAGAGTAACGCGGACCAGGTTACGAGGAACGCGGTTCCCATGGCAACGTTGCGTCATACACCAGCACGGAAATAAAACATTTTCAACGTTAGGGTAGGTTAGGGTCAAAGAACTCTCGGTACCCCCCGACCATTCCTTCCCTCGCACTCAACTTTACCTTTCACAATTCCCTTTTGTATGTGTTTTTACTAGGAGAAAACCCTTTCCCTTTTCGGCAGATATTTCTGTACCTTTTTTTCCCTCCTCAAACTTTACTTCTCGTTTCTCTCTATTTTTACTTTCCAGGAGGGAAATGAAAGAGAATGTGGGAGGGAGAGAAACCCTTTCCTTTTTCGGGAAATATTTCTGTCTCTTTCATCCTCTCTCAAATCTTCTCTCTTTTCAGTTTTAGGAGGGAATATGCTCCCTCTTCTTTTTCTTACCCTTAATTTAGGAGCGAGCGCTTGAGTATTTGTGCGCTTTCGCTTTGAAATAATGAAGAATGTCTCCTATTTTCTTTCTCTCTTCCTCTCCTTTCTCTTTCCTTCTCTCCTATTTTCTCATGTCTTCGTTTCTCTTTGTACTTTCCTTCTTTCTTCGCTAGCCTGGGAATTTTCTCTCTTTGTCACTCCTGAGAAAATCTCTCACTGTCTCTCTCATTTCTTGAGAGCTCTATTCTCTCAAGAAATGCGTTCACTTTTTCTCTTTTGTCTCTGCTTTGTCTCTCCCATTGTCATTCTCAATAAATACTATCTCTCTCTTTTTCTCACCTCAAAGAAGTGTTCTCTACCTCTTTTCATCCCCAAGAAATGTCTCTCTCCGTCTTTCTACCGAGCAAGCTGCAAGAAATCTTTCTTTTTCTCACTTCCATGGAGGATATGGAAAAGGCTCACATTTCACTACCTCCTACACTTTCTATCAGACGGTGAGTGACAGAGAGACAGCGTGTTTGAGAGAGTCAAACAAAGATGATTATTAGCGGTATAAGATGCAGAGTTGTTTTATCGATCCTTCAACATGCAGATATACATCTTGTTTTTTTTTTCAATTTTAACAGCAAGGTCTCATTTTCATTTAAAAAAATTTACATACCTAGAAAATGGTACTTTTTTTAGTCGTTACCGGGGATTAACAAGGAAATATTATTATCATATCTTGCACGGAGAAAAATGGACTTCGGAGATGGACGGATAACTGCAGCATGGTCAATAATAGTGAGAATTCCTAACTATTCCGTACAAAAACAGTAATGCAAAAGTTTTTGTAATGCAAATGTTATACGGCTATGTAATGACGCATGACGATGCAAAAAGATACGGTATAATGAATGCTTTTTTCGATCCGTGACGTCATCAATTGATCCTGTAATGACGATGCGAAAAGATACGGACGGTATAATGCTTTTTTCATATCATGATATTAAATTTAAAGCTAGTAAGAGTAGTTAAGACTGTCTGTTTGATTGACCGTATTTGTTCAGTTTTATTGTATGTATGAACCAGTGCAGTTCTTATGCAAAGTTAAGACTGAAATTTATTAAAGATAAAACATTTCTTCAAATTCACTACCGCGAGGAAGTGTGCCTTTGGTGCATGATCTTTCGCCCCTTTGGATCGCCTGTGATCCAAGAAAAATATCTTGTTGAAACACACACTAAAGGCCAGAATAAAGTTCATTTATACCGGTGTGAACGACAGGCTTACCGCCTTGTTAAAGCGCCGTTAAACCGGAAAAAAGTTCATTTTTGTCAACAATTTCCCCTCCTTTATATAATTTATCACATCAGTTCCAAGTTTCCATGATTTTGTTTGTTGAATTAAGTAGTGGCAATAAATATTGAAGTTTTTAATGATTCTCGTCCACTAACGACTACTACCTAGGGGCTTCACCCTAAATCCCAAAGGATCAGCAGTAAGCCTCCGCTGGCGATAAAAAAGAACTTCAAAATTTACTACCATCTATTGCTTCCTCACACAAAAAAACAAGTCATTAATAAAACACCACATTAACAAAGGGCGAAAAACTTCAACAGAAAAATCATGCGAAAAGTTTGTTTCTGAGAAAGTAATGCTGGGAGAGGCAAAAAAAAACACACACACAAAAGGGATAAATTAGGCCCGCGAGGGTCCTAAAATTCTTCTCCGAACGAAATAACTCTTTCTATCATTCGGCGAAAAAGAAAACGTAAAAAACTTCAACGCCAAATTACATTTGTGGCGGCGCTTCGGATCCCATTCAATGCCTCCGTGGTGGCGAGATGGTGGAGGAGGAGGACGTATGATGGGGAGAAGAAGGAGGAAGAGAGAGGAGGAGAAGTAAGGAGAGGAGGGAGAGGAGGAGGAGGAGGGAGGGAGGAATGGGAGGAGGAGAGAGGAGGAGGAGTGAGGAGGAGAGGAGGGAGAGGAGGAGGAGGAGGAGGAGGAGGAGGAGGAGGAGGAGAGGAGGAGGAGGAGGAGTGGAGGGGAAGAGGAGAGGAGGAGGAGGAGGAGGAGGGAGGAGGAGGAGGAGAGGAGGGGAGGAGGAGGAGGGAGGAGGAGAGGGGAGGAGGAGTTGGAGGGTGGAAGAGGTAGAGGAGGAGGAGGAGGAGGAGGAGGAAGAGGTAGAGGAAGGGGAGGAGAAGGAGAGGAAGAGGAGGAGAGGAGGGAGGAGTTGGAGGTGGAAGGGTAAAAGTATGGAGGCAAGGTTGGGGTGGTGGAATAGGAGGCAATGATAAGAAGAATAGAGGGAGAGTGCGAGAGAAATTATGGAGGAGTAGGTGGGTAATGGGGAGAGGAGAGAGAGAGGAGAGGGAGAGAGAGGGAGAGGAAGGAGAGAGGGAGAGAGAGAGAGGGGGAGGGGAAGGGAGGGAGGGAGAGGGGAGGAGGAGAGGGAGAGGGAGAGAGGAGAGAGGGAGGGAGAGGGAGAAGAGAGAGGTAGAGAGACACAGAGAGACAGAGAAATAGAGAGAGAAAGAGAGAGAGAAAGAGAAAGAGAGAGAGGAGAAAGAGAGAGAGAGAGAGAGAAACTTAAGAGATTGGAGTGAGTGTGTTAAGGTTCAGAATTTTAGTGGGGATGCAATGGTCTTGTTTTTTGATAATTCTAAATCGTTTTATTTGGACTCGTTCACAAAAACCCAACTATCGTGCTAAACAGGTAAAAACACTGCTCTATCACTTGATGCAAGATTCGCGGGTTCGAATCCAAGCAAAGGCAGGTTAGAATTTTTTAGAAAAAAAAGTTTGCTAACGAGTTTCCTGAGTAGGTAAATAAATAAATCAAGTATTATTTGGATTATATTTATAGAAATTATGAGTAAATTAATATAACAAGATCCTTTAGAACCAACCTGTCCTCTGATGAAAATGTATATGCAAAAGATAAATAAATAAAGATCATTATTATTATTACTGCCCACATGGTTTTGCAATGCATAGATTGCATAGGAAATAATCTAATACAAACCAAATGAGATTAACCTCTACCACAACTCAATTACAAGACCAACTCCATCACCACATTTGATTACATCGTCCAAATTTTTCTAAACGCCCCCAAAACAAAGCACAAAGAATTTTCAAATTCAATTGATGTCGAGCTCCCATTACCTTAAAATATCTCCCGTAAAAAAAAAATATCTTCAACCCTTCAGCAAACTGAACACAATGCCCGAGTCCACGCAGCGGCCATCAAGACGGAAGCAGAAGACTGCTGGACCCGACCCTCGGACACAACAAAGTCAAACAAAGAAGGAACGCACCATTGCCCCCAGGGGGGGGGAGACAATCGGGAGAATCTTGCGTTCGGGAACAAAGAGCATGTGGGAGACATAATACTTGAGGGAGGAGGGGGAGATTTTGACGGAACTTAAGGGGGCGGAAAACTTTGACGGAACCTATAAGGGAGAAGATTTGCTAGGGGCATTATTTTCCAGGGTAAAAATTGTTTGAAATGCTTGCGAAAGAGATCGGAATTTTCATCAACTTTTATTGGAAAAAGGAAACTGTTTATCTAACACTCGTATAGGTGGAGTTAAATGACGTTAAAGGGAAGGAAAGGGGTAGGTTCTCAGAAGAAACTGTGGTCCTGATAATGGACGTTAAGTTGTAGACACCGTGGCCAAGTGAGTTATAAGAGCACTAGGTTTCCACGCATGGTGACCTGTGTTCGATCCCCAGCATTGCAGAATTTTTTCTGGTCTTTAAACTTGGATTTCCGGGGTCCATTCATACCTCGTGAGGGAAAATGAGTACCTGCTTTAATGTGAGCAGCGACCTGTGGCGGAAGAAGAATAAAATACCTACTGACTTTTTGCAAATGAGGGAAAAGGCATTGATTGAGTTATAAGTTTTGTGTTAATCACTTTCGAGATGTCACAACAACTACATATTTGCTGAACTTGGGACTTGAACCACCGACCTCCAGGTTACAAGTCCACCGCCTTATCGATCAAGCTACTGAGGTCGGTGGAAAAGGTATTATCGCCTGCACTTCATTTCTTCGGATAATTATTATCATTATTTTCTTTTAAAAAGGGCAATATTATAACATTAAGCTTTCAGGTAATTCATTATCAGATTGAAAGCATGCCAGATTAGGGATCTCAATTTGGTACTATATATACACTTTGTTTTTTGGTTTAATTACTGAGTAAAATTTCAAGAAAAGAATATAATAATAACACTCTCTAGTGGAAGGTAACCACCAGGCGAGGTTAGTGCTCAAAGCATTTTCTACCACATCCTCAGAGTCTTATTATTATGTGGTCACAAATCAAATGAATGAGGAATTTTACGTTCCAAATTATTCCAACTTCCAAAATAGATTACACGAAAGATGGAATAGGGATTTTCTTCAAGCAATGAGATTTTTTCGGAGAGCGCAGAATTTCGGAAAATTTTCGTCTAGTAATAAAGCTTCTCGGAGAAAATGTCTTTGAAAGATTAAAAAAAGAAGTTCAGGAATTCAGATATAAGAGTATCATTACTCACTATTGACAAGTCCTCTCGATACGAGAGCAGGAGAGTAGTAAGAAATAATAATGTTTTGTCAAGGATGTCTGGCAGGAGAATTAGGAGATAATGAGAGAGAGGAGGGAGGAGGGGAGAAATAAGAGGAGGAGGGGAAGGAGAAGTATTAGGAGATAATGAGAGAGAGGAGGGAGGAGGAGGAAAATAAGAGGAGGAGGGGAAGGAGAAGTATTACGAGATAATGAGAGGGAGAGGGGGGGATAAACAAATAAGAAAACAGAACGAAAGGAATTAGAAGATCTAGAGGAAGATAAGGAGAGGAAGAGAAAGTATAAAATAATGCGAAAGAGAAAAGAGATAGAGAAAGGAAGGAAAAATAGAGAAAAATTAGGACATAATGAGATAGGAGAGAGAGAGAGAGAGAGAGAGAGAAAAGAAGAACGAGAAAAAAAGTATAAATGGAGATAACGCGAGGGAGATAATATATAAATAACAAATTACCTACACAAGTAGGTATACATAGATGAAATAGATCAGACCATCTTTGATCATTGAAAATCTCTTTGTCGACATTACGAGTATCTATGCCAGACGAACGCCACGGGCCCTCCGCTAGTTGAAATTGAGACATTATATTATGTGTTTCCTCTGTTCCAAAGCACCCCCTCTCCTACCTCCCACCCCCCTCTCATACCTCCCACCCCCTCCCATCTCATACCTCCCCCCCCCCCCCCCTCATACCTCCCACCCCCTCACCACTGGAGCCCTCACTGGCGCGGGGTTACTGACCTATCTCAACACGAACTTTCCATCAAGCTCCACAGTCAGGCGAAGTTGGGTGGCAGAGACTGCCGCAGGCATTGATCCGCACTCGGCCCTCACTGTATCTTTGTGTGAGTGTGCACCAAATACTATTGAGTACATTAGACAGCGAGGATTTTGAGTATTATTGTGGGGCTATGGGCATCGAAATTTGTATAAAATTGTTTTTTTTTACTTTCCTTATCCTATAATAAGGTATATTTCACATTTCTTTTCACATTTCTGGACGAATCATAGCCTGAGGATACCAAAAATGTTGTTTTTTGCCATTGGTCCGTGCGTCTGTCTGTCTGTCCGTGAACACGATATATCGAGAACGGTAAGAGCTAGACACTTGAAATTTGATATGTAGGTAGATCTTATACATCGCAAGAACCACGAATCTTTTGGTTAAAATTGGCCGCACTCTGCGGCCCCAGGGCCGCAAAAAGTGGCCGCAAGGGCCGTTCCTTGGAATTGGTTAAAGATACAAAAAAAGTTAGAGAACAACTTTTTATTGGAATGAAAAAATAATAGGGGTTTACTCAGATCATTTTTTTTTTTTTTTTTTTATCTTAAACTTTTTGGAACACGGCCCATTTTCGAGGGTCCCCATTAGACCAACTTTTTTTATTTTTTATCGTTGATGGGGTTGTGACACATCAAATCCCATGATTTTGAGGTACTGATTACGAATTTGACATTTATTTTTAGCTAACTGTTACCTATGAGTTACCAGTGGCTCTGATTCAATTTTCTTTATTTGTATATTGGAGGAAGATTTCGCAGCCGTATCGGCGCGCAGCGTCTTGTTGGCTAGTTTGCATCAAACACCTCGGCCGAGGTGTGAAGAACGCCTATACAAAGAAAGAGACAGCCCGGCAGAGTGTAAGGTTACGGAAAACATAGTTCCCATGCATTTCATGTACTTTCAGCCAGCGAAAAGTGCAACATGAATTTCAAAAATCGCGATTTTTATTGCAGAAATGGGCTCTACGTTGAAAATTAAGTTGATTTGACTCTTTGTTTGACTTCCTAGGCCACCGAGAACCCTATTTTCGAGACCCCTCAACAATCGTGAAAGACATGAAAAGATTCATAATTTTGTTTTTTTTTTTTTTTTTTTCTGTTTTTTTTTCATACGGATCCTTTGAGACCCGACTTCGTGTCTTTAACTTGGCACTGAAGATTAAGTGAGGTGTCTAAAGTGATCAAGATATAATGGAGATGAGCCCGGACCAAAAAAAAATTCTAAATTATAAGCGGGCGGCCCATTTGGGCGGCCTCGGGTTTTGGGAGCCCAAATCGGGAATTGAAGGATAATACTAGTCTTAAGTGGTATCAAATGAAGGATCTTGATGAGCAGATACCAAATTTATTGATTTTATTCCTTCATCCGGTCCACTGGGTGGCACCTGGTGGCCTTTTCATTTTCTTTGGCGGGTAGGTACCTTCGAATTCTTAGCTTAGTGGTCAGATCTTGGCCAGTATGTATTTTTCGAGATGACCTCGCTCTCTTACTGCAAAATTTTAAAGTTTAAGTTTCCAAGTATTAATTTAGTTCATTTTCAGCCCGTTTCTGTAGAAGATAACTTTGTCTATTGGTAGCATGCTCGACCTGCCACCCAGTCAGCATGGGTTCGAATCCTGGCGGGGACGAAATTTTTTAGGTCTATATTTTCAATTTGGGCTTCACATTGTTTTGTTTTTCCGATCTTTATATTTGATCTTCATGTCGACCCAATTACCCTCCCGAGGAAAATTTTAGGAGTTGAAGAATTGGACAATGACCTGTGGCGGCATTACGAGATTGATTTTGGACAATCATGGTTGGATGGAGATAAAATAAACGGAAGAGAATGCCAAAGACATTATCACCACCCTTGATCAAACTTTGTTTATATTTAATTTATTATACCTTTTGACTGCATCTGTATATATTTGTAATTGTAAATAAAGATTGATCTAAATTGTTGAATAATAATAATATGATGAATTATGTAGCTCTCATAATGTCGATGCTACTCACTAAAAGTTGTGACAAAGTAGTGACTTTGGCCAAGTGGGTAGCATACTAGGCTTGGGTTCGATCCCCTTGAGAGAAGTTTTTTTTTATCTGTCCATTATGTCCGGGGTACACTCATACCTCGTGAGGTATTGATAAGGGACTTCACAACCGAGTTCTCTCCCGCTCATGGTTTTATCAACACCAAATTGTCTCCCGTCGCGTCGCTTGCATTTTTACCTGATTTTATACCTACATAGTTTAGGCCTAGCATAAAAATTATAATCGAAACACCTAGGAATCATTAATATAGACCTGAGGCATGGCCTTCTATGTATTTTTCCTAACCCTGTGATAAACCCAAGGCATGGCCTTCTATATATTTACCTAACCCTATTATAATCCCGAGGCATTGCCTTCTATGTATTATCCTTAACCCTATATACTATATTCCTGAGGCATGGCCTTCTATGTTCTATGTATTTTACCTAACTCTACTAAACACTGAAGGCATTGCCTTTCATTAGTTAGAGATTTAAAAGATTTCCTTATAAAAGGCCCATTCTTATATAAAAATGATAATTTTATAGTTTTCATTTTCTTAAATACCTAATGTAAAAAAGCATGGTCTTATTTCTGGGAGAGATACTCGTGGTGACCCCTGCAACAAGCCGGAGAGAATTCGGGTAAGAAAAAGTCAACGGGAGAGAACTCATACTCATTACCTCACCTTGATAAGGTGATTACAAATTAATTTCTTTGGCATTTGTAAATCCAGGTGTTTTAGTGTCCCTCATAGGAGGCTCCGAGGTCTATTTAGCATTGAAAGATAAACCTAATCATGTGGAGAATAGAATCAAAAGATCTTGCATTGCACAATTTATATATTATTTACTCACTTTGGGGACTTAGGAACCAAATCTGTGATTCAAATACATATTGACCTTAGAAAAATTAAATACGTACTGCTAAAACTATATCTTAGAAAAGACAACTTGGTACATTCACATTTTCCAGCTTATTTACTTTTGTCAGTCCTAATGTTTCAGTAGTGTATGAACCTATATTTTCGTACAAAAAGAACTGATATCCCCCCAAAAACACCACTTCGTGGTTAAAAAAAGAAGAACGCCTCACTCAAAGAATGATTATAATTAGCTAAAAATAAATGATATCAAATTGAGAACACCTTGTCCCCTCTCTTTCTATATCCCTGCACTCCTCTCTGAATTTATTCCTCTTATGTTTAGCTTTATTTATCCTTTCTAGGGGTCATCCCAAACTTGATTTCTCTTTAAATTTACTTGTTGCACGGCAATAAAAAATGGCGGTCGCGGTGTAATTTTCTCGATTCAAATCAAATAAGTTCAGAAAAATCATACTCCGACCGCCATTTTTTATTGCCGTGCAACAAGTAAATTTAAAGAGAAATCAAGTTTGGGATGACCCCTAGAAAGGATAAATAAAGCTAAACATAAGAGGAATAAATTCAGAGAGGAGTGCAGGGATATAGAAAGAGAGGGGACAAGGTGTTCTCAATTTGATATCATTTATTTTTAGCTAATTATAATCATTCTTTGAGTGAGGCGTTCTTCTTTTTTTAACCACGAAGTGGTGTTTTTGGGGGGATATTCTATCCATCCTGCTTTTTACTTTACTTATCTTCATTATTTAGACATCCATCTTTATTGGATGTTGATAAACTGTTATCTGGCTAGTTTATTAGTTTGAGAAGATTTTTTTTTATGAATGTTCCTTTTTCCTTAGGAAAATTGTTCATATTTTTTTTGATGTTCCTTTAAGACTATTGGATGAATTTAAATCTACCATTAGCCAAAATTAGGAGAGAAGAACAATGGCACGATAAAATATGAGAGAAGAGGAGGGAGAGAAACACAAAGGCAATAGGCATCACGATAAAAGATGGAAGAGAGAGGCAAAGTGAGAGAACAGGAGAGAGAGAGAAGAACAAAGGCATGATAAAAGATGGAAGAGAGATAAAATAGGAGAGGAAGAGAAATGGGAAGAAAGGGGGACAAGTGATGAAAGGAAATTTGAGAAATATTTTAGGCATGTCACGAACCGGATGAAAAAAAAAAATGAGTATGCAAAAGAGCGCACCATGTCAAAAAACAATTAGGAAAGAGAAAGAGAATGGGAGGGGGAGGGGGAAGATGATGGACGGATAAGGATAGCGAAGGTAAGAGGAAAAAGGAGAGAAAGGAGGTGTGTATGTGAGAGAGAAGGGAGGAAGAGAGCGAGATATAGAGACAGGCAAATTCTGTCACGACAAATTTATATTTGCCTTAATTTTTTGAGGAAAAATTTCACGAATTGTGTTGGGGTGTTGAGTGTGGGGAGAAGTGGAGTCAACAGAATGAAGGACGATATAACGGAGAAGGAGGAGGAGGAATAGTAGAGCGCTCTTTAGGATAGGAGCCTGTGGCCAAATAATTTATCTCTATATTTTCATCCCTTTAGAACCTAGAATGTGCTCGGAAAAAAATGTTTACACAAGTTACAGGAAATAGAAAGTTAAAATCAAACCCATGCACGACTGTCCGAAAGTACGAATAGCTGTTCATAGTGTCATTAATGGTCACCTGACCACTCAAGACTTTTAAGGGTAGAACATAGAAGGAAAACGAACTATAGCAGCAAAGTCAATAAAGGAAATCAGTGAAAACAGGCGACAGCAGTTGAAAAATGTAAAGAACTGAAAGCCATTTAAAAGATATTTCCGTCTTCCCCATAAAAGAATAAATTTTAAAGTTGGAGAAACTCAGAAGAAGGTAAAGACTAACCACATACAATAATAACCTTTTTGTTGTTTTCATTTAGGTATGTTTTGTTCGTGAAACAATTATAAAAATGGTAATAATAATAATCTAATGGTGTAATAATAATTTAATATAATGTGCTGAGCACACATAAGAGAATCGTTTGGTAAAAAGAGTGTATAAATGAGGACATTAAATTACTCCTTATCTCCAGTTTGCAAGATCTGCAACCCCAACGAACGTACCAGCCCGTTTGTTTTAATAAGAAAACGTAATTGCCAAGTGGAAATGGGTAAATATTATCATAAAATATGTAAATAAATAAGTAAATGAAATTACCATTTATGTATATACATAATGTACATATTGTATACTGTAACATGTAGGTACATAGTACGTCGTTTAGCATCGTACTTACAACGCTAACATCTGCGTTTGGCGTTTAGTATCATAATAAATGGTATATTTAAGTACGAATAATTACCACGTAAATTATTACATAGGTACTTATTATTTATTATAAGTATGTATGTACATATGATGAACAAGTACATTAATTATCATAAATAGTGGCATTTAGATGGAATCTTGTTTTAATTGCAACATTTCTCTGTACTCATCTCTCCGCCAGTATTATTTGCATAATAATAATAAGAAGTATAGACGCATCCAAAGAGTAGCTAGTTATTTCTAGTAAATGTGGCGTGAATTCAGGTTTTCTCTTTTAGCGAGAGGACGCAGAGTTCAGTGGTGCTTGCTTTCCATGCGGTAGGTCCAGGTTCGAGAACCAGAACCAAAAATATTATACTCATAATATCGCCGACTTAGGTATTTATACTGCCTAATTAGGACTAATGAGTCCCATTATTCCAGCAGTAAGCCTAAGACGTACATTATTATGTGGTCAAATTCCTAAAGGGGAGGATAAATAACTTGTCCTGGTTAGGTTTTGAACCCGTGACGTCTGGATTATACCAGTCAGACACCTTGACCACTGAGCTATCGGGATACACTGATACAATATTTTGTTACAGGTACCTATAGGAGCTATAGATAAGGTAGAGGAAGATTTGAGAGAGAAGGGTTGGAAGAGGGAGGACGCCCTAGACATGAACAAGTGGAGAACAAGAACTCATGAAATCAACGCCGACCCCAAGTAGGTTTGGAAAAAGTTAGAGTGAAAGAAGAAGAATATATGTATAGGAGCTGATTTCAAAAGGCTACTTTTTGTTGGTTTTCCAACGGATATAATCAGGAAAATAAATAATAGGGTTTTTTCTCCATATGACAAAACCCTAAAAAGAATGAAACATTTGTATGTGAAGAATTTGAAAGGAAACTCAAGCACAGAAGTTTCAGAGCACTGCCGGGAATCGAACCTGGAGGTTCTTTGCAATTTCACTTACAGCTACCGAATGGCCAGCGACTGGGTGACTTAGCCACTGGGTGGAAATGAATTGGTACATACCTGAAACAATGGGAACACACAATATTATTAAACAGGGTAATTCCAAAAATGTATGTGAATACGTTACACAAAAGAACATTATTTTAGGGGGGTCCACCCTATAACAAAAGTAAGGGAGTACCACGTATTTATTATAAGCACTTAGAATACACCAGTTCTCGTTCGGTCACTGAATTTAAGCAACATCCAACGAGGTTAGAACTTGGATGCTACATATTCCTGGCCCAAAACAGGCTACAAAAAATCCCTTATATGACCTTAGCAGTGAGGAGGTATGGTAAACTCCAAAAAAAAAACACATGTGATACAGTTCAACCTGGATATAAAAGAACTCAAGGGACGGGAATTTTTTTATCTCGACTTTTTTCCTCTTTTAAAGAGGTTATTTTCCCTCATAGAAATGTATATTTGACCTGGAAATTGTTCTCTTAAATCGAGGTTTCTCTTAAATCCAAGTTCGACTGTAGTTTATTATTTATAATACACATTCAGACTTGAATCCATCGATGTAATGTGTATCCTACTTACAAAACTCTGCGGCGGCCTCTCCCCCAGACTCATTTCCAAACAGACTCAAAGGACATGACAGGAATCTGGGTTACATGCAAAGACCTGTCGCAATACTCTAGGAAACACATAAAACCCCTTTTCATCCTGCCTCGCTATAAGATGTGTACAGGGTGCCTTGCTAAGATATTTCTACTGGATGATGAGCTCGAAAATACATCTTTTCAAATGAACTAGTTACACTCGCAAGTCGCCGCCTTATCGCTCATGCTAAAAAAATAAAATAAAACCTTTCCATTTTGTTTTTGGTCATCCTCTTTTACCACACAAAAAATACAATTTTTTTTTATAGCGTGGAACCGTGAATAGGCTCCCACCCAATGCAGAAATTTCGCTGATTTTTTAAACACTCTGACGGTCAAACAGAGGGTCTATTTTTCCAGTAGAATTTTGCTTCAGTGAGTAACGATTAATGTCACTAACACATAGAATGTATCTCAGAATCCCAACCTCATTTACTTTCTTGTTCAATGAAATGTGTAATACAACAGTAGATAGGTACCTCCTGTAGAAATCCCACCCCATTTTCCTGGCATGTGAAGTGTGTATTTTATTCGGTTTTAATAATGTCATAACACTCATAGAGCGTCGAGATTTTGATATGTACTTGAGAAAGTGGTAGGGTCGGTCTATTAGGGATCATTTACTAATCCCATATTCACCTTTCTTTTAACCTATAGAATAGAATCTAGAAATCTTCAGTTCAATATTCGTCTTTCTTTTAACCTATAGAACAGAATCTAGAAAAGCATTCACCGGCAGGGCATAATTTATTCTAATATTAGAAATTATTGTGTTGTGTTTGTTTTTGTAAAAAAAAATATTTTTTTGCTCTTTTCATATTTATTTTTATTTTTATTAATGGTTCTTTTAGAAATGATTTTAAAGTTTTATAGTGACGGGGATCTTCTGAGATAACTTTCATCCAACGGGAACACTCTGTTTTTTTTCGGTGAACATCGCACTAACATCTACTAGCTCATTCCAGCGGGGGATTTCACCCTCCATTTGCTGAAATTCGCAAACCAGCTACTCAAATTAATCTCACCCAGCCTGTCTGGGGCCGGGCATAGCCAGCCCCACGAGGGTTCAAATTTGAATGGTCACCCATCGAACTTGCCTACACGTTGACGTAGCTTCGGTGACAGAACGAGAACTGGTGTATTCAGCGTGCCATGCCGCTGACTTGTTTCATATCTTGTGGTGCAGAGAATTGGACTTAGAAGCAACTTTTTACTTTATAGTAACCCTGCAGTGATAGCACCACTAAGTTCTACCTCCCTGAAGCAAGGCCACACGGCGGTCCCAGGGCAACATATACTAGAAACACAACCAATAAGAGGTTTTTAGACGGTAAAAAACCTTCTCGCCGGCTCACAGGCATTAACCTATGCTGGTGTTTGATGCAAATTTTCCTCTTCTAAAAAAAAACTAGGTTCTACCTAATCTTGTTTTTGAACTCGGCCCTAACACACTGTATTGACAGAAACATTAAATTGAAGATCTTTTGAAAGCGCTTCGCATCATGGAGAAACTTGATACCTGTCAAAACAGAGGATACAGAATAGTCGCAGCTTTCAAAGGAGTCTGGGGCAGCTATTTTTAAGATCTGTGGGTGTGGATTGAATGAAAGGACTCTGAGGTCTCATCTCTAGGTATTAGACGCTGTCTGTCGTCATCCCTTCTTGGCCTGATTTTATTATAATTTAATTATATGTTAGAGTAAGAGTTAGAGAGAATAGAGTGTTCAACCTCAACCATGAGGTTGAACAACGTCGACCCTGCTTAACCGGGATAAGACAGAGTAAAAGAAAAGAAGTTAGAGTAAGGAGGAGAAGGAGAAGGAGAAGGAGAAGGAGAAGGAGAAGGAGAAGGAGAAAGAGAAAGAGAAAGAGAAAGAGAAAAGAGAAAGAGAAAGAGAAAGAGAAAGGAGAAGAACTCTAGTATCATCTAGGTATCAAACGCTGTCAACATCCCCTTATTGGCCTGATTTTATAAATATTATCTTATTATTATTATTAGTTAGAGTAAAGAGGAGGAGGAGGAGGAGGAGGAGGAGAAGAAGGAGAAAGAGTTGAAGAATGATCCGACCTCAGTAGCTTGATCGATAAGGCGGCGGACTTGTAACGTGGAGGTCGGTAGTTCAAGTCCCGGTTTCAGCATAGATTTAGTTAAGCGAGTTTAGTAGTTGTGATATCACGAAAGTGATTAACACAAATATGATAACTTAAAAAACTTTAAGAGTTGAAGAATGTTGATGGCAAAGTTAATGATGGTGACGAACAATAGCTAGTACAATAAACCAATTTATTGAGGACGTTCATACTTCTCCAGCGTAATTTCATCCACGCGCGCGAAACCCAATGCGTCATGTTACTAACAGTATCTAAGTATATCTTTTTTTTTTTTTTTTTTTTTTTTTTTAAAGGTAGATGTGCCCGGAACCCCTTTCGCATTACTTCAGGGCACTTTACCTTTACATCCATGCCATTCCGGAAACGGAAAAATCTCGGTCAGAATTTTCCGCTCCGGTCGGGATTCGAACCCGCAACCTCCAGGTCAGCAACCAATGCTCTTAACCACTGAGCCACGAAGGTCGGCGTCTAAGTATATCTATGTTTCTCCAGGTCAAGTATATGACGTAGTTACGTATATACACTATACACATATTATCTGGTCTTCTTCTTCTTGTACTTGGCCTTTTCCCCAAACATATTTGGGGTCGGATTTACTGACAGGTATCTAAATATATCTATAATTATCCAGATCAAGTATATGACGTAGTTACGTATTCACATTTAATCTGGTCTTTTTTTTGTACTTGGACTTTTCCCAAACCTACTTGGGGTCGGCTTTGTTCAACCTCTGACTCATGGTTGAGGTTGATTGGTTCTGACACTCCTACTTTCATATTTAATAACAATAATATTTAATAATAATAATTTAACGAGTTTCGCACATTGTCTTG
Organism: Bactericera cockerelli; assembly: GCA_024516035.1. NCBI lineage: Eukaryota > Metazoa > Arthropoda > Insecta > Hemiptera > Triozidae > Bactericera > Bactericera cockerelli. The sequence continues at coordinate 27,652,972 of CM044961.1, read as the reverse complement.
TTGACCTGTGTTATAGATTATGAAGTATACCTATTGGAATAGTGAAAAATATACAATAATAGTCAATAATAATAATAATATTTAATAATAATAACACTCTTTAGTGGTAGGTAACCACCAGGTGAGGTTAATGCTCAAGGCATTTTCTACCACCTAAACCTCAAAAGTCTTATTTTTATGTGGTCACAAACTCAAATTAATGAGGAAAAATTCATGCACTGGGTGGGATTCGAACCTGCGCTACCTTTATTGCCAGACTAGCGCGTTAACCACTTGACTTACCAGTGCACGTTTCAGATAAAATCTAGTGAAAAAGTACCTACCTAATACCCTAAGTAGTAATCCTTATCCTAAACATAATTATCCTCGTATACCCATTATCCCCATTTTGTAGATACATTTATACTATCTACATTGCCTATATCCACGCATACCAATTACCTGTCCCTATTTAGTGTGTATTACATTGTACTTAGTCTATTTATATATGTACATCTATCCCATATATTCTGTATACTTGTGTGTGTATACTATGTATGTATATCTAATTACTACATCCCTGTTCGTGCATGATACCTGCTATTAATCATGATAGCATGGCTCACCTGCATGTGCGGTGCATCGGAGTAATTGCATACAATGTATGCACAGTTGTTGTAGGCGTGAGGGCAAGGGGGGGGGGAGAGAGAGAGAGAGAGAGAGAGAGAGAGAGAGAGAGAGAGAGAGAGAGAGAGAGAGAGAGAGAGAGGGGAGAGAGGGGGAGAGGGAGGAGAGGAGGGAGGGAGGAGGAGAGGGAGGGAGAGGAGAGGGAGGAGAGGAGGAAGAGAGAGAGAGAGGAGAGAAATGGAGAAAGAGAGAGAGAGAGAGGAGGAGAGAAGAGGGAGGAAGAGAGAGAGAGAGGAGAAAAGGAGGGAGGGAAAGAGGAGGGAGGAAGAGAGAGAGAGAGAGAGAGATGAGAGAGATGAGTGAGTGAGAAAGAGAGATCAGATAAAGAGAACGAGAGAGAGAGAGAGGGAGGGGAAGAGAGAGAGAGAGAGAGAGAGGGAGGGAGGGGAAGAGAGAGAAAGAGAGAGGGGGAGGGAGGGGAAGAGAGAGGGAAAGAGGAGGTAGTTTTGAAAAGGGATTGGAAGTCCCTCACGCAAGTTATACAAGAGTGTAAGGTGCATTAGCTGACTCAGAGGATAATTTAGAGTATGTAGAGCTATAAAAAAGTTATTTCAACTTTTCAAAAATAATATCATGCTAATGAAAAAGTTCTTCAAGTTCCTCGTGTTTTAGAGTTAAGTCACTGGTGGTCAAGTGGTTAACGCGCTAGTCTCGTAATCCAGGTAGCGTAGGGATCCGTTGGTTCGAATCCCACACAGTGCATGAATTTTTCGTCAGTATAATTTGAGTTTGTGACCACATAATAATTAGACTCTGAGGGTTAGGTGGTAGAAAATGCTTTGAGAATTAACCTGGCCTAGTAGTTACCTTCTACTAAAGAGCGTTATTATTATTATACTATAGAGTTATCCAATGTAGGGAACCGTGGTTTAACAATGCGATGACTGGATAAATGACTGGTTTTTGTGTTCGTTTTTGTAAAAAAAAAAAAATTCTCTGATTTTAATTTTTGAGGTTTGACGTATTCGGATCGTTTGTTTCTATCGTGTGACAGAAAAAATTAAAACCCAAATTCTGACCTTTGTTGAGGCAGTTACTGCAATGGGTCAGTCTGTATTGTGGGCCACACTTACTCACCAACTCATCAGTGTTTGCCGTCACTTAACCCTCTCCTTGTCTCACATAGGATTCACTAGAGCAGTCTTCTTCTTTCCTAGAGAAGTATTTTCAAAAAAGAGGTCCGCTAAATCGAATCCCACCCAATGCATGAATTTTTGCTCATTTATTTCAGACTTTCCGACCTCAGTAGCTTGATCAATAAGGCGGCCGACTTGTAACCTGGAGGTCGGCGGTTCAAGTCCCTATTTCAGCGAGTTTGAATAGTGTTGTAATACCACGAAACTCATAACTTTATTCGAGACTTTGACCACATGTTATAATAATGACACCGATAGCAAATACGGTGAAATATGTGGACGCAGTATCTAATATGTAAGTGTCTAATATGAGACTCAGAAGAAGAAAAATAGTCCATGGGACTAGGCCAGGTTAGCGCTGATGAAAATGCACTTTTTCTGCGTACCTACCTGCAACACAATGTAGAGATAATGAGTTGCTATGTTTGGTACTCAATTACTCCTACACAGGGCGCCATACGAAATGGAACACTTAGACCAAATTATGAAACAGGATGAAAGTTAGGATAAGCCAGACACGCCCTTAAGTTGCATTTTCAACCAATGATAGGCTTACCTTAGTTTTATCCCGTTTATAGTTAGGTCCTGAGACTCCTTAGGCTCTATTTTAGTCTATGTTCAATTGTTCATATTCCGTGGACTAAAGCTGTAACTTTTGCTGTGTCCGATGTTCGCTGAAAGTAGTAGTATGGTTTTATTTGTGGTGAAGCACAAGGCCTCTTCACAATTTTGTGGGTTGCGCAGCATTACTATTAAGAGCCTCCTTTAGTAATGGCTACAAAAATAGCTACAAAACTGGCTACAAAAATGGTTATTTTTTAAAAACTTGTCTACAATTTTCACACAAAGAATCTGTAAATATCAAGAGATTGATTCAACAAATCACTACCTTCTTTTTACAACCTGTGCCATTTTTAATGGGACCAAGTGTATCGTGCTGAATTAGAGCCATACAATGTAACTAACAGCTATTTTCCAATGCAGTGTGTTGCATTAGCACCGGAGCACAACTGCACACAGGTGTTAATTAAGACATGGGAGCGAGGGGGATAATGCATCAAGACATGCAACTCCTCCTGCTCAATGCTACTACGACTGATATTATAAGCCGGCGGACATGTAACCTGGAGGTCGGTGGTTCAAGTCCCGGTTTCAGCATTGATTTAGTAAAGCTATATAGTTAATTAATTAATTCCGTGTCCGTAAGATAGGTATTGATACCTAAATCACGGTGGTGAGAGGATTATATGGACGCCCAGATCCAATGTTTAGGCTCCTTTCATGTCAAAATTATACAAACAAGCTATACAGTTTGAGTAGTTGTTATATCAAGAAAGTGATTAACACAAATATGATTTTTATTCTGATGATATTATGGTAATGCTTGGGCCGGGATAATAATAATATAGACAATTAGTTATTTTATTTTTCATATTTTTTTTTTTACAGAAGACCCATCCTAAGCCATTTTTATTTGGCTTCTAAGCTCACACAGCCTGTGTTGGGCCAGAGAAGGCCAACCTCGCGTGTTCTACACCTCTGGGGAAATGGATTTAAAAAAAAAAATCCGACTGTTGTATTGTACTAATTATTTATTTTGATTTGTGTAAAAAAGCCATACACAATGAATAAATAAATTTTGAAAAAAAATATTTCCAACCCGAGGATCGAACCCGAGATCTCCTCCGGACTACGGGCAGTAGTCAGAACCGCTATACCATGCAGGTTGGCCTGATGATAATGCTGATAGCTATAATGGGTTTCTCTAATGACCGGAACTAGGATCTTGTTCTCATTATGCTTGGACTATTAACTATGCTAGATTCCAACAATGTAAACAAAACAAAAGAAGTAATAAAAGTAAGTAGAAGTAGAAGTACTAAAAGGATTAACTAGAAATAGTGCCTACAGAGCCAATTAGATGGGAATATGTATAAAAGAGTAAAGTCAATCCTAGATATAAGAGAACTCAAGGGACCTAGATTTTTTCTCTCCTAGTATATGCAGGTTTCTCTTATAATAATAATAAATACCCGGTGTACGGGAGTATATTTACAGGAATAGCCCTATTTACAATGTCAACAATATAAATGTCAATAAATACAAAGATTAAAATAAAATAGTGTTAAAAAGTAATATCACAAGTAGTAAAAAGTAATTAATACACAAATAGGAATGAAAAAAACAGTACAACACAAATACAAGTAAAACATACGAGAAAAATAAGACTGAAAATTCCCTTGATTTCTCAGCAGTCAAACAGATCTTATGTAGTTCATCGGGGTTTTAAGTGACAGAGAATGCCCAAGGCATTAACTTTGCCCCGGATAATAAAACAATATTGTACTTAAAAATTAATAATGTTCTTTATTTTTTTGTATATAATATTTTATGTTTTTCTAAGTTTTTTTTTTCAATTTATAGTTATTATTTTGTTGTTGTTGATTGTTTTGTAAAAAAAATTGTAGATAAATAAATAAGATGTGTTTCATAGACCTTGTTAAGACTGCTGAAATAAAGGAACTTTTTATCTCACCTCGGCAGTATAAACAAGGTAATTTCTATGCTATTCTAGTTGGTGTGTTCAGTATGAAATAGCTGTTGTACATTAGAGTATATGTTCTTATTTTTTAATCCTTAAAACTACTAATCGTAATATAATTTTTTTGGGTGATTCCATTTATTTTCCTTATTAGGATAAGGAAAGTAAAAAAAAAATTCTATTGAATTTATGTAAGCATCCAAAATTTTCGATGGCCGGTATTCAGTGCCAAAACACGTTTTAAGTTCTCCAGAGCTTGGTTCAAATAATTATCTTCTGCTTGGCCTTAACCTCTTTAAGGGTGGTTCTATCTCCAGAGTCTACAATAGACTAACACAAGTCACAAGTCCTCCAGACAGTGGGGGAAATTCTCGGGGAATAACTTTACTTGGTGTTGAACACAATATGTGAAACAACAACTATTGTAGACAGTGACCCCGCTAGAGGACTATATTATTAAACATGTTCGAACAAGTTTTATTTACAAATGACATTGTCTGGCTTGTCTGGCTGGGGGACGTTAAACAGGGAGAAGAGCACTGTCTCGCTAGAGGACTATAAACAGAGAACAGACTAGCCAACCCTTACAAGCCACGCTAGCTTGCAGTTTCCTATGGGTTTAATGGCTTGTACAGAAAAGTCCAAGTTCTCATTATTGTTGGTCGCACATAGAAATATGTGGTTCAGGACGAGCCAACTTTGAAATAAAGTTGGCTGGAGACCATCACTCACCCCTCCAGCTATAGCCAAGCTAGCTACAACAACAACAACAACAACAACAACAACAAATGACATAGAATATATACATAATATATAGAAATTAAAATTAATAAAACAAAACTTGATCAAGGGCGGTGCTAATGCCAACGGCATTCTCTTCCGATAAGACTCGCTAGAGGACAATCAAGCCAGGCTAGCTTGCAGTTTTCCAAGAGTTTAATGGCTTTATAATGTGGGGATATGAAGAACATGATAGATGTGAATGTGGTGAAGTCCAAACACATGAGCACCTTCTAGTATGTCGTGAACTAGAAAACCCCTGCACATTGGATGATCTACTTCAGGCAAACGAAAAAGCCCTAAATGTTTCAGAGTATTGGAAGTGTAAATTTTGACCGAGGAATGAAGAGGACACGGCAAGGAAGTTTAAAATAAAAAAAGCCCAAGTTCTCATATGAATTAGCACACGACATTCATTTGTACGTTGTATTTTTACGAAGCAGTTTGATACGATTTGAATTTGAAACGTGAATCTCTTCCTCCCAACCCTTACCTCCCCTCCTCATTCTCCTTCTCCTCCTACTCCCTCATCATGAGAATATGAGGTTCAGGACGAGCTGTCCACATTGTATTTCACTGGAGACCATCGCCAGGTTTCCATTTTGTCTACCATCAAGCATCGCTCATCCGAACTCCAGCATCATGTATGTTGATGATGATGATACGATAGCAACCTGTGGTGGAAGGTAACCACTAGGCGAGCATAATGATCAAAGCATTTTCTACAACCTAACCCTTAAAGATCTACTACTGAAAAGTCAATTAAAAATAAAGGAGAAATCTATGCATTGGATAGATTCCGAATCACAGATATACAGAGTGTCCACTTTTAATGTGCGCCATAGGAAAAATACATGTAAAAACAGTTTTTCTTGTCTCAAAAGTCGCCATTAAGTATTTTAATTAAACCAAATATGTTAACTCATGTATTTTTATCTGAAGAATCCACTGGTGGTAATTTCATACACCTGGGACTTACAGTTAAAAAGTTAAGGGTTCGAAATCCGAGAAATGTGTTATGTTTGAAACTCAACATTTTTGTACAATTGGATACTCTATTTTATGTATTTTTTCACGAGAAATTGATTGGTAATATTTTCAATTACCTGGGGTTTACAGTTAAAAAGTTCTGGGTTCGAAACCGAGTAATAGCGTTATGTTTGAAACTCAATATTTTCGTACACCTGGATACCTACCTGGTTTCTGGTTTTACTAACTGTTATACCCTATTTTAGCATTCTTTAACTTTATTTGTGTATTTTTTCAATAGAAATAACGATTTCTGCTTCTTTTGTCCGAAGAAGACCTACTGAAAAAAGGCGTGTTTTAAACTTGAATTCATGACTTTGTAAAAAAGAACAACTGATAATCAGTTTATGGGTAGGTACTTACTGATATTGAAGTTAGATTCGATTTTCAAAGATATCTATCTCCATCAGCAGCAACACAATATCCCAATCTGTCGTAAAATTCATTTCGAACATTTGCCAATTGACGTGCTGTTATGTTGTTGCATGCTTGGGTGATGGCATCTTTCAATGCCTCTACATTGGGGTATGTTTTACCTTCGTGATAAAGTATTGCTTTTAGGTAAACCCAAAGAAAAAAGTCATTTGGGGATAGATCGGGTGATCTTGCTGCCCAATCAATATCACCATTGTGAGCTATCACCCTTCCTGGAAATGCTGCTTGTAAAAACTCTTTGACTAATCTTGACTTGTAGGCTGGACAACCGTCCATTTGAAAAAAAAATTCTCTTTCACCAACAACATTTGTGATTAATGGACCTATTTCATGAACAAGGAGGTCGAGGAAGAGTTCTGAAGTTAGACTTTCATTGTAGAATATTGGACCAATAATGTGTTGTCCTACTATTCCTGCCCAGACGTTTACTTTTTGTGGGAACTGAGTATGAGGCTGTACCATGAGTAGAGGATTTTTTTTGGCCCACATCCGTGAGTTTTAAAAATTGGGAGCGTGTGTCAGATTTAAACTAGATTCGTCTGAAAATCAAATCTAACTTCAATATCAGTAAGTACCTACCCATAAACTGATTATCAGTTGTCTTTTTTTACAAAGTCATGAATTCAAGTTTAAAACACGCCTTTTTTCAGTAGGTCTTCTTCGGACAAAAGAAGCAGAAATCGTTATTTCTATTGAAAAAATACACAAATAAAGTTAAAGAATGCTAAATAGGGTATCACAGTTAGTAAAACCAGAAACCAGGTAGGTATCCAGGTGTACGAAAATATTGAGTTTCAAACATAACGCAATTACTCGGTTTCGAACCCAGAACTTTTTAACTGTAAACCCCAGGTAATTGAAAATATTACCAATCAATTTCTCGTGAAAAAATACCTAAAATAAAGTATCCAATTGTACAAAAATGTTGAGTTTCAAACATAACACATTTCTCGGATTTCGAACCCTTAACTTTTTAACTGTAAGTCCCAGGTGTATGAAATTACCACCAGTGGATTCTTCAGATAAAAATACATGAGATAACATATTTGGTTTAATTAAAATACTTAATGGCGACTTTTGAGACAAGAAAAACTGTTTTTACATGTATTTTTCCTATGGCGCACATTAAAAGTGGACACTCTGTATGTATGTTTGTATGTACTTTTTTTTTATTAAGTTTTACTTTTTAAATATAAAAAACTTGTCCCAGGGACCGTCCTTCCGGAAGGGAACCGATGATGCAAGAAGCATTTCCTCTTTGATTGAAACGGGGATCACCCGTAATTTTAATCAATTTCTTTCCCAAATGGTCTAACCATTTCTTAGATCAACTTGTTTATGTGTAGTGTGTACATTACAAGAAGTCTATCACCTCAACCCCTTGGACTAGCATTATTAAGATACTTACGTGCTAGGCGAAAATTATTCCTATAAAAATATTACTAATTTTCTGTATTAATAGGTTCATCGCCCACATCTAGTAACCAAATTGTTGTTGCCATTGTTTTTGTTGTTATTATTAAGTTTGCTGTTGATGTAAAGTCGTTGTTGTTTTAGCTAATCCCCTTCACTCAACGCACTCAGGTAAACTGCTATTTTCGGCTAATTAAAAAGTATTAAATCTACAAAGCGCGGAATTGTCTGATCCAAGATAGACATCCTGATTAAATAATTATTTCAATTCGCAAAATTCAATTAGGACCTTACCTAATTAAATTGTTTCAAAAATAAGTTATGTATGAAATTCACTCAATTAGGATGAGTTAGCAGCTACGTCGAAACTAGCAACTTTTTTTTATGGAATTCGTATTATAACTTGTATTTTTTATACCTACTCTCATCATCGTAACTGTAATGATGAATAACACAAGTACGAGTACCTACTATTGCGGATAAAGAGTGATATTTATAATACCAAAATACTTGAGGAGGAGGAGTAGAAGAAGGAGGAGGAGGAGGAGGAGAAGGAGGAGGTGGGAGGTAAGGGTTGGGAGGAAGAGATTCACGTTTCAAATTCAAATCGTATCAAACTAGTTCGTAAAGAAATAAGGTAAAAATGAATGTTGTGTGCTAATATTTGTACAAATTAATTACAAATTGGTAATAAAATGTCACACAATCATCATAAAAGTTGGCTGTTGTGATTATGCACGTATTATTTACGCATGCTCAGTTACAACATGAAGTTTTATGACAAAATTTAATATCTTGTTGTTCCAGTTTTCATTACTCGCTAATTTGAATTCTCAAATTACCACCGCAAGCCTAGTTATTTTGATTAATTAAATTGAAATTAGAACAGAAAACAGGAAAATTGTGACGTTGTTATTGACATTGGCCTTTTTTTTATCATCCACCAGCAGAGGAAGTGGTACTTGTGTGATGAAACACTGGATCGGACTCAAGATCAAAATAATGAGTGCTTAATATTTCCCACTTAAAATTAAACCAATATCGCCATTGGGAATGCTGGATTTACACTTAAATATATCATTATACTCCTATAATAGCATAATAAACATCTAAAAAAATTGTTAAAAAAAAACTTCTATAATACCGACCTCAGTACTTTCATTGGATAAGGCGGCGGACTTGTAACCTGGAGGTCGGTGGTTCAAGTCCGGGTTTCAGCGTAAATTTAGTAATGCGAGTTTGAGTAGATGTGACATCACGTAGTTGATTGACACGAATATGATAACTTGATAACTTTTTTTTACTTCTATTTATTTCGAAACTGAAGAAAACATATTGGAAAGATTACTCTAAGAACGTTAGAATTACAAATGAGGATTACCTATGAACTATGTTTACCGTAAGAAAGTATGGCTTATGGCTTTGTAGCGTTTAGTTAGAAAGCTCATCTCCTTGTATTATGAAAATCTATGCATATTTTTTAATTCTACAAAAGTGACTTCCGATTGTTCTGAACGCTCCAGAAATATAAGGTACTAGCGGGTTACACCCGCCGCTTCGCCAGCCCATCAAACACACACAACGCACACACACACCCACACACACACACACACACACACACACCCACCCACACACACACATCCACACACACCCCCCACACCACACACACCCACACATCACACACACCCACACATCACACCACCCACACATCACACACACCCACACTCACCACACCCACACCACATCACACACACAACACCACACACAACACACACACACACACACACACCACCCCACACAAACCACCCCACACCCCACACACACCCCCACACACACACCACCACACACCAACACACCACACACACACCACACACACACACACACACCACACACACACACACACACACACACACACACACACACACACACCAAATGTCATTTAGGTTTGAAAAAAAAAACCTGAATATTTTTTGTCGCCCATTTACTTTTCCCCCCA